>CAWUFW010002872.1:0-1200000 GCA_963921515.1 Calotriton arnoldi | reverse complement strand
GAGAAGAACAAGAACACAACATATAACCAACAGTAAACTGACTCATTATGAGCAGATCATTCTTGCAGCAGAAAACATTTCTATTTGGAGATGCAATGTGTTGAACTTAGCGACAATGCATCCTATTTCAGACAAGAGCTGTGAAGACAAGGAAAATGATGAGATTGATGATGACCAGATCACAACTGCATAGAGGTGACTGAGTTGTGTACAAAGCCAAGACCAGCTATTAAAGAGACATCTTTGGAAATGGCTGATCTCCAGAGATCTCCAGAGGGAACCCCACTCTCAAGAATATCTTGATCATGACCTTGGCTATCTGGGTGGTGTTGGGTTGTTGAAGGGGAACCGCTTCCGGATACCCGTTTGTGTAGTCTACCATGACTAGGACAAATTGGTATCCACTTCAGGAGGGAATAAGAGGTCCTATAATGTCCATCCCCACCTGTGATAAGTGTTCATCCATGATAGGGAGCGGGTATAAGGGAGCCCTTGGAGGTTGATATTTGCTATTTTTTTGGCTAACAGCGCATACTCAGCAATATTTTGTTACCTGTCCATAAATGCTGGACCTTCTCAGTCTTTTCTGGTCCAAAATGTCCCAACCAACAAATAACTGTGTGCTAGGAATAGGACTTTATCTTTAAAGGGCTCAGAACAAGTAGCTGTACGGGAGGTGTCTTTCCCCCCTTCGATATAATAACCCTTCCCACTTGAAAAACTGGGGACTTACTGCTTGGAGGTACACCTCTTCTTTGGCTCTATTCCAGGCTTCACAGAAGAGTGGGTCTTCTCTCTGTGCAGCTTCAAAACTCCTATCCAGCTCCCAGATCCTCTCCTCTTTATCAGCAGGCAAGGAGATATGCATTCCATGTTTCTCTGCCCTGCACTGTTCCTTGCTTTTTCTGGGTTTGGGGTAAGGCCATTCACCATCTTCTGCTCCTGGAAAAGGGGCTCCCTCTCACCATGAGTCCCTCTCTGTCCAGGAGTCTTTAACGAGTGATTCTAGTTTGGGATAGTCTGTCCCTACCACAAGGGATTCAGGTAGTTTGGGGATCAACCCTACGTGAAGAGGTACCGGCTTCTCTCCTTTGTGTTGCATATCCACCTTCACTACTGGGTATAACTTCTGCCTCCAGGAACATATTGGATAGTCATTAGGCCTGTGTGTTCATGAGGTTCTACATGAAAGAACTGGGGTCTCATCATGCTCTGTCGACATCCTGTATCTAATAAAGCAGGCTCCGGACTTCCATTCATTTTCAAGAGGCAATGGTAGGGTGTTTGGGAGTCAGGGTTAAAATACAATATGGGTTTAGACGGTCCAATCTCCATTGGTCTATACCTTCTGAGGGTATTGCGCTATATGTCCCATTCCCCCACAATTAAAACATTGAGAACCAGGGGGTTGGGGGAGATATGTATTTGGCCTTTTCCTGGGCATAGGGGAACGGCATCAGACTTTCTTGGCCCTACAGGGGTTTTCAGGGCCAGACCACCTTCCCCTTATCCCTCATCTTCTCGACCTTCTCTGTATTCCTGAGCTCGGTTGTATGCACCGGCTATTTCCACCGCAGTACCCAAGGTTAATCTGCGGTGTCGTTTTAGCCATTTTTGTATTGCAGGATGTAAGGAGGATGAAAATTGCTCAAGATAAATCTTCTCTAACATCTCTTCTTTGCTAGCAGTTTTCGGTTTCAACCACCTATCTGTCATGTCTTTTACTCAATAGTATAAAGCTCTAGGAGTCTCATTTGGTCCTTCTTTGATTTGTCTTAACCGGATCCGGTAGGGTTCATGTAACCCCTGGCGGAGCTGGCATAGTGCCACTACGCGGAGTTCCATGGAGTTGGGGAAAAACTCCGCTCCGCTCCCTGCCAGTAGAGGTAAGTGTGTTTTTTTCTTTATTAATTCTTTTTTAAATATTTTTTATTGAGGGGTGGAGGCGGGGAGCCTATTTTTAGCAGGTGGGGGGGCTGGCTAACTCTGCTCCGCTGGGGGGTCAGAGTTTTGCCTGAACTCTGCGTTCTCAGCGGAGCGCGGAGTAGGCAAAACCCGCACACTCCCCTGGCAAAGCAGAGTTCTCTGCCCGCCTACCCCCAATCATTCTAAGAAACTCTTATTGATATCAGCATATGAAGTTGTGCTTGGATTTGAAGCCTGGTAGGCTGTGTTCAAGTCTCCAGTTAGCAGGAGACCCAGGTATTGTTCCCATCGATCTGCCGGCCAGGCAGTGGCTTGAGCTAAAGGTTCAAAATTATTAAAAAAGAAATCGGGATCTTCCCCTCCCACATACTTCTGTAGGACTACTGAGGCCCCTTTGTTGGCCAAATACATCTGCTAATTTGCCAATTGCGGCATCCTGGGTCTGGGACACCTTATCCATTTGCTCGGTTTGTTTCTGGATAGCCTTATGAAAGGACTCCTGGTCTTCTGTTGCCACGATCATGAACGTCTCCAAGGCCTTAGGTAGGAGTTGCTGGTCCTCTGCCATCTTAGCCACAAAAGCATCCATTTCCTCCGATCCCATTTCTGACATCACTTTGTGGAGGGACGGTCAGAAATAAGGCTTGGTGGCTTGTCTAGTTTGCGTATGATAGCTTTCATTAATGTCAGCCAGAAAAAAAGGATATATGGGTATGACCAAGTATGGTAATCAGGATGTTGTCATTGACAGTTCCTTTGTATAGTCTCTTCTTGTGAGTGACATCAGTAAGTGATAGACCTTCTCCTTTTCCTCCTTTTTTCCAGGTACTGGGCGATGGCTGCCACTGGTTCCCCCTCATGAAATGGGAGAAGACTCAAGTAAGTGATCATAGAAACTGTAGGGAGTACTATGCAATTATAAGGAGAGTTGTGCTCCCCTTATTGCGATACCCAAGCGTGCCTCTTTTTGGCCATTCTAGTAGGTTCCCATCACCATCACCAGTGCCCATGTGCATATAAAAGAAAACCATCTGCTGTGTTCTTTGGAGTTGTCTCAGGCATAATACACAAGCCCTATACTATCGTTTTCCCCCTTCTTAGGGCTGATTTACTGCTTTCTAGCTACCCTAAATCACTCTGTGCCAAATGTCTTTGCCTCTGACTGCCCTTTCCTTCTCTGGGCCAAATAACCACGTTAAGGCACTTCAGTGATCCTTCTCCCCCCTCTTTGTCAAGGTGCTTTTCATCCTCCTATCCGCCCCACGTCAATGCTGGTGTTTGCCCCATCCCCATTCACTTTCTGGCATCTCCACACAGCCCTTGTGGTTCCCCTCAGTGTCTCCTCCATCCTCCAAACAAGCATTTCTCCTCCCATCCGAGTTGTCATTCTTCCTGCTTTGTGAGACTCCCATCTTGCTTGTCCGTTGTCCTTCCCTCCTGCTTGGCTGTTCCCCCTTGCTCTGCAGTGAGTAGTCTGGTATCAGTTTTAATGGTTTTTCTCTTTGCCGTGTTTGCCCCTCCCCTCTTTTAATGCTGTGTTTGTGTTTGCCTTCCAGGTGCCACCAGTGTTCTTCAGAGACCTCCGTGGGAGCTGCCATCCCCTTGTGGGTAGGTGGGCCGGGTGGGGACATAGGTTTTTACATCTCTCCTCCCTTGCTTTCTTCTTTGGAAGAAATTTCCAATGGGGGTATTGGGAAAAAAATAAGCATTGCTTTGTTCCCTTCCTATGATATGTCTTAAAGTGGAAGGGTTGAAGATCCAAAAACCACTGTGGGACTGTAACATTATTTCCCTTGTTCTGTGACATCCATTCTAATGGGGCATGGTCGGTATACAAATCAAACTCCCCTCTCGAGGTAGTATAGGAGAGTCTCAATAGTGCATTTGACTGCCAGTCCCTCTTTCTCAACTATGGCATAACCACGTTCCTAGAGAATAGTTTACAACTGATGTAAATTACAGGTTTCTTGACCCGGTTTCCTCTTCCTTCGAGAGCACCGCTCCCAACCTGCACCCTGAAGCATCAACTTGTAAGATAAACTTCTTTGAATATTCAGAGGTAGGTAGGACGGGCTCTGTGGTAAGGATGTTCTGTAACATTTCAAAAGTGTTCAACACACTAGGTGACAGTTTGTTTTTAAATTTCCTTATCAGCTTCACGGTTGTTTTTCAACAAATTGGTCAATTGTGTGGCCCAGTTGGAAAATCTCAGAATGAACCTTTGATAGTAACCCACTAATCCGAGAAATGCTCGTAAATCTTTTTTTGTCTTCATGAAGGGTACCTTTAGGATGGCTGACACTTTTTCTGTTTGCGGTTGAATCAGTCCCTTCTCCAGGAAGTAACGCATATATTTCACTTGTTTGGCAGCTAAATGTCTCTTTGTAGGGTTAACCTTAATCCCCACTTGTCGTAAAGCCGGTAAGACATCCTATAATATTCAGTATGTTTCTCACATGAAGGGCTGTAAATGAATATAACATCTATGTATGCAGCTACAGAGGACCCATGGGGCCTCAGTATCGTGTTCATCATCCTTTGGAATGTGGCTGGTACTCCATGTAACCCAAAAGGTAAGACAGTGACTTAATAAAGTCCACCTGGCGTGGCGAAGGCTGTTTTCTCTTTATGTTTTGGGTTCAGAGGTATCTGCCAGTATCTTTTACATAAATCTAACATGCTAATATATTGGGCCTGTCCTAGTCTTTCAATCATTTCGTCGATCCGTGGCAGCGGATAGGTATCAAACTTTGAGATTTTTTTGACTTCCCGGAAGTCTATGCAGAACCGTATAGTACCATCCGGCTTCAGGACCAATACTATGGGCTAATTCCACTGGCACAAAGATGGTTTTATTACTACTATTAGTAGCATTTTCTGTACTTCCTTTTCTATAGCGATGTGCCAGGCTTTGGGTATTCTATAGGGTTTGAGTTACACTTGTTTCCCCGGTTCCCTGACAATGGAATGCTGGATTATGTTAGTCCGCCCAAGAGTTGCAGAGAAGACCTTGGACGCAACTCTAGCTGTTTCCCCAATTTCTGCCTATTCTCAGGTTACACGTGGGATCTATACATTGTAGGTCCTGCCCACTGAACCCCTCTGTTTCTATAAAGAGAACTGGAAGAGGCTTCTCCCATCGTTTGAGCAGATTCACAAGAGAAACCTGAGATTCTTTCTATACAGTATTAATCTCTAGTTTGTAGGTTACCAGGGGTCACTTGTTCTATGATCCAGAAGGGGCCCTGCCATTGGCTTACCATCTCGTGGTCAGAGGTAGGCAATAACAGTAGTACATTGTCTCCCACTGCAAAAGTCAGAAGCTTAGCTTTTTTGCCATAGTGTTCCTTTTTAGTTAGTTGACCTTGTTCTAAATTTATTCTCATTATTTCTCTGATTTCATTTAAATGTGTCTTCAGGTCACTGTAATATTCAAAGAGAGGTTTGGGCTCATCTTTCTCCTGTTCCCAGACCTCTTGAGCCATGTCCAAAAACGTTAGGGGTTTCCGCCCAAACAACAACTCAAAAGGTAAAAACCCAATACTACTCTGTTCTTTACAATGTATGGTGAACATGGCCACTGGCAACATCTGCTCCCATTTTTTAATTTCTAACTCTAGGAATTTTTCTAGAGTATTTTCAAGGTGGCATTATATCGTTTGACTAGCCCGTTGGTCTGGGGGTGGTAAGCAGTTGTCCTTATCTGATATATACCCAATTGTTCGCACACCTGCTTCATAAGCTTAGAGGTAAAGGTACTCCCCTGATCAGTAAGTATCTCCAGAGGGAACCCCACTCTCAAGAATATCTTGAACATGACCTTGGCTATGTGGGTGGTGTTGGGTTGTTGAAGGGGAACCGCTTCCGGATACCCGTTTGTGTAGTCTACCATGACTAGGACAAATTGGTATCCACTTCAGGAGGGAATAAGAGGTCCTATAATGTCCATCCCCACCTGTGATAAGTGTTCATCCATGATAGGGAGTGGGTATAAGGGAGCCCTTGGAGGTTGGTATTTGCTATTTTTCTGGCTAACAGCGCACACTCAGCAATATTTTGTTACCTGTCCATACATGCTGGACCTTCTCAGTCTTTTCTGGTCCAAAATGTCCCAACCAACAAATAACTGTGTGCTAGGAAAAGGACTTTATCCTTAAAGGGCTCAGAACAAGTAGCTGTACGGGAGGTGTCTTTCCCCCCTTCGATATAATAACCCTTCCCACTTGAAAAACTGGGGACTTACTGCTTGGAGGTACACCTCTTCTTTGGCTCTATTCCAGGCTTCACAGAAGAGTGGGTCTTCTCTCTGTGCAGCTTCAAAACTCCTATCCAGCTCCCAGATCCTCTCCTCTTTATCAGCAGGCAAGGAGATATGCATTCCATGTTTCTCTGCCCTGCACTGTTCCTTGCTTTTTCTGGGTTTGGGGTAAGGCCATTCACCATCTTCTACTCCTGTAAAAGGGGCTCCCTCTCACCATGAGTCCCTCTCTGTGCAGGAGTCTTTAACGAGTGATTCTAGTTTGGGATAGTCTGTCCCTACCACAAGGGGTTCATGTAGTTTGGGGATCAACCCTACGTGAAGAGGTACCGGCTTCTCTCCTTTGTGTTGCATATCCACCTTCACTACTGGGTATAACTTCTTGCCTCCAGGAACATATTGGATAGTCAATAGGCCTGTGTGTTCATGAGGTTCTCCATGAAAGAACTGGGGTCTCATCATGCTCTGTCGACATCCTGTATCTAATAAAGCAGGCTCCGGATTTCCATTCATTTTCAATAGGCAATGGTAGGGTGTTTGGGAGTCAGGGCTAAAATACAATATGGGTATAGATGGTCCAATCTCCATTGGTCTATACCTTCTGAGGGTATTGCGCTATATGGCCCATTCCTCCACAATTAAAACATTGAGAACCAGGGTGGTGGGGGAGATATGTATTTGGCCTTTTCCTGGGCATAGGGGAACGGCATCAGACTTAATTGGCCCTACAGGGGTTTTCAGGGCCAGACCACCTCCCCCTTATCCCTCATCTTCTCGACCTTCTCTGGATTCCTGAGCTCGGTTGTATGCACCAGCTATTTCCACCGCAGTACCCAAGGTTAACCTGCGGTGTCGTTTTTGCCATTTTTGTATTGCAGGATGTAAGGAGGATGAAAATTGCTCAAGATAAATCTTCTCTAATATCTCTTCTTTGCTAGCAGTTTTCGGTTTCAACCACCTATCTCTCATGTCTTTTACTCAATAGTATAAAGCTCTAGGAGTCTCATTTGGTCCTTCTTTGATTTGTCTTAACCGGATCCGGTAGGTTTCATTTAACCCCTGGCGGAGCTGGCATAGTGCCACTACGCGGAGTTCCACGGAGTTGGGGGAAAAACTCCGCTCCGCTCCCTGCCAGTAGAGGTAAGTGTGTTTTTTTCTTTATTAATTCTTTTTTAAATATTTTTTATTGAGGGGTGGAGGCGGGGAGCCTATTTTTAGCAGGTGGGGGGGCTGGCTAACTCTGCTCCGCTGGGGGGGTCAGAGTTTTGCCTGAACTCTGCGTTCTCAGCGGAGCGCAGAGTAGGCAAAACCCGCACACTCCGCTGGCAAAGCAGAGTTCTCTGCCCGCCTACCCCCAATCATTCTAAGAAACTCTTATTGATATCAGCATATGAAGTTGTGCTTGGATTTGAAGCCTGGTAGGCTGTTTTCAAGTCTCCAGTTAGCAGGAGACCCAGGTATTGTTCCCATCGATCTGCCGGCCAGGCAGTGGCTTGAGCTAAAGGCTCAAATTTTTTAAAAAAGAAATCGGGATCTTCCCCTCCCACGTACTTCTGTAGGACTACTGAGGCCCCTTTGTTGGCCAAATACATCTGCTAATTTGCCAATTGCGGCATCCTGGGTCTGGGACACCTTATCCATTTGCTCGGTTTGTTTCTGGATAGCCTTATGAAAGGACTCCTGGTCTTCTGTTGCCACGATCATGAACGTCTCCAAGGCCTTATCTAGGAGTTGCTGGTCCTCTGCCATCTTAGCCACAAAAGCATCCATTTCCTCTGATTCCATTTCTGACATCACTTTGTGGAGGGACGGTCAGAAATAAGGCTTGGTGGCTTGTCTAGTTTGCGTATGATAGCTTTTAATAATGTCAGTCAGAAAAAAAGGATATATGGGTATGACCAAGTATCGTAATCAGGATGTTGTCGTTGACAGTTCCTTTGTATAGTCTCTTCTTATGAGTGACATCAGTAAGTAATAGACCTTCTCCTTTTCCTCCTTTTTTCCAGGTCCTGGGCGATGGCTGCCACCAGTTCCCCCTCATGAAATGGGAGAAGACTCAAGTAAGTGATCATAGAAACTGTAGGTAGTACTATGCAATTATAAGGAGAGTTGTGCTCCCCTTATTCCGATACCCAAGCGTGCTTCTTTTTGGCCATTCTAGTAGGTTCCCATCACCATCACCAGTGCCCATGTGCATATAAAAGAAAACCCTCTGTGTTCTTTGGAGTTGTCTCAGGCATAATACACAAGCCCTATACTATCGTTTTCCCCTTCTTTGGGCTGGTTTACCGCTTTCTAGGTACCCTAAATCACTCTGTTCCAATGGTCTTTGCCTCTGACTGCCCTTGCCTTCTCTGGGCCAAGTAACCACGTGGAGGCACTTCAGTGATCTTTCTCCCCCCCTTTGTCAAGGTACTTCCTATCCTCCTATATGCCCCTTGTCAATGCTGGTGTCCGCCCCATCCACATTCACTTACTGCCGTAGCCACAACTCTCTAGAGTTGTGGCGACGGGCATCTCCACATGGGCTGGTGGCATCCACCACTTCTCCATCCAGTTCTCGTCATCCTCCTCTTCCTCCGCGCTATCCGCTAGTCGTGGCACCTTCCTTGCATCTCGGGACCTTCCTGCTGTCAAGTCTTCACTTTCTGGCATCTCCACACAGCCCTCGTGGTTCCCTTTGGCGTCTCCTCCATCCTCCGAACAAGCGTCTCTCTTCCCATCCGAGTCGGCATTCTTCCTGCGTCGCGAGACCACATCTTGCTTGTCCGTCGCCGTTTACTCCAGCTCGACTGTTCCCCTGTTGCTCTACAATAGGTAGTCCATTATCAGTTTTAATGGTTTTTCTCTTTCCTGTGTTTGCCCCTTCCCTTTTTAATGCGGTTTATGAGCTTGCCTTCCAGGTGCCGCCAGCGTCCGTCTGATACTTCCATGAGAGCTGCCGCCCCCTTGTCGGTTAAGTGGGCCAGGTGAGGTCGCCGGTTTTCACAGTCACCCTACCTGCCAGAGGGAGGTTCGGATATTTCTTGGAATTGTTTGGTACTGTCGTCAGGTGATTCCAAACTTTTCCTTGATTGCATAGCCTTTAGTAAGGTTGACATGTAGTGATGTCCAAGATCCGGTACCATTTGATGATGAATGCATCGATCATTTAGGAAACTGAAAGAGTGTTTGTGTCATACACCTGCACTCGGGATGCCTGAATACAATTTGACATTTTTTCGGTTATTTCATGAGAGAAATCAATGAGCACTTTTGATTCTTACACAGAAACATGGAGTTTTACTGTGCCCAGTGGCATATGAAGTAGAGTGCTACTCACCGAAAAAAGCGCCTCAGCACCCCATCAATGGCAGAAAGCGATATATAAATGCAAACCTTTTTTCCTCTTCTTTCCCTCCACTATTCTTCTCAATCCAAATAACTGACTAACATATCCATCACTCAAATCATTTTCATATTTCACTATACTAATTCACCACGAATACTTTATGGGTTCCGGAGTAGCGTGCTACTCACTAAAAAAGCACTTCGACACCTCGTCAGGGGTAGTAAGCGCTATATAAATGCAATTACAATACAATACAATATCTTTCTGCTGTGTAGGATCCAGTAGCTGTGAATCTTCCAGTTTGTTTGAAATTGGTTGCAGCTGTTTGCATTGCCATAAAATAAAGTAAAAGGATTGTTTTGGGCCATACTTTAATTGTATATGTCCTATATTTGGTTGAAATCCTTTTGAGAAGAACAAGAACACAACATATAACCAACAGTAAACTGACTCATTATGAGCAGATCATACTTGCAGCAGAAAACATTTCTATTTGGAGATGCAATGTGTTGAACTTAGCGACAATGCATCCTATTTCAGACAAGAGCTGTGAAGACAAGGAAAATGATGAGATTGATGATGACCAGATCACAACTGCATAGAGGTGACTGAGTTGTGTACAAAGCCAAGACCAGCTATTAAAGAGACATCTTTGGAAATGGCTGATCTGACATTGTTGATGGTTCCTGCTTGAGAGACCAATATGGAGCATTGAGAGTAACTATGCAGTATTTGCCATTTCTGAGACTGTAGATGCATCTTCTCTGCCAAACGAAACTTCAGCACAAGTGGCAGAACTGGTTGCATTAACAAGAGCTTGCTGCTCCTCCAGAGAATTCGCATGTGATGACTTATACAGACAGCGCGTATGGTTTTGAGGTTGTGCATGACTATTATCACAAATGATGGTCACAAAGGTGTTTTATGACATCCCAGGAACCCCTATAAAGAATATATAAACACACTGGAAAGCCATACAAAAGCCAAACGAAATTGCTGTTGACAAATGTATATCCCATAACAGTGGAAAGGACATGGTCACCCTTGAAAGAAAGTATGCAGACCAAGTGGCTAAATATTGTGCATTAAAAGATGAGGCAGTGAAAATGGAAAATTGAAACCTAATTCCATACACAATGTAGACAGTGTGGATTGTTTCTTTATGGATTCAATGCAGACTTCTTTGAGTGAACTGAGAGACGTACTACAGGATGCCCCAGAAAATGAGAAAAGAAAGTGGGAGAGACTAGTTTACAAGAAGATTTACCAGGATTTGTATGTAAATGCTGAGCACAAATATGTCTTACCTGATTCAACGTTATATCCAATGTGCACGTATTTGCAGAACAGGACACATGCAGGTAGAGATAGCCTGGTTCAAATGTTCAAGAAGTAGTGGAAAAACACGATTTTGAAATGTTGCTGAAGATCTTTGCAGATGATGCTTGGTGTGTCATTTGAATAATCAGGGCAAAAGAACAGTTACTGTTATGATTCTTATTGGTAAATCAGAAGGACCATCGACAAGATTTCATGCAGATTGTATTGAGATGCCAAACTGTGATGGTGTAAAGTACATCTTAGTAATTATTTGCTTGTTTTCTAAATGGGTGGAATCATTTCTCACCAGGAGAGCAGATAGCCTTACATTGGGCAAATTCTTGTTGAGGGAGTTAATATCAGATTTAGCTTTATAACTTCTATTGAGACTGACTGTGTAACTCATTTTAAAAATTAGGTTTTGCAAATAATCTATTCAGTATTTTAGGTAAACCAGAGGTTTCATTGTAGTTATTGACTACAATTTTCAGGAATAGTGGAAAGAGTGAACAGCACATTCAAGAATAAACTGGCAAAAGTCTGTGCTTCAACTAGTTTAAAGTAGCCTGATGCCCTTCCTCTTGTATAGATGAGAATGAGAAGTACTCGTGACAGAAAGACTGGTTTATCACCCCATAAGATTATCATTGGTGGAGCAATGAGGCTTGCATATGTTTTTTCACCTGCACTGGTTTCGATAACTGATGATATTGTGCTATATTATTGCAAGAGTCTTGCTGATATAGTGAAATCTATCTCTCATCAGGTGAATATAACAGGTGTAAGGAAATACCTCTTTTTGCATGCTCACCCCCAAAGTTTTGGACTGATGCTGCTGTTTTTTTTTTTATAAACAAACTTTATTGAGTTTATCCCGCCAAGAATATGCTCCAAGAGCTGTGTTATGCATATATGACAAGACATTATATTGGCGTACATATGGAAAATGGCATTTTTATACATTGATAATATAAACCAACAGGAAAGAAAAGGAAGAAAACTGGCTGCGAGCGCAAAAAGAAAGGAAAAATATCTTGGCATTTTAAGCTTGTCGCCGCGGTCACCCTCCTCATCAACTCAATAGCGGATGTGTAAATGTTGCACTAAGCCTGAGGCAAAACCCCTGGGACTGACAATGTGTGTTGTGAGGTCCGTGGGATCAGGACAAGACCTCTGAAGTCTGCCCAACGTTGCCATATACGTGTATGTTTTTGGGGGCATCCCGAGCCCTGATGATCGGGGGCCAGATGTATCAACATTGGATTTTGCGAGTCTATAATAGCGAATTTTACCGATTCACTATTATAGACTCGCAAAATGCAATGTATGTAGGTTTTTGCAAACATTTTGCGATTCCTACATATTCCTTAATAGCGAATCGCAAATTGCAATTCGCTATTAAAGAATGGCTTCCCATTCATTCCTATGGGCCTAGAGGCCCATAGGAATGAATGGGCAGATATTCGCAATTTGCGAGTACCAAATAGGTACTCGCAAATTGCGCATGCAATTTCAAGGATGCAAGGGGGCCAAAAGGCCACTCTGATGCACCCCTGAAATATACATGTGTGCACATGTGGTGCACATACATGCCCTAAGGGCATGTATGTGCGCCACATGGCACTTAGAAAAATGCTAAAAAGTGAATTTTTAAAGGAATTTGCAAATTACCACCAACTAGAAGTTGGTGCCAATTTGCGATTCCTTAATGCTAATTCACAATTTGTGATGGCTACAAGAATTGCATTTAGGGAATCGCAAATAAATGCGATAACCCATATTGCAATTTAAAAATGTTTCATACATTGCAAAACGCATTTTTGCGATTGCAAAAACGGGCCGATTCGCGGAATCGGCCCGTTTGCGATCGCAAAAAGCATTGATACATCTGGCCCCGGCTCCTCTAACCCCATGCAGAAGTCTAGCCCCCTCTTCCAAACCCCTAGCAGGGGAGGGGAATGTGCCTTCCAGGCGCGGGCTATATCTCGCTTTGCCAGTGTCAGACCAAGAAACAGTAAGTGACCCTTATATCGGTTGCCCCCTATGTCTTCTGTGATGTGTAACAATGCAAGCCGTGGGGTACTGCGTATTGTCCACCCCAGCACTTCCGGCAAGCATCTATGGACGGCTCTCCAGAACCTGTCCAGCCCTGTGCATGTCCATTGTCCACACCGTGTGAATGAACGTGGCTTCCTCTACCCCACAACGGAGACACACCGGGGTAGCAATGAGACCCACCCTGTATAGCCGCACCCGGGTGAAATACGCCGTGTGTAGATATTTTAGCTGTATCAGGCGCATGGAGATGGTAACCGACCTGGGGGACTCAAAGGCCTCCCTCCAATCGTCGTTGCCGATGGGGCCTGTATCTGTCTGAAGGTCTCTCAGAGGGATTCCAGTGTGGAGGCGCTGTGAGTGATCAATGTTTGATAAATCGTAGAAATGTTATGATCCTCCAAGTCACCCATAAGAAGCCGACCCTCTAAGGGACTGAATTCAGGTAGAGCTGTGAGGTCCCTCAGGTATGGGGCAAGTGCATGGCGGAACTGCAAATATTTGTAGAATTGGGAGCGCGGAATAGAGTACTCCTCCTGAAGGTCTGTAAAGGATTTGAGGGTAAAACCCCGAATAACATCTCCCAACATAGAGATCCCAATCCGATCCCAGCCCTGGAAACCCTGTAAATGTTGCAAGTGTGGGAGCGTTTGATTGCACCATAGCGGGTCCTCACCCGTGATCCCCTTCTGCCAGCTGATCCGGTGAAGGGACTGACGCCAAACCGCCAGATGCAATCGAAAGAGAGGGTTTTAAGTAAGTAGGAAGGAGTGGCGCTCAGCTAAATTCGCGTACGTGATAAGAAAATAACTCAAGTAAATACGGTGCTAAACCAGGTAGGGGAGACCCCTGTAACCCCTATATACGTGTAGGAAAACTCCTACACCACAATAGTACATCCAAATCCTGGGCACACGTGCATAATTCTAAACATATATGATCACAATAGCGTAAGTCCATTAGAGAATCAATCTCATTAAAGTTCGCAGAAGAGTTGTTTCTTGTTTCTTTTATTCATGTACCGTAGGAGAACAACCAGCAAAAATACCAACAACCAGCCAACACGTGTTTCGTCTAGGAGGATACTCCCACGACTTCTTCAGGGCTGAATTCTTGTCGAACGATGTAATGTATTCGAAATGCCGGTGATAATTCCAACCCGGCAGGTCTGAACCACAAGCTGGATAAAAACGAGATCGAGTATGTATAAAATCTTGTCAAATGGTGTAAAACTAATAGAAGCCACGGGTAGTGACACGGGTGTGTGTCATGTCGATAACAATTCATTTATATATAGCCAAACGGATATCCATGGTTATACGTATATTCGTTTTTAGATAGGTTCATTAAGAGGTTGCCGAGGGAAGGACACGGGTATGTGTCAGAAAGTTCGCAATTAAAATTATCTCAGCGAAGCGTTTCCACCGTGGCTCACATCTATTTCTTTCAAGTATATGCCAAACCGCCAGCACCACGTTGGTAGCCGAAGGAAGGGCGCGGGTGTTAACACGGCTGTATAGGTATTTGTAGAGCGACGAATCCCATAATAACCATCTCTCTAACGCATATGCCGGTTGGTCTCTCGGACAGTACCACCAATCGTTAAGAACTTGTAAATGGGAGGCCGCGTAATATGGCTGTACATCAGCGGCAGCGATGCCCCCACAATACGTGGCGAGAAAGCATGTGCGAAGTGCTAATCTGACGCCCCCCCGCCAGGAACCCGCTTAGCATAGAATTAAGCTGTCTAAACCAGGACTGCGGTATGGGATGAGGGTGATTTTGTAGTTGGTATAAGAGCTTGGGAAGGGAAATCATTTTGAATATCGCCGAGCCATATAAAGAGAGAGGAAGCCCTGCCCATGACTTTATCTCCGTTTTAAACTGCGCGAGAACCCTATCAATGTTGCGTGCCCGGGATATCTCTTGACTATCAGTTATAAAAACTCCTATGTGTTTTAATCAATCTCAAATCTGGGAAAAATCCGAGGCCCATTTATAATTACCCGGGGAGCCACGGAGTGGCCACAATGTGGATTTGTTTACATTCATGAAGAGCCCCGAGGTCTCCCTGAATATCCGCATAATCTGGAGGACCCGGGGGACAGATCTAGAGGGATCCATCATAAAGAAAAGGACGTCATCGGCGTAGAGGGACAATCGGTCAGACACCCCGTCAGACCACTCAAAGCCTTGGACCTGGCCATCAATACGGATCCAAGCTGTCAATGGTTCAATGGCAAGTGCAAACAGTAATGGGGAGAGAGGGCACCCCTGTCTGGTGCCCCGGCTAAGTGGAAAGGATGCGGATACCCTGCCAGCTATACGCACTGACGCCGTCACCTCCTGGTATAGCATAAGTATGTAGGAAATAAATTTGGGACCAAAGTTTAAACGCTCCAAGAGAATGAAAAGATATGTCCAACTGACAGAATCAAAAGCTCGATATATGTCAGCCAGCAGGAGGGCTGCGGGGTGGTGAAGACCGTCAACAGCAGCGATCGCATTGTTAACTCAACGGATATTATGCCGAGTGGTGCGCTGGGGCATAAACCCTGCTTGATCCGGGTAAATCAGGTCCGGAAGACGGGCCAGAAGTCTAGTGGCTAGTGCTTTAGCCAAAAGATTCGACCTCCACATTCAAAAGGGAGATTGGCCCTTAAGAGGCATGAGATTCCGGGGGATGCCTCAGTTTCTGAAACACGACAATCTCACATTGTCTCCAGTCAGGGGGCATGCATAAGGTCTGAACCGCTTCCTGTACGGCCACAAGGTAGTGCAGGCCCAACAGGCCCGTGTAGGCGTTTATAGAATTCACTTTGCAGGCCGTTGGGGCCTGGTGCCTTACCCGAATTTAGGTCAACCAGTGCGGTGGTCAGTTCTTCTAATGTCAGGGGGGCCTCCAATAATTCTCTGGCCTCCTCGGATGCTACTGTTTTTTACTCTGTCTGTGCACTGAGACCTGCTAACCGGACCTCAGTGCCAGAGTTCTAATCCATTACAAAATATATGTTGAATTGGCTATCCCCAATTGGCATAAGTTGACTTACTTATAAGTCGATAGTATATAGTACCAAGGGTACCCAGGGCATGTAAGCTAGAGTGTCCATCCAGGGATGCAGCACTGATTGTGCCACCCCACATGTGGCAATGTACAAGATGTCTCCCAGCTTGCCACTATAGCCTGGAAGAGCAGTTTAAAGCTGCTAGGTTGACTTGCCATTTAAACTAAGAGCAAACCCCCCACTTCCCTTAACAATATATGTGAGTCTCCCCTAAAGAAGGCCTTTTGAGCCCTAAGGTAGGGTGCCATGTATTATTAAGTGGGACATATACTTTAATATTGCCTAGCAGCAAAACCCCTAAATTGGCTATTTTGCAGCGGAAAAGTTAGTAGCCCCATTCACTAATACAGAGTTACCAGCTGACCTCTCAGTCCGGCTAACTTCTGAATGGGACTACTAAATTGGGTACTTCAAGGTATCAAATTAACCGTGGCATTAATCCCAACTTGATGCCCAAGTTGAATTTAATGTCACTTTTGGAGAAAGGCAACTTTTAGAAAGTTGCCACGCTGGTGCCCAGGAAGCCACACAGGCTGTTCCCTAAAAGGCATGCTTGAAAGGAGAAGCTGCCTTTGGTGGTCAAATGGCGATCCAATTCATGTAGGGCTGTCCCTTTGTCAGGTAGACAGGCTGGAGTCAGGAACAGAGAGGGGAGTCCAGTGCCAAACTGGTTTTCCTGTGGGTGAGTAATCCACAGGTAGCCACACCTCTAGGGTGGGCTACTAAGCTCCTAGCATCCAAGGAAGAGTTCAGACATCTTGAGAGCAGGCAGAATAGTGCACTCTAGGATCACTAGATGCCACACATAGGAAAAAGTCATCTCTGGGCGGGAGGGATCTTGGCAGCCCATTGGATGGCGACTGCATTATCCCTCCCCCCCCAGGGCACTTTCTTGGTATAAATATGGCACCCTGAACCTCAGATCACAATGGAACTGGTGAAATGACCGAAGAAGGACTGCCCTGCTGACCCCTGGACCTGGCAAGAGAGGCTGCACTGACTATTAGACTGCGCATGTCGCACCTTGTACTAGCAAAGAGAAGACTATGCCTGTGGCTCCTGGCTCATGGAAAAGTCACTCCCGAACCCCAGACCAAGGAAGTGACTCCAAGGGTCAGTTGGCTGACCCCCCTGGAACCAGTACCAGGGCCATCAAAGCTGAGGTAGCCCATTGCGGCAAGTCAGTAGCCACATTCGTCGAGTCACTGCAGACGGGCAACCTAAGAGACCAATCCTCGGCAGCCAAAAGCTGCACCCGAGCCTGCTGGACCTGGGAGTGTCATCTGAGTCCAGCCTGGTCGCCAACAACAGACACCAGCCTTCACCTAGGAATGTGAGAGAATGTGAGAGAAGCAAGAGGCTGGAGGTTTCTTGGGCAATGATTCGATTGCCCCTGGTTTAGTACCAGAACACGAAGCCTATATGGCTTGAACAATGTCAGCTTTGTTGACTGCAGCACAGATTGCATGTTAGCCTTAGGAAGAGATTGAGACCATTTCTGATGCACAGATACCTGAACAAGGTAGACAGTGGATCAAGGTAGATACTGAAAGGACACTGTCCGTAGCATCCACTGCCCCTGCTCCAGACTGAGAGAATAGTGAGATACTTGAAGCTGATCAGGTGTTGGAGTCTGGTTCACTGCCAAAGTTGCAGGAGTTGATAGCTGCTGGAGGGTCTACCTGGGAGGGATTCTGCAAGGCACAGATTGAGTGCCTTATTCTTGTGTGACTTCAGAAGGAAACCCAGGAACATATCAGCAAAGTAGTGGTCGCAAGACACTAAAGGTGCGATGTATCCACCCTGGTTAATAATGATACCCTGGAGTTTGTTATTTATCGGGTGCGATAAATAGCACCCACTCAAAGTTATTGGAGAATGACCTGCAGATTTTGGCATTTAACACACCAAAATCCGCATGGAACGGTAAATACCGTATGTTTCCCCTGTTAAGTTTTGGTAGACTTGACCTGCCAATATTTAACAAATACTGGGTTATTTAATGCAACCGATAATTGTCGGATGCGTTAAATAACACCAAACTCATAATTCCGTCCCGTGCATAGACAGGGGTTTACGCACGGGGCAGAATTAACTACACAACTTGTAATCAGGGCCTATGTTAGCTGGGAGGTTGGCCTATTGTACAGTGAGCCGGTGAATCCTGGGTCAGGTACTAGCAATAGGCTAGTGGTTTCACTAGTGAACAGGAATTTCTTGTTGTCACTGGCCCACGAAGTGCCCTTGGCAGGACATTTGGGCATTAGAAAAACTCAGCATAGGTTGGTTCCTCTGTTCTATTGGCCAGGGGTTTGCAGAGGCACAGAGTGGTTCTGTAGAACCTGTCCTACTTGCCAGTTGTATGGTAAGTCGGGAGGTAAGGCCATGCACTGTTAGTGCCTCTACCCATTGTAGGTGTTGCATTTGAGTGGGTAGAATTAGAAATTGTTGGTCCATTTGACCTACCGTTAGCATCAAGCCACAATATATCGGGTTGTGGTGGATCATTCCACCAGGTAACCAGCAGCAGTACTACTGAAGAGCACGACTGCAAAGGTGGTAGCTAGTGCTGTCCCAGGGATTTTTTGTAGGGTCGGATTTTCAAAGACAGTACTATTCAACCAGGGAACCAACTTCATCTCCTCACACATGAGTGAGATGTGGATGTGTAATTTACCACTTTGCTACAGCATAATATCCACAAATCAATGGGCTAGTGGAGCTCTTCAACAAAACCTTAAAGAGTATGATGGGAACTCCATCAGAGAACCTCAGGAGAAAGTGAAATCTTTTCCTGCCATGTCTCCTATTTGACTACAGTGAACTTTTTTAGAAGCAAGTCGGAATTAGCCCCTTCGAACTTCTGTTTGGACTCCCGGTGGAGGGACCACACTTTTGATCACAGAAGGGTGGGAAAGAACTCAGGAATCACCAGAGAAGGAGGTGATTGACTATGTGGTTGGCCTCAGGCAATTAATGGTGCAGCACTGTGATCAGGCAAAGGAAAACCTTCAAGCTAGCCAAGTGCTGATGAAGAAATGGTATGTCCACAAGTCGATGTGACTGGGTACAAGGAAGCTCAGGAGTTGTTAGTGCTGAAGCCCATTTTTCCTAGAGCTTCAGAAGCTAAATGATGTTGTTATATTCCATATAGGTACCCCAATATAGGCTCAGGTACCATCACCTATATTCTCCCCTACAATACACACATAACGGTTCTTGGGGACTGACATTTTACCTAGATACGACACTGCACACAGAACGCGGGATTTCCCTAGTAGCAGCCTCATACATTATACATGAGGATTCTTGGAAACTCGGCAGGGCTCATCTCAGGTATAATAACTGTGTATAAAGTTCATTCCCGACGTCATCCTAAGTCCGACACTGGCACAGCAAGGTACAACCCCCAGGGAGACCTTTGGGTATAAAAACATCACATCTTGCTGAGACCGGGAGAGGAGATCAGGAATTCCATGCCGACACACTGACGCGAGACGCTGAAGCACCCTGCATGCAGATACTCCAGCTCGCAGTGGTCTGACATCCCTTGCGGGGTGTCCAACCTGAGACCAGGACGGGGTCCCACAGTCTCTTACTTCAGGTAATGTGGGTTGACTTTATCCTAGAGGGATTATTGGCTTAACACCTACATACATGGTAGGTACACCCAGGTACATCTAGTTAGGGTAGCATCATAGGAGTACGCATTATATGGTCATTTTATTGTCATGTATTTTAAATACTTGCCTGTATTCATCATTATGTCAGAATGATAGAAATCTACCATCCTTTTACTTTCTTAGTGCTTTTAGTCATTTATATCTGCTACTGTCTAATGATCGTTACAGCACATATATTCTACACTAGAATAACGACCGGTCAATTAATACTTATTGAAAACGTCCCTACCGTTTATTCTGTGTATCTCTCTGAGACTAAGTGAGCACGAGTGAATGAGCGAAAAGTAGTACTCTGTTTCCACGGTCCTGAGGGATCAGGGTTGTCATGTTCAATAGTTGCCAAGAACTATTCTCTCCTTGGTAAGAGGAGTTTCTAGTGGCACTGTGAGCTAGCTGGTATAGAAAGACCAACTTGCTAAAACTCAACGGCGAAAAAACTGAAGTACTAATTTTTAGGGGAAAATAAAGATCTCTGGGGCCCCCAGCACTAGCCTCCTCAAATGGGCGCTCTTCCCCAACCTGCGCAACAGGTCCGCAATTTAGGCGTTATTATTGATGACCAACTGTCAATGAAGCAGCAAGCAGTCAAGGTCGCCTCAACCTGCTTCACCATCCTTAAGTGGCTAAAAAAAATCCTTTGGATGTTGCCTGGTCCCACGCAAAAAATGGTAGTCCAGGCTCTTATTACTTCCAGGTTGGACTATGGCAACGTCCTATATTTAGGAGCCAATAAGGAGGTGATTCCTAAACTGCAGGTAGTGCAGAACGCGGCGGCCAGGTTACTCTGTCAGGTCCCCAGAAGGGCCTCCATCTCAGGCTCGCTCTGCGATCTTCACTGGCTTAGGGTGGAGAACCGCATCAAATTCAAGACCCTAAGCTATATGCATAAAATCAAATCTGGTACAGCACCACAATATTTGAACGCCTTAGTCCATCCCTACCTTCCACCGCGCCTTCTTTGCTCTTCCACTCAGGCAAAATTTTCAGTTCCTAGGACCAGACTGTCACGCATAGGCGGCCGGTCCTTCTCTTGCCTGGGCCCTACTCTGTGGAACTCACTCCCTACGTCTCTTCGGAATGAAACCATCTATACGAATTTCCACAAACGCTTCAAAACGTGGTTATTCAATCGATAGTCTTCTTTCACTCTGCCCGTATCTGATGGCGCCGGGAAACCTCCGGGTAGCTGTGCGCCTTATAAAATTAAATAATAATAATAATAATAATACCCGGTGGGGGTGTCTGGAATCAGTCTGGACACCAAGTCTGCAGTGTATGTTGTCGAAATGCGCAAATCCTGTATAGGTTCTATAGGAACTACACGACATGGCGCCCAACGTTGGTTGGGTACTTATTTAACGGTCAAATCTGAGTACTATATCAAAACCATGTTGGATGGGATGAAGATTCAACCCACCACGTGATACCATTAAAATCTACTCCAACTCCACTGAGACAATATCCAATTAAACAAGAAGCTAAAAAACAGGTCAGGGAGATCTTAGATCAACTTGAATACCAGGGGGTGATTGAAACTTGCACCTCCTCAATGAATAATCCTTTGTTTCCCGTAATGAAACCTGACAATACATATCGTCTAGTTTTGGATTACAGACATCTAAATTCATGCACGAAAACTTTTGCAGTACAAGACGCACACAGTGCTGCATTAATGAATAACATTGTGCGGAAAAAATACAAAACAACACTAGATATCTCAAATGGATTTTTCTGCCAGAATATAGCACCTGAGAGCAGATATTTGACAGCGTTCTCAGCACTAGGTTCCCAGCGAAAAGTTTGTCGACTAGCCCAGGGGTATAAAAACAGCCCAGGGGTGTTTTCCACCAGAGTAACTGAATTACTTCAAAATCTGGACGAGGAGGCATTGTCCTATGTAGATGATATTTATCTGATGGATGATGACCTGGAGGAACATGTGACGAGGCTGAGCACCATAATTTTGGGTTGCGCCACAGAGGGTTACAAATTTAACTTCAAAAAATTAAAAATAGCCCACCTCAGTGTCCTGTTTTTGGGATATGAGCTTTCAAGTGAAGGGAAAAGCCTGGCAGCCAACTTTTTAGAAAAGTGTGCGCTGCTCCAACCTCCAAAATCATTGAAGAATTTACAATCAATACTGGGATTCCTAAATTTCGGCAGAACATACATCTTGGATTACGCAGAAAGAGTCAAACCTTTCTACGACTTCATAAGACCTGATTTTTCAGTTAGGCAATGGACACAAGAACATACAGATACACTTCGTTCACTCCAGGCTGACATGATAGCGTCTAAACACTTACAGACACGGGTAAATGTCCGCAACCTGGTGATCCGTATAATTGCGGGTCAATCTGGGTACACATACCTCACATATAATGAAGGCGAAACAGTACCCATTGCTTACAAATCACACTTGTATACAAATGCTGAGATGCGTTTCGCATCCACAGAAAAAATTCTGACAGCAGTACGGACTGCTGTAGTGAGAGAAAGAGCACTGGCTCAGGGGAAACGAATAATTGTCGTGACTCCAATACCAGCCTTAGAGGCTGCTACGAAGGCAAGCATTCCTAACGCTAAAGCCTTACATCCAAGATGGATACAATGGGCTAATTCTCTCACTGCATCAGACGTAGAATACAGATACGATCCCAGTCTGAAAACACAAGCATTTCCGCAATATGAACAAGAATATCCTCTACCAAATGAAATAATGTCTCTAGATCAGTACGAATACATAATTTACACTGACGGATCTGCCCAACTGGCCATAGGAAGTAAACAGCAATACAACGCCGCATGCGAAATTGTGAAAGGTCATATGCAGGATGGTAAGTTCCATCCAAGCTGTACAAAGACTCAGTCTCTAGGAGTCTGCACGGCTCAGTCAGCAGAACTAAAAGCTCTGTTACTGGCACTGATAAATACGGATCCTGAATTCCCCACACTAATTGTGTGTGATTCCTTTTACTGTGTCCAGTCATACAATGTATATCTACATTATTGGGGACAAAATGGGTTTAAGGACTCAAATGGTGGCACAATAAAGCACAAAATGCTATGGGAACAGGTAGCTGAGTTGAAAAACGAACTACCAAGAGCTCACGTGATACACACGCTAAGTCATCAACGTGATGGCATTCACGTTGAAGGGAATTCATTGCCTGATGAGGACGCGAAGGGGGCAGTACGAACTTCGTCCATAGCTGCGATCACTCGTTCAAAAACGAGAATAGACGGGCAGATAATGGTAGCTGTCATTGCTTCGCGCAAGGACAACAAAGCACTTCCGAAAGGTTTTCCACTCAAGTACTCCTACAAGTTAGATGCAAACAATGTTCCATTTGCTCAGATTCCTGGAGTGGGGGATAGAGTAATACCAAACATGGATCGCAGATTAAGCTTAATATTAGCTGCACACGAGGGTTTAGGCTCTGCACACGCAAGGGTTACAGCAACAGTTTCTTTACTGAAACAACGCTATTGGTGGCCAAAGCTAACAAAGCAGACAAAAGATTATGTCTTAAAATGCGACATCTGTCAACAGATGAAAGGCTCCACCATAATACGTCCAGAACAGACACCATTGCTAATATCAGGCAGACCACTCGCTTGTGTCTATTTGGATCACTGCGGCCACTTACAATCTGATGGGGCTTACAAGTATATCATGGTTGCAGTGGATTCCTGCTTGTGATTCCTATGGGTATAGCCTCAGCGCACGGCTGACGCTCGAACTGTTATCAAAGATTTGTGAGTCTTTATAGGGACATATGCAGTTGGCACATTACATTCTGACCGTGGCCGTGTGTTTAGCTCTAGGGCTTACAAGGAGGCCATGGGAGGTTTGGGTGTAGCATTGCGGTACTCCTCTCCATACCATCCCGAGGGAAATTCGGTCGTGGAGAGGAAAAACCGGGACTTAAAGCAATCATTAACAGCTAGAGTATTAGGCGCGGGTGGTAGTTGCGTCAATCATTTATATGGGGTTCAGCGGGCATTAAACAATATGCCAAGAAGTTCTCTAGGAGGTGTCACTCCTTATGAAGTCCTATTTGGGATGAGAATGTGGGTACCTGATCTTGATTGTGAAGGCACAGTGGCGGATGAAAAACCTTTTGACATCAATAAACGTTTGGCTGTCTTACAGGATCTGAACGAAGTCAGAGCACTGCAAAGCAATGTGCAGGTAAAAAGGACCGCCACTGGGGAAGTGAAGTCAGTAACGGCAAGACCTGTCTGGATTCCTAAGGTTGGGGATCTGGTCAGAGAGAAAATAACGGACAAAAAAGAATTTGGGCCATCATACAGAAAGCCTGTACCTGTCCTGGCCATCGAAGGAACAAGAACTGTACTTCTGCCGCCTCTTGCCGGGAAAAAGGATAAAAGATTTGTCTCCATTGACCTGATCAAACCACACTATGTGGCCGATACTGAATAGTAGGGCTCGTGGACTCTTGAGTAGCAGATGCCCTCCTCTCACTACTATACAGGAAGTTCAGACGGAAAGGCTCATCACGTTCGAAGAGCCTCCGATACGGAATGATGGACTAAGCAACAATGCAATGGAACTAGTTCCCTTTGAACAAGGAATACAAAATCAAGAAGAAAGACAACCGGTGGTCCTTTACGAAATTCCCCGTCACGATACCTTCACCCGGTATTTCCCCGTTTCCTTCCCCTGCACAACGCTTGGTGGTGGTAGCACTTAGACCCAGAATAGGAGGTCTTGAGCTAATCCCGGTATTTGTTCTTCCTTCCCCTTCTTTTGGAGCACCCGGGAGGAAGCAAGACCCACGGACCCATCGGACAAAAGCCCTGAGGACGGTCACGAAGGGAGAAGACGATCCCCCCCCCAAACTCTTCTTTGCCTACTGTGTTCGTTTTGACCAAAATCCATTTTCTTTGTTACCTTTGGAAGTATTCATCCGGTCTATGGGACTGATAAAACAAAGTACATGTAAACGACGTCCCTATAATAAAAGAAAGACCTTGAAAAGCCTATACTGTGTGTGTCCCGTGTTCCCTTTCACCCATCAGGCCATCGAGCCACCTACAAAGTGGTTTCAGAAGTGGGATTCTTCCCCTATCCCTATGTGTCGAACCATGACACAACCCGTGCCTTTGGAAGATGTCGTGGCACAGTTGGCCGAAGGACAAAGACACTTGCAGATAGTGTTCGAGCAACAGTTACAGGCAGCACGAATGGAAAGGGAAGCCCTACAAGGAGCCTTGAAAGATCAGGCCAGCATAGCCACTACTAACCAGCAGGTCCAGGACACAGCCATATTAAGGCTTACTGACGCCATAGTAAACACCAAAGTACGTCCGAATGTCCCCGGAACGGTTCTCCAAACATATCAGGAAGGGGAAGATCCTGACTATTTCTTTTTGAATTTTGAGCGGGTGGCGTCCACAGCAGCTTGGCCCCAAGAGAGGTGGGGCCAATACATCGCCCCACTTCTCTCTGGTGAATTGCAAGCTGCTTATCAAGCAGCCAATCCGGCTGGGACTACAGCATATGAAGATGTGAAGAAAGCAATCCTTGAAAGGTTGGGGTTCGATCAAGAACACTACAGGAACAAGTTTAGAAAGGAAAAGTGGTCCGTTGGAGACAATCCTCGGGCTTTATATTACCGGATAAGAGACAGGGGCAACCGATGGCTAACACCACATGTTTCCACAGCAGAGGAAGTAGTGGAGAAAATCTATCTAGAACAATTCTTGGATGCCCTACCGCCTAGTACACGGTCTTGGGTGAAACAACACCCGAATCTCACCCCCATATCAGCGGTAGAGATCGCTTGTGCCTTTCACAGAGCTCCAGATTTCAGAGTGGGTATCACACGACCCCAGTTCCCTCTTCTCCCAACTCGTTCTCAGTCACATCCGTCCCCGAGAACCTCCATTAGACCAGAAAGCAAGCCCCAGATACCGCCCCGCCCAGTCCTTAGACCACCCATCCCGCCGTCAGGCACAAGCGGACAGGGCCCTCAATGTTTCAGTTGTGCCGAATGGGGCCATATAGCTAGACAATGTCCTCACCGCACCCCACCTGTAGAGCCTATGGAGGTGGGTTATACTCGGGGTAGGATTTTCTTAACAGGGAAGGGCCCTCATCAATACAAGAAGGACGTGTTTCTCAACGGCAAGAAAAGACAAGCACTACTAGACACTGGGTGTCACGTCACGGTAGTGGATGAGTCATGATCGGCCCTCCCCAGATTAGAGAGACAGAACAAGTGAGGGTAACGTGTGTACATGGGGACACCAAAACGTACCCCGTGGCAGAAGTCTTGCTAGAGGTAGACAACGATCCCCATCTACGGAGGGTAGGCGTAATACCCTCCTTGCCAGAAGCAGTCATTATAGGGACTGACCACCCCAAATTCGAGACATACATGGAAGGAACGAAACTAAATGCCCGGGCCTGGTTACAAGAAGCCCCTTTTAGCGGGATTGAACTAGAAAAGCCAGACATTAGGGTTAAGAAAAGTAGACAGGAGAAACGAAGGGAGAAAAGGGACTTTTCTTATTCGCAGCTGTCATGTCCTGCCTTTCCTCTTTCCTTTTCAGACACTGATGGAGCAAAACCCAGTAGCTTCCGTACAGCCCAACGGGAGGACAGTTCTCTCACACACGCCTGGGAGCAGGTCCATGAACAACCACCAGATCAGGTAGGACCTTATTTCTTGGTAAAAAGGGGGTTATTGTATAGAGCTGTAAAGGGGGATCCACAGTCTAGAATCCAACTACTTGTACCAACCTCCTTTCGGGAACATGTACTCCTGTTGGCCCATAACAAAGTAGGGGGTGGACACTACGGCAAGGAGAACACCCTAAGGTATCTCCTGGAGAAATTTTATTGGCCAGGCGTGTATAGAGACGTAGCGAAACACTGTGCTGCTTGTGTACGTTGTCAGTATACAAATCCCGGAGTGGTCACGAAAGACCTGCTACAGCCTTTGCCCATCATTGATATCCCCTTTAAGCGGGTTGGAATGTACCTGCTAGGTCCCCTGACCCCCTCGGCCAGAGGACATCGCTATATCCTTGTTATAGTGGATTATGCCAGTCGCTACCCCAAGGCCTTTCCTTTATCAAGCATGACCACTCCAGCTGTAGCACAAGCCATGATAGCCCTGTTTTCAAGAGTAGGATTTCCGTCCGAGATCCTAACGGACCAGGGGACCCCTTTTATGTCCCGTCTGATGGTGCAGATCTGTGCGATACTGGGGATAAACAGGATCAGGACCTCGGTTTATCATCCCCAGACAGATGGCCTTGTGGAGCGTTATAACAAAACGATTAAACACCTGCTCCGCAAGGTCATCTCAGAAACTGGGAGGGACTGGGACCAGAAGCTACCCCTGGTTCTCTTTGCTTTACGGACGCACGAACAGAGGTCCACTGGGTTTTCCCCTTTCGAACTGCTATTTGGGCGAAAGCCTAGAACCCTGCTGGACATGGCGGCCGAACAGTGGGAGGAAGAAGACGAGGAGGGAAAACCCCTATTAAAATAAGCCTCTGACCTTAAGTCTTCCTTAACACAGCTGTGGGGGATGGTACATGACAACATGAAAGAGGCGCAGGAGACACAGAAAAAGTACTACGATCGTAACAGCCACCTTAGAGAATTCCAACCGGGTGAGAAGGTCCTTCTTTTACTCCCTTCCACTGAGGACAAACTGCTGATGAAGTGGCAAGGGCCATATGTGATAGAGAAAAAAGTGACACCAGTCACCTATAGTATATTACTGCCCCACCGCGTTGGGGGCAAACAAATTTACCATGTGAACCTCCTAAAAAAATGGGAGGAACCACAGCCTTCCCTAGTGGCGAGAACTCCTGCCTACCTTGCCTGTACCACCAAACCGTTAGAAATACCTCTCCTGTCTGTCCAAGACTCCGTAGTACAAGCCGTGCCCACTGGGGAGGTGTTATCACCCATACAAAGGACCCAGCTAGGGGCTTTGATGAAGACCTTTCCTGGCCTATTCTCCACCAATCCCGGGTTAACCTCCTTGGTCCAACATGAGATCGTGTCCCTAGAACCAAAGGTTATAAAGCAGAAACCCTATCGTATCCCGGCGTCCCGTAGGGAAGCAGTGGAAAAGGAAGTATCCGACATGCTCCAGTCAGGAATAATCGAACCCTCCCAAAGCAACTGGTGCTCCCCAGTGGTGATCGTGCCAAAACCAGACGGTAGTCTGCGTTTTTGCATCGATTTTAGACAAGTGAATGCCATAACCAAGTTCGATACATATCCCATGCCCAGAATAGACGAGATGGTCGAATGTTTGGGTAAAGCCAGGTATATGTTAACCCTTGACTTAACAAAAGGGTACTGGCAGATCCCCTTAACTCCCAACTCCAAAGAGAAAACGGCATTTGCAACTCCCACGGGCCTTTACCAATTCAAGGTGCTCCCTTTCGGTTTACATGGGGCACCAGCAACATTTCAAAGATTAATGGACCATGTACTAAAACCCCACCAAAAGTATGCCACAGCGTATCTTGATGATATAGTTGTTTTTAGCCAGACATGGGAGGAGCACTTGGCACATCTAGGATCCGTTTTTATAGCATTACGATCAGCTGGCCTTACCAATAACCCAAAGAAGTCCCTACTGGGTATGAACACTATACAGTATTTGGGATATACTATTCAGGAAGGACATATTAAGCCCCAAGTAAATAAGATAGAAGCCATTAAGACCATCCCTAGGCCCACAACAAAACGAGAGGTCCGTTCTTTCCTGGGCTTCATAGGGTACTATCGAAGATTCATACCCCGTTTTTCTTCCATAGCCAGTCCCCTAACGGATCTCCTATCTAAAGCTCATTCCACACGCATACACACCTGGACTCCAGCACATGAGGATAGTTTTAGGGTCCCTAAAACATGCCATATGCACAGCCCCAGTGTTGCGTTGTCCTAATTTTGACCAAACGTTTGTCCTCCAAACTGATGCTTCCGGCCATGGTCTGGGCGCTGTGCTATTCCAGCCCGATTCCAGCGATGAACTGAAACCCCTGTTGTACATCAGCAGAAAGTTGTTCCCCCGGGAAACCAACTACTCCACAATAGAAAAGGAGTGTTTGGCCATCAAATGGGCCATAGAGTCCTTACAATACTATCTACTGGGAAGAAAGTTCCTTGTCCTTACAGATCATGCTCCACTTACTTGGCTTGCGAAGAATAAAGACACCAATGCCCGCATCCTTAGATGGTTTCTCGCCTTACAACCTTTCTCATTTCAGACCATACACGTTCCAGGCGTGAAACAAGTCAGTACTGATTACCTGTCGTGGCACCCATCTCCTGAATGGCCCCAGCGTCCATTCCTAAGGGGGGAGATGTGTGAGGATGTCGAGGGTCCACCGGACCGGAAGTGGAGCAACACGGGCGTGGACGCAGGGAAAACACCGGAAGAACCCAGCGGTCTAGTGGCGCTGGGGAGATACGTCAGAACGTCATCAGAGGCGGACGAGGATAAGGGCGGGGATCCGGACACAGAAGGAGTCGGCGGCGTGACAGTCGGAATTGGAGGAGGAGAAGAAGAGGAGAAAACGGAGAACGGAGAGCGCGACGAGTCGGGAGAGCAGCCCAGCAGAGGAGGAGACGGAAGTCGGGAGACCCCTGGAGCAGCATACACCGCGGACAAACCCGGCGGCCCAGAGAAGAGAGAGGACGCCCCGGGTCCCAACGCCACGGCCCTAATCACAGGTCGTGGCCCAAGGCAAGTAGCATTGAAGGGGTCGTTTTGGTGGGGGTGGTGGGGTGGCATGGGGAACTAAAGCACCAGAGGTCCTTTACGAAATTCCCCGTCACGATACCTTCACCCGGTATTTCCCCGTTTCCTTCCCCTACACAACGCTTGGTGGTGGTAGCACTTAGACCCAGAATAGGAGGTCTTGAGCTAATCCCGGTATTTGTTCTTCCTTCCCCTTCTTTTGGAGCACCTGGGAGGAAGCAAGACCCACGGACCCATCGGACAAAACCCTGAGGATGGTCACGAAGGGAGAAGACGATCTCCCCCCCCCCCCAACTCTTCTTTCCCTACTGTGTTCGTTTTGACCAAAATCCATTTTCTTTGTTACCTTTGGAAGTATTCATCCGGTCTATGGGACTGATAAAATAAAGTACACGTAAGCAACATCCCTATAATAAAAGAAAGACCTTGAAAAGCCTATACTGTGTGTGTCCCGTGTTCCCTTTCACCCATCATGCCATCGAGCCGCCTACATGGTCATCATTTCCTACACAAATCTAGTACCCTTAGAAATGTTTTCACATACCACCAATGGGAACATTGACCAACACCGCCGAAAAGTAGTTCAAAAACTTTTGCACAAAAACTTTCATATTTTTCAGGGTTTAATATTTCAGACCCGACCTCATATTATTACAAGGTTGCACCTACACCTGCACAGAAAAATATGTTGACTAACACCAAACAGATTTACTCTGCTTCCTTTATTACCCAACTGTCTGAACAAGGTTTCAACTTATGGAAAGACACTATAGACACGAAGGGTTTAGTATCCATAGGTCAGACCCTCGCAATGTACAAAGAGAACATCCGGAGGTGGTAACATCATACAGTGTTGGGAAGTTATGCCTTGATTGGCTAAGAACCTCAACACTAACACAGGTGAAACAACACTTATCCTTACTCACGGAAGATGTGGATCTAAGGGATTTTTTACTCGGTCCCAGAAAGCCACGTCTGAAACATTTCTATTACGCTGTCTATAATGAAATTTGGAAAATCTCCCAACAAGAAGCTGCGGAGAGACTACGAGAGATAGATAGGATTAATTTAGAAAAGGCGTTAGCCGTAGTTGACAGTGGTATGACTACGTTAACATCCAGGATTTATTCACTGGGCAACATAGTATCTTCTGCTTTTGATGTACTAGAACAAGATTTGTCCATTCTACAGCACGGACAATCACAACTACGTTCTATTTTGTTATTGAGCTGGATGCAGGTTATGTGCCTTGGCGTTTTATCAACAGTACGTCACTATTTTCTGCATATAATCTAACAGATAAACAGATGAAAATGGCACAGAGGGGATCAAAATATACAATGCTGCGTATTGAAAAACTGGATAGATTACCTTTTACTGTGGCGGAATCACCATCCACAGAATGATTGATCCATGGCCATAAAACGCTACCGGTCACAACTTTCCAGTTTCAGTACTGCCTAGAACAGCAACAGGCAGGCAGGTATGAAGAAATGGGTAGGGAATATATCAAGGAGTCTTGGGAATTACCGTACAGATTTCGATGCAGGAGTGGGGATTGAGAAGTGTTTCTAGGCGGTACAAACTGCTAGAGCGCTTTGAGTGGATCTCTCATATGCCAGGACATTATGTTGCACGGGCCTGCAATGGTTCGGTAGCAAATCTATCCTGCTACTTGAGGGGTACCCCAGCAGCTGTGATTACTCCAGTATTCAAGCTACTTTCAAATGGAAGTTACTTGATGCTGAACGATCAAGGTTGCTGTGGCATGCTTCCGGGCATCGCATATCTAGTAACCGTGAGCTCCAGGGTTACTTGCTGTATGCAAGTATTGTTTCCACCGACACATGCAGTCAGGGAGGCGCCGCTATGGCCTTCACTAAATGTTTCTCTTATACAGTTTGATACTGTGAGCAGAATGAAAGCCATGCTTCTACAGAAAACCATGCCCTTAACCTCCGCCCGGGAGACTTTTGATCTCCAGATCGCAAGGTTCTCGGCCGAGATACAGGCACTCATGTACAAACTGCTCCTTCCATTTAGCAGAAATGGTAAATCGTATCTTTAACATGTCTGATACTACGGGTATAGTCCACCTATTTAAGACCATAGGTTTGGGACTATTAAACACCTTTCAGACGGTTCTCGGAGTTATACCAAACTTTATACACTCCGTGTTCAGAAGCATTTTTGGAGGACTTCCGCTGATCCTGTCCCTAATAGCAGGTATCCTGATTATAATTTTTCTGCTACGCAATGGACGCCCCAGTCACCAAGGAAATAGAAACAGCGCTCCTTGAGCGTAAATACCATGATCGCATGGTACAGCATCTGGGCACACCTCGCCTACGGGAACTGAGCGCCTCTTGGTTCCTGTCATTTAGACCTGTCTGGTTGGACTGTGTCCTACCTGTTCTCCGGTGCCTGTTCTGTGGAGAAGAATGCGTGTTGGATCTCTGTCTGACACTTCCATCATGTGCGCGTGCGGACTTTGACGCTCTACTGGACCCGATAATGGGCCATGTTCTGCAGTGTCCCCAGCGTATCCAGATGATGGCAGCATTCTTAGAGCCGCCACAGGAAGTTTCGGCTCCTGTTGGAATGGATATCGGCTCCCCCACTGACACCCAGGCCTTGGTTGGCGCACAGACTGCCCCAGCATCGGCTGCAGGCAGTGCGGAAGATCATCTGTGCTCAATCAACGTAATGTGCGAGGTGTTCCGGGGTTCGTCATCTGCGGAAGCAGGCAGCAGCAATGTTGCATCTACCAGCCAGGACACATAAACATTTGGCTCATCGTGTGCTGGGAAAAATTCGGCCTTTTTGAACATACTCCAAATTGAGACTCACAAACAAGATTGACACTTTTTATGACCTGGATGGCTTTCCAATGCTTGTAGTTGTTCGAACTATATAGATGGACACATTAGAGCTATTTGCTTGAGTGACAATTTTTGTTTTTCGCATTTTTAAGAGTTTTTAAACATTTTTTAGCAGCACTATTGTTTAATTGTAGTCCTTTGCATACCAGTGCCTAGAGTGCCTAGTAGTACGTTAGAATTTAATCATGTCGTCCAGTTGGATGAGGAGTGGGTGTTATATTCCATATAGGTACCCCAATATAGGCTCAGGTAACATCACCTATATTCTCCCCTACATTACACACATAACGGTTCTTGGGGACTGACCTTTTACCTAGATACGACACTGCACACAGAACGCGGGGTTTCCCTAGTAGCAGCCTGTGAGCGAGAGGCTATGTCAGGGCTAGAAAGTAGGGAGGTCTGGACACCACGTCTCCTTAGTCGGGGCTTTATTAGAGGTACAGCGGTCTTTTTCCGAGTCGCCAGAGTTCAAAAGAAAAAGAATTTAGGAACTAAAGGAACTGGAGGACAGTCAGGATAATAACTCTTATCCGGGTCTTCCAAATGTCGCCGCCGGGAAGGATCCTCGTCCCCTTCGTCGATGAGTGGTTCGGGACTTCCTCGGGTGATGTCCGCTCATACCACAGCCAAAATAATAAAGAATGGAAACAAAACAAAGGAACAACTCGTGAGGCTTCGTCTCCTGGATCGCTTGCTCAGGGAGGGAGTGAAGGGTCACCGGTGCAAACACTCGGGTATCTATGGGTTAGTGCATGGGAAGCGGGTCAACCGGGATACGGGAGAGGGATTTCAGGAATGCTACGACTCCTCCCTCAGTCTCCTCCCGACCCACCCCGAGAACCGGCTCCGTACCTGTTTTAGCCACGCTCCTCCTGAAGCGTGGCTGGGCGGAGAGTAGGTCCGTTGGCCTCCTGGCGTTCCTCGGTCTCTGGTCTCCGGCAGGAATCCGCTCTGCTCCTTGTCTCCTGTCCTCTCCGTCTCTTCTCTGGTTCTCCCGTTGTTCGCCGTCTTCTCCCCTCTTCCGGGTTCGTCTTCATCCCTCCTCCATCCGGGGTCTCCTGTGATTGGTTCGGGGTTGATGACGTCATTCCCATGGGCGTGATCCTCATAGTCGGCCGATTCTTTAAAGAGACAGTCCTCCATGACGGGAGAGTAACGGTCCCAAGAGGATGAGGATTCTCTTCTCCAGTCCGATGGCTGTAATGGAATAAGACTGGCCTCATCAGTTGGGGCGATCCACCATTCCTCAGTAGGTTTTTCCCCCTCTACCCACGTGTTCGCGGAGAGGGGAGCGCCAACTTTGCGACACAGCCTCATACATTATGCATGAGGATTCTTGGAAACTCGGCAGGGCTCATCTCCTGTATATTAACTGTGTATAAAGTTCATTCCCGACGTCATCCTAAGTCCGACACTGGCACAGCAAGGTAGAACCCCCAGGAGACCTTTGGGTATAAAAACATCACATCTTGCTGAGACCGGGAGAGGAGATCAGGACTTCCATGCCGAAACACTGATGCGAGACGCTGAAGCACCCTGCATGAAGATACTCCAGCTCGCAGTGGTCTGACATCCCTTGCGGGGTGTCCAACCCAAGACCAGGATGGGGTCCCACAGTCTCTTACTTCAGGTAATGGGGGTTGACTTTATCCTAGAGGGATTCTTGGCTTAACACCTACATACATGCTAGGTACACCCAGGTACATCTAGTTAGGGTAGCATCGTAGGAGTACGCTTTATTTGGTCATTTTATTGTCATGTATTTTATATACTTACCTTTATTCATGATTATGTCAGAATGGTAGAAATCTACCATCCTTTTACTTTCTTAGTGCTTTTAGTCATTTATATCTGCTACTGTCTAATGATCGTTACAGCACATATATTCTACACTAGAATAACGACCGGTCAATAAATACTTATTGAAAACGTCCCTACCGTTTATTTTGTGTATCTCTCTGAGACTAAGTGAGCACGAGTGACTGAGCGAAAAGTAGTACACTGTTTCCACGGTCCTGAAGGATCAGGGTTGTCATGTTCAATAGTTGCCAAGAACTATTCTCTCCTTGGTAAGAGGAGTTTCTAGAGCCACTGTGAGCTAGCTGGTATAAAAAGACCAACATACCCGGTGGGGGTGTCTGGAATCAGTCTGGACAACAAGCCCGCAGTGTATGTTGTCGAAACGCACAGATCCTGTATAGGTTTTATAGGAACTACATGACAATGTAGGCCTTACAGAGTAGTTCAGAAAGTATCCGATGCAAACTACTTGATAGCCACAGGGCCGCAAATAAAGGTGTTCCTTGTGAACCAGCTTAAGCCTTATCTCCAGAGGGATTACATTGTAAACATCATGGCCATGTCAGAAGAAGTAGAGTGAACCTCTTTCCGACTTGTTGCACAGTGCCATCCCATAGTGCCAGGGAGGATAGGACTGTGGAAGGGGTATACCTAGCCACTGGTTTAAGGCCTGATTGGCAGTGAGAAAGCATAAGGTGTTCAGGAAGTTTGCCCACCTCTTCTCACTGACTCCAGCGTTAACACCTATCTATGTTTATGAGATAGCAATAGGAGATAGTCTTACTATCAAAAGAAGGACTTGTGCATGTCTGACCAAGTTGCAGGAGTGCATCAAGGCAGAGGTGGCCAAAATGTTGGACACAGGGGGGATTGAGAGCTTGCGTAACACTTGGGCCAGTCCAGTGTTCAAGCAAGATTCTATGGACTTTCGATTCTCTGTGAACTGCAGCGGCCTCAATGAAGTCACCAAGACAGATGCACATTCAATCCCCAGAGCTGATGAGTACTTGAGCACCTTTGATCTGACCAGCAGTTACAGGCAGATCGGTTTAGCATTAAGTGACAAGGAGAAGACCGTATTTTCGACCTGTTTAGGGTATTGCCCTTTGGGTTGAAAAAAGTTCCCGACAAATCTTAACGTGTAGTGAACAATGTTCTCAGACGGCTGGAAGATATCTTTTTGGCCTATTTAGATGACATTGCTATGTGTAAAGCTCTCTGGAAGACTGCAGTGTGCCACCTGGAAGCTCCCTTAATCTGGTGAGATCCCACTGCAGAGGGCCGAACATTGCCCTGCACTGCTCCTATGAACTAGGTATTAAACCAGGGTTGGATTGGTCTATAGGGCAATCAGGCAGTGCCGGATGGGCTGGTCTGACAGTAAGTGTGTGGGACAGTTTTTTGCCTGTTTTTGGGCCTGTTTTATGGTCTGCTGGGCCGTTGGTTACTGTTAATTTCCCTGATATTAAAACAAGCATTTACTGCAGCAAGCTCAACCCATGCAGTCTTTCATAGTTTGCGAAAGACTTATATAGTATGACTTTACAAGTTCAAAACTGCCCCAATTTGCAAACATAGGTCACCTTTTTAACTATCTAATTCAATAATGGGGGCCACTTTTATTCTGGTGCCCAGGCCTAGTTTCTGTACCAATCCAACCAAGTGTAAGACTAAGCAGTCTTAGGCCCGATAAACCGAGTACTAAGACCAAACCAGGGAGGGGGACAGGGCAAGGTCCATCTATGGACATTACCTCAAACTCTGAAGAGTAGAGGACTCCGAGAATGGGGTTATCCGTGAACAGTCTGGTTTAGTGGTAATTGGATTAGTCAGCAGAGGCCATGAAAGCACAAAGACTCACAGCCGTAAAACATGTATTTATATATTATTGAATGTGTGGTGGAATTCTGTGGTTCTATGTAATAAAGTACTTTCTTTTCTACAAATAGAAGCATTGGGCACAACATTGATCATATTGTACTGTTGGTGGGTGGCATTTATTCCCGAACCGGAGTACCCCCATACTAACCTCTCTGAGAAGCCTGTGACTGCTCACCTCTCTACTGCTGAAAGCCAAGTGTGGAAAGCTTTATTCTTGGCCCAGTTTGCAGAGTCGTAGTAAGATAGGTCCCGGGCAGCAGTGGCAAAAGTCCTCAACCCCCATGGTTGTGGCCCAGAGGCCTAAGCCTGCCCCGTGGCCTCCTGAAAACGGTCTGACAAGGGTTAACAACGTCTGGTGGTGTATAGATAGCACACCCTCAACTTGTCCATGAAGGATTATGGATGGTAGAAAGATGGTAGCTAGAAAAGTGAAGGGTGTTGGTTGAACATTAGAGGTTAATATGTCTCAATAAGTATGGATGAACAAAACCGCTTTGAAGATCAGGGTGAGAAAATTGAGGAACTTGAACATGATGCTTATTGACAGCCGACCCACCTTGTGGCTGTAGCGGTAAGTTTAGTGGATCTAAGCAATTAGAACAACATGTGCATGACACAATTGATAAGCTTGTTTGGGTGAAGACTTGATACTGAGGTAGCCCAAGGAGGACACTATTGTTGTAGTCTCTTTTGGTTAGGAGAAGGGAGATGAAGTTTTATCCAGTGTGGTTAAAAGCAGATAGCTCTCACAGTTCTTTTGTGGAAGGTAGATAATTTCATCATCATCATCAATAAACTTTATTCGGTTTTAACAATAAAACCATAAAAGTTACACAAAAACATTAAAAATATATAAGTCAAATCTCCTTAAACTGGTAAAAAGTCAGATTAAATCATACTCCCAAGTGCAATTCAAAATGTAAAGTGCAATGTGCAATAAATACATATGTACAGTCCACAAGAATATTAAAAACTGCAACCCCCAGGAGCATTTGTATAAATTATGCACGTTATATAAGTACAAACATAGGAATATACATTCGAACAATAAAAATGCATTGATAAAATAACAAGTTAAACATCCATAAAGGATCGCGATTTAACACAAGCTTTTAAATAGCCAAGTGTGAAAAACAGTGACTCCGTTGACAACATCTGTAGGTGCAAAAGTGCGGGGCGAACCTGTCTAAAATTCAATCGTTTTAAATAAGGGACCAAAAAATCCTACGAGGAACTTCATAAAATCCACAAACAAACATAAAGTGCAACAAATCCTGCGGAGACTCACCGCCGCAGCCGCAGGATAGTGACGCACTTGCCCTCTTATGGTCTTTTGGTCTAACCAACAGGAGATGGTATAGATTCATCCTGAACCTTGTTAAAAGATATTTCTCATGAGAAGACAAACACCCCATAAGGTAGGGTTCAGTTGACAGGGTGGTTTTCGTTAATATAAAATTGCGTACACTGGGTTTCAGCAACTCCTTCGCTTCTCTTTCCATCCTCCACAAACTCATAAAAGCTATTCTGCTTGATGCGACATCCTGCTTAACTATGCATTCTGGTTTGCTATACAGGTCGCCGCGCCCTATCCCTTTAAAACTCTCTTGAATATAATTTAGCCAAGGGATACATGAGGCTTGTTCTAACAGCATACACTCTCTTAATAATAAATGGTTAAAAGACAGATCTGGATTCAACCAGCATTTCAACCAAAAAATCAATGGACGTAATGCAAGGATGTCACTGATATAGGGGACCCCCAGTTCTTCATGCACAGCTAAATTAGAGGTCCCCTGAGGGACGCACAGAAGGCGTTTTAAAAAATTATTTTCCACCACTTGCAGAGAATCTGCAACTGTGTATCCCCATATCTCACTTCCATAAGTGGCAATGGAAAGACTTTTAGCCTTATAAACTTGTAACATGGCCCCAGTTGGTTTTTTCCCTGCTGGTTGAATCCAGATCTGTCTTTTAACCATTTATTATTAAGAGAGTGTATGCTGTTAGAACAAGCCTCATGTATCCCTTGGCTAAATTATATTCAAGAGAGGTAGATAATTTAATTTATGAGTCCAAAGTGTGCACCCACGCTTTTTTCAGTTCATCAAGTGGTGAGAGGTAGGGCAGAAGGAGATGAGGAAAGGCAATGATGAGGTGACAGTGGATGAGGAAAGGAAGAAGAATTTGTTTTGGCCAAGTTGAGCATAAATGAGCCAAGGTCCCTCCAGTGCTGGATGGCAAACAATGATTTTGGTTTGAGAGTGAAAGAGGGGAAACAAGAAGACTTGAGTGTCTTCTACAAGTTTGTGGGAGGAGAAGCTGAGTCTCGGAGAGGAAGTGCACAAAACAAAGAAGTCAAGAACAATACCAAGACTGAATATTAGGAAACACCCATGAAGAGGGTGCTTCATCAAAGAAAGTGACAGACAAACCTGTCCAGGATGTGTAGGGACCTGTTACTGGATGATGTGTAAGAGCCAAACGCAAGCCAACATTCCTGGTTCCTAACTGTTGATAATAAAGATGCCAGTGTACGTCGCCCCTAGTGTGTATTTACATCTGCAGGACTAGCAATATTTCTCCATACAATACTGAGTGTAGAGAGGGAGCAGAATTACTTCTCACACAACATTCAAATAAAGAACAAGTACTACCTGGCCCAGTGTTATGCTACTGGATAAAAGCCATTTGATATTTTTTATACAGCCAGCTATAGCGTAAACTGTACGGGGCCGATTCACAAAGGTAATCTGAAACAAAAGTCTAACTTTTGGTATTCACAGAAGTCATTTAGGACTTTTGGTATTCACAGAAGTCACTTATGAGTCGTATCTTTACATCTGAAGTCGGGGAGGAATCTCTGCACTTGGGGTAGAATCTCTGCATCTGGGCCGGAAATCTCCGCAGTCGGTCGGAATCTCCGCAATCGGGCCAGATGGTCAATGTCTTTAATGCTAAGCACCTGTGTAAGTGCTTACCCCCCCCCCCCACTCCTGCTGAAACACTGCAGCCCAACAGCCAATCACAACCCTGCAGCAAACATAAGAGCAGAGCTAACACATGCAAACCTTTTCAGGCCTTTCAACATGTCGCTGAATGTGTTTGTCGCTCTGCCCCTTGCTATGCGTCAAGAAGATTTGAGGAGGAGGAGGATGAGGAGAGTAGAGAGGATTTTCAGACAAAGGATTAACCTATTTGGGATGTCCAGCCAAGATGACAGGGCTCGATACCGTTTCAACCTAGATGTCATCTTGGAGATGGTTTGTGAGTGGGAGCAGGATCTTGACTCTGTGATCTATCACTCCCATGCCATCCAAGCCTATTTCAAGATCCTTGCTGCTTTCCATTTGTTTGCTATGGGGTCGTTCCAAAGGTTCTCCAGTGACCTTGTGGGCATCTCTCATGCAAGCCAGTCTTGGTGCTTGCATCAGGTACTGAGCTGCATCAATTGGACAGCCCACCTCCACATACGATGCCCCATACACTGGACAGGAGACAAAGGGTAGCTAGGGATTTCTACCTCATTTCCCATTTGCAACGTGTGCTGGGTGCAATTGATTGTATCCATGTGGCTCTTCAGCCACCTCACCGCATTGCACACATCTTCTGCAACATACACCAATGGCATTCCATCAATGTGCAGGGTGTCTGTGATGCCAGTGGTAGATTAATTGATGTGCACGCAGTGTTTCCAGGCAGTACCCTTGCGGTGGCGGCTTCTCCGCTAAGGTGGAGTAGTGTCGCCCCACTGCTTCAGCTGCAAGCTGAATACAAAAAACAAAATGATAATAACTTCATTATTATCATTTAGGTTTTTATATCCAGCTTGCAGCTGAAGCCAGGCAGGAGGGGCTGGGCTCCCCGCGTCACAGGGGGAAGAGTGGTGACAGCACCTAAAGTGCGCATGACGCTTTGGCCCGCCGTCTCGGGCCGGCCAAAGCGTCATGCGCACTCTGCAAGTTCTCCACGCAGGCTGTATTACAGCCTGCGTGGAGAACATACACAGCCTGCCAGCCCCTGTCTGAGAGCCGAACCACGGCGCTCAGACCAATCACAATGCTGCTAAGGCAGCAATGTGATTCTTCAGGGGATTCTGGGAGGCTGTGTGCTTCCTGCCAGGAGTACAAAGAAAGAAGAGGCGGCAGCCGGCGGTAAAGAGGTAAGTGCTTTTTTTTTTTTATTAATACCCCTCTCCCTGGTTCCCCTTCCCCCGCCCCACAACCTCTGATCGGTAGCAGTCACTACTGTACCCATGACAGCTTTGTATTCCACAGGTCACCTCTTGCCCGGCGGATGGCTGCGGGAGAATTTGGCAGCATGTGGCTACTTGGTAAGTACCAAGCACAAAACATGTGTGAAATGTATAAATGTAATGTATAAATGCTATCTCACATAAACAACCATTTTACAATAATATTCATCATGCCACATACACGGCCTCAACAGTCACTGCATGTACCAAAGTATAGATCATGTACTGTACAGATGCAAGAGGGACATGTAATCAAGTTCCCTAATTTCCCTCCTCAGGTGATGCTGGGTATGCACTCTCCCCTCAACTCCTACACTATACAGACGTGCAGCCACTGTACTTCAGCGTAGGTACAATAGGGCACACAAACAAACTCGATCCATCATAGAGCGTACTTTTGGTCTCCTGAAGTCGTGATTCAGATGTTTTGACCGTGCGGGGGTTGCTGATGTACTCCCCTGAGGTTGTGTGCAAGATCATAGTAGCCTGTGTCTTGCACAACATAGCTTTAAGTCATGGCTTACACATACTTCTGGACCCTCACCCAGAGCTGAATCCGGGCAACCGGGCCATTGCACAGAAACAGAGGGCAGGGTACGCGAGTCCGTGATCAGCTGGTTGGCACTTTTTTCACCTGAGCAACCTGTGGTTTGCAGTCTGTTGTCAATGATAAAAACTGAATATTTATGACGCTGTCCAAAAATTCCATCCTGAGACTACTTTGCAAGCCACACTCAATGTATGTAAACAACAGTTGTTGACAAGAGTCAAAAGAATGGCCATGCAATATGTCATTTACATATGTCAACAATTAATGTTGTCAATGTCTCTAAGGAATCGATTGCCTCAGAGGATTAAATGTCTGTGCATGTGTGAGACCTCCCAGGACCTTTTGACAATGGGGGCCTGATTCACAAGGGGACTTAACTATTGCATTGTGGAGGATTTGCCCTCAACGGAAACAACTCCCCCACAATCCAGGGGCCCCCACCGTGAGTGATGAGGAACTTTTTGAATCAGGCCCTATGGGTCTGGGATACACAGCACTGCTTCCTCCAAATTTGTTGTAACACTACAGTCAACTCTGAGCTGAGTGCAAAATGTGGACTACATGTACCATGATGCACAGGAGCAAACTCTTCTGGAATGTGTTGTTGTGTCTGGCTACACCCTTTTCCCTGTCCAAACTGATTTTAATGGTCTGTTCTACCTTTTGTCTCATGTTTCTAATGTTCCTTTTATGTGTAAAATCTGTCACAGCCCATTTTTGGAATCTCCGCTCCTCATGCGGAGCCTCAGCATGCAGAGAGTACGAAGTCGGGCCGGGGATTTCGAAAACGGGCCGCAACGTAATCTATTCATACAGGAAATGACATACAGGAAGTGGTAGGCAGGAAATACATCACAGGAAGTTTCTGGCAGCCATTTTCTGTTCATTCTGAGAATTCTCCGTACCAGATCAGATCCTCTGCCATCCTGCTGCTCTGAACAACCAAATTGTCCCCAACATGGCTGAGGGACTAGAGGAGAAAGCACCCCCTTTTACTGAAAGGGAATTGGACCTGTTGGGGGTGCTAGAAAAGTGCCCCGAGGAACAGCTGAGCAGTGCAGCGCGCGCCAGACTCTAGTCCACCATTGCAGAGCACTGCAGTGCAGTGGGCGTCTAAGGCCTGTGGGGCAGGGCATGTCGTAAGCGCTGGGAGGACCTAAAACGTTGGACCAGAATTAAGGCCCAGGAAATCTTGGGCCAGTCCTACCAGCACCATGTGCACTGGCCCTGCCTTTTGCTACTGTACAGGAGTGTCCAGAGGGCTGCCTGACCGACCCTCCATGCTCAGCTGGAGGAGCATGAGCAGCAGAGAGATGGTAAGTGCAATAACTGCAATATGTGTCTGAAAGTGTAATGTGAGGGATGACAAAGCTGTACCATCAGGTGTCCCATGTCTCCATTTATCTAAACTGTGCAAATACAGCAGTCAATATGAGGCCAAAGGCTCACTGTAGCACATAGAATGCACTGAGCAGAGTGCATTCTGGGACCTGTAGTTTTTGGAAGCCACTGGGGGAAAAGAGCCACACAAGTGCATTTGAATGTAAAATTGCACTGACAGCACCATTACTAGTGAACCAAAGGCCTTATAACTGATATGCACATTGGGTGAGAAATGGTACAAACACTGTCCAGTGTGTGAATGAGAGGCTTTTGGGTGTTGGATGCTGTGACGTGCATGTCTTTGGTGTGTGTCTCTGGTCTACATTTACCTAAACTGTGCAAATGCAGCAGTCATTATAAGGCCAAAAGCTCACTGTAGCACATAGAATGCAGTGAGCACAGTGCATTCTGGGACCTGTAGTTTTTGGAAGCCACAGGGCGAAAAGAGCTACACACGTACATTTGTATATAAAATTGCACTGGCAGCACCATTACCAGTGAACCAAGGGCCTTGTAACTGATGTGCGCATTGAGTGAGGAATGGTACAAACACTGTAAAGTGTGTCGATGAGAGGCCTTTGGGTGTTAAAAGCTGTAACTTGCATTGCCTTATGTGAGACTGGGTAAGACAGATCATCATGTGCCATGGAGTTAAGACAGACTTTGAGATCATTGCCTCACTCTAAAGTGATACCAACTTCTCTAAGGGGAACCACATACACACATCTTCCCAACGGTGGCTCGTTTGTCATTTGTCCAGTCAAGGTAGCTGTAATAACTAGCAACAACTGTTCACCAGGGTACAGCACCACCTGAGCAGTCTTCGAAGGCAAATTGTAGCACTAGACTGTCTGCTGTTGTTAGGGAATATCAAAATGTTAGACTCGCCTCTTAGCAAAGCTAATATCCCAGCCCAAATTTGGATATGTACACCCAAATCTGCATTTGTGTTGTCTCATTCAATGCTACACAGCAGATGACATTTGTTAGAAAGTGTAAGAGTGCTGAGACTCCATATCACAGGATCTTTCCAATACTATCTGGACTGTCTCCGATCTCCTTTTGTAGACTGGCATTGGAAGATGCCTATGTAGCAATGACAGGAAACACAGATTACAAGAATGCTGAAGGTGAGGGTTGGTCAGTACAGAAGTATGCCATCAAAAAGTCAAGTAAGATGTCAATGTGTGAGTCAAATCAGGACATCACAGTGAACCTACATGTACTTTAGGGTCCACGTCACTTCTATTTGGATAGTGTGATCAGAGGAGAACAAAGTCTGCACTTGCTTCATGTAGTTATCTGTGTCATTCTGATGTGTACAACCACTATATTATGATTTGTCTTCCATTTCAGTGGGCCCAGCTGGCCAAGATGACCAGGATCATGGACAGAGCAGGACATTGTTGGTGCACCGGTGACCATGAACTCTCTCCACAACCGAAGAGGAGGAGGGACCTTCAACATCAGAAGGCAGGGGAAACGCGCCAACCCAGACAAAGCAAGAGTACACCTCAAGTGCTACAGACCGGGTGGAGGCTGAGGACATTGTAGGGGGGGGGAGAACTGGACACCTCTGGCCAGGGGGGAGGAGATCGACTCTGCTCTTGACAATCTACAACTTTCGTTTGGCAAGGTGTCCCCAGGACAGGTCACACCACAACCTGGGCCTGCCATCAGCCTCTCCCTGACTCTAGAGGCCTCCATTCCATCAGGGTCTCCAGCTGCATCCCCTGCCACTATTCCCCCTCCAAGTGGCTGCCAGGAAGACGCTAATGTAGGCTCTGACCCCGAAACACCACACTGCTCATGTCCAACCCAAACCCCTACCTGTATTGTGATTCCTATGGCTGCATCCCAGGAAGTGATGGGAGCATGTGAGGGGCAGCCAGACATGTCCTCTCGGTTCATGCTGCAGCTCTGTGATGAGCTGCGTATGTATTGAGAGGAACATGCAGGATCCATGGCCACCCTCACTGTTTCTATCGCTTCCTTGAGTGCAGCCATGTTATCTGCCCTTGCCCAACGTCCCTCCCAAACAACCCTCAATGTTTCGCCCTGTACGTTGCCCCACACTGTTTTCGCCTGTACACCTCATGTGTTCCAACCCAGTGTGGTGTCTAGCCCTGCACCGTCCAGCCAGGAGCCTGCATCAGATTCTGAGGATCTGAACATTGTAGAAATTGAGGATGACTAGAAGTACGGTTGACTTGTTTGACTATGACTTTCTTTTGGACATTTACTTTGCCCTTGTATATAGACTGGTTCCCCATACGCTTCCAGGTGTGTTTTATTTATGTTTCGCAAACCCCTCCAAGTCCCCTTGTCCATTCTGTGCAAAGAACATTATTTGCTTTCCTTTCTCCCTTCCAAACGGACTGTTTTTTGCTTATTTTGTTTTATTCATTTCATTTAGATTAACTATCTCTATCTTGTTAACTTCATTGTAAATGTTGTGTTCCAAGTATGGAGATATACCTTGGGAGTAGTTATTATTTACTCTGCACATGATAGCATGTTGCACTGATGGTGTTACACTTTTACATGTGTCACTCACACACATTCATCCTCACATCTCTAGTCCACCATAAGGGTAAACAAATGACCATCAGTACATAATAGGCAGCTAAGTCCTGACTTGTGAGGACATTTATCTTTTATTTACACATATTGTGGATAATATTTTTTCCTGTGATCATAAGGGATCGTGCTTGCGAATTCTCAAATTTGTTGGTGATGATTGGTGTAAGTGTGTTTGCTTTGTTGTTGCCGAGGTGCAGGTTGCTGTGGTGTATCTACCTGTACAGGGGGAAGTTCCTGGACAGGGGTTGATGGTGTCTGTACAGTTGGGGGGAGGGGCTGACTGTGTCTGTATAGGTGGGGGAGTGCCTGGACAGGGGGTGATGGTGGATGTGCAGGTGGGAGGAGTGCCTGGACAAGGGATGATGATGGATGTGCAGTGGGGGCAGGCGCAAGGGTGGTGGTAGCTGTGAACCCTTGCAGCGAGCCTGTGCAGCTTGTGGTATAGGTGGGTGGGTGGGTGTGATGTGCTGCAGGTAAATGTGATGGCTCCTCTCTCTGTGTTGAGCTTGAGGGGAGACTTTGGATCAGTTTCAGCATGCCCTCCATCATCTCCATGGCCAAGGCATGGTGTCTTGCACTCTCTTCCCTATGGATGGATATGATGTAATTTATCTTCTTGGATATGTCTTGCCAAGATGTATCCATCCTGTCCAACACCTGGTTCAGTCGGTCCTCCACCTGAGGGATTTGGCGCATGTCCTGCAGTGCCTCTGACACGTCTGACAGAGTAGCCCCTATGGCACGAATGTCCTGCCTCACATCAGCCTGCTTTTGGAAAAACTCCTCTTCCCACTTGCCACCACGGCCATCTGCTATCCACCTCCACATGGGATGGCCATGGATACGACCTTCAGGTCCACCAGCAGGGGGGGTGACAGGTGGTAGTCTGTGGACAGGAGATTGGTACCCAGGGAATACCTGCACCACACCAGGGGTGGTAGGTGCCTCAGATGGTGGAGAGAATGCCTGGATGCACTGTATTGTGAGGAGTGTGCAGGGGAACCACCACGTCTCTCTTGGATGTGAGTGCTGTGAGGGAGTGATGTCTGTGTTGGGGTATGTGAGATCTATGGCTGTTTAGTGCTATGCTGAGAACCGGCAATCCTGGACTTTGGATAATGAGGCACTTTGCTGTACGGAGGGAGGGTGGCCTAACACTTTTTGCCCAGTGGACCGAATGTTATGGTCAGGGCATCTGACTCTTCATCCTTTGTATGAAGATCCTGATAGTCTCCATCATCCTCCAAATCATCAGCCTTCTCTGGTACTTGCTCCTCCTCCTCCTCTTGCGCATTACTGGCAGCTGAAATGGCTGCTTGTAAGAGTAGTGGGTTCTCCCCTTCAATTGCCCGCTGTCCACCTCTGGTGGACGTTCCATTGTCCTCATCGTTCTCATCACCTGGAAGACAGAGGTTGCAACAGGATAAGTAATTAACCTAGTATATGATGTGGTGCACAAGGGTTGATTCTACTGTACTTTGCATCAACGGATGATGCACATGTGACCTGGTTTTGGTACACCTAAACTTGACAGCTCACACCATAGCACTGAGGTGTTGAATGATGATGTACAGTGCACAAGCAAACTCACAAGCTCCAGTCACAGCTCTTTGTTGCTTGGAGATCTCTCCTGATGTCAACTGCTGAACTTGGCTCCTCATAGGTGTAGCTGAAGATGTGCTCCTCAATCCAGCAGCTTGAGAAGGTTGTGACACCATACTTAAAGATCTGCATGACTAATATGCTAACAGGCACACGTGACACGCACATAACTTAAAGTGTATGTATGTAACGTTTTACACACCAACTACAGATGCTATGCAGAAGGGGATTTAGATCTTCAGAATGATTTTGGAATCCATAATAGGGAAACACTTTATGGCACACTTACCTGATGGACAGATACGAATGGGTTTGACTGCTGCACCCAGGATGTCTCGCATACCCCGGGATGGTGTTGTCTGCAGCACTGATGGAATCCTGCCAGCAGCCATAATGAGACATACATGTCCATATTCAGGTACACAGGGTGATAGCAATGAGTTAACATGTATATGTCATTGTCATAGACCACTGATATGCTATTTCTGGCCAGTATGCCGCATGTTTGCCTCCTGACCTTTGCATGCTCTCCCCAGGTTGACAACAGCAGTTGCTAGCCATTACCTCCACACAGCACTGACATCAACAAGATATCACGTTAACAGACAAACATGTATTAGAAGGTTACTGATATTTGAAGGAAGGGAGTAATTATGGTGAACGCCTCCGCCTACCTTTGGATACACCTTTATTGCAACATGAGTATGATGTTGTCTGTTGACAAATCTAGAGGAGTGTACATCATCATGCAGACCAGTTTTGTATTTGGATATCAGATCATATCACAGCATTGAAGAGTTAATATGTGAGATGTCTAATAGGTACATTTGGGGCACATTTGTGTTTCCATCCCCACGGAGTCACAACGCCCATTTAGGACTGGGAGATAACACATTTGTTATGTTCAATCGTTGTGTGACCCCTGTTTCCGTTATACATGTACGACATCATGATAGAACGTAGCTGTCAATGGATGGTGTTTTGTACAGCAAACATCCTAACCTCATATATTATCCTGTCACTTATGTATGAGAGCACGGTAGAAGAGGAGGCAAGCAACATTGTGGTAAAGTGTAGAAGCTTGGATGCTTGCCGTCTACACTGGATTTACGCTGTGCAGTTCAGCCACCAGATATATATATTTCACTTCCTCTACATCCTCCTTAGCAGCCCATACACCCCTCCCCAAACAACACAACACAACTTGCATCAGTGCAACTCTCATCCACATCAATTTCCATACATTTTAGGCCCTGTGATTTTGCTTGAGAGTTTTCATGTCATGGACTTACAATCCAGTTGTGGCCACTCCACTTCATATGACACAGTATAGTCTATTATGTACTTACTACACTCACTTGCCATACATTTAGTGTCATCCTTTCACTAGCCACCATGGTGTGATATGGTATGCTGTAAAATGCCATATGCCATATGTGGGCATATTGAGATGAGGGAAAACAGTGATATTGAACACATACAACATACTGCGGACATTAAATCCACATTTTATGAGCAAGAGCATTCAGGTACATCATTCTTGGGTTTACTTACCATGGTCCCGCATCCGCACAGTGTGTGGTTCCTGACCAGATGTCACAGCCAACCTTGTAGCAGATGTCACTGTTGAGACTGTATTCCTGGACGACATCATTGGGCCTACAAAGATATGTGTGTTTGCCAGTTAACACTCCAGTTGCCACATGTGATGCACTAGATTTCAGAGTTCAGTTCACAGTTCTGGCACTGTTGATGGACTAAATGTAATGGTTGTATGACGTTACAACGCATTCCGTTGCAACGCATGCCTTTACCACGCATGCGTTACAACGTGAATGCCATTCCCCACGCATAACCTTTACCACGAATATTTCTTTACCACGCATACTTTTACAATGATTTTCGTTGTAAATTCATGCATGGTAAGGGCATACTCTTGGTAAAGGTTATTCCCCCACCCCTAAACCCTTCTTACAAATACCCCTCCCCTGCCCTTAACCCTAAAATCGGACCCCTGCTTTTTAAAAAATTAAATTTAAAATTCCCTTTACCTCTCCACGTCGTCTCTTCTCTTTTTTCTTCCGTGTTGACGTTGCACGTCGTATAGAGGAAACGGAAGTGTTTTTCCGTTTCCTCTAACGACGCCGATTGCCTCCACATCCCTACTTAAATTGGTGTGGTTTCTTTTTTCGGGGAAAAACCCCCTCAATCCCCCTTTTTTTCACGTTTTTTTTGGGGGGGGGAGACCCCCCCAAGCTCCCCCTTTTTTTTTGTTGGGCCTTTAACTCACATGCCTTTACTACGTATTTCGTAGTACAGGTATGCGTGGTAAAGGCTATTCGTAGTAACCACGCATGCGTTGTAATGCATGCGTGGTTAAGTTATGCGTGGAAACGGCCGCGTTGTAGTGGCCGTTTCCCAAATGTAATATGTCCGTGGGTTGTCTGCTAACAATGTATACTTTTGGACCCTCTCCTGACCACTTTTACTTACCAGTTTGTGATGGTGGTATGGATTGCTGTGGCTGATGTTGCCTCCCAGCAGATGCAGGGACCTCTGCTACAGTGGATGACTGTACTCTGGCTGAATGTGTCAATAGAGGAGAACAGAGAAAAGTCAGCAAAAACAAATGTACATGTGCAACTCGTCACAAATGTCCTCACTGCATCTACATGCTAACAGTAATGCTAAGTGGAAGGGGCACTTTGTCTATTGCTTTTTACCAGTGTTAGGTATATACACCAGCAGGGCTGGGCCCCTGTTTGTGATAGAGGAAATGGGATTTGCCATTTCCATCACAAAGGATTCTGGGATGTGGAGAGCAACGTACGGAAGGATTCACATGAGGCTCTGACTCACTACGCTTTTTACACATACTTGTGACATCTTCCAAAGTCACAATTGTGGTGCAATGCAGACAGACATTTCATATCCATGTTCTTGTCATCACATTTACCTGGTACCACATTGCGAACATCACTCACAGGCAGCCCATGGAGCTTGTGGTGGTGTATGGTTTGGAGGACATCCTCCTCTAGTGCGGTGAGATGGAGTCAGGGTCCAGATTGTACACCAGGGAGATCTCTGGCCACCTCAATCCTGGCGTACTTCTCCTTCACCCGCCTCTTCTTGTCCTGCCACTTCTTCTTTATGTCATTTACAGTGCGGACATCCTCCCCCAACGCTGTGACCTGTGACTGCAGTGGCTAAATGCTGCCATTGTGCTGCCTTCTGTGTGCCACTGGTGCTGTAAGGGGGAAACCATGGAACCTTTTGTGGTGCCTGACAATGAACTCCAAGATCATGGTGGTCTCCTCCTCAGTATAATTTTTCTTCCTCATCTGGGGTAACATTTTTTGAGGCAAGGCGCAGAACAGGCATGGTGGAACTCTATGTGGCTAAACCTGGGCCTTGTTTGTGTGCTTCTTTTTATTTGGTTTGTAGTGCAGGTCTTGCAGGTGGTGTCAATTGACTGCAGGTGTAGTTGATTAGACTTCATCTGGCCCGAGCCGGAGATTCCGCCCCGACTGTGAAGATTCCGGCTTGAGTGTGGAGACTCCGCCCCGACTGCTGAGATTTCGGCCCGGGTGCGGAGATTCCACCCCGAGTGCGGACATAAAGATACAACTCTTAAATTACTTCTGTGAATACCAAAAGTCGTAAATGACTTCTGAAATAGCAAAAGTCGTAAAGTTAGACTTTTGTCTCAGATTACCTTTGTGAATCGGCCCCACTATGTCTGTGCTCTTGCCAGTGGTACAATAGACCAAAAAACAATCATTATCTTTCCAAATATTAGTAATACATATGTAAATTGATTTTTTCATTATATTAAATTGTTTTAAAATATTGATTTTTTTAGAAATGTCATTGTTCTAAAGCAACTGTTAGCGTTGTTCAGACTTTCATTGGTTGAGGTACCTTAGCCGCATATAGGAAGTGGTTACAGAATTGATTATTTATTGTCTGTTTTATTAAGCAGCATTGTATTTCGCTGGAGTGAACATTTTACAAATTGTGAAAGTGGTAGTGTACTTGCAATGCTATCAAACCAGAAAAAGAATGCGTGTGACAACACAAGCAAGCACAAACTACACTGTACACGAATCCAAAACAATAGCACAGGTAGTCAAATGCATTATAAAGAGTGCTGCAGCAGTTACGGCACCCCCCAGACACAGGAAGAGAAAGGATGACCATTTTTTAGGTCTCGCCTGGCGTTAGCAGCGCGCATGCGCTGCTCTCGCCATGCGAGGGCCTTTTGGAATCAATACGGATTCCAAGCTAGATGTGCACGCCGACGGACAGAAGATGTGCACGCGTAGGACTGGCGGCGTGACACTCTGGGGAATTTTTTTTTTGGCTCAGCAAACTGTATTTTTCAATATTTGATGCTTTTAATAAGCAGCGCGGCATGCTGTGCTGCTTACTAAAAGCCTCAAATATTGAAAAAAAAGAGTCGGCAATCTTTGATTGTGCTCATTGGAGCGAGTGTTTGCATGCTTGTTTTTATTATAGGTTAACACACGTGCACATTTTCTGATTTACTTTCAAGCTGTAAAGACGCTGATACTGCATGTGAAATATTGTTGACGTGAAAAAACCCCGAAATAATATCTTCTGCCCCAGAGAGGAAAGTGATCGTGGCGTTCATCTTTTTACAGACGTGGTTCTATCATAAAAAAAACAAGGCCTCTGGTGCGATGGTTGTTTAGAAAAATGCTCTGGAGGCGAGAGCAGCATTTAGGAGGGGGTGGGTGGGGCATAACACGTCCACCGTCTTCTTGTTCCTTAAAGCAGCCTGCCTCGGTTCGCCTGGAATGCAGGGCACGAATCCCAGCCCATAAAAAGTTAATGCTCACTGCATCGGGTGTATGTTAGATCTAAAGTGCTCTGGTGAGTTTGGAATCTTTGCTTGTTTACGATGGTACCGGTGCCTTAGAAGATAAACCAATGGTGTGAAAAGACGGGTGTCTGAGGGGTGTGAAACACATCAAAGGAAGACAAGGCGGGGTCTGTCGTGCTCCCGAGATGTTTCCTACCTCCTTCCTCCGTCTTATCACAATTAAGACACAATGTCATTTTTAGGTCTCGCCTGAGCCAGCGCATGCGCTGCTCTGGCGAGAGTTTTAGTAAGCGGGTTTTGGAAATGCAAACAGTGGCTTTTGCTGGCGACTAGCCTGCGTTCACGCGAGCGTGCACGCGCGATCAGGCGCCATATGGCTTCCCTCGCCATCTGGACGCTCGCGTGAACGCAAGCTGGTCGCCACCAAAAGCCACTGTTTGCACTTCCAAAACCCGCTTCCTCACGATTACTTTCACTTTCACGGCCGCGCGGCCGTGTCAGTTTCACGGCCGCGCGGCCAATGCTTGTTCAATCTTCCCCTGTCTCCCTCCCACTCTCTCCTCTCCAAAATATCTGGTGCAATCTCCTCTCTCCCGCCACCCTGTGTACTACAATTCCTTTAAAGGTGTGTCTGGGTGTACTACACCAAGCTGTTGGGGCGCGCTGAACTCAGTGGCGTAATGTTGGACCCTGCAGGGGGCTTTATTTAAGCCGGTGTCTACCTAAACGCACCTCCCTAAATTCAAGTAAAACATAACAGTTTACACACAAAAAACATACAAGCACATTAAGAAAAGGACACTGAGCATCCTGGCCTGTCATTTCACACAATACAAAAACGATGTAAACATGTCATCTAAATGCTTCCCTCCCATCAACACTGTGGCCACCTTTGTCTGCCCCCTTCTTTCCTTAACATACACTCCCTGTCTACACGCCATAAGATTACCTCTCTTCCTCTTTCCCCTACGCTTGTCCCTTTCTTTCAAAACACTTTCTCTCTAGTCCTCCGCTCTCCTCTCTCCCGCCACCCCATTTATTACAACTCATTTCACTCTCTTTCTGTGTGCACAACGCTAAGCTCTTACGGCACCCTCAAAACCAGGCGCTTAATATAGGCCCATGCAGGGGGGTTAATTTAAACATGTGTCTTCCAGTACCCACATGGGCGCGTTAACAGAAAGCAGACCAGCACCACCCCTGCAGGGGAGGGGGGGTTAATTTAAGCCGGTGTCTGCCGGAATGCACATGGCTACATTCCAATAAAACAAAAAATTTAACGCACAATACATGACAATGCATTCATAAAACAACACTGAACATCCTGGCCTGTCATTTCAGGCAAGTCACAACTTTAAAAAGGATGTACGCACATCACCTGGAGACTTCCCTCCCCTCAACCCCGTGGCCATATTTTTCTGTCCCCTTCTCTCATTAACATGACCTCCTGTCTCCATACCATAAGACTCCCTCTGTTCCTGTTTCTTTCAAACTTCCCTTCACAATCCTTTTATTTTCTCACCTCCCTCATCCCTTCTGTCTCCCCCCCCAAACCCGTCACTTCTCTTACCTTACTCATCCCCTGTCCCCCTCCCACCCCCCTCCCCTCGCCGTCACTTGTTATCTGCATACTATAAACATGTTCTGGGCTCTCCCCGCAATTGGGACAACTCTTAACACAAAGCAGACTAGCGTTGCCACGGTAACAGCAGTCACACACAACACCCCTCCCCCACTCTCAAAAAACAGCTCTGCAGGACACTTTATTTCCCTACATTTGCTACTCACACTCATCCTTTTAATGTCCCCCTATCTCTCTCCCACTCACTCCTCTTCAAAATATATGTTCCAAAGGCGTAAGTGCAAAAAAAAAAAAAAAGGCACAAATACAAAAATTTTCCAAATGACATGTATAAAGTCTGTATTCGGACAAAAACACTTGGGGCTTAATTCAAGCCGGTGTCTGCCGGTACATTCTTTGGCAATATCCAAACTGCTGATTTTAAGTACCCTAAACAAATGTGGGCCTATCTTGGCACATTTATACTATGGCGCTGTGTCTGTGCCTTATATACTAACATACCTACAGAACAAATATTTTGTCATCCTGTCCTTTCTTTTCAGGCCGCAGCGCGGGCTTGCTCTCTAACTGTTAGCTTTTATACACCCACATATCCGAAAACACCATACGCCCTACTCCTGCCATTATTTTTACTCAGTTTGCCAGGGGTCTTAATTTAACCCGGTATCTGCCTCAACGCACATCGGCAAATTAAAAACCCCAAACAAAATAGCAAATAATATCTTCCCCTGTCTCCCTCCCACTCTCTCCTCTCCAAAATATCTGGTGCAATCTCCTCTCTCCCCGTGTACTACAACTCCTTTAAAGGTGTGTCTGGGTATAGTACGTGGGCGTGTTAACAGAAAGAAGACCAGCGTCACCCCTGCAGGGGGCTTAATTTGAGCCTGTGTCTGCAGTAACGCACATTGCTACATTCCAATAAAACAAGAAAATTAACGCACAATATATAACAAGCATTGGCATAGCCAATAGGTCTCGCCTTTGGGACCTTATAAGTGTTTAGCCATGCAACAGTTGATGTTGTTGCACCAAAGATATTGTGCTGCATAACTAAATACTTATAAGGTCCCAAAGGCGAGACCTATTGGCTATGCCAATGCTTGTTAAAGCGCGTCTTGGCCTGTTTTATTTCACACACCCTGCCCCTTTGCCTTCTTCTTCCTCTTGTCGCCATCTCCCCCCCCCCCCTGCATTCTTTCTGGGACACTGTCAGTGTCAGCACCCGCCTCCATGTCCCCTCCTTTCCCCAGGACACTGTCGGTGTCAGCACCCTTTTCCTCCTCTCCCTGTCTCTCTGTCCTCCTGAGACACTGTCCGTGTCAGCACCTCCAACCCCCTACGCCTATGTACTGTTAGCACCCCTCTCCCTGTCTCTCTGCGGCTGCCCGCGGCACCCGCAGGGGGCCCCCTAAACGGGCGGCCCCTTTAGTGCCATTTGGGCACTTCCCCACCCCCACTAAGAACGCGGGGCTCGAGGAGGAGCCCCCTTCCAGACGCGTCACTTCCGGGTCGCAGAGGAGGTGGGGAGGTATTTATGCCTCCCCTGGCCATCTTGGCGTCCTCTTTGCGCCGGACACGCCGTCGTGAGGGTCGTTGGTCGGGATACTCCGTCGTTTGTTTCATCGCGAGGTGAGTCGCCCCGTCACTGACTGGCCCCCGGACTGCTGGTTTCAGTCCGCCTGGGGCCCGTATGGGTCTCAGTGCCTGTGACCGGGTGCGCAGCTTTGTCATGGGCTCGAGCACGGGGGTCCTGGCATTCGTCTTGCGCTGAGATTCACACGCCTGAGGGAGGTGAGGGTGAGTCGGCTGCCTCCCCCCCCACAGCCTGTTCGGGTAGGCGCTGCCCAGCCATGGCTGGACTTGTGATGCCTTAAAGGGGGGGGGGAGTGAGGAGCTCCCCCGGTACTGTCTGGCCCCCTCCGTTTCGCGGCGCTGAGAAGGTAAGATCTAGGGGTGCCTCTGATCATGTCCTGCTACGGTTTATGTAATTTGATCTTTAGGGGGCTGTAGAATGTCACGATGTCCTCAGGTCCCGCGCCACACGCTGTTTGTCATGCCTTTGGTCGGGCCCGGGAGCTTGTGGTGAGTCGTTGTGCTGCATTTAACAGTAGGCGCATGCCGCACCCGTGGTAGAACACGTCGGGCACCTTCAAACGTTTGCTTTCTGCCACCACCCGACAGATACTGCATGGGGCAGCTCGGCGGGCCTGACCTCTAGGGGGAGAACCGCGGGTGTGTTACTCCCCCTTTTCAGACCTAGTGGAGGTCACTCATGCCTCATCACAGGCCGCTTACATGTTAGTCTATCTTACTCGTGTAGGCTTATTTACTCCGAGTATTGCTCGATCACTGTATGTCACCATGAGCAGGCTCGGGTCTGGAGCCACGAGGCTTAATTCATTGTCTGCCAGCCCCTCCTGTGGATTTTACGATAGATACATTTGTTCTGTTTCACTTTTTGGGAATGTTAAGCTCCCGGAATTCAGTGCCCCTCTTATACTGGAAGTTGTATTATTCATTGGTAATTAATTTCTTTACCTGGAACTCTTGCTAAATTGTTTTGCACATACTCTCTCGAGCGCTCGATTAGGCATGGGCTATATTTTTAGCACACCAAATTCCTCTGCAAGTCGCAGTAAGCAGTATTGCCTACTGATTTCAACTGTGGGGGCTGCTCCTTCGCCCATATGGGGATGGACTGTAAAGCCGGGCATTCGTGTCTTTCCAGGCACTTCGCGGAGCACTGCCTGGGCGCGGGTCTTGGACCTTGGCTGGACTTCCACATTTGCTTTCTTGGTTTTGAGGGCACCCAATGCGGTCTCGTTGGCACAGCGAGAGGGGAGTCGGAGAGGCAGACACACGCCGTGTTTTGTTTGGTGAAACCGGGTTGTTTTGCCGTTTGAATAGCAGTCGAGTTGGTGCATGTATCGGCGGTGTGCTCATGTCCCTATGCTTGTGGCCCGCACCGGCATGTTCATGTGCGGGGCGGACACTGGGGGCCTGGAAGGTGAATCTGGTGTATTGGGGCTGGTGCTTGTGGGTGAATTTCGCTTGTTGGAAGGGGATTGTAGATGAGGGAGACTTGGCATATCAGGGGTAGCTGCATGCCGCGGCCCAGACTGTGATGCGCTGGGGATATGTTGTTCAGGTCGGGTCTCTTGAGCACTACCATGCGTCCGTGGCAGTCCGTCCGTAGTGATGTGTTCATTACAGGGGGCTAATGTTCAAACTTCCCTGGGCAGTAGACTGATATCTTGAGGGGTGTCAGTCAGTGGTGGAGAGGGTGCAGTTGGTGGTGGAGCTACTAACTCTTTGTACCTCATGATAGGTGCACCCCAGACAACACGGAGTGTCATCCCACATCAGCCCCAGAACTGACATGCACAGTAAAAGTTGTAGGGGGTAACTTGTGGCAGCATTATTGCTACGGGTTAGGATTCACTTACTTCCCCCCCAGCCATGCAGGGCCCAGCGTGGGGGACACCTGGGGTTCCATCTCTAACACCGGCTACTGGCGAATCCGGGCCCAGGCGCATGCCTGAGTGTTCACGAGGTCGCGAGCCTCCCTTGTCCGCCTCCCTTCGAGTCTGCCGGCGCAGCATAGGGGACAGGCCTCTGCATCGCAGGTCCCAGTGGGTCGGGAGGCCCCGCCTTTATCCCTTAACCCATGCGTTTGCCGGCGGATCCAGGCGCTGCATGGTCAGCTTCAGCCTTTTTCAACTGCGGGGCCTGGCCCGTGTGCCTGGGTGGCGCATTGCTTATTTTCTCCCTTTCCTGTCGGCACTGAGCAAGGAGCCGGTGTGTGGTTCCGTGTCTGTTACAGCCATGCCGACTGTCAGCGTGAAGCGGGACTTGCTGTTTGAGTCGCTTGGCCAGACAGTAAGTGTGAGAATGGGCACCATTTGTGACACTGTGCAGGTGGCAGCGAGACAGGGCTCCTGACACAGCTGGAGCGCATGTGAGTCGTTGGATGGATCCTTCATCCTTGCTCACTCCGAGAGGTGAAGCCTCCCCTTCCCAGGAGTGGGTTGGGGTTGGGTGGAAGAGAGCCAGTGTCACGTTTTAGGGTGGCCCTTATATGTTGGGGCTCCGCTCTCGTTTCGCTCAAGTGTTTTAGAGGCTGGAGCAAAAGATACACAGGGTTGTCCTGGTTTGCTGGTTTGAGACACAGGCACCATTTGTGATGAGAATGCATCATTCGTAGCGCGAGGACTAATGACACATGCTTTTCCAGTCTTTGATGTCTAGCAGTGAGGCACTAGCAGGACCCCTATCACCGGCAGCAGTCTGGTGGCGTGGGCGGTGCCAGTGGGGGATGAAACTTGGGCCTCTAACCCTAGTTTGTATCACAACTATATCACTGGGACATCACACTGAGTCCCGGTCATATGAGCCTGGATTAGCCAGCCTTGGGCAGCGCGGCAAATTGATGCGGTGTGCCAGAGCACAGTTTGGCCAAGGGAACTAATATGATGCATCTAATCGCCGGAATGCTCTGATTAGATTTAACCCGGCGCGGGTAACAAGGCCTCCGGGTGACCTAGCGGCCCTCCTGGGATATGCTATATCTTAGGAGAAAGCTGAATAATAATTTATCACAAAATTTATTCACAAGGGTTGAAGCAGAGAGCGGGGTTTCCACTGGTATTGCTGTCGAGCACCATGGGTCGCATAGGCACGAGCAGAGCAGTCTGACTTGCGTAGGGGCGTTAATACTCAATTTGCTTGGGACGAGGAAAGCAGGCAATTTTAGAAGCCCAGTGTGGGGCGGATGCCAACATGGGTCTGTTCTGTCTCCAACGCAGGGATGGTGCTCTGCCATTCCGGTTTCAAAATGGCCACCACTTTCTGGGGCGGCACCGGCCACAGTCCCACCTGTCCAGAATCATTGCATTTTCAGTATACTACTACACTGAAGCGATATTGGGGCTGTTCGCCTGGTTGGTGTCCTGCGCACGAGAGGGGCAGATCCGGGCTACCCGTCCCCGGGTGGGGAGGGCAGTGCTCTCTCTAGGTGCAGCTGCTGCTTGGGGGCCTTTGGGCTGCAGCTCGCTGAAGGCACCATGGGTCAGTGAGTGGCATGCTCAGTATGAGGCGAAGCCGGCACGAGCCGGTTTCCCCCTCAGCGCAAGGTGTGTACATCGCGCAAGGCTTTTAGTTTGCATGTGCCCATCTCCTGTACGTAGCGGTGCCAGGCTGTTCAGACGGACTGTGTATATTTGTGATACTCTGCTCCATCTGAGCTACGTCAGTCTCATACCATACCAGGCACTTTGCCTCCCTAAGTATCACTTATATGTTAATGTCAAAATATGCACACTCCAAGCTCGGGAATGTCTCGCATAAGCAGCCTTAATCCTTGGTCTTCTTAGTTTCTTGTTGGTCATATGGGCGTAATTACTGACACCGGTATGTCTCCCCCTTCTTCGTTGTTCGATTTGCTCGCAAGAAAGTGTCATTCATAGTCTATTAAATGTCACTCATAGTGCAATGAAATGATGAAAATGTCACACATAGCAATTTGAAACCTTGACAGCTATGGATGGGGGCGGCTAGCTCTCGGTTGGCCACGCAACAAAGCTATAATTGTGGCTTATTTATCTTATGCAACTAATAAGCATTGACTAAGCCAATAGGTGGGCTTGTTGTAGGTGTAGTGCTCCTTTTGTAGTAAATATAGGGATGCAAGGACATAGTTGCTAAATACCAGGCAAGGCACAGCCTTCTTCAGCACGCGTGGGGGGCTCTGACGCGTTATAAACACAGCATCCTGAAGGTTTGAGGTCAGGAGTACATTTACTTGTAATCAACAGCACATGCTGTAGTACTCCCAGCTGCTCAGGGCCAAATTACTGGGGTCTCCTGTTTGGAACAGCCTTTAATTGACACAGCTCAGTTCTTTCATGATCACTGTGAGGAAGTTTACTGACAGTGCACTTAATTGGCACCGATGCTTTAGACCGCTATTCCGTCCCACGAGTCCTAGTAGTGCTCCCACTAAGCGGACGCTATTGAGAAGTTGGAAACATGGCGAATAGCAATGGCACGATCGCCGAACCTCACGTGCGCCTTACAAATCCAGGTGCAGCATCATAGGTACTAGTGGAGAAATCCCGGCATATGGGATTTTGTTGACCACAAAGGAGAGAATTGGTTGACATGTTGCCTATATCATTGTATTGGACGACATCTACATAGCAACAGGTGGATAGGGCATGGGGCATGTGGCACATTTGTTAAGGGTGCAGGAGAGTTGTTTTACTCTAGGAAATTGGGATCTCATGCCCAGGTTCTGTCTTTTTGGCTGTCGGTTACCGGCCCAATGGTGGGAAAGTAAAACTTAACATTTACTCTGTGCTGTGTTTTGCTAAGAACAGTTCCTACCAGCAGCTACGGGGTTGTGCTAACTGAGCTGTAGGACGGGTGACCTAGTGAGTTATGTAATCCCTGCGATGTCATGATGAGGTTTGGTAGCACAGGATAATAGGGGCAGATGGTACTAAGTCTCTCTTGTATGGAAGATACGAAGGCTAGTTAAATATTGTGTGGGAGCCTGGTGAAGAGCCAAGGTCAGGCTGGGATGTCTCGTGCTTTCACCGCACTGTCGAGTCCCAGTCACAAGCGGATTCTATCAGGGTCAGCTGGTGGTGGGTCAGGAAGCGCCAAGGCATCAGTAGCACTGAGCGGCTTACAGCCAGAGGCGGTATCCGATGCAAGGGACATCTGTTTGATTAGAGCCCTACTCAGAGGTACCACCTTAAGTGCTTGGAGGTTTGTTGGCACCGCCTTTCACTGGAAGCCATTGTCTAGCGGGCTGCTCTGAGCAGAGCAGTTGCAGGCGCAAGTAACAGTATCAGCTGCCAGTTCAAATGTGCATCTTTCACTAATTACTCAGATAACTGGGACAGGAAGTAAGGCGGGCTGGATAACTCTTGCTTCTACCTGCATTGGCACATCTTGTCAGGAGGGATTGTCAAAGGGATTGCACTTAAGCCAGGTAATGTGAGCACCCATCCACACCAAGCCGATTGTTTAAGGCCACCCTGGGACGCATTTACACAGCCCTGCGGCAGGCCTTTGTGGTTGTCGGTGCCATGAATTACTAACTTGAAGCTGAACAGGAGGCGTGTCCGGGGTTACACCAGCAGAAGTTTGGGGAGAGCTAGACTCCACACATGGTCGAGGTGTAGGTTTAAGTAGTTGGAGTGGCACTATTAGTTGACCAGGGGTTCGATGCTACACGAGGGCATCGCCGTGTTAGGGCCAGAGCACGGGCATTGGGTGTTTCCCAAGGGGCAGCAAGTGGAGGCAAGGCTCTGCCAAAATCTGGCACAAGAACACAAAGTAGTCAGGGCCAACTTGTCTGTGGGTGACTTGTGTAGGCACCTGTGTAGTTATCACTCCACGAAGGGGTGAGTTGTCTCCAATAGTGGGATTAACACATATGTGTGTCCCTGGCCTCACAGCTGTTTGGAGCCTGTTTCATTTAGAGGTACGCCCAGGTGAAAATTGCGTATTTAAGGTTTGCTTGACCAATGCGGTTTGTGGTATCTCTTAGCGGACCCACTGAAGGTGTACTTCAGCTTAACAGGGAACTGGGAATCTTGGTTTCCGTCACTTTGGCAGGTCTAAAGCAGCCAGGGTCGGAGATTGACAGTAGGTACTGTGCATCTGTGATCCGACGGCAGTGAGGCAAGCGGGTGCGCTGCGTAAGTTTTAATTGCACGAGAGGGTGAGGTGTCTCCAATAGTGGGTGCAAGACATATGTTGTTTCAAACCAGCTTTATACCATTAAGGTGTTCACCAGGGTTTAGCAATCAAAGGGGTTTGTGCATCCGTCTGGTCAACGGGGCGAAATAAGCGCACCCCAGAACCATGGGCAGGTGATATGATCCTGCAGTTAGGCGCAAATGCCCGCCTGGTTAGTAATAGTTGCCTCGCTGGGTGGTGACGCTGTCAGCCAACAGTGTGCTGCCGTCCCAAGAAATGGGGAACCAAGGTGTCAAGCACTAAAGGCTACTATGTAAAAGAACAATTGGCAGGTCCAGTGATCAACAAAAGGAAATTTAACTGAGCAGGTAATTTTCCTCCGCTGGGGTTGCCCAGGGGTGGGCAGTGTAATGCCCCCCTCCCTATTCGGCAATATTCGAGGATGAGGGTATAGTAGGACTTAGTCAACCCTTAAAGGTTAGGCACCATATCGCAAACAGTGCGCACTGTATGTAATCAGACAGATTCTCTTAGCTGGTATGCCTAGGGGGTTTCACCAGAGGGAGTTGAGCTGGCGAAATTTCCATAGGAATAAGGGATGCATGGCAAGGGCAGGAGGGCACCCTTGTTCATTGGCACATACTTCTAGTTATGACCATGCCCATGCGTCATGATTTAGAAAGCAAAGGGACGGTGCAAATGTGACGCACTATTCTCCTCGCCCGAATAGCCAAAGTAGGCAGGCGGGGTGGGGAGCGGTTACCTTACAAGTGGGCTGCAGTCCCATAGATGGGGACACAGGTGTTCAGGCACACACAGTGCTAGATGGACGGCAGCTAGGTGGAGGGCAATTAAGTCCGGGGGTAACCAGGTGTATCGGGTCTAGTGCTTTGCATCTTGGGTCAAAGCGGGTTGGCACACAGGGGGTGTCTAGAATCGTCCAGGCACACTCTGCAGTGTGGAATGCAAATGAACTGCACGTGGCCTCTATTTTGAACGTGGCAGATGCAACAATTGATCCCTGCCAAGCAAACCTAGGTTCTTATGTTTGGATGCACAACATACAACTGTTCACTCCAGCTTCACTGAAGGTAGCCTGATAGCAGAGGTATAGAACGGGACGTCTTGCGCCCGGGTGCGGACATTGCACGGGCAACACAGCAGATAGTCTGCTGTCAGACGAGGGTGCTTGCGGGCTAGGAGGCCAGGCTATGCAGCAGAACCAATTCTAAGGACCTCTCTCCCCCACCGGACTGCCCGAGAATGTGAGTGCAGTGGGATTTGCAATGTTACAGGTATTTTCCCGCCCACACAGGGGCAGTAGGGTACATTGCAAGTATCGGCATAAATCGAGTGGGGGCAAGACCTATAGACTATGTGCAGCGGTAACCGCAAGAGGGTGGTGCTAAGAGCAAATCTCGCAGCGGCAAGTTAGCCAGGTGGCATGTGTCAGTTGGTTAGGCCAGAATGTGTGCCGTGGCTCCAATAGCGGCGTGAAATGTGTTTGGAGCACCATTGCTGACAATTCCAGACCACACACTGCGCCTCGGCCCAGTAGGTGAAGGGCATTAAGGGTCACAGCTGGTTAGCAGGTATGTGTGTATCTGTGATCGAGCTTTAGTTAAGCAAGCCTGGTAGGTGGCGTAAATTGTCACTCCAGATGGTTGCTGTGACCGCAATGGTGTGTGCTATGCGAACAGTCTTGTTCGCCAGGGTTTATTAATCGCAAAGGTCTGGGCACATGTCTGGCCAACTTCAACAAAGTAGGTGCACGCTGCTCCCGGGGCAGGTTACGGGTTGCTTCAGTGATGCATGAAATGCCCCGTCCGCATAGCCAGAGTATATTAGGCTGGTTGTGGAAGCGGTCTGCTAAGCAAGTGTGCCACTGTTCCATAAATTGGCGAAACAGGTGTTAGGGAGCACGAAATGCTAGAAGGACTGCAACTACAGGTTGCAGGAGGTGGGAGCCACATCAGCTTGAAGGGTAATATAGCGATGTTTAAAAGTAGAGCCCCATCCTGGGAGGCCATCACATTCTTGCAGGTAATGCGAGGCACTGGTACATTCCCAGAGAAGGATAAACCGCTCCTTGCACAAGTTTGCAGAGCAAGGGGCTTTGGCTTCATCAGGCATGAGCTATGCCGGGCGAACACCAAAGGTTATTTTGACAAAGTTGGGGTGCACCTGGCACAGGTGGGCTTGGATCTGTCCCTACTGGACATGAAGGAGGCCTGGGAAATTGCAGGTTGCAGTGAGAAAGGAACTGTTTTGGTGGGGGCTCTTTAGGCGACGGTGGCCGCCTCCAGAGCTATGGCGGAGTTACAGGGCGATCTGGAAGCAGATGGGTACAGAAGGGTACCTCTGCGTGGGCACAATAGGGGTGCCAGAGCCAAATCCCAGGAGCCTCATGGGAGGGTCCTGGAACAATTACGTCGGCGCCCGTTAGTCCTTCGGGCGGTTGTGGGCCTGAACAACCGGGGGCTTGCCTTGCTACGCTCCGCCCTGAAAGGGGCGTGAGTAATAAGGGACCAATGTGTCACGTGATCCAGTAAGGGGATCACCCCCATAAGGGTAGCGCTGATTGGATTCTCCACAGTGCTTGGCTCATCAGGCGGGCAGGGCAGCATAGAGTGGTACAGCTGCCTGCCCTTGGATCGCCCGTAAGATAACCCACCATATTTGCATACTTTTGTATGGAATAAACCTGCAGCAATATTTTCCCAAACAAAAGTTGTGTTGTGTATTTATTTATGCATGCATACTCTGTTGTGGTGTGGGTGGGGTGTGTTGCCAATAATGGGACTATGCGGCTGCCCGCGGCCCCGCAGGGGGCCCCTAAACGGGCGGCCCCTTTAGTGCCATTTGGGCACTTCCCCACCCCCACTAAGAACGCGGGGCTCGAGGAGGAGCCCCCTTCCAGACGCGTCACTTCCGGGTCGCAGAGGAGGTGGGGAGGTATTTATGCCTCCCTGGCCATCTTGGCGTCCTCTTTGCGCCGGACACGCCGTCTCCCACCCTACCGCTTACCCGGCGTGGGGTTGGCAGGCGAAGTACATAGAACGTTGTAATGTTTTTCTTTTGTCGTTGCAGGCAGAGTTACAGGGCGATCTGGAAGCAGATGGGTACAGAAGGGTACCTCTGCGTGGGCACAATAGGGGTGCCAGAGCCAAATCCCAGGAGCCTCATGGGAGGGTCCTGGAACAATTACGTCGGCGCCCGTTAGTCCTTCGGGCGGTTGTGGGCCTGAACAACCGGGGGCTTGCCTTGCTACGCTCCGCCCTGAAAGGGGCGTGAGTAATAAGGAACCAATGTGTCACGTGATCCAGTAAGGGGATCACCCCCATAAGGGTAGCGCTGATTGGATTCTCCACAGTGCTTGGCTCATCAGGCGGGCAGGGCAGCATAGAGTGGTACAGCTGCCTGCCCTTGAATCGCCCGTAAGATAACCCACCATATTTGCATAGTTTTGTATGGAATAAACCTGCAGCAATATTTTCCCAAACAAAAGTTGTGTTGTGTATTTATTTATGCATGCATACTCTGTTGTGGTGTGGGTGGGGTGTGTTGCCAATAATGGGACTATGCCCTCCTGAGGCACTGTTGGTGTCAGCACCCCTCTCCCTGCCCCCTCTGTCTTCCTGAGGCTCTGTCGGTGTCAGCACCCCTCTCCCTATTCCCTCTGCCCTCCTGAAGCCCTGTGGGTGTCAGCACCCCTCTCCCTGCCCCCTGTGTCTTCCTGAGGCCCTGTCGGTGTCAGCACCTCTCTCCCAGCCTACCCCTCCACTTCTTTGCTTGATATACTGTAGTGCCAGTACCATTGCCCCAGCAACTTTCTCCTTCTCCTTTCTTGCAAAGCGCTATATGTGACAGCGCCTCTCTCCTTTCTTCCGAGGTGCTGTATGTTGCAGCATCTCTCTCGCTCCTCCGCTCTCCTTCCCTCCTCCTCTCACCTTCCTTTCGAGGTGCTTTATGTGGCTACATCTCCATCTCTCTCCCCGTCTTTCTCTCCTCGTCCTACCACTTTACTCCCTCCACCTTTCTCCTTCTTCTTAATTTCAAGGCGCTGTCTGTGCCAGCACCTCTCTTCCTCTCTCCTTCCTTCCACCCCTCTCTCTCTCTCCTGCTCTCATCTTCCTTCTGAGGCGCTGTATGTGGCAGCAGTTCCCTTTCTTGCCCCCCTTCCTTTCGAGGCGCTTTATGTGCAGCATGTCGCTCACTCCCTCCCCATCCGTTCGAGGCGCTGTATGTGACCGCACCTCTGCCCCTAACTGGTGCAAGGAGCGCGGCCTCAGCATGTCATCAAGTGTGCGGCATACACCAATATCAGCACGACACGCGTTTTGTACTTTGTATTCCTGCACATGAAACGTATTATATCTGTTGTGTTACCGCCCACAATATTGTTACTGCACGATATGAGTATGTTATGCAGCTCTTTGCATTGTTATTGGATAACCAGCTGGCTTCGTGGGCATAGCTCTCATGTGCCCTCTCGACCTTCAGTGCTGCCCTTCTGCCAGCTGTTTATCGTTTAGAAACCCAAGACCTGGTATAGCGTCTGGTGGTGCGATACATCTCTGCCACGGCACTGCCCAATTTCCCGCCACCCGTTCTCACAACCTCTAAGGTAACCTCTCTGCCGCCCATCATGTTGGAGAGGACGACTCTGCTGCTTATCCTTGGGAGGTCAATAAAACGTTTACAATTACCTTCGGTAACAATTTCTGTGGTCAGTGATCTGAGACCGGGCATGGTTCCGCTGTACATTACAGATCTGCGAATAATATATGGAAGTAGGGCTGCTTATCGTACGTTGCAGGCATTTTAGAGAAATTACGTACACCGAGCACCGCATCGCAGTCTGGCTGTGGCCACGGGGCCTCGCACCAGGGCCGTTAATTCAATAGGAGCCCTCGACAAACAGCGTCAGAGCACAGCGCGTCGGGCAACAGAGGAATTGGAAATTGTTCACGCTGAGAGAAGTGCGGGTAGCCTGTCACCAAGTAAAACCATAGAGCCGCGGTACAGATGAGCTATTTTTCAGGAGTCCGGCCCTATATTCCTACTATATTTAAAAGAAAGGTTGAAACCCCAGGACGTTATTTCTCGACAAGTTGCTGCATTTTTCAAAAAGCTGTTTTGAATCTGTAACTCCTTTGAGTCGGTGTTCTTCGGGACTCTGTCCTACGTCGGCCACAGCAACCGTCAGTGACACGTCACCACCAAATGACGGTCTGCTGAATCAGGGGTTGCCGATAGTGCAGGATTACCAAATAGGCAAAGTAGGCACGGCCTATGGGCCCCACTCCTTTTAGGGGGGCATGTGACAACGGATCACAATAATATTGATTTGCTTTTGAAAGGAAATTACAATCAAGCTTTCTTAAATATTGTTTCAAAAGATAGAAAAAATGAATCAACTCAAAAAAACGAAAACTTCACATTAAAGACTCTATAGAGAAAATATTGTATTAATGTAATGTACCCATTAACTTAAAGTACATAAAACAGAGACATCAGATTCACATAACAGTTTGTCTCTTAAAAGCTCACCTTTTGGTAGCTGTCAGCTTGTAAAAACAAGCTTTGAAAATGCAATAGGTCTCGCCTTTGATTAAGATAAAGCCATTTGCTTTGCTAATGGTATTGTATAGCAAAGCAAATGGCTTGAACTTAATCAAAGGCGAGACCTATTGCATTTTTAATGCTTGTTTTTACAGTAGCCATGAATGTTTACCTCTGCTTTTGACTAAAACTGCTGACTAGGTCCAAGTTCCTGGTGTATTTTATTATCTCCGCGCAGTCAAAGGTAATGCAGGAATGGTGCCTTGACGCTGGATTGGCACTAGGTTGATCACGTAAGGTTAACATATTAATTCTCAGTACACTTTAAAGACACAGTAAGTGTGCTGACCCCTCTTTCTTTGTAATTCGCCAATGGGAGCATGTGGAAGAAAGATTCTTGCTCCAGCAGTCTCAGAATGCTGTTGACAGCTCTGCACTCGCCAGCAGCCTCTGTATGCTGAGCCTGATAGAAAGAGCACTCTCGATAATTAGACGTTGGCGTCTGTTAATTAAACCACGGTCAAATGCTATTGATCGGTTGGTCCAGAACAAATGCTGTTGATCGGTTGGCCCAGAACAAATACGTCAGCAATCGGGCTCAAACAAGAGCCTTTCTTTTCCATGGTTATGAAATAAGGGATGTGGCTAAGTGGCAAACATGCTCATGACACATTCTGCTACTAAAGGCCCAGATACCTAGCTTCTCCTTAAATGATCCTGCCTGCCAAAAGTCGATTCAAATGTATTATAAATAGGACTGCCGGTTTTATGGTACTTATTTTTAATCTTTCCCACCGGCTTATTTTTTTTGCAATTTTCATCTGTATTTATCCATATTTATTTTGAGTTTTGTGGAAAAAAGGCAATTAGTATATATTCCACTTTTATTTAATTTGATTGATAAGGGTACAATGAAACTTGAATACCTGAAGGAATTTAGCGGTATAAGAAGACATACAATGCAATACTCATATGCAAAGGTCTCATAGGAAAACACTGCGGTATAAACATGCTCGTCTGCAGCTGTTTAAAGTGTCATTAGAAATTCTGTCCCTTTTTAAGTCCCCTGTCTGTTAGTCTGCACGGCAATTAGCCTGACCTTCAGCACTGAGAATAGCTCAAAAGAAGATTTCATGTAAAAAAAAAACAACTCCATATTTAAAAATAAATACAGACGGAGAAACGTGCAGCTTTCTGTCTGTATTTATCTGTAAAGATCAGTAAAGTGGAAAAAGGGAGTTTTAAATATAAACCTTACCCGGCGAGGGGGCAAGAAATGGCCATTGAGTTTGAATCTGCCAGGTAGGAATTTGTATGCCCAGTTGCCGCAATGCCTTCTTCGAGAGATAGTTTGATGCTAGACCGCTGGCAAGTGAGATCGTTCCCAGGGAAGCACCTCTAGCTTTTAAATGGAGCTTGCTTGACCAGAGGAGAAGTGGGATACATTCTTCATGTGGAATTAGGTGGTGCACAAACTCTGAGAGTTTACCACCAGCCCCACTTAGAAGGCAGGACCCAACTAACAGTCAAGGACTGAATGCAGTGAAGCTTTCGGTTGTTTCCTTCGTGATTGTCAGAAGAAAGGACGACTACTTCCAGTAGCCACAGTGCCACTCTACACTTAGCATACACATCATATCTCCTTAAGAGGTCCCCAGTTAATAAATCCAGAAAATAAAATAGGCTGATGAGTACAAACTCATTTACTATTGACCTCCTATTATAATCCACACACAATGTCATTTCAGTCCTCTCAACCCAAGTAGTCTCAGCAGCCAGTTGGCGAAAACAAATCACATAAGTCAGTATATCCATATTTCCTTGCGGAATATTCACAGCAGCCAAGTCTTCATTGTGCTACCCATCGATGTCAAGTTTTCATTGTGCTTATGTGTGATTTTTCCATGTTTTCAGAGTGATTATGTGTAACATTTCCATGTTTTCAGTGTGATTATGTGTGGCATTTCAATGCCTTGGGTTTGACATTTTGAGCGATGCTTTATCATGAACGAAGTAAAGCAACCATATCCAAGTAACTACTTAAAATCCACAAATTCATTTTGTGCAATGTTATGCTCTCTGAGCACTCTTAAAACAGCTGCAACATGCCTGGCGTACGTATGCTAGGTCTGTAACCTATATCCCTTTTCTAACAGGCTCATACATAGGCAAAGGAGAGGTAATTAGTTTAGAGGGGAAAAAGTTAGACGTGGGCTTGCAGTTTGAGAAGAAAACTAGAGTACTTAGGAATGGAAATTGAGATGTATGGATTCACATTATAAAAATAAGTCATATTATAGTGTGAGGGTCATTTTCCACATTGGAAGGTGCTTCAGTTTTAAGGCCATTAGCTACAACACACAGTTTCATTCAGCATCACTGTCCACTGCATATTCTCTGGAACAAAAGTTTACATAGCGTGGCCAAGTGTAATGATCTACTTGGTGCAGCTGGGGCTTTTATGAGAGGGGCCTTTGCAAAATTATTCTTAGTCCCTAGAGAGCTATATTGAAACAGTTTATGGCCTAGGTTTTGTATTTAAATCTCGGTTAAACATGTCATGCTAGACAAACTAAGACTAAAAATAAATCATGCACATTTCCAGCAGTCTGCTCCATATTAAATGCTTCGAATTCCACAACTTATATTCCTGCAGCATGGCACTCATTTGAGCCTCACGTTTGTTCTGTCATTTCCACAGACTGGTAGCACTCTAGTTCATAGTATTACAATCAGAGGTTTCTAATGAGGATCTGGAGTGCTGGTCTTGCACACACAATGTAGTAGCATTGAGCGTCATTGTGTTCAACAAAGCAAATTTGCATCCTTTCATTTTTGTTATGCAACAGGATGATCTGAACTCTAATCGGTACTAGTAGTAGGGGAAGACTTTAAAAATATCCTGTGCACTTCACCTGTTTTACATAAACATGTATTTTGTGTTTTTACCTGTAAAAAGTAATTAACCTGCGGAATCCGTAGAGGTTTAATTGTGTTTTAAATTAAGCGCCAAATGATTGAGATTTGCACTTACTATTATTATAATAAAATAAGGAAATGTAGCTAGAGGTTGTAATTTAAGAAAACTGTTTATTGATTGATTTATAAAGCAGTATGTCACCCTACAGATCTGAAGATTTTATGGATAGTAATATGATAACATGTAGGCCGTAAATACGATGGAATACATTGAGAGGTACTGGTGTGGAAGCACACAGGGGGTCACAAGTTTTGCCCCCTTTGTGCATCCACATTACGTGAGGCACCAGTGGGTCCTGTAGGGTCCCCTTTGTTTCCTCAACGCCACGCTTTTCATGACGGTTGCACCGCCCTGAAAACCGTGGCAGTGAGGAAACTCGTAATATGCTTGGCGGGGCGGCAGCAGCCCCGCCAAGTATATTGCGGCCTCAAGACCGCTGCACCGCCGCCAGGGATCTTTAATCCCTGGTGGTTGCAGTGGTCCCAGGGTGGCCCACCCACCCTGGTACTAATAGGGGGTCAGAAGACCACCACCGCGCCGCCCCGCGAGTCTGTTGGTCCGTGGACCGCCAGACTCCTAATAAGCCCCAAAGGCTCGAAAAATATTTCCTAAGCACTGAAGACGTCTGAAGACCCAACATCCTGTTCAGCCTACGACTGATAACGTAAAATGTTCCCATCCATATTGCTACCATTTCCCATGCCCATCAGCTTAGTCGAATGCCTAAGACTGTTACTATCTTATCGGCCTGTGGCTTACTTAACTCTATTATATCCACACTGGCATTTGGAGTATTACCTGTCAGTTTGAAACACAGGAGAGTTCCTTCTCCCCCCAGTATCTTTCTTTGCATCAGTGCACTGTGATCCACCATCAGCGTTCTGAGGTGGCATACAGCTGCCTCATGCACTCCACAATTCATACAATGAATAAATAATGGAAGTAGTCCAGCTTGAGAGAAGCTCTGGGATTGAGCGGAGCCGGCCACTTTCACGCTCCAGCAGGGACTGGGAGCCTGTGCCCCTGAGCACTGCTGATGTCTCTGAGGAACTGCCTGGAGATATCAAGGTGCGCATGTCGGTTTGGCCAGCCGGCTGACATGCACACTTTCAGTGCCTAGCACACCTACTTCCCCTGCTGCTGACGCTGAGACATGGCCCCACCCCAGACTCATGGACTGGAATTGAAAAATAAAATGACAAAATAGTTTTATTTCATTTTATATTTCTTCTGTCTGCTGGCATTTCACCAGTGGGAAGACGCTCCTCCGCCATAGCGGAGGAGCCCCTCTGATCATAGATGACATAATTGAGGCAGAGGCAATTCTGATGAGTATGTGGTCGTAGCCACTTTTTCAAAGTGGTCATAGCTGCCAAGTAGATCCCTGTCATGAAACCATGTCTTTTTCAGGCCACCACAGCTTTTTTAGCCAATGGCACAATGCTTTCTGAGTCTTACTTTTAGCAGGCAAAAATGGGTTTAAAATGACAGTGTCATTAAATTTTGTTGGGAATTTGTTCGGTATACCAGGTACCCTTGTATATAGACAATGTTCTGCTGTTTGTCACAACTCACAAACCGTTAGTCCACAACACCTAGTGTTTGGGCGCTGGGTCAACAGTCTTCATTTTGCATAAGCTGGACTAAATCTACCCTATTTCTCATACAAAATTGGTAAGCGGGACCCATTAAGAGATACCATCTCTTTACACAATGATGAATTCCATTACCTTGGCGTCAAAATAACCAAAGACCGGGGAGTATTTATAGATCGTAACTTTATTTCACTCTGGCAAAGGTTTAGGGTTCATATTGGTATTACACCAAAATATAGATTCAAAAAATATGTCTGACCATAATATTGTGGTCAAAATATTGTCACTACAAACATATTGTGAATCACAATATCAAAGGTAAGTATATGTTTTTTTTAGTGTTCTACTATAATATTGTAGTTTAAAATATTATTTACTTAAATTTTATTTTTAATTATATGGGGTTAAATATGTATATGTAGGATGAAAAGATGGCCGACAGAGAGGAGCTCTCCTAGGAAGCTCCAGGCTAGGGATACAAATCGCGTGCAAATCTCCAGTTTACCCTAGCCATCCACACCCCTTTTCCACCTACAGCGAATGACTATAGTGCGATGCTGTTCTCTGGACTGACTCCGATTGAATTAGAGGGTGAGAAAACTGGTAAATTTAAAATTTCGGCCGCAAACTTACCAGAGTGAAAAGCACTGCAAGCTGATGCTGCCACATCGAGAGGACAACTGGTGACTGGACCGGACTAGGATACAGTTGCGGAGGGCCCCCGACGGCTGCCAGCAGCGGTCCGCCGATGCATCTCTTGACTCCATCTGCCTCGCAGTCCACGATGCCATTGATGGTGGGGCTGGCTACCGGCAGCAGCCTTCCGATGCATTCTCCGGACCCCATTAGCCCCCCAGTCCACGATGCCATTGATGGTGGGGCTGGCGATGACCGCAGGATCTAGGTGAGCGTCCCCAAGGCCCGTGGCCCCCGTGGGCTGGAGAGGCAAACTCCCGGATTGCTGGACGGGAGGTCGAACCTTGGATGGGTGCTGTCTGAATTCCTGTCACTGTCGATGCCCTTGTGCCTGGGACCTATGACTTGGTGGTTTTTTTACTGCCAACTGCCAGAGACTCTGACTGCCCTTTTTAGCTGCTGCCGCAGTTTAGATTTGGGGCTCCGGACTCTGACTCTGCCGGTGTCCCATTGCTTTTGGCTGGTCGTGGCTGTCCCGCTCCCCGGCCTCCATTGTTTCGCTTTCGCGGCTGCCGGAGACTCAGACCGGCTTTGCGGCTGCTGCAGTGGTTTGAGTTTGGGGCTACAGACTGTGCCGATGTCCCATTGCTTTGTGCTGGTTGTGGCTGTCCCGCTCCTCGGTCTCCATTGTCTCGCCTCCGGCTTCGCGGGCTGTTTCTGCCACTCGACCGTGATTTCCCGAGGGATCCTGCTGAATCTGAGGCTCCCTGGACCTTCGGGGACGGACTCTCCTGGTGCGGCCGCCCTTCTGCTTTGATGGTGATCTCCACTCCGGTTCTAGCTAGGAGAACGTGCTGAGCCGGTCGTGGCTGTCCCGCTTCCAGGTAGCCGCGGGTCCAGCACGTTGCCGGGATCTCTCCCGCCCATGATTGCTGTGGAGCGACCGGGTGCGACTGTCTGATGCCCGAGGTTGTGGGTTGTCTTCATCGCTGGGGCCTCTTCCTGTGCCCCTGCTCGCATCAGAGATTGACTGTGGCGGTGTATTCTCGGCACTGGGAGTGCTCGGATCCGCACGCCTGGCTTGTGCTTTTTTTGGAGTCTGTCGGATAGAGCTGAACTGCCTAGAGGTGGGTCGTCTTGCTTTTTTTTTTTTTAACTTGCTTCTCATGGTGCCTCCCGCTCTTGTAGGGCTCGCTTGGATGTTTTCTGCACTGTTCACTTTGTTCATCGTGTTTGCCCTTGGATGGGGGTGCATTGTGTTGGGCCCTATTCCGCCCCCCATTTTAAGAGCCTCCCTCCTTTCTACCTTTTGGGCTTCCCAAGATGGCGATTTAGCAGCCCTAGTGAAAGGAAAAAAGGACTCTTCAAGCTCCGGTCTCTATTAAAACTGAGGTAGGACTTTGCATAATTCATAGAAATAGAAGAAAGACTTCTTACCCTTTTAGCACTAGTAAGAATTACAATTAGTCTTAACTGGACGGCCTTACTGGAGCAATAATTTTGGTGTTCCCTCAACCCTTTACTCCCTAAACTCACACTACCATTCAACTATTTGTCACTTCAACCGTATCTAAAGAATCTTTCCTCTCCCCCTACCTGGTACTAATCCCTGGATGGCTCCTTCTCATTCCTCTGAATCCAGTTGTCTCCGAGGTGCACCCCTGCAGAACCACTCCTTACCGGAATAGTATCTGAGGTGCTCTTTATTGACCCTCTCTAAGGCATTGATATTAACTGTGAGGCTCTTGCATATTCGTGGTGGCTCTCCCTGTCCAGCATTTTTCTAACAGCAACCTCCCAGTCTTAAACTGCAACTATTCTATTCTTGTAACAAATCATGTCTCCAACAAAACCCCCTCACAATCCCCCTGACTCTGCTCTCGTGAGTCATAGCCCAAACTCATGGAGCATCATATATCCGACAAATATCTCTAAGAACGCCAAGAAAAATTTCAAACATAAATGATTGAAACTTCACTCTGAAACTCTTATGGTGGATACCTACCACAGCCTGATTAGTACCACGAAGAAAACAGACTTTATATTCTACTCCAAATGTCTGACTAAATGGAAAAACATCTTCCTTCTCCACCTCCCTATCACTACAACAATCAAAATTCCATATGGAATTAAACTGACGACTACCCCCTCCCTTTCGTTCAATGGGGAAATTGATATATCCATATACAGGACTGGGAATATTCTCATTCAAGCATCAGACATTCACCTCAACATTTTTGACAGACACTTCAGTACTATGGCCACTTTGCTCTCACAAGTGGGCCAAACACCCCAATTGCCTCTCTCCTCCGTGACTCAACACACTCTCCCCGATCAGTCTCACCTTCCTCCTACAAACCCGCCATCCTCATTAAGGCCAGGCCAGAATTGTTCCATCAACCCAATCACCCCCTCCGAATCACACTTCTGATCCTTGCCCTCCTTACCGACTTCTTTGCCCTTACCAACGTGCAACCTCTCTAACACTATCCTTGATAATTCGCATGCCTCGTCTAGGTTCGTGGGCCGCTCCCACAGACCCGCTTCAGCGAATCCTAGAGCTGATGCCTTCCCTTCTAGCGGTACTCCTTCTCCACCCTTGCTGATGAGAGTCAACCTCAGGACGTCAGGCATGGACTTTCCTCACAGCTTAGAACCCCCTGGCACCCCTGTCCCACGATTTAGTTACACGGCTACTAATGAAGTCCATTTCAATCGGTGCGATGAGGTATTTTCCCTGAGAACACATTCGTACAATTACTCTTCCAACTCTAACCCCCATCTAATAACTACCCCTAAGCATATCACCCAGAGCTTATTAAATCCTGGTCCGAATGTTATTGACCACCTTCCTAACGCGGTGTTTCCCTCCCCCGTCATTGACCACTCTCCCATTGTGGGGTTACCCTCCCCTGCCTACACTGATCCTCCTAGCGTCTCCCCCCACCTTCACTTCGGGATACCCCTCAAAATCTCTTGCACAGATTCTGAACAGAATGGAACTGAAACTCAACTCTCTGGCTACAGAATTAACACATCTTAGATTGGATCTCTCTAACCAGAACACCTGGGCCCGCCCCTACACTTATGATACTTCACCTACTAGTTCCCCCAACTTATCTCAATGCTCCCCTTGGCCGACCATCCCCCTTTGCAGGCGGGCACACAGGCCCCACCGTGCTCATTGCACTCTCTCCACTTCGGAACTAAACGCCCTTAGCAAATCCTATCTCCCTAAGTTCCAGGCTATTGACCATTTCCCCTCCTCCAACATCCCAGTAATAGTGGGCTTAAACCGAGTCCCTGCAACTCACTACTCACCCAAACCTCCGGCGCAATACACCACCATCCACACCTCAAATCGGTTAAGGATAATCCTAACCCTCTTTCTTGCATACTCATAAACTGCAGATCTGCAGCACTACATGCTACGGAGATTGCTGAAACCATCCTCGGTGAGGTTATTGACATTGCTTTCCTCACAGAAACCTGGCTCAATGACCACTCGATGGCCATCCTTGACCTACTTACTCCGCCTGGCTACTCCATCATCAGACATGATAGACCTGATAGAACAGGTGGAGGTCTAGCCATAATCCACAAAACCGAAATTCAACTCTCCCTTCTAAAGAATGCTGAATACTCGACCTTTGAATACCTCGGCGTTGAACTCAATGTCAAAGGCTCCCCACCTATCAAATTGCATAATATCTACCACCCTCCTGGTGAGCTCCTACCCTTCGCCGAAGAGCTATCTGACCTTCTTACTCATTTCTCCCTTTCTGACTCGAAGAATGTGTTCTTAGGACATTATAACATTCATTGGAATAATGCAGAAGATTCCACTGTCAGGAGCCTCGCTAACCTTCTTGAGATGAATGACCTAAAGCAACTCTGCAACAAACCTACCCATATCAAAGGTGCTACACTTGACGCCATCATCACTAGCAATGATCTGGTCTCCCTTACTGACATCGTCCCCTTTGACTGGTCTGACCACCATCTCATTCTGTTCAACATCTTGACCTTCGTCTTTCCTCCCCCAGTCCTAAATAACAAACCAAAGATGTGGACTAGAAACCTCAAACAAGTCCCTCCTACTGAACTCGAGTCAAAAATTCATGCTCAACTCCAACTTCTCCCACACTCCCAAAACGCAAACGAGCTTACCGTTGGTCAAGAACTGATGTTCTTGACCAAGTTGCACCGCTTAAACTTAAACAACAAAGAGCAATCCAATCTAAATCTTGGTTCAATCCTGAGCTCAATAACGAAAGAAGACAACTTAGACTAGTGGAAAGAACTTGGAGACAACACCCCTCGCCTTTACATTTAGCTCTCCTTAGATCTGCAAGGTTAGCTTCTAAGAAGCACATTTTCAGAGAAAAAGCATCTTTCTTCCGTTCCCAACTTGATTGAGCTAAAAATAGGCCCAGAGAACTCTTTAACATTGTCAGAAGACAAACCTCATCTGCCCCTCCTGACTTGATGGCCTCCAATGAAAGATGTGAAGAAATTGCCAGCTTCTTCACTGACAAAATTGACAAAATTGATCAATCCTTCCCTCAAATCTTTCCTACTTGGCAAATCTCTCTTAACATCTCCCCTTTCTCCACATCAACCGGCCCTCCTGATCCTTTCTTCATTCAAACTACTCCATTTGGTACTGGAGACATCCTTTCCAACACACAATTGAAAAATGATGCCACTTGGACAAATTTCAAACCCATGACCGAGCTTGAAGTCTTTAATATCATTGCGAAATTAAAGCCGACCTCTCATACCAAAGACCCACTCCCGGCAAATCTAGTACACAACCTTAACCACATCATCGCCCCATGTTGGACAAAAATTATTAACACCTCCTTCGCTTCTGGGTGCGTCCCAGACTCCCTTCAACTTGGGCAAATCACTCCCATTCTTAAAAACCACAAAGCAGACCCTAATGATTCCAACAACCTCCGTCCCATATCTTACCTCCCATTCCTAGTTAAAACCATGTAGAAATGTGTCTTACAACAACTCGACAGACACATAGGCAAATACAACCTACTGGACTCCTTCCAATCTGGTTTCAGGAAAGGCTGCAGCACAGAAACCGCCATGCTTAACATTGCCGACGACATTCATCGTTCCTTAGAGAATGGAGATGCTTGCCTTCTTATCCTACTGGACCTCTCAGCTGCTTTCGATACAGTCAACCATTCATCCATACTGGAATCTCTCAAGACTCATTCTGGCCTCAATGGCACAGTCCTAAACTGGTTCACTTCCTACCTCCAACACCGAACACAACAAATTAAAATCAACTCTTGCCTCTCTAATCCTACTCCTGTCTCTCTGGGTGTCCCCCAGGGCTCAATTCTCTCCCCCTCTCTTTTCAGCCTCTTCATGGAACACCTTACTATAATTTGAAACAAGCTGGGATCAATTATCACCTTTACGCTGATGACACGCAACTCTACTACAAAATCAAATCACACAGCGACATCCTTCATCTTAACAACACACTGAGCAAGATTCAATCCTGGTTTTCCTCCAACCATCTAAAATTGAACCCTAACAAAACGGAAATCATTCTATTCTCCCCCAAAAGTAACCACCTCCTTATCCAAGGCTGGATCACTGACCTGAAATCCCTAAACTGTCCGCTCACTCTATCCAACACGGCTAAATCCTTAGGTTTCACCCTGGACAAAGATTTGCCACTGAAGGACCATATCAATAACTCAGCCAAAGGAGCACTTTACACTCTTAAACACCTCAAACAAAAATCAAACCCTTCATCCCCTACGGCGACTTCAAATGGGTCGTTCAATCACTAGTCCTCTCTAAACTTGACTACGGTAACGCTATACTCACTGGAGCCCCTAAAACTCACCTCGCTCCCCTCAGATCTGTGCTCAACATGGCTGCCCAGCTTATAACAGACTGCAAACTGTATGATCACATCACGCCTGCCCTCAAGTCCCTTAACTGGCTCCCCATCGAAGGAAGATGCATCTACAAGACCGTCTGCATCACCCACAAAGCACTTCACGCTCTATCCCCGGACTACTTAAACAATATACTCACAAGAGCGGGAAGTGCCAGACTGATGAGAAGCTTCAATGCTCTTCTTCTTGTTCCCCATTACTAAAAAAGAAATCTACCCAGACTCGCTCCTTCTCAGGAAATGCGCCTAGCATCTGGAACGCCCTACCGAGGGACCTTTGTTGCAACCTCTCCTACCCTGGCTTCAAAAGAGACCTGAAACGCCATCTCCTCAATAAATACTGGAGCCCTTGAATCTTTCTGAACCTGATTTCTTTCAAACTCCTGTGTTCAGGTCATCTCTCTGCTGGCCTTTCTTTTTTCCTGTGTTCTCCTCATTGTTTACACTTGCCTTGCTCTCCATGGTCCCTCATTTATTTTTGTTCCAACCACAATTTTTGTAATTTTCTGTACAGTGTTATGTTAACGCTGGCTCTAGCCTAGCCAGCATTTTATGTCCCCTAATTTTATTTTAATTATTTTGACCTCATTTCAGTAACTCCATCCCTCATACCCCCACAAATGTTTCTTTGTACATTTAATTGTGTGTTCCTCTGTCACACCCACCCTTATTTTTGAACTGTATGTAACCTTTGATCCTAAGATCTTTGCCTTGCTCCGGATTCGGTGCTGATGTTTCACGTCCTTTATTGTATTTTGTATTTATCCATTGTTCCATTGATATTTGCCTTGCTCTTGCTGCTGTAAAGCGCTCTGATACCTCTGGGTCTAGCCAGCGCTATACAAAACCTTCAAAATAAATAAATAAATTAGTGTTGTATTGTACTGTATTTTTTATTTTAAATGTTAGAGATATTTACTTTTTAAAATTTATATTTTAATATTAATTTGTTTTGTTTGCTGTATCTTTTGTTACTTGTTTGTTTAAATGTTAAATAAATTTTTTAATTATGTATGCAATTTTATGTTGGTTTGTGGGATTTATCGGGGAATTGGGTGGGTAGTATTTAAATTAGTGTTTTTATGGTTTATTGATTAGTGTATTGTATTAATACATTTATATAGCACTTATTATCCCTATGTGGAGTGCTGAAGTGCTTGACTCCATGGGCAGCAAGTTACATTGTGTAGGGTGTAGGGTTGGAAGTGTGTTGTCTTTATTTTGATATTGTGTGGGAAGTGTTTTTCTTTGTCGAGCGTTATGACCACCGAAGTGCAGTTATCGTGTTATGGGATGTAGCGCTTAGCAGTGTGATGGATGAAGAAGTGTGTGAGGGAGAGATGCACATAGTTTATGCTTTTCAGTACTCTGGCAGCTTTGAACAGCTCTGCAGGTCCCTCTATGGTATTTCTTATAATCATAATGATCACTCAGCCGGTTGCGGCATTGAGTTGTCCATTCTGAAATATTTTGTTTAAAGTTTAAGGTTCAGGGTAGGCAAAGGGATGAAAGAGAAATAATGGACAGTTCTGCTGGGATGGACTTTGTTAATATCATCCCATATCCTTTTGTCAGTGTGAGATGTTAAAAAGTGCTCATTGTATGTAGCATGTTGAGACCTGCAGTGATGGACTAAGTTAAAGCCCTTCATTGGCCAGCAGCATGTGGCAGATCTCTTCAGTTATTCCACACCTGTTTAGTTGGTGATAGGTGGTTTATTGTTCTGGACTGGAATAGTACTGGTTGATGGTATGACCCATATCAGTTTAGTCTTATACGAGTGCAAGAGTGTCAAGCACAATAAGGGAATCATTATGCAGCCTTTATGAACTGCAATCAGCAGCCTAACCATTAAGTGTTATTGTATTAGTGAGGGGAGGAAACTTATAAATTGTATTATATTGTAATTGCATCTATATAGGACTTACTACTCTTGACAAGGTGTTGACATGCTTTATGCCAGGCAGCACGCTGCTCCGGAACCTAAGGTTGAAGTTTTTTCACTGGTTATTATTAGTTATTGGATATGCATATGGTTGGCAACATTAATAGTGAGCTAAAGGAGTACTGTTAAGTTGCAGGTGTATAACTCTTAAAAGAGAGGTTGTGATCACTGAACGAGGTGTGGGTAATTTGCAGAAATATAATAATAGGGATTAAATTAAACATGCATGTGACTTAGAGTAGGTTGAGTTCAGAGACATAAGGCATATAGAAGATGGGAAGTAAGCTAGGCAACTGTAGCTCTAGAACATCTGCTGCCATGCATATGGCAACAACAAAGGAAGCACTTTCTTAAATAGACGTCTTCAAGGGGGACTCAATTCTATTTAAATGAGGTAGCAAGGACAAAGACTGATGAGTCTTCTTCTTTTTAAGCTGTATCGTTTTTAGAAAACTAGAGTAGGTTCTTGTTGACTGTCTGCATAGAACATCCAGTGTGGGTAGAAATATGACTTGAAAAATATTTCCTAAGTGCTCAAGATGTCTGAAGACCAACCTTCCTGTTGAGTCTATGACTGAGAACTAATAAAGTTCCCATTCACATTGCCACCCTTTACCATGCCCAGCAACTCAGTCAAATGCCTATGACTGTTATTATCCTACATCATGGAAGTCTTCATAAAATCCATTGTCAGCATAATGCACAGGCAAGTTGCAAGCCCCTTCCTCATCATGTTCATGAGTTTCGTGAATCTCCTGTATATCAGATTTGGAGCAGATTAAAGCCTCGAAGTGCTGAAGATACTGCCACCGAGGCAAACGCAGAGATCCTCCAATTCTTCTGTCTGGGTCTTGGTGATTTAGTAGCAGGACATTGGTCTGGATTTTGCTGAACTCTGCTCCGGATCAGAGATCCGAATTTGAGTCAGAAATTTTTGACCTCAATATTCTTGACATAATATTTTGCTCTCATGATATTTTTTCTTCAATATTTTCCCCAAACACTGTGGCAGTCACATGAAGCATTTAACAAAAATCACTGGGAGCCCTGGACAATCCGCATTATCCAGAAGCTCCCTGATTGCATAAATGATGGCATTATTATACACTTCCAACTGACTCCTTGTGATTTAACACAGCCAATAAGCCGCATACCGCTGCAACCTAGCTTACTCACCAAATCCTGACCCCTTCTGCACACATCACTTCTCCTAGGCTGTTAGCTAAACAAATGTCATGGTGCTGCAATTCTACTTGTAACTTTCTCCTCCACCGAACCTATCCCTTCATCTTCTGGAGTAACTATTGAGGAGAATCGATAGATGAGCTATAGAAAGTAAAACACACCTAGACTACCTTTATTGTGGTAAGGAGGTTGGTAAATTGCAGAATGCTACTCGTGCTGTGATCAAATCCTAGGGGGTATCCACAAATCAAGTGTGATGGTGAACTAAGATGACAAAAGAAACACCCTGTGATATGATGCCTGGCTCACCTTTTGATACACCACTGTATTAGCACAAAACTGCATCATTGGGTGGGTAAAAAGCAGTAAAAGAGACATATATAATGAACAAAATCTTTCTGGTACATATCTTTATTGACCTCACAGTAGTTGAGTGGGATAGTACTCACCCCCCTGTCCTTAATGAATTAAAACCTTTAGTTGTGAAAGCTCCAAGCTGACATACCACTTCTGAGTTTTTGGGTCCCATGACAGGTGTTGTATATAGAACTGAGCTGATTGTGATGGACCTGGCATTTACCAGCGTCTCCAGATTTTTTATGATAATGTCATGCAAAGCTGGCCTGAGCTCAGCAATAGGTGCAATCAGGCAAAGCTGGCCTGAGCTGAGCAATAGGTGAAATTGACCCTGTGGGTTTGTCAAAAGATGAGCTTGTGGGAGAAGAATGGGATAAGCAACAGACAATTCCATGAAAGTCACACCTGTACACTCCAAAGTGGGTTCATAGGAATTAAGTCACTTGTTGAGACCTTAGTTGGTCTGACACTTTTTGGATCATTGCAAAAATGGGAAATGGGTATCCCTTCTTGTCCCTCCAATCCTGAAGCAAGGTATCTTGACATTGACATCTGGGTGCCACCTGTAAAAGATCCGCATCTGGTGATTTAGACGAGAGGTGACTAAGGGCCCAGCCCGAATTAGACTTTGGTGGATAGAGTAAAAGCAGTCAGGGTGGCAGACAACTTTGTGTCTGCCACCCAGCCTTTACTTCGCCTGCCAAATTTAGAGTTCACCATTGGGCTGGAGGACAAATCTATGGGTTTGTATGAACTGCTGTCACAGCTGTTCATACAAAACTATTTAAAAGATTGGTGCGCGACCATTGTTGGGGACAGATACTTACACCAAACCTTTAAAAGCTTTTTCGTTTCTAAAAACAAGAAACTGAAAAGCTAATGGCCCCAACACTATAGGGTTTTTTTCCGATGTTGTTGGGGGGGGGAGAGGTCATTTTTTATATTTTTACTGTCCCTTGACATCAAGATGTTCCAGGCATGGCTGGTCGGTAAAATTGCCATCCTACCACCCACTCTAAATAGGGTGGGCGGGTGGACGGCTTAGTGGTCTGTACTTCTTCGGCCCATCAGAGGAAGGAAGGTTTACACCAATGGAGTAGATTTTATTTTGTTGGTGTAAACCTGGTGGTCCGCCTCACTCTAAATAGGTGGGCAGACCAAAAATATGGCGTACAGGGTACTCAGTCACCATCACCACAGAGTACGAAACTCTAAATCAGGTCCTAAGTCTATTGTGCGTGGTCTGAAGACTGGCATCAATCTCAAGAAATTTGCTGGCATCAATGAGACACCTGGAGTGCCAGTCTGCCACTATGATGACTTTGCCTTGCAGATGCTTCGTGAGAACAGACATCCTGTTGTCCAAGCAGTAATTTCAGAAATCCCAGGCTGTCTGTGAGCTTGTCCTTGGTCCAGCATTTCACTGTTAAGGAACTGGATAGAAGTTCCAAGCAATTTATGTGAAGGATGAGCTTCTGCTCAGACCACAAGCCTTTGGTGAAAACAGAGCTGCACCTGGCTCACTAGCACTATCAGCTGGCATCTGATTCTGAATATGTCTGATTGCTCTCCATTTTATGCTTATATGTGCTCTAGCCACCAGTGGAGTTCCGTTCTGGCTTCTTGTGGTATGGGAATCAAGTCTGTGTAAGATAGGTCCTTATGCAGGTGTGCAATTTTCAACTGACACGGGGCTCGATAAAGGCAGGCTCTAGAGAATCTGGACTGTATGGACAAACCAGGAGTCCCACAATTCTCAGAAACTGTCTCAGTGAGATTGGGTTCTTGGGCAGAGTTGGACAAATGTCTCTTTTTATCACCTGAATTTCTCCCTGGGTAATTGTAAGGTCATCAACACTGGGTCGATCCTGAAATCCAGGAAGCCCAACTGTATCTTGGGTATGAAGTCTGACTTGGGATCATTGATTAGGACAGCTAGACCCTGGGGAAGTTCAATGGCATCCTGAACTTGAATGCTGAGCAGATGTGGGTCTAGGCACATGAATAGCATTTCATTGGAACCATCCTTTACCACGCATTACCATTACCAAGCATCACCTTTACCACACAAGTCTTTGCCAGGCATATGCCTTTACCACACATACCTTTACAACGAAAACATAAGTATATCGCAGGTAAGTGTAAATGCTTTATATATATCAATATATATATATATATATTTATTTATATATATTCCTTCCACCAAGTAGCTCGCCTTTGCTGACTAATCTTGGCGCTCTCCGGCGGTGCGGAACCCCTCGGCCGAGCCCAGCCGTCAAATATTCAACACTCCACATTTACTTTCAAAGCAATTCAATAAATTTTCATAGAAACACCAGATGGTTTCTGGTGTTTCTATGAAAATGTATTGAATTGCTTTGAAAGTAAATGATTTTTGAAGTCTCCCTGGAGTGCGACCCATTTCTTTTCCTGCTGGAGAGGAGTGTTGAATATATATATATATATATATATATATATATATATATATATACACATACATAGATACACATACATAGATACACTCATAACACACACATATATATATATATTATATATATATATTAGGAATGAGGGTAAGGGTGTTTTAAGGGTTATGGGGTGGGTAAGGGTATAGGGTGGTAAGGGTGATTTTAGGGTTTAAGGGTGGGTAGGGGTTTTTGGGTGGTAAGGGTATTTTTAGGGTTTAGGGGTGGGTAAGGGCATTAGGTGGTAAGGGTATTTTTAGGGTTTAGGGGTGGGTAAGGGCATTAGGTGGTAAGGGTATAGTTAGGGTTTAGAGGTGGTTGAGTTTAGGGGTCGATAAGGTCATATATATATATATATAAATATATATATACACACACACACACATTCACGAGTATTTCATAAAAGTTTCTGAGACTTAAATATATAATATACTAAGCTATTGCATAAGTTAAATTATTATTCTTTTTGTACTACTACTGAGTGATATTGTTTCTAACATATGTCATCTGAGTTGGTGTGTGAGTGGCTGTATGGGTAAATAAGTGGGTGTGTGAGTAGTTGTATGGGTGATTGAGTGACTGTGAGTGGCTGAATTGGTGAGTGACTGTATGTGTGGGTGAGTAGCTGTGTGAGTGGCTGTATGCGTGGGTGAGTGTGTGTGTGAGTGGCTGCATCAGTAACTAACTGGCTGTGTGGGTGGCTCTAGGGGTGGGTGAGTGTGTGTGCGAGTGGCTGTATGGGTGACTGAGTGGCTATGTGAATGGCTCTATGGGTGAGTGACTGGGTGTGTAAGTGGGTGTATGGGTAAGTGAGAGGCTGTTTGGGTGTATGGGTGATTGGATGTATGAGTGACTGTTTTGCACAGTATCTGTGTGAATGGCTGTGTAGGTGAGTAAGTGGGTGTGTGAGTGGTTGTATTGGTGTGAATGGGTATGTAAGTGGTTTTTGGATGAGTGAATGGATGTGTGTGTGGGTGTATGGGTGAGTGAGTAGCTTTGTTCATAGGTTTATGGGTGAGTAAGGGGCTGTGAGTGGCTGTATGGGTGAATGAGTGGTTGTGTGAGTGGGTGTGTGAATGAGTGGGTGTGTGTGTGTCAGTAGTTCCATTGGTCTGTTAGTAGCTGTATGGGTGAGTGGATGACTGTTTGGGCAAGTGGGTGTATGGGGGTGTAAGTGTTTCTGTGGATGATGTCATCAGTGATGTCACTGACCATGTCATCAGTGATGTAATATGTGAGGTCATAAGCAGTGCATTGCAGGGGCATAAGTTATAGTCCACTCAGGTAACTATACCTGCTGAGTTTCTATGGTTTGTACGAGTGAAATCTGAGCCTAACTATAACGTCCCTGTAACCTTTGGTTTTTTTCAGTGAATTTCTAAGGTTTTTTAAATTCTTTTTCTAACTATAATGTCCCTGTAACCTTTGGTTTTTTCAGTGAATTTCAAAGGTTTTTTAAATTGTTATTTTCGAACTGTAACGTCCCTGTACCCTTTAATTTTTTTGTGAATGTTCAAGGTTTGTTAAATTTTATTTTCTAACTATAACCTGTAACCTCTGAGAGTGTGTGTGTCAAGAATCCCTGGCATTGCAATGTTATTGAGTCCATCATAAGAGCAGAGAAAGCCAAGTACCTCCTAGTACAGCATTACCCTCTGTGGAATTGGGAACGCCACCCACATGGGGGAAGGTACTTACCGGGCGCCCAATTGCCTGTTACGCCCACCGTGTCACCTTTGCCTATCGGAGTGAAGTAGGCGCTTTTAAAGATGGACACTGACTGCATGGTTTGGTCAGGGAAGGCATCTGAGGAAGGTATTCAACCGAAATGCATTATGCCAATCCATTAAAACCGCTGGTCCAAACGATCCTCTGTGTGTGCCTGCTCCTTCGTTGTGGGGGCTTTGGATGTGATATTACGGTGCATGGCCACTAAGCACCTTGGGCACCCCATCCACAAGCAGTGCGGCGGGCTAAGTGGCAACTTGGATGCTTTTCAAGGTTTTGGAAAAACGCCGCGTTGCCGCTTTTCTGAGAGATTCAGCAACAATGGTTGGGACTGACTCCAGTCCAGGACTCCATGTCGGAACTTCCCGAAAAGAAAAGCGGCTGGATGTTGGACTGTGGGACCGGCGGAGAGGCGCCTGAGTGATTGGTGCAACTGACAGAATTGGGAACGCCACCCACATGGGGGAAGGTACTTACCGGGCGCCCAATTGCCTGTTACGCCCACCGTGTCACCTTTGCCTATCGGAGTGAAGTAGGCGCTTTTTAAAGATGGACACTGACTGCATGGTTTGGTCAGGGAAGGCATCTGAGGAAGGTATTCAACCGAAATGCATTATGCCAATCCATTAAAACCGCTGGTCCAAACGATCCTCTGTGTGTGCCTGCTCCTTCGTTGTGGGGGGCTTTGGATGTGATATTACGGTGCATGGCCACTAAGCACCTTGGGTACCCCATCCACAGCAGTGCGGCGGGCTAAGTGGCAACTTGGATGCTTTTCAAGGTTTTGGAAAAACGCTGCGCCGCCGCTTTTCTGAGAGATTCAGCAACAATGGTTGGGACTGACTCCAGTCCAGGACTCCATGTCAGGACTTCCCGAAAAAGAAAAGCGGCTGGATGTTGGATTGTGGGACCGGCGGAGAGGCGCCTGAGTGATTGGTGCAACTGACAGAATTGGGAACGTCACCCACATGGGGGATGGTACTTACCAGGCGCCCAGTTGCCTGTTACGCCCACCGTGTCACCTTTGCCTATCGGAGTGAAGTAGGCGCTTTTTAAAGATGGACACTGACTGCATGGTTTGGTCAGGGAAGGCATCTGAGGAAGGTATTCAACCGAAATGCATTATGCCAATCCATTAAAACTGCTGGTCCAAACGATCCTGTGTGTGCCTGCTCCTTCGTTGTGGGGGGCTTTGGATGTGATATTACGGTGCATGGCCACTAAGCACCTTGGGCACCCCATCCACAAGCAGTGCGGCGGGCTAAGTGGCAACTTGGATGCTTTTCAAGGTTTTGGAAAAACGCTGCGCCGCCGCTTTTCTGAGAGATTCAGCAACAATGGTTGGGACTGACTCCAGTCCAGGACTCCATGTCGGGACTTCCCGAAAAAGAAAAGCAGCTGGATGTTGGATTGTGGGACCGGCGGAGAGGGGCCTGAGTGATTGGTGCAACTGACAGAATTGGGAACGCCACCCACATGGGGGAAGGTACTTACCGGGCGCCCAATTGCCTGTTACGCCCACCGTGTCACCTTTGCCTATCGGAGTGAAGTAGGCGCTTTTTAAAGATGGACACTGACTGCATGGTTTGGTCAGGGAAGGCATCTGAGGAAGGTATTCAACCGAAATGCATTATGCCAATCCATTAAAACCGCTGGTCCAAACGATCCTCTGTGTGTGCCTGCTCCTTCGTTGTGGGGGGCTTTGGATGTGATATATATATATACATACATAGATACACTCGTATCACACACATATATATATATTATATATATATATTAGGAATGAGGGTAAGGGTGTTTTAAGGGTTATGGGGTGGGTAAGGGTATAGGGTGGTAAGGGTAATTTTAGGGTTTAAGGGTGGGTAGGGGTTTTTGGGTGGTAAGGGTATTTTTAGGGTTTAGGGGTGGGTAAGGGCATTAGGTGGTAAGGGTATTTTTAGGGTTTAGGGGTGGGTAAGGGCATTAGGTGGTATGGGTATAGTTAGGGTTTAGAGGTGGTTGAGTTTAGGGGTCGATAAGGTCATATATATATATAAATATATATATATACACACACACACACATTCACGAGTATTTCATAAACGTTTCTGAGACTTAAATATATAATATACTAAGCTATTGCATAAGTTAAATTATTATTCTTTTTGTACTACTACTGAGTGATACTGTTTCTAACATATGTCATCTGAGTGGGTGTGTGAGTGGCTGTATGGGTAAATAAGTGGGTGTGTGAGTAGTTGTATGGGTGATTGAGTGACTGTGAGTGGCTGAATTGGTGACTGTATGTGTGGGTGAGTAGCTGTGTGAGTGGCTGTATGCGTGGGTGAGTGTGTGTGTGAGTGGCTGCATCAGTAACTAACTGGCTGTGTGGGTGGCTCTAGGGGTGGGTGAGTGTGTGTGCGAGTGGCTGTATGGGTGACTGAGTGGCTATGTGAATGGCTCTATGGGTGAGTGACTGGGTGTGTAAGTGGGTGTATGGGTAAGTGAGAGGCTGTTTGGGTGTATGGGTGATTGGATGTATGAGTGACTGTTTTGCACAGTATCTGTGTGAATGGCTGTGTAGGTGAGTAAGTGGGTGTGTGAGTGGTTGTATTGGTGTGAATGGGTATGTAAGTGGTTTTTTGGATGAGTGAATGGATGTGTGTGTGGGTGTATGGGTGAGTGAGTAGCTTTGTTCATAGGTTTATGGGTGAGTAAGGGGCTGTGAGTGGCTGTATGGGTGAATGAGTGGTTGTGTGAGTGGGTGTGTGAATGAGTGGGTGTGTGTGTGTCAGTAGTTCCATTGGTCTGTTAGTAGCTGTATGGGTGAGTGGATGACTGTTTGGGCAAGTGGGTGTATGGGGGTGTAAGTGTTTCTGTGGATGATGTCATCAGTGATGTCACTGACCATGTCATCAGTGATGTAATATGTGAGGTCATAAGCAGTGCATTGCAGGGGCATAAGTTATAGTCCACTCAGGTAACTATACCTGCTGAGTTTCTATGGTTTGTACGAGTGAAATCTGAGCCCAACTATAACGTCCCTGTAACCTTTGGTTTTTTTCAGTGAATTTCTAAGGTTTTTAAATTCTTTTTCTAACTATAATGTCACTGTAACCTTTGGTTTTTTCAGTGAATTTCAAAGGTTTTTTAAATTGTTATTTTCGAACTGTAACGTCCCTGTACCCTTTAATTTTTTTGTGAATGTTCAAGGTTTGTTAAATTTTATTTTCTAACTATAACCTGTAACCTCTGAGAGTGTGTGTGTCAAGAATCCCTGGCATTGCAATGTTATTGAGTCCATCATAAGAGCAGAGAAAGCCAAGTACCTCCTAGTACAGCATTACCCTCTGTGGAATTGGGAACGCCACCCACATGGGGGAAGGTACTTACCGGGCGCCCAATTGCCTGTTACGCCCACCGTGTCACCTTTGCCTATCGGAGTGAAGTAGGCGCTTTTAAAGATGGACACTGACTGCATGGTTTGGTCAGGGAAGGCATCTGAGGAAGGTATTCAACCGAAATGCATTATGCCAATCCATTAAAACCGCTGGTCCAAACGATCCTCTGTGTGTGCCTGCTCCTTCGTTGTGGGGGGCTTTGGATGTGATATTACGGTGCTTGGCCACTAAGCACCTTGGGCACCCCATCCACAAGCAGTGCGGCGGGCTAAGTGGCAACTTGGATGCTTTTCAAGGTTTTGGAAAACGCCACGTTGCCGCTTTTCTGAGAGATTCAGCAACAATGGTTGGGACTGACTCCAGTCCAGGACTCCATGTCGGAACTTCCCGAAAAGAAAAGCGGCTGGATGTTGGACTGTGGGACCGGCGGAGAGGCGCCTGAGTGATTGGTGCAACTGACAGAATTGGGAACGCCACCCACATGGGGGAAGGTACTTACCGGGCGCCCAATTGCCTGTTACGCCCACCGTGTCACCTTTGCCTATCGGAGTGAAGTAGGCGCTTTTAAAGATGGACACTGACTGCATGGTTTGGTCAGGGAAGGCATCTGAGGAAGGTATTCAACCGAAATGCATTATGCCAATCCATTAAAACCGCTGGTCCAAACGATCCTCTGTGTGTGCCTGCTCCTTCGTTGTGGGGGCTTTGGATGTGATATTACGGTGCATGGCCACTAAGCACCTTGGGTACCCCATCCACAGCAGTGCGGCGGGCTAAGTGGCAACTTGGATGCTTTTCAAGGTTTTGGAAAACGCTGCGCCGCCGCTTTTCTGAGAGATTCAGCAACAATGGTTGGGACTGACTCCAGTCCAGGACTCCATGTCAGGACTTCCCGAAAAGAAAAGCGGCTGGATGTTGGATTGTGGGACCGGCGGAGAGGCGCCTGAGTGATTGGTGCAACTGACAGAATTGGGAACGTCACCCACATGGGGGATGGTACTTACCAGGCGCCCAGTTGCCTGTTACGCCCACCGTGTCACCTTTGCCTATCGGAGTGAAGTAGGCGCTTTAAAGATGGACACTGACTGCATGGTTTGGTCAGGGAAGGCATCTGAGGAAGGTATTCAACCGAAATGCATTATGCCAATCCATTAAAACTGCTGGTCCAAACGATCCTCTGTGTGTGCCTGCTCCTTCGTTGTGGGGGGCTTTGGATGTGATATTACGGTGCATGGCCACTAAGCACCTTGGGCACCCCATCCACAAGCAGTGCGGCGGGCTAAGTGGCAACTTGGATGCTTTTCAAGGTTTTGGAAAAACGCTGCGCCGCCGCTTTTCTGAGAGATTCAGCAACAATGGTTGGGACTGACTCCAGTCCAGGACTCCATGTCGGGACTTCCCGAAAAAGAAAAGCGGCTGGATGTTGGATTGTGGGACCGGCGGAGAGGGGCCTGAGTGATTGGTGCAACTGACAGAATTGGGAACGCCACCCACATGGGGAAGGTACTTACCGGGCGCCCAATTGCCTGTTACGCCCACCGTGTCACCTTTGCCTATCGGAGTGAAGTAGGCGCTTTTTAAAGATGGACACTGACTGCATGGTTTGGTCAGGGAAGGCATCTGAGGAAGGTATTCAACCGAAATGCATTATGCCAATCCATTAAAACCGCTGGTCCAAACGATCCTCTGTGTGTGCCTGCTCCTTCGTTGTGGGGGGCTTTGGATGTGATATATATATATATATATATATGCACATACATAGATACACTCGTATCACACACATATATATATATTATATATATATATTAGGAATGAGGGTAAGGGTGTTTTAAGGGTTATGGGGTGGGTAAGGGTATAGGGTGGTAAGGGTAATTTTAGGGTTTAAGGGTGGGTAGGGGTTTTTGGGTGGTAAGGGTATTTTTAGGGTTTAGGGGTGGGTAAGGGCATTAGGTGGTAAGGGTATTTTTAGGGTTTAGGGGTGGGTAAGGGCATTAGGTGGTATGGGTATAGTTAGGGTTTAGAGGTGGTTGAGTTTAGGGGTCGATAAGGTCATATATATATATATAAATATATATATATACACACACACACACATTCACGAGTATTTCATAAACGTTTCTGAGACTTAAATATATAATATACTAAGCTATTGCATAAGTTAAATTATTATTCTTTTTGTACTACTACTGAGTGATACTGTTTCTAACATATGTCATCTGAGTGGGTGTGTGAGTGGCTGTATGGGTAAATAAGTGGGTGTGTGAGTAGTTGTATGGGTGATTGAGTGGCTGAATTGGTGACTGTATGTGTGGGTGAGTAGCTGTGTGAGTGGCTGTATACGTGGGTGAGTGTGTGTGTGAGTGGCTGCATCAGTAACTAACTGGCTGTGTGAGTGGCTCTAGGGGTGGGTGAGTGTGTGTGCGAGTGGCTGTATGGGTGACTGAGTGGCTATGTGAATGGCTCTATGGGTGAGTGACTGGGTGTGTAAGTGGGTGTATGGGTAAGTGAGAGGCTGTTTGGGTGTATGGGTGATTGGATGTATGAGTTACTGTTTTGCACAGTATCTGTGTGAATGGCTGTGTAGGTGAGTAAGTGGGTGTGTGAGTGGTTGTATTGGTGTGAATGGGTATGTAAGTGGTTTTTTGGATGAGTGAATGGATGTGTGTGTGTGGGTGTATGGGTGAGTGAGTAGCTTTGTTCATAGGTTTATGGGTGAGTAAGGGGCTGTGAGTGGCTGTATGGGTGAATGAGTGGTTGTGTGAGTGGGTGTGTGAATGAGTGGGTGTGTGTGTGTCAGTAGTTCCATTGGTCTGTTAGTAGCTGTATGGGTGAGTGGATGACTGTTTGGGCAAGTGGGTGTATGGGGGTGTAAGTGTTTCTGTGGATGATGTCATCAGTGATGTCACTGACCATGTCATCAGTGATGTAATATGTGAGGTCATAAGCAGTGCATTGCAGGGGCATAAGTTATAGTCCACTCAGGTAACTATACCTGCTGAGTTTCTATGGTTTGTACGAGTGAAATCTGAGCCCAACTATAACGTCCCTGTAACCTTTGGTTTTTTTCAGTGAATTTCTAAGGTTTTTTTAATTCTTTTTTCTAACTATAATGTCCCTGTAACCTTTGGTTTTTTCAGTGAATTTCAAAGGTTTTTTAAATTGTTATTTTCGAACTGTAACGTCCCTGTACCCTTTAATTTTTTTTGTGAATGTTCAAGGTTTGTTAAATTTTATTTTCTAACTATAACCTGTAACCTCTGAGAGTGTGTGTGTCAAGAATCCCTGGCATTGCAATGTTATTGAGTCCATCATAAGAGCAGAGAAAGCCAAGTACCTCCTAGTACAGCATTACCCTCTGTGGAATTGGGAACGCCACCCACATGGGGGAAGGTACTTACCGGGCGCCCAATTGCCTGTTACGCCCACCATGTCACCTTTGCCTATCGGAGTGAAGTAGGCGCTTTTTAAAGATGGACACTGACTGCATGGTTTGGTCAGGGAAGGCATCTGAGGAAGGTATTCAACCGAAATGCATTATGCCAATCCATTAAAACCGCTGGTCCAAACGATCCTCTGTGTGTGCCTGCTCCTTCGTTGTGGGGGGCTTTGGATGTGATATTACGGTGCATGGCCACTAAGCACCTTGGGCACCCCATCCACAAGCAGTGCGGCGGGCTAAGTGGCAACTTGGATGCTTTTCAAGGTTTTGGAAAAACGCCGCGTTGCCGCTTTTCTGAGAGATTCAGCAACAATGGTTGGGACTGACTCCAGTCCAGGACTCCATGTCGGAACTTCCCGAAAAAGAAAAGCGGCTGGATGTTGGACTGTGGGACCGGCGGAGAGGCGCCTGAGTGATTGGTGCAACTGACAGAATTGGGAACGCCACCCACATGGGGGAAGGTACTTACCGGGCGCCCAATTGCCTGTTACGCCCACCGTGTCACCTTTGCCTATCGGAGTGAAGTAGGCGCTTTTAAAGATGGACACTGACTGCATGGTTTGGTCAGGGAAGGCATCTGAGGAAGGTATTCAACCGAAATGCATTATGCCAATCCATTAAAACCGCTGGTCCAAACGATCCTCTGTGTGTGCCTGCTCCTTCGTTGTGGGGGCTTTGGATGTGATATTACGGTGCATGGCCACTAAGCACCTTGGGTACCCCATCCACAGCAGTGTGGCGGGCTAAGTGGCAACTTGGATGCTTTTCAAGGTTTTGGAAAAACGCTGCGCCGCCGCTTTTCTGAGAGATTCAGCAACAATGGTTGGGACTGACTCCAGTCCAGGACTCCATGTCAGGACTTCCCGAAAAGAAAAGCGGCTGGATGTTGGATTGTGGGACCGGCGGAGAGGCGCCTGAGTGATTGGTGCAACTGACAGAATTGGGAACGTCACCCACATGGGGATGGTACTTACCAGGCGCCCAGTTGCCTGTTACGCCCACCGTGTCACCTTTGCCTATCGGAGTGAAGTAGGCGCTTTTTAAAGATGGACACTGACTGCATGGTTTGGTCAGGGAAGGCATCTGAGGAAGGTATTCAACCGAAATGCATTATGCCAATCCATTAAAACTGCTGGTCCAAACGATCCTCTGTGTGTGCCTGCTCCTTCGTTGTGGGGGGCTTTGGATGTGATATATATATATATATATGCACATACATAGATACACTCGTATCACACACATATATATATATTATATATATATATTAGGAATGAGGGTAAGGGTGTTTTAAGGGTTATGGGGTGGGTAAGGGTATAGGGTGGTAAGGGTAATTTTAGGGTTTAAGGGTGGGTAGGGGTTTTTGGGTGGTAAGGGTATTTTTAGGGTTTAGGGGTGGGTAAGGGCATTAGGTGGTAAGGGTATTTTTAGGGTTTAGGGGTGGGTAAGGGCATTAGGTGGTATGGGTATAGTTAGGGTTTAGAGGTGGTTGAGTTTAGGGGTCGATAAGGTCATATATATATATATAAATATATATATATACACACACACACACATTCACGAGTATTTCATAAAAGTTTCTGAGACTTAAATATATAATATACTAAGCTATTGCATAAGTTAAATTATTATTCTTTTTGTACTACTACTGAGTGATACTGTTTCTAACATATGTCATCTGAGTGGGTGTGTGAGTGGCTGTATGGGTAAATAAGTGGGTGTGTGAGTAGTTGTATGGGTGATTGAGTGACTGTGAGTGGCTGAATTGGTGACTGTATGTGTGGGTGAGTAGCTGTGTGAGTGGCTGTATGCGTGGGTGAGTGTGTGAGTGGCTGCATCAGTAACTAACTGGCTGTGTGGGTGGCTCTAGGGGTGGGTGAGTGTGTGTGCGAGTGGCTGTATGGGTGACTGAGTGGCTATGTGAATGGCTCTATGGGTGAGTGACTGGGTGTGTAAGTGGGTGTATGGGTAAGTGAGAGGCTGTTTGGGTGTATGGGTGATTGGATGTATGAGTGACTGTTTTGCACAGTATCTGTGTGAATGGCTGTGTAGGTGAGTAAGTGGGTGTGTGAGTGGTTGTATTGGTGTGAATGGGTATGTAAGTGGTTTTTTGGATGAGTGAATGGATGTGTGTGTGGGTGTATGGGTGAGTGAGTAGCTTTGTTCATAGGTTTATGGGTGAGTAAGGGGCTGTGAGTGGCTGTATGGGTGAATGAGTGGTTGTGTGAGTGGGTGTGTGAATGAGTGGGTGTGTGTGTGTCAGTAGTTCCATTGGTCTGTTAGTAGCTGTATGGGTGAGTGGATGACTGTTTGGGCAAGTGGGTGTATGGGGGTGTAAGTGTTTCTGTGGATGATGTCATCAGTGATGTCACTGACCATGTCATCAGTGATGTAATATGTGAGGTCATAAGCAGTGCATTGCAGGGGCATAAGTTATAGTCCACTCAGGTAACTATACCTGCTGAGTTTCTATGGTTTGTACGAGTGAAATCTGAGCCCAACTATAACGTCCCTGTAACCTTTGGTTTTTTTCAGTGAATTTCTAAGGTTTTTTAAATTCTTTTTTCTAACTATAATGTCACTGTAACCTTTGGTTTTTTCAGTGAATTTCAAAGGTTTTTTAAATTGTTATTTTCGAACTGTAACGTCCCTGTACCCTTTAATTTTTTTTGTGAATGTTCAAGGTTTGTTAAATTTTATTTTCTAACTATAACCTGTAACCTCTGAGAGTGTGTGTGTCAAGAATCCCTGGCATTGCAATGTTATTGAGTCCATCATAAGAGCAGAGAAAGCCAAGTACCTCCTAGTACAGCATTACCCTCTGTGGAATTGGGAACGCCACCCACATGGGGGAAGGTACTTACCGGGCGCCCAATTGCCTGTTACGCCCACCGTGTCACCTTTGCCTATCGGAGTGAAGTAGGCGCTTTTTAAAGATGGACACTGACTGCATGGTTTGGTCAGGGAAGGCATCTGAGGAAGGTATTCAACCGAAATGCATTATGCCAATCCATTAAAACCGCTGGTCCAAACGATCCTCTGTGTGTGCCTGCTCCTTCGTTGTGGGGGGCTTTGGATGTGATATTACGGTGCATGGCCACTAAGCACCTTGGGCACCCCATCCACAAGCAGTGCGTTCTATTTTAGGCACATGCCTAGAAATGTTGCTGTAAAAATGTCGCTGTTCAATGAAATTTGGATTTAAAAAGATGTAATCAATTGCTCATGATCGCGACAAACACGCATACAATTAATCTTAAAATAGATAATGTTTAGTATGGCATTTAAGCGCAATGTTATGCAAATTAGTTTAAACAACTTTAGATTTGTAAATGAAAACTACGAGTCTGTTTTCTGATGTACTGCTATAGTAGTTTTTATCACGTGGCACGTCACTTGTGGCATTTAAAAATGGCTGAAAACTTTAATGAAACTGTTGGTGAACAAGCCTGCAGGACAGGCGAAACGCGTCCAATAGCTGACGAATAAATCTTTAATTTTGGCAAGACACGGCGTCGTCATCCTTTGCGGCTTGCTAGAGGGTATCTCTTTATTTAAAACGGATTAAGCTTGGAAGATCCGTGCAGGCTACGCGCCCTTTGGTCAGGAGCAGCGGTGGTTCAATTTCCGAGCATTACGGAGCAAAGACGTTAAAACCGCCGCCCCCCCCACATCGCTATTGGAGGATAGCAACGCTGCACCTGGAATTTGCCCGGAGCAGGAGCCTGGAGTGTGCGTAGCAACCCGGAGAGTCGGAGGGCCCACGGTTTGCATCTGTATCACCCAGGTAAGCGAGGGCTTCATCAAGCGTTTGTGGGGAAAAGGGAAAGCCGGTGAATATTTGTATCCTCAACGTTTATTCAAAAACGGAGAGACCGACGGTTCTTGCAAGAGTGGGAGTATCCGCTCACGAAAGAATTGGCGCATTATGTCAGCTGATGAAGTTAAAGAAAGGGAAGAAGCCGCATTAACAATTTTTGATGATTCTTTGGCGAGCACGAAATCAAGTGTTGTAATGCACAAAAATATAGTCAAATCGGACTTAATAACTCGTTTAAAGAGACTGGAGAAATTAAAACGTTCAGAGCTATCAAAATGGTGGGAGTCTAAGTCCCTTAAGCGATATTTGGAGGTTAAACGTATCCCAAGAGGATTAAGAATTTTAGTAGCCCCCACATATGAAGACCCCAATCCTAATATGCTTCGTGAATGGGCAGATAATAACCAAGAGTCATCGCAAAGAATGCTGGCAATCCTGATTAAGTATGCTGATATTGACAGGAAAAGGATTATTGAAGAGATTGAGCAGATTCTGGGAATCCTGGAGAAGGAAACGGACCAAGAAGTTATAATCAAGTTTAAAATTGAAATGAAGGAAAGGCTACGAAAATTAGAAGAGTCGATTAAGGAAAGAAAGGCGCAAAAATGTATGCGAGACAAAATCGACTACGAACGCGGCCAAATTTATACGTTCGCAAAAAAGTTTGAGACTCTTCGCCGACAAAAGATGAATTCAAGTGGTAAACCTATTCCCGACCAACATTCTGAGTTAAGCAGTATCCAAAGCTCAGAACCTGATACAGATGGAGATGAAGGGCAGAGTGGAGCACCAGTTCCAACTGTAATTGAAGAATTTGGTTTTTTAGAACAAGAGAGGAGATTCAATCTTCGCCCCAGACCCTTTGTACACAATGTAAAACCTCGAAGAGGCAGAGGCAACAGAGACGGAAAGGCGCAAAGCAATACAGGTGCCGCTGGGAAAGCGAAGAACAAAACGAAGTAATTGAAGATGATAAGACCTCTATTATAGTTTTGACAAACATTACCCTGAATGAAAAAGAGGAGAACATTTTACAACTTGGTCTATCCTTTTGTCCAGAGGAAGATTTTAATTATGTGAAAACTAGGGTGGATGTTTTCAAATTTATTCGAACACTAAAATTGAAGAAACACTTTTCAAACAAAGACAGACAAATACCATCAGTCTCGTTGAATTCAAACCGCGATCAGACAGGAGAATTAGTGGTTGATGACATGAATTTGATGTTGGACTTGTACCAATTGGAAGAAGAATCAAGAGCACAGTATACAGTCTTTGATAATGAAATGAGCACTATCATGAATCAAGCTTCCACGTTAACCACTGATATGAGTACCATCATGAATCAAGCATCCACGCTAGCCATTGAACAGGGCATAGACATTTCAAGTAATGAACCAACACATTTTAGATCTACTTCAAGGTTCACTCCTATGTCTGGCAGAGATGCAGTGGATGTTTACAATGAACTTGTGATCAATGAGCTTAAAAATCTCTGTAAGAATATAAATGCCAAAGATAAAAAGATGACACAACATCAACATGAGTATGTTAATTTAGTAAACAAATTATCCACAAATTCAGAATGCATTGTCCGCAATGCGGATAAAGGTGGGAACGTGGTGTTGTGGGATAAAAAACGCTATCTAGGTGAAGCCTATAAGCAATTAAATAACCGTTTGAACAATATAAGAATATCAGATGATATTATGGTTGAAAGTCACCGTCTTTTTAATGGACTATTGTATACTTGGCATACCAAATGCTTATTGAAAGATGATGAATTGTCATTTCTAAAGATAGACAACCCAGTTACTCCTGTGATGTATCTAATCCCAAAGGTGCACAAAGATCTAACAAATCCACCAGGTCGCCCTATAATCTCTGCCATTGGCAGCGCCCTAGAAAATACTTCTAAATTTGTTGACTCTTTTTATGCCCTATAGTAAAAACCCTTCCATCTTATATACAAGATACGGGGAATTTTCTTAAACGGATTTATGATTTGCCATGGGAGGATGATTTTCTTTTGGCTACTGTTGATGTCACCACGCTATATACTAGCATCAAACATGAGGACGGTTTAAATGCTGTTAAGTATTTTCTAGGAAATAGACATGTTAAATTCTGGTCCCATACTCAGATGATCATAGAGATGACAGCTTTTTGTCTTAAAAACAATTATTTTCTCTTTAATGGAGAATTGTTCCATCAAATATGTGGTACAGCAATGGGCACCTGCTTCGCCCCCAGCTATGCCAATTTGCATATGGGCTGGTGGGAGGAGCAGGTGGTCCAAAAACTCTACCCAGATCAATGGCAGTCTAATGTCATGCACTGGAGCCGTTTCATTGACGACTTGTTCGTCGTATGGAAAGGGTCGGAGCAATCTTTAGTTGAGTTTATCAGGAAATTACAGTGTAATAACCTCAATCTTAAATTCACTACTATGATTAGCGCAACCAGTGTCAATTTTCTAGATCTGACGATTTATATTAAAGAGGGTAAATTGGAAACTTCACTTTTCCGTAAACCCACGGCGGGCAATACTTTGCTTCACGCCAAAAGTTCCCATCCTCAAAACCTGATTAATAGTATCCCCTATGGGGAATGCTTACGTACAGTACGGAACTGTAGCAATCAAGAAAATTGTAATGAAGAGCTAGCAGTTTTGGAAACACGTTTCAAATCAAGAGGCTACTCCAATGATTGTATAAAATCAGCTGTGTACAAAGCTAAAAAGAGGTCAAGAGAAGACATCCTGTTTAATAAGAGCAATACTAAAAAGAAAAAAGAGAATGAGGATAGAAATCAGTGCAGGATGGTAACTGCTTTTAATATCCAACACAAGAAAGTGAGAAACATCTTAACCAAACATTGGCACCTAATCCGAAATGATCCAATCCTGGGCAAATTGGTTCAGAAAAAACCACAAATAACATTCAGACGTGCTAAGTCCTTTAAACAAATGCTTGTTAGCAATATGTTACAGACTTCCAAACCTAAGGCGAATCCTTCTATGTGGTTGGGTAGGAGAGAAGGGTTTGTAAAATGTACAAAATGCAAAGCATGTCTGCATGGGTTGAACACCACCATGTACTCTACTGGTTTCTCCAAAAGACCCATTAAAATCAAAGGTCAATTTACATGTAAAACGGATTTTGCTGTCTACGTGCTTCAGTGTCCTTGTGGCCTGAGGTACGTGGGCAGCACAATCCTACCAGTCCACAAACGTGTATTACAGCATTTGAGAGCCATAAAAAATGGGGATAAAAACTACCCTGTGGCTCGCCATTTTGAACAACACCATCACAAAAACATAGAGGGGTTACAGTATTTTGTAATAGATGCGATAAAACCTAATGTGAGAGGTGGTAACCGGGTTAAGGATTTGAGAAGACTATAGTCTTCATATATAATCAAATTGAACAGTAAGACCCCGGCAGGTTTGAATGTGGAAGAAGATCTACATACTCACCTATGAAATATATTGATAATTAATGCATTTTTCTTCCCTTTCATGTTTTTAACCATTTTATGAAGAATTATTATTATTTTATGTATTATTTTTCTGTTTTTCACTTTTAGCACTTGCAGCTATAGATGACAACTCTTTGTTTGCATAGCGCATTTGGTTGACGCTAGTTTGCCCACTGGGGCTGTATTTTCTTTCTGTGTGTTCTATTTTAGGCACATGCCTAGAAATGTTGCTGTAAAAATGTCGCTGTTCAATTAAATTTGAATTTAAAAAGATGTAATCAATTGCTCATGATCGCGACAAACACGCATACAATTAATCTTAAAATAGATAATGTTTAGTATGGCATTTAAGCGCAATGTTATGCAAATTAGTTTAAACAACTTTAGATTTGTAAATGAAAACTACGAGTCTGTTTTCTGATGTACTGCTATAGTAGTTTTTATCACGTGGCACGTCACTTGTGGCATTTAAAAATGGCTGAAAACTTTAATGAAACTGTTGGTGAACAAGCCTGCAGGACAGGCGAAACGCGTCCAATAGCTGACGAATAAATCTTTAATTTTGGCAAGACACGGCGTCGTCATCCTTTGCGGCTTGCTAGAGGGTATCTCTTTATTTAAAACGGATTAAGCTTGGAAGATCCGTGCAGGCGACGCGCCCTTTGGTCAGGAGCAGCGATGGTTCAATTTCCGAGCATTACGGAGCAAAAAAAAAAATATATATATATATATATTACCTACTGGCGGTCGCCAGTAGGTAGTTATAGTTAGGACCACGTTTCCATAGGAAAAGCATTTTTTGATGTGCTTATAACTTTGGCTTCGTTTGACGAATCTTTACGAAATTTTCCAAAAAGTTCCTCTTTTCAGGTCAGCTCCTATCCTAAAAGTTTGGGGGATTCGTCAAGGGGGGCTAAGAAAAAAGGGGGTCCCAAAACGTGTTTTCTCCATGCAATTTCCATAGGAAACTTTAGACAAGGCTACAGGTCAAACTGCTGAACGGAATTACGCCAAATTTGGCACAGAGAAAGGTCTTGGTCCAGAAAGCACGCTTTGTTTAAATCGGGTAAATCCGTTCAGTAGTTTTAGAGAAATATCAAATTTTCCAGATATCGATATTTAAGAATTCTGACATCTGAAGCGTTACGAGCACGAGCTTGCGGCTCATTGGCTGCGAACTGTTGAAACTAGGAAGTGTTGGCAGCCATTTTGTGATTCAGTCCGTCAGCTCACAACTCTCCCTCTACAAGGCATTAGGTCCGTAGAAACGAAACGACAAAAGACATGTAGCACCACTGGTTTATATTTTCTTATAGTGTATCGGGCGCCAGAAGCATCAACTATTCTTATTCCTTGTTTCAAAAAAGGCAAAAAGGGCAAAAAAACGTGAGATACTCCCTGGTCGCCCTGCAGCGTTTAGAAAGAACTATTGGCAATGCGGACAGACGGAATCCTGATGGGACCCCCACGGCGGCCCTTGCTCTGTCTGTGACAAGAGATTGTGAAAGGCTCGGAAGCCCCCCAACCCCATGTCACCTGCATCTAACATATTTTTCACCTCCGGCACTTTCTTAAATTCGGGTACCCCTCCCTGACATTCAAGCCGTCTCTACCTGGCTCTCTCACTTCTGCCCAAATTATGCCATTTTCCCAGCATTCAGTTCGCTATGTCCTCTCTCCGTGGCATCAGTATTCTTACATCTAATCTGATTCTTTTGAAATGGAAATCAATACAAATAAAATTCATGAAAAAGTTAAATCATTAAAATATTATAATTGTGGGGCGCCTCTCGCAAAAGAGAGGTGTTCAGATAGTGCAGTAGGTTGAAAAACTTGCTAGGAAAATCCGCGCCGGGTCTTTAAAGCTTGACACTGCTCTGTCATTCTTTCGGTGACTTCACCTTCATCCTCACAGTATCGATAGGAGAAGTGCTGTCCAGTTGATATTTGCATCTGATATCATGTGGTGGTGACGAGTGTGAAGACGGCGGTGGAAAGCGACAAGCTAAATTGTTTTCAACGTATCCGCATCCACGCAATGTGTAATCTTGGGCTAATCAGTTTGTCAACTCCCTCCTATCTCAGTAACATTGGTAGCGCCAAGAAGCAGGATACAATATAGTGCTGGGAACTATATATGTACAATTGCAAATTAGCATACAGTGATTCTATATTCAGGTAAACTCTGGTGGGTATAAAAAAAAGTTCCTAGTTTTATAAAAGAGGCCCGTCGGTAATAAAAGGGATCCCATCGCCTGAGTGTTTATTTCCCGCAGAGAGCTGTCAGCTGGGGTGATGTGCTCCCTAAGTGGAAGGGACCTCTGCTGGGGAGGAATTACCGTTCCGTGCAGCCGTCATCCCTGCGCGGGAGGGGCGGGAGCAGCGCGTGCTTGTCATACAGCAGAAACAAGCGGATGACACGAAGCAAGTCATTCAAGAGCGGTGTCTACAGCGTCCGTGACGGGGGTGAGCAGCACGGCTCGGAACACCGAGGGAGGCAGGGGATAATAGCAGGGCGGGGCTAGGGGCTGCACGGAGAACAGCAGGGTGGAGAGAATTCACGTTGGGGTGGGAGCGACGGCATCAGGAAAAGAGGGGAAGAGAAGGGGCAGGGTGTGAAGAAGAGTAAGCGTGATGTGAAGAGGGGTGGACACGAGCGCCGGGGAAGGGGAAGAGGGGTGAGCAGAAGGAGATGGAACCGGAGGAGAGAAATTGTTGGGTGAAGGAGAGATGGGACAGGTTGCAAAACGGTTTGAGATGGGAGAGAAGATACACAGCACGTAGTGGAAGAGTGGAGTGGATCGGAAGAGTAGAGCGCTAACAGTAAGATGACACGAGTGGTGATGGAGAGGACAGAGTGATGGAAGGGGGTGGGGTGAAGAACAAATTAAGAGGTAAGAGGGAGTGGGTAAATTGAGGGTACGAGACAGGAGACAGTGGTGAAGAGTGGGGCCCAGCAGGGGTTTAAGTGGGCCGGTTCCTGCCAGTGCTCAGTACCGACAGTAATAAAACAAGCATTGAAAATGCAATAGGTCTCGCCTTTGATTAAGTTAAAGCCATTTGCTTTGCTAATGGTATTGTATAGCAAAGCAAATGGCTTTAACTTAATAAAAGGCGAGACCTATTGCATTTTTAATGCTTGTTTTTATATGTACTCAGTCAGCACTGCTGTAGATAGACAACATGCATTCAGCGCCACATCAATCAAAACAATGCCGCACAATTCAGAGCCACACAATTCCACACCACACAACATATTTACAATCCACATAAAAACACTCAACACCACATAATTCAACTCCACCTAATTGCATGCCACTCAAAACCACATATATACACTCCACATAAATTCACTCTATGACACATAACAATCCACATAAATACACTCCACACCATGCCACATAATTCCATTCAACATATTTTCCCTCAACACCACACTGTTCCATGCCACACTATTCAACTCCACACAAATCCATTTCACACTACATAATTCAACACCAAACCACATTATTCCACTCCACAGCACAATTCCACTAAACACCACATATATTAAATTTAGAACACAGAATTCAACATACCACAAAATTCAACAACACACCACATAATTAAACTCCACTACATAACAATCCACACCACAAAATGCCATTCCAATACAGTCAAAAACACCAAATTACTATTCACATAATACAACTGCACACCATGCCACATAATTCCACTACACAACTCCACGCCACACAACAATGCCACAACTAACAATTCCAATCCAACTCACATAATTCCACTACACACCACATACATCCACTACAGTCCATAACACATAAGTAAGATATTTACATTTACAACGCCAATACCTCCAACTCTTTCTTTTTTTAACACCCAAACACACAGATCTGGAGCTTAGCTATTAACTATTTGTTCTTTTTTGTCACAAAAAAGCAACACTATCCACACAGTTCCACGCCACACAATTCAACTCAACACATTTCCAATGCACACCACATAATTCAACACCAAACCACATTATTCCACTCCCAAACACCATTCCACTACAACTCAACACAATTACACAACACACCACATATATACAATCCACACCACACAAATCCAATCCACACCACACAATTCCACATCATGCCACAAAATTCAACAGCGCACCACATAATTAAACTCCCCTACATACCACTCCACAACACAAAATACCATTCCACATAATTACACTCCATACACAATCCCACTCCACATGATTCAAGTACACTAAATACCACATAATTACTATCCACATAATTCCACAGTACACCATGCCACATAATTGCACAACACAAATCCTATCCACACCACACAATTCCACGCCACACAATTACAAAACTAACCCAATACAACCCACATAATTCCACTATAAACCACATACATACACTCCATAACATATAGGTAAAAGACATTGCCATTTACAATGCCAATAGCTCTAACTCAAAATAATGCGAGGACGATTGCTTTTTTTGTTAAAAAATATCCCAGCAGTAGCATAAGTAAGGGTGCAGTACCTTATATGGCTAACAGAGGTCCCTTTACAACTCCACAAAGACACTTAGTAACAGCCTGTGGTACTGCACCCTTTTCTTGCTTCGTGGATTTTCTTTTATTACTTATGCTACTGCTGGGATATTTTTAACAAAATAAAATCTAACACACGTTATCATTTGCAACGTGAATAGCTGAAACTTTCAGTAAGGTGAGACCTATTGCATTGCAAATCTTGTTATAGATGTTATGGGTGAGTAAGGGTGGAGCTGCGGGTTGAAGGGGACCCTTTAGATGAGGCCAAGCATGTGTCTACCTTACTCACACTTCAGTGAAGAGCATTCACACCTCTTTGTGCCTCTGTTGTGGGTGCTCCAGGCTGGAAACAGCTCTGCTGTGAGGGGCATCACTACACAAAGGCTGTATCTGCAGTGCAGCCTGGAAGACAATTGAAATGTAAATGTATTGAAATGTACCTGACCTATCAGGAAAGGTAGCTGCCACAGTCCTCGTGTTTTTGCGGATATGGGCAATTTTAAAGGCAGGAGAACAGTGTAAAAAAACTCTCCTTGCAGAGATAAAGGGTTTCAAAGTTAGCTGGCCAGAGCAGACAAGGTGTATGATATCAGCTTTGACACAATGCTTCTCCCTATCACTTGCCTTTATATGCTACATTTTTACCAACAGGTACGCTGAAACGGGACTTGAAAATGTACCGTTTTACACAATTTTTCATTGTTTCTTGGCAGGCAGCCTTCCCCATCATCCACACTAGGGTTGATGGTCAAAATTACATGAGGAAGCGGGTCGAAAGGAAAATGTTGGCGAAAGGTGGGATGCTGTTCCCCTGTATGTCGCCCTTTAGGCGATGTGGCCAACAGCAATGGGTTAAAGGGTGCATTCTGGCGCTGTGTGAAACAATGATGATGCTTACATGAAGCATCCTTGTCAAGAACACCTTGTATTTTCACCCTGACCACACAGTCTACATTGGGGTAAAGAGGCGGCGTACATAGTACACCTTAGAAAACGCAACAGGCAGCTGTGCTCTGTCCCCCGTTAGCATCGGAGCGTGTGTCCAATGACAACTCGTTGTTTTTGAGTGGTGGGTGCAATTATTACCTCTACCTCTCCCACTGGTTAATTACCCATGAAAACAGGAGACCTGGCTTGACATGCCAATTTCCTGCTTTATTTACAAAAACATGTTTATATTTGCTAACTTGTTTTCTAGTTTCTCACTGATAGCTGTCCCGAAAGCAATAAAAGTTAAATATCAAATTCAGCCCCACCCACATTCTGCTTCAAAAATCTACAGCTCTTTTGCCCACAAATGTCAGCATAACAGAATCCCGGCGTTTTCACTAGGTCAAACAGAGTGGTCCGGGGTAAAATCTGCTATTCAAGCATTCTAACTATTGCTTATCTTATTTTTTCCCATGTCATGTGTAACAACATCAGCTATAGCTGCGCGACCCAGCAAATTCAGAGTGAACTGAGATGGAGCCGAGCCAGGGATCTGATTTTGCTGTACCAACCAGAACACTATCTGAGTTATGAGAAGATTTTGCAAGTAAATGGCACAACAAATATGTAAAAATATGATAGCAATCTTTCAAATTGTAAATATGTTAGTTCTTGAAAGGTTGTGTTTCCTTGATTAGACAAAATCACTGTATTGGCATTAGCATCCCCACCCCCAATTCTCTGGTGACACAGGTATATGTAAACCAAAAGATGTCAGGACACAGGATACAAACAATCACTTTTTTGTTTTTCTATGTGAAACACATGACGCTTGGCTACTATGGGTGCGCTATGGACGTCAGCAGTGCAACATTTGCTCACGCAGTTTCAATTTAAATTTTACTCCATTCAGTTCATCAGAGCTTCTGTGTGACATGTCCAAAAATGATAAAGGAAGCATACACTACACAGCATGGTATAACTATATGCAGCGTTTCAGGTTACAGAAAAAACAGTATGACGCAGCCGCCTGTCTCTGTATTGTTTGAGGAAGTATAAATGGGGGGAGGAATGGAGATTGGAAGGGTGGTGTCCAACAACATACAGCAAGCTGATAATGTACTGGCATGCTTGTCATGTGCGCTAGTTAAACTAAACAAGCATTTGCAATGCAATAGGTCTCGCATTATTAAAGTTTGAGCTATTGGCATTGCTAAATAATGCAACACCAATAGCTCAAACTTTAATAATGCGAGACCTATTGCATTGCAAATGCTTTTTTTGTTTTGTTGTTAAGGTGGGGGGGCATCAACAATGTGCTGCCTGGTCCTCCCACCTAATAAATAAAAAGACAGTGGGTGTGGGGGCAACTGAGAAGCGGGTGGGGGGAGCATGGCAGGGGAAAAATAGCATACGAGCGAGAGCAACACGAGGGCAGTGGGAGAAGCACACAAGTGAGAAAGCAACACGGAGAGTGAGGAAGAAAGGGAGTTTGGCAGGGAGGAAAAGGACACACAAGAAAGCTTGCAACATGGGGGGGGGAGACAGCAACACACAACGTAGTGTGGACATTTGGAGGGGGAGAAGCATATGAAGGAGAAAGCTGGAAAACACAAGCACTCAAGTAAAACGAAAAAATAGTTTCCTAGAAGTGTGCAATGGGAAGCCAGAAGCCAGCAAATCAGACAAAAGGCAAAGAGGTTATGCTCCAGGGACAAGCAAGACTGACAGGATGGGGCAAGGAAAGCCATCTAATAAGAAACAAGCAATTAGAGTGACAACAAAGCCAATCAACGGTAAGCAATGGGTGGGCTGTAAGCCATTAGACGTTCTTGACGAACCCAAAACCCGTCCTTTGCACCCAGACAACTTGTGCTGCCTAGCAGGCCCAATCTAATAAGGAAAGTGCTACTTCCCTGTCTTCTGGTTTCAAAGCGTCACCTAGTGAATAAAGTCACAATAGGTCTCAAAACTCAATCAGAAGCCATGAAACGAAAGGGCATTCTGCAGTCCTTATTACTGCCGATTTAGTCATCAGAACTATTTTATCGATTTCGTCATATGGCTCCTTTAACACTTCCCTCCAAAATGAAAGTATTAGGGGTAATTAACTCACCGTGCAAGGCGGAACTTAAACACACAATGCGGACAGGACTGTTCCCTTCTCCACAATGATTGTGCTGAGGTGTGTACCAGCATCTAGTAATGACCGACTACGACAATCAAAACAAACCTCTACATTGGTGTCTGAGGAAAAATCCGTGACTTTCTACTTGTCTTCAAATTTTACATTAACCGCATATGACTCGCCAATGAAAATAAATGCAGGCTAATAAAGCATTGTTTGGAACAAGTGTATTAATAAACCGAAAGTTGTGTATTAATACAGTGCAAAAAGTCAAATGCCTAGCTAATACCATCGTTCATAACTAACTATAATGAATGCTTACAAAACCAGTGGTGCGCGCGCACCAGAGGAGCGGGGGCTAGGGAGCGCGGCAGCAAAGCGAACGCGCGCTGCTGCGCGTGCTGGCCACCAACGGGAATGGGCGGAGCAAAGGCGGGACATGTGCCCATCTTTGCCCAATTGCGTGCTGGCTTTTTAAAAAAAAGCATTTGCAATGCAATAGGTCTCGCATTTACGTGAGTTTGAGCTATTGACATTGCAAATAACAATGCCTTTTATTTTTGTTTTTGTTTTTAAAACATAAATAAAAGGCATTGTCATTTACAATGCCAATAGCTTAAAGTGGCGTAAATGCGAGACCTATTGCATTGCAAATGCTTGACCTATTGCATTGCAAATGCTTGTTCTGTGTTATTATTAAAACGACCCCCCCACCCACCCCAGCGCAGACCCACCACCTTCTTTTGGCAGCAGCTGCTACTGGTATCTCGCGCAAAGTCATACATTGTAAAGGGGCCTTTCCAGGCATCGGCCGCACGATCACCAGACCCACCCTCCGATCCTGGCGAGAGTATACCTCAATGCTGTTCCACCAAAGCGCACCAACACACCCTACAGTGGGCTGGAACCTACAGATTGTTATCGTGTGCCATATTGTAATAGTTGTCACTCGAACAACACTGTCTTTCTAATAGGTTGTGCAAAATGTTAAAAAGCTTCAATAAAAAGAGAAGAGTTTAATAAATAATAATAAAAAAATAAAAAAAAGAACCACACCACCAGGCTCCAGTATCCAAACAGTGCACAACCCCCAAACAACGTGTGGCTGAAAAGATAAAAAAACACAAAAAAATACAGAGGAATTTATACCTGGAACCAAAAGCTGAAAGTGACTCCAGAGGACCTGCAAGAAGTGAGGCGAGACCTGTCTGTTCGCATTGTAGAGAGCCATTCGGCTACTCCACAACAATGTATCGCGCAAGCACCCTCGTGACCGGGCTCGCATCTCTCTTTAACAAGGAAATGAAGAAAAGACAGGTAACACTTGGCACTAACCCGCCATGAACCAAGCGTCTTGTGAAATAACCAAACATGCCGAAAGGTTTCGTTTAATTAACAAACATAAACAAAGGTGCCTGGCAGATGCCAAAATAGCAGGCGTCTGTTATTTCTAGAGAACCAAACAGCCCATCCCATCGTAAAACACTGCATCCACAGTTTAACAAGAAAGCATCGTATGGAAATCAGCGTTTCAAGAATTCGGTGGCAGGGAGCCAAGGCAGGAGGCTGGCTCATACAGTCAGCACTATTTATGTGCGCCACAGTTTAGATTGAACGCGTAACAGTTGCAAAGTACCATCTTACCTCTTTCCATGTATGCCTGATATTTTTGTGCCCTTCCTCGCTTACCTGCACGACGGTGCGGGGTCGCAAGGCGAAGGTGGGAAAGTTGCCTCGTCCGTGAATGGGCACGCTCTCCCCCAGGATGGCGTCCAGGCGCTGCACTTGCTCCCAGCTCAGCACGCTGAAGCGGCGCGAGACAAGCCGACGGCTAGCTGCCCGGTGACACTGCAGGGACGACATCACTCGGCGACTCCTGGGGTGACACGTTGCTGCTCCTGACGTAGCGACCGGTCACCTCTGGTGTCCGTGCAAGAGACAAACATAATTAATTTTCTAAGCCTGCACAGTTTCCTTATTTCGGCTCGAGTAATCTTGACGTCACAAGAGTTGTGACGTAAAGTAGCGAGACTGGCGTCGCGAGCCCCTCGGCTGGTGGCAAAGTAGCAAGTCTGCGTGAATGCAAAAAAAAGTGCTTAGGAGACAGTATAACACCGCCAGTAGAACGCCGCAAGTAAACGATCCAGTCCAGATGGGCGGGGCCAAAAGGAGACAGGGCGGTAACAAGGAGGGACTAAGAAGCCTTGTTCACAATAGAAAGCCAGAGTTTAGCATGAACTATGACGCAAGCCAATGGGAAGAAGGGGCGGGACTTAAAACACCCTTCTGAAATCTGCTCGATTAGAAGAAGCCTCGCAGAGCGAGCAGCGCATGCGCGCTGCAACGCAGGCCTGCGAGACCTAAAAAACAGACAAAAGGTTTCGGCGACGGGAAACCATGCCAGGCCAACTCCCTTGGAGCTCTGGCCTAGGGACTGCTTCATATGTCTCTTACTAGCTCATGTTTTCTAAAAATATTCCTAACAAGAAAACATACATTTACACACACATGAGTCTGTGGTCGCCTCTCTCCATCCACTGATCTCTAAGTGTCACCCACATTTTGCTCAAATCTCCTACAGCCTGGGGCAGTGGGTCTGCCTACTTCACCCATTGGCTGTCTTGCCCCTTGAAATACAGCATTTCCCTGCTCTCATGTGTGCTACTGCCTGGAAAGGAGTGCACTTCAGTGCAGGGCTGGTGGGGCAATACTTTAGTCTGCCAGTCCCCCCCCACCCCTCATCTTTATTCTCAATATTTATCCTATATAATTTTTGGGTCACCCATGAGTGTTTAAACTACGTTTTCAGGTTACAGTAATCCACAGCCAATGGCACCTCTTCTATGCCAAAATAAGTCACACTTTGCACCGATGTAGATTTCTAGGAAGCACTCGCACAGTCTATTAAAATTAAATGCTGGGGTGGACCGAAGCATAATATTAGTTACAGGTTAATGAAACAATACAGGAAAAGGACTAATCCAAAATGTTGTATTTATGAATTATTTTGAATACATTAGGTTGGAGGGGGCTAAAAATAAAAACGGAAAATAAATATTTTTTGTGGAAGAAAGAGGGATATCATAGGAGACTGGAAGGTGTTGATTACAAAGAAAACCATTCTTTATTCATGAAAGAGGCTACCAGTGAGGGGCATGCATCAACAACAAGCATTGGCAAAGCCAACAGCCACACCTCGCCTATGTAAAGCATGCAGCCATCTTGATTGAGGGCATGCTCACTGCACAGTCCATAGGCCGCACGTGCTTGTTACAATCCTTTGAACAGTGGGAACATCAATGATGCACTGGTGATACGTCATCACTTTGGAGGTACTTTAGTCAAGGATTTGCCAGCACCGGTGAATGGGAGCAGGACTTACAGCTAACATCCAACACTAGGGAGGAAGCAACAACTTACTAAGGAGCCACAGGAAATGGTCATAAACGCCTGACTATATGCTAGCCGGAAGTAATACTGCTGGATAACAAATGCATGATTGAGCACAGTAAGAGCCACAATACAACAAGTGTTATCTCCACCCCAGTGGCGGTTTTATTTAAGTCTACGGGCCACAGTGTCCTGGTCCGATGATTGGTCGGCGTTATGTGCCCCAGAAGTGAGTGGCAGATGCTCTTGGGCCAATAACAATATCCCAACATGGAAAGCAGTTCCAAATATTTACCACTCTTTCTGTGAAAACCTTTTCTCTCCTGGACTTTGCCGCAACGGGTCTGACACCGTTCTTCGTTCTAGAATGACACGCCTACTGCAGCATGCTCCCATCCCCCTAGCGCTTTATTTAAAGATCTCGCCCATTTCTCTCGTCCCTGCAATACCATACAGATTTTATCCATAGCATTCATCGTCACAGGCTTCGTGGTCAGGCTTGGCAACCATCTACGCTGCTCTTCGAAGCAGTGCACGGATATTAGGAATTGTAGGTGCAACAGGAAACATGCAGAAGAGGATTTAACTAATGGATACAGCTGGTGTTAGCGGTCGTCTGCAGATGTACATACCCATGTTCACAATCAACGAAATCAAAAGACATCATAGACAAGAAGAACAAAGGTTAAGCGGTCATTTGTAATCGAAAGGTGGAACCCTCTCAGCTACTGACAGCTGCCAGGCTACACTGATAGAATCCCCATAATCCCTCCCTCCGGCTAATCCCCTGGAAAAGCTGTGCAGATGGAGGGATCATGAAGAATCCACACACAAAATGCCCTCCTGCACCCTTCCCCCTGCCCTCAGGCTCCCCCTCTTCTCATACACAGAAATCCTGGTGCCTGCCACCTTCACCCCACTCCCTTCAGCTTTCCCTCTCTCGCTCACCCAGAGGGCTGCAGGCAGCATTTCTGTCAGAGTTCCTGCATTCACAGAGAGGAGATAGAAGGGCCATATGCCACAGGCCTGCACTGACCGGCAAAGCGAGACATTGGATGCGGATGGGAGGGCATCCTTCCTCATTCACCAATCGCCCTCAGTCTGCAGAGAACCGAAGGAGAAAGGGGAATGTGCGTGAAATCGCCAGCCAGCTAACGTCATTCAACTGCCAGCTTCTGATCTCTGGTGGGAACAGATTCAGTGTCCGCCCTTAGAGCAAATCACCTGGACCTGTGTAGACCAGGAGACCTTTGAGAAATCAGTGCACTGAAAAACTTTTACAGTTTCCCTTCTGTGCTTTCACAACAGTGAATCAAAGAGAAACTTTAGAAGTAGCTAAAAATCGACAATTTAAGCAAAAGGTAGCCCAATATCAAACACTGACCTTCATGTGGGGAAATCAGAGCAACACCACATGTCCGAGCACGCGAGAGCAGCCCCCAGAGTCATCTGATCAGGATGAAACGTGTTTTTGTCACAAACTCTTCGACATCAGCGAAATAAAGCCCTGCTTGGAACATCCAGCCTTATTTTAGTCCCTCGACTGGAACCGGATAGCTCTACACAGCGGCCTGCTGGACCCACCCTGGGGCTGGACTGCCACTGCCGAAGCTCACACACTGCATCCAGTAGAGTTGCCGCCTGATGAGGTTTCGTCACAAACTCTACACGCGTCAATTATCACCTGAAAACGCACAGATCTAAACATACAGAATTCTGCAGTTATTCATGATTTGGGAGCTTTTGGTAGTAAATGAAATACAGGAAATCTAGGCATGAAAAGATCACAGGTGTCAAACAAGTTTTCGATCTAGAAGGCAGCACAAATTTGGATGCACTCACCACCCGCTAGTCTAATTGTGCAGTATTTACTACGCTTCGCTCCCAGGAGCTCCAGTGCATGCACAGTTAAAGCCTCGCTAAGTGCCGCTCGTGATAGCGAAGGATTCCTGTATTCTAGTCCTAGTTTCGGCACTTCTCTAAACCAGTGGTGCGCGAGCACCACAGAGGAGCGGGGCCAGGGAGCGCGGCAGCGAGGCGAACGCGCGCTGCTGCGCGTTCTGGCCACCGTCGGGAATGGGAGGAGCGAAGGCGGGACATGCGCCCGCCTTTGCCCAATCGCGTGCCGTTTTTTTAAAAAAAACGCACGCTACAGCCAATGAGGGCTTCTGAAAACAAAACCACACGCACGAGCGTGTAGGTCGTTTTCAGAAGCCCTTTGTAGAGGTCTTGCGCTGCACGAGCAGGGCTGCGCACTGCAACGCTAGGCGCGAGACCTAAAAACGGAAGCATTTATTACTTGTTCTTTTTCCTTCAAAAAAGGTGGGTGAAATTTTGTGTAATTAGCCAGCACGGGACAACATGAGATAATGTAAAGCGGCAATGTAAAATGTCAAAAAAACAGTGAGCACGCGCGCATGCACCTAAAGGAATGAGAGGGAAGCAATAAAGGTTGAGAAATGGTTGAATGTTTACTGGAAAGGAAACCCAGTGGTAGACAGCAGGGGAAACGGTTCCGTTAGAGCAGAAAACCCACTCTACTGTCAGAAAGAGGATGGGGTTCATTGACGAACAGAGACTACAGATTAACCGACAGAATTATAGAGGACACATAACGCCCATTTTACTCCTTCAGATTGCTTTAGACCGCCCTCCTTTGCAACTTGAGGTCTGCCTATCTAGACAAATTTACAGTTTCGGACTTAATGTGGTTAGAGCACCATAAATGCTTTAATCGAAGTCATGCTTGACAACAGTGCCCTCTGCTGCACCTGCTCGTATTGCTGCAGCCAAATTGGGATGTAGGGAACGATATTAGCAGGAACAACAGCTTGAAGAACTTAAAGAACATATCTATACAGAAAGGGACATAGAAAAATGGGAGCAGAACAAGTCACTTCCCTGGTAGAACTTGCCTTGGGGTATGCTATGGCAACAGGATGGACGCTAGATCAGGTCAGCAGCAGAAGATGCCAGTCATACTGACACACCCCTGCATGGGCACCGGCTAGACTACACTCCTGTGCCTTCACCAGATACTCTACCTTTTTTTTTTTTTATGCACATTTATATAGCGCGAACTCGACCCGAAGGTATTTCACATTCAGGCACGGGGAGATTAAGTGATTTGCCCAGAATCACAGGATGTGGACGCGACCCCGAGGCTCGAACCTTGGTTTCCAGCACCAAAGTGGGCAATCAAGCCGACGGACCACATCCTCTCCCCACCTTTCACCCGCTTTCTAACCGCCATGCATTGGAATTTCTTGAAGTGAAGACAGCTGCCTCCTGGAACTTGTGCATCCTAGGCAATGTGAGAAACAAGATGAGACTAAAAAGAGACAAAATGTGGACATAGTTGTCATTGTTTAACACATTTTTCTTTGCAGCCAACACGATTTTCTTTGCAGCCAGGCCAGACACTGCTGCAGGCTGCTCCTATGACATGTGCCTCTGAAGATTGGCGCCCTGTGCGTGGCCCCAGCTCGCCCACGCTAGAGGCCGGTCCTGGATGAGATTCCAAACACTTGCAAACCCGAGACGTCTTGTCACCCAACAGATCCAGTTTCGTAACATAAATTAAGGGCGCGTCCACGTCTAAAAGTCTCGTAGAAGACTATGTCAAACTTCCGGTAGCTCTGTCACGTGACCGGGTGTGAGGCAGGCGAGGAGGCTGCCATAGCGACCGGAAGGCGGAAGCGAAGCCGGCAACGAGGTGTGGAGCCATGGATGAGCGGTACTACGACCTGAGCGAGGGGCAGAAGGCGGTGAAGGCCAAGTACCCACCCGTGACGCGGAAGCACGAGTGTGAGACAGTGGGAGAAGGCGATTGTTGTGGGGGAGGAAACAGAAATCCTTTAGGAAAGCGTGAAGGGGTTTCAGTCTAGTTGGGAAATGGATGGAGGATCTGAGCGACCAGTCGAAAGGAGTGGGAGTTCCCTTCGATGGCACGAAACTGATGCGAAATGTGGGAGGCAGGTCCAGAGATAGAAGACAGAAATGCGGACAGCCGCCTCGCGAGGCTTGGGAATTCGGGACTTATGTTTCTCTGTGTTTTTTGCCTTTGGGCGTTACGATCTTTGCTTAAATTATATGACGTGTGTCGTTTCGCGCGGCTGAGTAGGGTGGTAAGAATATCTGCAGGATTTTCCAGCATATGGTCAGTTCAGTTCAGTCTCTGTTTTATATCTACGGGCACGACTGGATTGAGCTCTGCAGAGCCATCTTGTGAGTCTGTGAAAGAATGTATAGGACACTCAGTGCTTTAAATTCTAATATGGAATTACAGGTACTCACTACCTTGAGTACCTGTTTGCTACTTGTGCCGACTGCCGATACATTCCCATTATGGTGTAGTTCGGAAATGTAAAAGTACAATTATTTTCACATTAAATAAGTGCATTTTAATGTAAACGAGATAGTTCTACTTGTATATAGATCACAGAAGAAAGTCAGCCTTGGGCGCAGATCTGCTGGAATAGTACGGACTGCGGAATTCATGACATTAATAGATGAGGCTGAAGGAAACCAGCAAAATAAAGGTATAAATCATGCTATTTTAAAGTACAAAGCTTCATCAATGGAATACCCTATCTTCTCCCTATTTCCCAGACCCCTTTATTCAAACAATAATACCTCCCTGGACCTAGTTCTCACAGTGCCCCAATCTTCCTGTTGATCTTGCCTGTGCTGCTGTTCCTTATGTTGAAGCTATGCATATTTAAGTGTCCTAACAACTATACAAGTCTGGCTGCCTGCCCAGCCTCTGCCTAGGACATTCAAATTATTTTCCTCAATTTTTTTTCTTCTTTTTACATCTTTTATTAGCCATACGTATAGTACAATACATTACAGGCAAGCACTGAGTAAGTACCATTTAACCAAATTCATAAAAGAACACAAAATCACAGAGGAGAGAGCTTGCATTGTACAATTGAAAATGGATATTAGAATACCTTGGTAAGTATAATTAAATAGCAATAACTAATACAAACAAAATTCATGCATAACACAAATTCTAGTCCCACTGAACACTGGACCACACCCGTTAAAATTTTAGCTGGGAGCGTGGGCCTCTAACTTTAGAAAGCGCCAACTCCATTTAATAAATTTCTCTAAAGAGGACCCAAAATTCTTTAATACTTGGACTTGTCTTTTGGATCCAAGCTCGAGCAATACAAAGACGGGCACATACAATTGCAATAGAGACAAATAATCTTGTAAGACAACCCCGATCTTGTATTGCCCCCAAGACTATATCCTTCTCCGTCATTCGAATGCCATATCCAGCCAGTACTGAGAGGGCAAAATTTACATCAGACCAAAATAAGCTCATCCTTGGACACGAAATAAGCATGTGTCTTAAATCAGCAGTGTACTCTTGACATTTTGGACAGTATGATCTAGATGAGGGCGGTTGATTCACAGCCCATTTAGAAATGAGCTCAGGAGTATAGTACAGCATAAATATGACCCTGAGCTGCTGCAGTTTCAAGTTCACAGATGCTACCGCTGAATCTATAGTTTCCAAAGATCCCTGTAATTCTTCTTTAGTTATAAGTTATAACTCTATTAAAAGTTCGGCTTAATTTTACTGCAATCTGTATGCCATCGTCACTAGCAGTAGCTAAGAGTTGCTGATATACTTTACCTATTAGCCCTCGACCTGAACTCTGGAAAAATACAGATAGCACCTCTGATGGATTAGGCATCTGTAGTAAACCCAAACCACGAGTAAAATAGTCCCTAATTTGCAAATATTTAAAGAATGAGTTCTGCAACAACCCATACTCTTCTTTTAAAGCAGAAAATGGCCGGAACCCTTGTCCATCATACAGCTGGCCAAGCTGTACTATCCCCTTATTTAGCCACCCTCTTCCTACAGAGTCGTGAAATATGTCAGGTAATGTGGGGTTTCCCCATAACGTAGTATATATATGTACTTTTGAAATAACGTATGCCTTACAAATATCGTGCCATAACCTTACAATGTCTCTAACTACCTTAAATCGAACCCTCTTGTAGTAATTTGGATCAGCAGTTTTGTATAACAAAAACCCCGTATCGGAGCCACAGGCCAGTTGGTTTGAAAACCAGACTGTTCCAGTATCTGGTCCCTTAAGCAGGCTTTGTATTCAACTAGCGAATGTAGCCCAGAAGTATAATTTAAAATCTGGAAGCTTAAAGCCACCTTGATTATATGGCAACTTAATATACCGAAGGGCGCTCCTGGCACGCCGATAACTCCATATAAAGCTACCTATAGCACTGTCTAAGCGCTTAAAAAAACGCCAGCGGTACCCTTAGTGGAATTGTACGATATAGATACAAAAACTTTGGCAGGACATTCATTTTTACAATATTACACCTCCCAACTATACTAAGAGGGGGCCGGTGCCAGCTACGAAAGTTTGCCACTACCCTCTTAAGCAAAGGTTCATAGTTTAATGTAATCACCTCCTCTATTTGACTACTAATACATACTCCTAAGTACGTTGCGGTTCGTGTAATCCCCAATACAGCCGGAGCCATGTCGGATCGATAATTTAATATTGTCTGCGTCTTGTCTAAATTGAGTTTATACCCGGAAAGAGACCCAAAGCGCTGAGCTTCAATTGTGATTTCAGTTATAGCATCTTCCGGTTTGGTGGAAAAGACTGCTATATCGTCTGCGTATGCATTTAATTTAAGTTCTAGGCCATTGAGACGTACCGGGAGGATCCTAACATTATGCAACAAATGTTTTATATAGGGCTCAATGTATAGAGCGAATAGTAGCAGGGACAAAGGGCATCCCTGTCGCGTACCCCTTTGAACAGAAAAATAAGGTGAGGAAAGGCCGTTAAGCTTAACAGACGCTGTCGGATTAGTGTACAGTTTCTGGACTGCCGATATAAACCTACGACCGAGACCAAGTGCAGTCATTGTTGACCATAAAGATCCCCAAACCACCCGGTCGAAGACCTTCTCGGCGTCCAGCATCAGCATCCCAACGCGCTGATTTAGTTGGCCGGAAACATCAAATGCGGCAATAGCTGTATTTATGTGGACCGCCGTGTCTCTCCCAGGGACAAAACCATGCTGTTGCTCAGAAACTAAAACATGAATACCTGAAGCCAAGCGGGAGGCGAGAATTTTAGAGAAAATTTTAGCATCGGCATTAATCAATGATATTGGCCGATATGAACTAATTTCCTCTACCGACTTCCCTTTTTTTGGAAACACTATAATATTGGTAACATTCCAGGAGGACGGGGCATCATCCCCCTTTATAATTTTGTTACAAAGTAAGTGAAAGACCGGCGCTAATGATTCTTTAAAGATCTTGTAAAATTCCAATGGGATTGTATCTTCTCCAACAGCTTTGCCTATAGGCAAAGCATTAATCGCCTCCTCAATTTCCCCGATATCAACGTCTCTTTGAAGGGGCTCAGAAAGAAGTGGATTCAGAACGGGCATTGCACTCTCCTGAATGTAATCCATAGCAACTTGCTGATTAAAAGAAGTTATATTGCCATACAGATCAGCATAAAATAACTTAAATTGATCCACTATATCTTCAGATCTGGTATACGCTAAACCACCTGCCCCTTTAATTAATTTAACACTAGATCTAGCCCTTAGATCAGCAGTCTGGTTAGCCAACAGTCACCCAACCCTTTCCCCATACTCCTACTTTTTTGATTTAAACTTGTGATAATTATTGGCTACCTTGTCCCTTAGCCTTCTCTTAAGTTTGGCTCTTACTTCAATGACCTGCTGATAAACCTGATGTTCACAGGGGTCCTTTGTAACAATGGCTCTAGCGTGCTTTTGCTCCAAATCTAGATAAAGCTTATGTTCCTGTTCCATCAAATGTACCCCCTGCCGGTTCTGTTTAACGATATATTGTAGTGTGGCCCCTCTTACAAAAGCCTTCAAACAATCCCAAACAATTGCAGCAGAGGCCGTGCCCCTATTTTTCTCAATATACTCCCCCAAAGTTCCTTGCATACATTTCACATAATCTGGGCTGTTAAGAAGGTGTCTAGGAATAGAAAATTGCCTCCCTGACCGCTTGTCCCCCGGCTGAAGCCATACTGTCAGCATCACAGGATTGTGATCGGAGGTAATTTTAGGACATACCTCAATAAATGCATTCTCTAAAATCGCATTATGAGTAAAAATCATATCTATTCTTGAGTATTTTTTTATGCGGATGTGAAAAGAAAGTGTATCCCGACATCGTAGGATTTAGTCTTCTCCAAACATCCTCCAATTGATGTATGTGGAGAAATTCCAAAATAGCTGCCCTGGTCCTGCCCATTTTGGCACGAGTTGAGGTATTAGTAGTATCTATCTTGCTATCTGGAATACAATTAAAATCTCCCATGACAATCCGCTCCCCTGCCCATTCCAATAATTCAGAGCATAGAAATAAAAAACATCTGGACAATCAGTATTAGGACCATATACCGTACAAACCGTAACCTTGCACCCGTAAATGAATAACTGAACAATTGCCCATCTCCCTTTAGAATCGGCCAGTGTACGAAGCACGGTACCCTGGCAATTCTTAGATTTCAAAATAGCCATCCCTCGAATATAAATTGATTGCGTGGTGCTAACAAGCGTATTGTATCCAAGCTGCTTTAAGTATGCTCTATCTTTAAAAGCCAAATGTGTTTCAGAGAGCCCAAGTATGTGAGGTTTGAAAGCCCGAAGTTCCTCCATTACAAGGCGGGGCTTTCCAGCATTATTGAGCCCAGCTACATTCCAACACATATACTTAAGGTCCAACATTTAATCCACATTTGTACAGCCAATCCAATAACTCCCCCCTCATTACATGTCTTTTTCTTGTGCTTTACCAGTGCTGCTTTAACTAAACTATGGCTACTTAAACCCCCCCCTCCCTGACCCCCTCCCCAACTGCCGCTCAGAAAGTTTGACCAATGACGACCAGCTCCTGTCGTCTTTTCCTCCCCCACCCACCCCCCCTGTGCCTACGGAAAGGAATTGCTCCCTTCTCTGCTGTCCCAGAATGACAGCATAAAGAAAACGCTCCCTCCGCAGACCCCGGGCCTCCGCCGTGGCTCACCCGCTCCTCCTAAAGTGCACATACAATACCAACCAAAAAATCAAAAAGCCGTGAAAGGATTGTGCAGCAAATTACATAAGCAATAACAAATTATTCCTCTCTGTTAGCCCAGGAAACAAAAAATATGGGACCACAAGGCAAGCTCGGCGGGGGGGAAGATGGTGGATTGACTCTGCGTTTGAGGACGCTCTTCTCCGTTCTCCACCTATGAGCTTTGGGTGTGCCACTGCCCGCCCGCTCTTCCCACAAAACTGATAAACGAAGCTTTTAGCAAAGAAGAAGCCCAGGATTTTCGAAATCATGAAGTTTTTAAAACTTTAAACACTGACCGTAGTATCCTGTCTGTGCCGGATTACTCAGCTGCAGAGTGCTGTGTTAGCCAGTCGGGTGGTGCGGTGGCTAACACAGCAGTTACCGCGGACACCCTCATCTGAGGTCGGAGGCGGTTTAGGGGTCCGTGACGGCAGGGGGAGGTTGTCGGCACCTTCAAAGGCGACTTCAGCCGCGAGAATGGCCCCAGCGCTCTGCTAGAGGACGAGGCCGTGTGGAGGTACCAGCAGCGGCAGGAGTAGCTGTGGGGGGCCAGGGCGACAATAGGCGCTGCAACAACGCCGCCATAGCAGGTGTCTTGACGGCAGGGGAAGTTGTGCTGGATGGCACCCCTACCCTCGGCTTGGCTAATGGCACTGGTTCGAGGTTGGGGAAATGCGATATTGAGGCTTTTGCAGTCGGGAAAGGCTACAGAACTGCTCCTATCCTGAGGAACAGAGCCCCCCAATTCTGGTTTTGCCATGGCCGATTTACTGAACACAGCAGTTCAGGAGGGGTTTGGCCGCGAGGATGCTTCAGCAGAGAGAGCAGGTCAGTTATAAACACTACTAGATGGTGACAGCAACAAAATCAGCATGAAAGATGGATCAGCCAGTGCCGCACTGCTTGATGGCGTGGAGACAGATCTAATTTCAAACTCAACAATTAAGGCAGCGGTTGTTCTAGATTAGAGCAGTTTGTTACTTGAAGAAGATGCTGTAGCCTTAAACAGTCAGTTGAGTCAGACACTTGAAAAATTGCCCAATGAAGTCACAGGGAAAGAGAACGGCAGCAGTGCCGGTAATGGAATAGCAGATCTGCTTGAGCATTCAACCTGTAGTTCCTCCTCAGGTACTGAGCCTGCTGAAGCAATAAGTGGTGACCGGGTTGTAGATGTGGTGCCACCTAACCTCATTCAAGATTTGGGGCAATGGCAGTTCAGCCCCCCGATAGAACCTCTGAAACAGCAGGATACTCTGAATTATACCTTGAGAAGTCGTACTCATGATGTAGGGGCTACTTGTAGCCCTAAAGCTAATATCTTAGAGGGGCCGAAAAATGCTAAAGCAAAAGGCCCTAAAGCTACTAGGGATTGTAAAGGAGGCAAGGGTCAGGGTGGTGGAATAAAGCCTCAAGTTGCTACTACAGTGGGACGGCTTAAGGAGGCAGCGGTTTGTACTGTAAAGGCAGGCCCTGGGGTCAGCCCTATACGCAAATGGGTTGCCACAAAGGGCGAAGTTAAGGCCATTGTTTCAAGGCTATCCAACTCTGGCAACATGGCAGCGGTCGTTTCAGGGACAGGTGTTGGAGCAGAAGTCGATGCTGGTATTGAGCGATTGACACCAGTAGCAACGCCGGGGACTGCAGCAACTATCCAGGATGGTTCTGACAACCAGGGCTTGTTACCCAATGGACTAAATAATAGCCTTTTAGGCTCTCCAGCATTTCTAATTGAACCAGTAGTACAGAGGGTGGAAACTGTGCCCCTCGTGCTTCCCAGTCTTTCAACATTCCCAATTTTGGCTCCTGGTTTAGCATCTTCATCAACGGCAGCATTGGAGAGAGAAACTTCTCCCAAGGGCCAGCAGCTGTCAATAGGTGAGGAGCCATCATTGTTCAGAATAATGCAAGCATTAGCAATTCAGAGAGCAGAGGCCCAAGAGTACTATCAGCAGGCCAAATCTAATAGTAAGGAGATAAAGCAAGCTCTGCTAGATGTTACGTCTAAGGTCACTCAGCTCTCCTCTGAGGTCTTGGATCTACATGAGCCAGTTGCAGCTGTGGAGGAGGCTAACACTTATACAGTTAACCTGTCAAAATCACAAGATTCTCTAATGGGGGTTATACAAGCAAATATCGAGGACCTTGAGAACCGGCAACGCCGTCAGAATCTAAGAGTTTTTGGTATCCCGGAAGGGAGGGAAGGCTCAGATCCCCGGGCCTTTATTGTGAGTCTCCTTCAGAAAGCCTTTCCTGACCTGGCAGACTGGGATATGGACACTCAGGTCCAGCGTGCGCAAAGGCTACCTTTATATCGCAGGCTAATCAAGGCAGGTCTAACTTTGCACTGGTGTTTTTGGGTAACTTTTTGCTGCGACAGGCAATCTATCTGAAGGCGCGTCCATCGGCCCCTGTGAAGGTGGACGCTATGGCTATATTTGTGCGTTCTGACCTGTGCAAACAGACAATGGATAAACGATGGAGGATGCGTCAATTGATGGATCCACTTAAAGATATGTGCTCACAAGTATTTTTGCAAGAGCCTGCGCGTTTAAAGGTTATGAAGGATGGCCGACTACACTTCTTTTCTAACGAACATGATGCTCAACAAGCTATATCAGAATGGCAATTAGCCGCCAAGAAAGGACCGACCGCTTGAAGGCAGTAACCCCTTTTTTTTCTCTTCCTCTTTTTTATTTTATTTATTTTTTTGTTTTTTGGGCTAACAGAGAGGAATAGTTTCCTCAATCATTTGAAGACTAGACTAAGAACAGTGAGTTGTCCTGTCCGTGAATATTTGGTCCTATTTCGGTACCTCCCTTGTGCTAGTGCACAATGTATGGCCCAAAGGCCGCTTGAGGTCTTCTTGACCTTTACAGAGGACCCCTGGTGAATATTAGCATAGGGTAACTGCTTGACAAAGCACGAACATTCAGAAAACTGTTAAACTGGCAAGTATTTACTTACACCTTAAGTAAAGGAAAAGAAGCAGTGTCCTGCACTACTTATCTTTAGGAACCTGTTCAGTTTAAAGACATTGGGCAACAAAAATGTGCACACATAATAAACTCTGTTCAAAATTCAATAACACACTGATCAGGGACCCCCTCTGACTTTTTAATTGTAGATCTGGGAGAAAAGGGGGACAACAAACAACCAAAATCAATATCAAAACCTCCCACTTGACCTATATTTCTTTTTATCAAGGCTGATACCAGCTCTATTGAGCTACCTACATGAGAGACATAATGCACCAGCGATTTACTATTTTATCAAAAGATTTATTTTGTTCAAAAATCATTTTTTCATTATTTGTATCAAAAAGTTAAACATTCATTATATCCATAATTTTTTTCATTTTTCTTTTACATAATATAATGAATGTTTTTTAACTTTTTTGCTGGTGCGTTATGTCTCTCATGTAGGTAGCCCAATAGAGCTGGTATCAGCCTTGATAAAAGAAATATAGGTCAAGTGGGAGGTTTTGATATTGACAAAATTCAATAACATACATCAGATTATGTCACTGCATTAAGAGGCATTTATTTAGTCTCCCCTGCCGTGATAACAATGCCATTATTGAATCAAGAGGCAAGTTATTTGTCATATGCACCTGCTGGATGGCCTAGGTTGTTGTTATAATTAAATCAAACGGAAGAGAAGGTTTTTGACAGTGTACATCATGAAGTCATGCATTTCAACGTGCATCGCATATGTGATAAAGAAGAAAAAAGAGGCAGTGAAATAAAACAATTGCCTAGAATCACACAATTTGGTCAAGTGGAAAAGCCGGGATTGACATCAGGTTTTCTGGTTTCACACTGCGCGATTTCAGACACTATATGGGTATCTCTTTCCCCTGTCATGTTTTACATCAAAAGTTAATGCTTTGTCTTTAATTCTTGGTGCATGATGTTAGAGCAAGGGTGGCAGACAGAAGCCACATGAAGGCTCGGTTTGTTTTGAACTCGGGGAGCCCAGCAACCCTCGAGCTGAGCCAGAGCCATGCATCTGGTTCAAGCTTGGTTCGAGCCTTCTGTGGCTTTTCTACCTCTTCCACATAACCCATGTCAAAAAACACTAGGCTGGAGGAAGCTACATTTCCTGATAAAAGAACGGTAAATCTCAATAAGTTTAAATTTCAAATGTCTTCCAGGCTGCGCTCCAGACACAGGCTTTGTGTAGTGATGCCCCTCACAGCAGGGCTGTCTGGAGCTCCCACAACAAAGGCACAAAGAGGTGTGAGGCTTCTGCACTGAAGTGTGGTTAAGGTAAACCAATGCTTGGCCTCACCTAAAGTGCCCCCTTCAACTTGCTGCTCCACCCCTACTCACCCATAGCATCAACAAAAAGGACAGAGCTCCAGGAATTGTAATCAGCAGAAATTTGCCAACAAAAGTGTTCATTGAAATTGTAAAGGGAGCCCTTTCACTATCCCTTCACTCACCCAGTCTTTGCATCCCTTGCCCTCCAGCCACTGGAATGCAGGTAATACACTTCCACTGTCGGGTAAGCTGTCCTCATCTTCCATGTGGTGCAAATGCAAACCAGAGGTATTCAAATGTATCCCATTCTGCTGTATAATTAATTCTCTGAGTCAAATCTGAGGATGAACAACAGAGTCTCCTTTTCATTGTGTACATTGTTTCCCATGTATTTTTCAACATATGCGTCCAGTCATTATTTTTCACTTTCAACCCTTGAGCTTATCAACTGAGTTGGCTGGATTGGTGGTCTAGCAGTAGCCTAGCAGCGGATAGATGGTTTACCTGATTCTAGTACCAATTAAAATTTCCCACTATAGAACAATCTTCACAAGTAAATAATGTTATTTCTTTCTACATTCTTGCATCCTCAAACTGCATGCTGTCTCAAAAATATTCACTACATTCCTTAAATCCGTCTGTTTGTCGCCTCTCCTTTTGTAGGTCGAGCCTAGAGTAGCGCGCAAGCGCTGCTTCTGGCGAAGACTTTATGTAGGGGGTTTGAAAAAGCTGACCAGACGCTCGTGCATCATGGCCTTTTCCCTGCGGTTACCCGCACGGGCACCATGTGGTTTCAATTATCGTGCCCTGACACGGGCGCGATAATTAAAACCAGATGTCTCGCTGTGGCGCGCGCGCACCACTCACGTCGCCTCCCCGCTCGTTCTTTCTAGTTTTAATTTGATGCAGGCCAAAGTAAACGAGCTACCGTTCTCCAAGGGTATGGAATGTAATGGGGATGCAGCGATTGTAGTTTATCTATCCAGCATTTTAAAATGTCTGTTTTATTTCAAGCGTCGTCTAAGCGCACTGGTTTGTTTTATTTTACCCACAGGGAGGGGCATGAGCCTCATTCTCACGCCAAGGCATGCCAGAGTTAATATAGAATCAATCAGATAAGAGATAGACTGGATGTGCCGTGCAACAGAGCAGTGGGGATATTGTGCCATGTCATGGCCTTTACAAAACCTGCTGTCAGCCAGTAACAACAACTGAACGGCAGAAACAACAGAGCAAGAGCGCCTGGCATCGACGTGTAAAGCTGCTGCAGCAGCTGAGGGCGGTAAAGAATGTGTAAACTTTAGGACTGGCAGTGACCGCTCCAAAATAACCCGAAGAACTGCCCGACTCTGGCGCCCACAGCCGCTCTGAGCTCACGGCAAAGGCATGCTTGGAAGAAACACGTGCGCAGCCTAACCTTAAAAATGATAGAAATATGGCTCGGCAGCGAGGCCTAGCAAAAACACAAACAGAGCAGTGGCAGACAGCCATAGTCCTGCAAAGCAAGCAAGGCCCCTGCACACAGCAAGCATAAGCAATCCGAGAAAAACTAACAGAAATGTACAGTGATCTGCACTTTACCTTCAGTGTTCACTAACTAAAGCACAGAATGAAAGATGTGCACAAGACAACGTGTTCATAGCTTACACCAAAGACACCAGCAATTCTAAACAAAACTGGAATACCGCATTCTAAGCACTGGGTAACATACCATATACATTTGTGAAATGCACGTTCACTCCTTCGTGCTCATTGGCACTTGGCTGAATAGTAGATAGTTACTTCTTCCCAACTCAATGGTACTCATTTTATCGGCCTCAGAAGGATGAAAGTCTGAGTAGACCTGCTGGGATTTGAACCTGTGAGGTAAAACACAAAGCACTAGAGCGAATGCATCACTCAGCTGTGCCACCACACTCTGTGACAATTTCTGGTATACAATTTCTCAAACACCATACACACTGAATCTTCTTGTAGTTCGGTTCGCAGGTTCCTGGTGCTCAGTGGACAAATAGGAGTCTCTTCCATGCTATCCTTCTGGGACAGCTTGGACTCAGCGAGGGATAGATGTCCTGAGTCGCAGAGATAGCAACGCACGGAATAGCGCCTCCAAGGGAGTTTGTGCGGGGGTCTCATCCTGCTGTCAGATGAGTGAGGAGACACCTGAAAGGGAGACAATAAACCCCGAGGAGCAAACCAACAGGACAAGGCATATAGGACAAATAAAATGGAGAAAGTCCATAGGAATAAGCAGTATTTATTGCCTCCACCTGCATGAAGGCAAAGGTATCTAATTCATCAAAATGTGCACATTTCCTGATGTAGTAGCACGCTGGAGCTCACTTTTTTATATGCCCTTCATTTACACGTTGTGCCCAGCTGTAACATTGAATGGGTTTGTGCAATATTTGAACTGTGGCACAGACAGACCACAACTAATTCCCATCTCAAATTAGATTCCAGGAGTAATGATAGTCATCAACAAGCATTGGCATAGCCAATAGGTCTCGCCTTTGGGTCCTTATAAGTGTTTAGCCATGCAACAGTTGATGTTGTTGCACCAAGGATATTGTGCTGTATAACTAAACACTTATAAGGTCCCAAAGGCGAGACCTATTGGCTATGCCAATGCTTGTTCTTCTCTCTTTCAATGTCCGTTTCCTTCCATCCTCTGCATGCCTCCTCTCTCTGCGCACAACCTACTCAGACACATGCACGTTTGACTATTCTGTATTGCAGCAAATTTCCCACAACTCCTTTAGAAGATCACAATCTCTCCTCCTTCTGCTGAAAGTCGTACTTATGCAGCCTAACCATACCTAATCCTCTCTAAGTTACGTATGAATTCCACTAACCATGTGCTTGATCTCACCCTGCCCCCTCTAATGATCACAACCAACCACTATTACTTTAGCCCACCATAAAAAAAAACCTGAAATGACTGCATGGAATGGTTTGCTGTGAGTGCGCAAGACTAATCCCAATAAATAACTAAGAGTAACCAATAACACTGAACTAACCATTTACCTTGGGTTCCAGAGCAGTGTGCTGCCTGGCGCAAATCTCTTTGACGCCTCGTTTAGGGTAGTAAGCGCTATATAAATGCAATTACAATTATTTTGAGTCATGTATGAAGTCAATAACCACCCACCATCACCAGTGTAAGAATAGGGAGACGTGGACAGAGAGAGAGATGGGTTGGGATAAATAGCTGCAAAGTGGCTTAATGCCATGTTGTTGCATTCACTAACATGGCTTTTAAGCCCGTCGCAGGTTTTCAAATGGACTGGTTCTAGACTGGGAAATGGGATTGATCATAAACCATGTTTCGGGGCGTATTTAAGGCAGGTAGGCTGCAGTGTTGCTCGGTTGGGATAACAACAGGCCCAGCTCCCGGATTTGGATCTGGGAGTGCTATGAACAAAAAGTGTGTGTGGATGGGTGTTAAAGGGAGGGAGGGGGGCTAAGATCAACAAAGCTTTTTGGGAGAATAGCTGATTCAGATGCAGACAATTTTGACATGTCGAAGAAGTGAAACTTAAATATCTTTGATGGTGTTGGTCATAATGCATAGGAACACTGCCTGTGCCCACGTTTTGTTGTCAACACAGGTACTGAGTACAGTGCAAGACCATGGCCCAAGTCAAGTCCCATACCTGTCAACTTTTCAAGACCAAAATTAGGGTGGTATTCCTCCAGTACTGCTAATACCATGAGTGGTTCCCGGATAAGCAGGAACACAAAGCTCCATCTCTTCACTTCTGAGTACAGATCAACCTCCTACATACACCTCAGCTCCATTCTTTACCCCAGCTCTTTTCCCTCCCTACTTCAGCTACTGGAATCCTCTGCTCTCCACCCTACCTCTTCCTCCCTTCTTTTAGCTCTTAATACACTCCGGCCTCTTACTTTAATTATTTACTGTCTTTCTCGTTCGATCTAGCTCCTCCTGTCAGCCTCAGCTCTCCTCCCACACGTCAGCTTTTTTTTCGTTTTCCTCTCGATATGGGGCTGCTGCTTCTCTCTGAGCTCCCTTCTTTGCTACGCAGCCCCCCTTTCCAGAGCACATCCATGCCTTCTTCCCTTCCTCTATTGTCTCAGCATCCCTAAATCGAAATTGGGGGATAGAAGTCTAAATATGTGAATGTCTGTGTCTACACTTACGAGCAGGGTTGGATTGGGGACACAATTGGGCCCGGGCAGATAAAAAAAAAAGAAAATTGGCCCACATTTGCAGATTACAACCTTTCGCAGTACACTGCTTGGTTAGGATCATGTGTTGGCAAACATTTGCAGTAATTAAAGTATTCTCAGGTTTATAGGGCCAGTACGGTAATTGGAAATTAATATTCCAATGGAAAAATATGTGGAAAGCTCAGAATTATGAATATATGACGTTACATCGCGGTCTTCACACCGCGATACGTTTACAACGCAGGCATTACAACGCAAGTCGTTACAACGACTTGCGCTGGAGGGCGCTGGACTTAGGAATAGTATGATTTACTATTCCAACTCCAGCCTACGTAACAGTAGGGAAGGTGTTGGAATAGTAAATCATACTATTCCTTAGTGTATAGCGCCATCCAGCGCAAGTCGTTGTAACGACTTGCATTGTAATGCCTGCGTTGTAAACGTAGCACGGTGTGAAGACCGCGATGTAACGGATGTCTCCCGAAAAATATTAGGAATTCATGTTTAATTGCTTTTTTATCCATAAATTTGCTGTGAATGTTTTGATTAATGTCCAGTGGGAAACAGGTAATGGCACAGACCTAGACAGCCTTTTACGCTCACCCTGGACTTTTTAGATATTCAGTTTATTTTTTACAGTACTTAAGAGAGGCCCTCTAATGCCCAGAGACTGGAGATAGGTGCATCTGTTTTTGTTTTACTTGCTGCCAGCATTATTTGTAAGTTCCAATAAAGGGAATGATGCTAGTGTTGAAACTTTGCCCCCCCCCAAAAAAAAAGTTTCAATTTCCTCACATACATGCATTGTTCTACAGTACAAAATCGTCCCAGAGGCATTGGAGTGCTTTGTATGAGCCCCAGATAACTTTGCAGACAGTTAGATACATTTTCTTTGGCTTTAAGTGATTTCCCCAGAATCACAGGATGTTGAGCTGATGCTGGGACTCAAACCTGGTTTCACAGTTTCAAAGTTGGTTAAGGCCACAATCTTCCCTTATTGAATGCAGTAATTGATTTCTGGCAATCAAAGGAGAACCGCAGAGACAAATTTATCTCTGCCTGTTCCATGCAGGGGGGAAGAGTCAAATATAACTGAAGAGCCCCCTTGCTGGCCCTCACCCACCCCCACCATCAGCCCTCTATCCTACAAAGCAAGTGGTATTGGCTTCCCATCAGCAGCACATTGAGGTCTTTGTCATACCCGGAGGGAGCTAAGGGGCAGGCACACCTCGTGCTGTGATAGCCGGAGCAGCCTATTTTCATTCTCGGACAATGAGGGGGCTTGTCTTAATGTGCATCAGGTCAGGCTCATTATATGTAGAGGCTTTAACAATGGCCTTTGACGTGAGCCGGCCACCAAAAAACCGATTGCCCGCCTTAACCATCCGAGACTGCTTCCCACTGCAGGTGACTCCTGCCATTTGCGAGTTCTGACAACTTTGCATTCCTCCTTAGGCACAGCTGCAGGCCTTACCAAACAGACACTGGGCACAGCCCAATTATTCTAGGCTCAGCCCAATTATATTAGGCTTAACTGTGCCCAGAAATACAACAGGCAAGAGTATTTTGGTTATCGGTTCAGAGTTGTGAATTCAGGCATGCTATTGTAACAGGAGTAGCGTTTCAGAGTCTCTGGTTTATTGCAAATGGATGTGAAACATGTACTCTAAAATGCACTATTTAAAACCAGCTCTTTAAAAGTTTTCAGAGAGAGGGGTAGAACCCCTGAACCCTTCTTAAGACAGTACTGCTCAGTCCCTGCGATTTGCGAAAGATATTAAACCCCACCCCTTTAAAAGATCAATAGTTATCATGGGATGGTGCAGGCACTGTAAGCCTCCATACACTGTCTGCCATTTGCATCCTAGCAGTAAAGGGGGCCCCGGATTAAATTTATCTTTTTAGTATGCCTTAGGTAGTTTTAACTCGCCACTTTACTCATCTCAAACACCAGCACTCATTATCGCAGCTATTTTACTAAAAGATCTACGCTAAAGAGCCCTCTCGCGGGGCCCCGTGGGTTATTGCAGTGCCGACCCCACGAGGAGCTAAGCTCGATGATGAAGCATGACACCCTCACGGATGTGTGAGGGCACTACTTCCTAATTAGGAAGACCCCCTCTACTTTGCTATATATCAATCCTGAGACACACTACCATAGGAACAGATACCCTTTTGGTGTTTTCATACTTGGTCTTGGGAACAAGGGTTCTGAACTGTCGTGTAGTTCCTATATAACCTATACAGGATCTGCGCGTTTGGATAACATAAACTGTGGGGTTGGTGGCAGACTGATTCTGTGCACCCCCACCGGATACGTTAGCCTATCTGTATTAGCTAGCTCACAGTGCCACTAGAGTCTCCTCTTATCGGGGAGAGAATAGTTCTTGGCAACCTCAGAACATGACAACCCTGATCCCCCAGGATCGTGGAAACAATATACTACTTTTCGCTCAGTCACTCGTGCTTACTTAGTTCGTCTCAGAGAGATACACAGAATAAACAGGCTGGGTGTTTTCAATAAGAATTTATTGAACAGTTGTTATTCTGGTGTAGAATATATGAGCTGCAACAACCATTAGACAGTAGCAGAGATATATGATTAGCAATATTACAAAAGTAAAGGTATGGTATAGTTCTACCATCTTGCAGAAATCATGAATATATACAAGTACATAAAACACATGATAAAAGGTGCGTACTCCTACGATGTCTCCCTAACTAGATGTACCTAAATGTACCTAGCATCGGTGTAGGTGTTATGCCAAGAATCCCTCTAGGATCTAGTCAACCCCATTACCTGAGATTTAGAGAATGTGGGACCCCGTCCTGGTCTCGAGTTGGACACCCCGCGAGGGATGTTAGATCACTGCTAGCTGGAGCGTCTGCATGCAGGAACCTCAGCGTCTCAGGTCAGTGTGTCAGCCGGGAAGTCACGGTCTCCTCTATCTTCCTAAGCAAGATGTGCTGTATATATACCCATAGGTCTCCCCAGGGGTTCTAACTTGCTGTGTTACTGTGTCGGCCTAAAGGATGACGTTGGGCCTGAACTTTATACAGAGATATTATACAGGAGATGGTAATCCTACAGTTAGTCCTGCTGTGCTTCCAAGAAGCCTCATGCATAATGTATGAGAATCGAACCAGGGAAAAACCCGCGTTCTGAATGCAGTGTCATATCTGGGTAAAAGGTCAGTGCCTAAGAACTGTTATGTATGTAATGTAGGGAATAATATAGGTGAAAGGTTGCAATGCTACCTGCGCCTATATAGGGTACTTATATGGAATATAACAGAACCTTTTATTAGCTCCCTGTCCCCCCTTTTTGTGATTGATATCCGAGAAGGGAGACCTCTAAAAGAAAAAAAACACTATTGTGCCAATGCAGACCACAGACAACCTCAGCACTATGAAGACACACCAATGATAAGTGTGCTCTACAAATTCCAATGCATACACGGCACAAAATAGCTCCACACATGGTTTATAAATAAAATACCATGTAGTGTAACATCGTGCATTGAACCAGCCTTGAGTATGCATGCTTCATACAGTACAAACCAACGGTAAATATAGTCATGTGATTGTTGAAGGAAATTAGCCTTTCACTATGCGCCAGTAGGCATTGTAAAGTTACACCCACTTTGGGGTGTTACAGACTTTGAAGAGAGGACCAAAAAGGGTATAAGCAGGCATAGCGAATTGTGAATTTGATATAATCGTCTCTAATCATGTACCAGCGAAGTAATACAACATTGGTGCAGATAAAAATGCATACTTATGCGGGATAGGCTAACTCAAGTTTTGATTTAAATATTTGTTAGAAGAAATGTGCTTTACTGTATATAAATTAGGTGTACAGACCTAATGCAAAGTTTAAATCATGATTATGTTGGAAAAAGGGGACACATTTATCAAATGCGTGGTGTATATTGGACACAATTAATCAAATGTTCTTATAAAATAAAACATGTTACACCCACGTTGCAGAGCCTGATACACGGTCTCTAACCATACATTTTACATTACAGATTCATGTGGTGCTCAATTAATGCTTGATCTGTTTATTCTTTCAGATCTGGATCACACCGCGGATGTGCAGTGAGTAACTGGTGTTAGAGGCTTTCTTCAGTGCTGTCTGCAAAGGGGATAGCTGTGACTTGTCAAGGGTCTGAGAAAGGGAAGTATTTAAAAATATTGAAGGGACATGGAGAACAAAAGAACATACACGGGTTAGTGTCCGAGAGCACTGAGAACAAATGGCAAAAACAAATGGATCTATAAATGGTCTAGGACCCTCCAGAGATCTCGTTTATAGACCAGATAATATAACTTCTTTGGCCACGTTCTGTACATGTAATTTTTTTAACTTAGTGCCCTCTAGTGGATCTAGGGCAGTATGTAGATTTGTGTAACTAAATCATGTACAATGGATCTCTTTGCAGTCATCTGCTTGTTCAGCCTAAACATCTGATTTTGGATAAGATAATTGGTCCATGGTCCACTGTCCCGCGACTACGTTTATCAGCCTGCAGGGTGGTCTTCTCCACTTTACATGGTTAATGTTACCACTTCATCCCTGCCTTTCTCCTCCCCCAGCTTTCCATACCACTATACACCCTCTGAAAGTTCTTTTTTTGTCCTCTCTTCAGATTACACGCTTGGGGTGATACAATGGAAGAGGCCTTTGAACAGTGTGCTATGGCCATGTTTGGTTACATTACAGATATTGACACGGTGGAGCCCATTGACACGGTGGAGGTAGAAGTAGAAGGTCTGTGTGTTGCTTCCACTCAGGGTATTTCACACAATGTTACCTCACCTCAATAATCTAATGCCCCCCTTTTATCTTTGTTCCCAGGGCATGACATGCTGTCTCTTCTCTACAATTTCCTGGATGAGTGGCTGTATCAATTCAGTGCTGATAAGTTCTTCATTCCCAGGGTATGTGCTTCCATCCTTTTATCTTGCTATAGCTATAGTGAGTATTTCACCCCTCATATGGCGATGCACTCCTGTAAAGGGCTGGATATGATTGCTGAGAAAGTAAATCTGTAGAATACCAATTTTGAGAACTCCCAATGAGAATACCGAATTCCTTGAAATGTCAAAGATCAATTCCATTCACCAAATATTAGGATCAAATTCACTATATGCCTTTTACCACAAAACTGCACTTTATAAATTTGTTTTTCTTAAAGGTTCACACTAATTGTTTTCTTTTTTTTACCTACCCCCTCCTTAACTAACTGCTGTATTGTTCCCTGTTTGTTTTGTATTCCCTTCCTCAGGAGAGACCCGCAGACCTTTCCTGCTTTTTGTTTCTTTTTTTCCTTAGTATCACCTCTGGATTTTCTTTTCATTTTATCATCATTTGAGGGAAACCCACTCGCTATACCCACCTTTTTTGTTTGGTTCCCTCCCACACCACCCAATTTTACTTTTAATTGTTATTTGAACTAAATTAGACCCCTTTGCCTGCCCCTGGATTGTTCCCCCTTCAAAAGTTACCTCGTTTTTCTGCCAGTTACCTCTTTTTCTCATCTGCTTTCTGTAGCTGTTGTCTGCCAACAGTGCTCCATCTTTAGGTGTCTCTCAGCACTTCCCCATCTTTTTTAAGGTTCTCTGTAAAAATGCCCTTGCACTCAGTTTTTCTCTCTTTTATATTGCTTCATTTTTTTCTAAATCCCTCTGCGTTTCCTTCTTTTTAAAATTGTTGGAAGTTTGTTTGTATTTTGAAAAAAATATTATCATTTTCATGCTTGGGATTTGATGCCATGTTGGGGATGTATTTTTGGGCATTCTCTTTAATGGAATTTCTCACAAAACTTTCTTCAGTGTTTTTTTTTTTATTTTAGATTTTCCTCTATTGAGGATACAATAGATGAAAATCCCAGTCGAATACCTCTACATTGCTTGCTCCATGATTTGAGTTATTTCTTTCGTAAGCTCTAGGTTGTCATCATTTTGTGAGTTTTGAGGCCTTAATGTGTGTATAAGGGCCCTTGGAACTAACCACTAATGTAGCTTTCCTTTACAGGAGGTGAAAGTGCTGCATGTCGATCGAACGGCTTTCAAGATCCGGTCCATTGGGTGAGTGAGTAGGAGGTTGCATGGGGGCAGCAGAGGTAGTTGAAGTTATAGAGGAAGGTCATTTGTGTTAATGGCCATTGGCTAACGTTTCATATTTGGTGTGCTCTTTGGTTTATAAACCTTTGCATTTACTTTGTCCTTTAGGTGGGGAGATGAGTTTAGTTTGGAAAAACATCCCCAGGTTTGTGACTTTTTATTTGCTTATCATTCTTGTGCATTTGCATTGTCTCTCCATCTTCAGCATATTTGTATTTTTTTCTTGTGATCCTGTTGATTGAAAGGAGTATTTAGCACTTTGAGATACCATACTGCATATTCTCAACACCGTATCTGGATTCTGTGTACAAAATATACAGTGGTTAGATGTGGCTCTAGTTTCCTTCAGTCTTTTATAGTAGCTTTGGTTGAGGTGTGAATGCTCAACTCTTTCTTTGTGTTATTAATGTTGATACTAGATAACAAGATAGCACACACAACTTTGTAATTAATAAAAATCAATGCCCAGACAGTTATTGCTTCAAATGGTCTTTTTTTCTCTTTTTTTCGAATAACAACTCTTTAAATGAAGATCTGTAGTGAATTCCACAGGTCTGAAGCCTTTGTTTCACAAGTTCTGACCACATATATTTTTATTATTAACCTATGGGCCGCCCTGCAAAGCTTGCTGCTTTGGGCTTTCGCCTGCACTACTCATATTTAAAGATGTGAGAAACAAAGTAAATTAAACTAGCAAACGTTTATATAAAGAGGCAGATTCCTTATTTGTAGAGTAGCGCAGCAACTCAAGCTGTGCAAAGGGGAGAAAGGAGGGCTGAGCCATATATATTTTTTAAAGTAGTCTCCTGCTGGTGCCCTACTATAAAACCTGCCTAGTGCCACAGACATTCTTTGCACAGTGGTACAGAGGTGTGGGTGTGCTGTTTGGCATAAGATGTGTACTAAAGGCCTACCCTTGCTGTACAAAATCCTATGCCTGGACAAATTCAGAACCATCCCACGGTTTGTATGTGTGCTCTGCAGTGCAGCACACATGCAATGTACAGAATATTTGGAGAAATTAAAACATTTCTCATCGGTGGTGGCTGCTTCAAGGAGGTGTTTTTGACGCAAAGCCTAATTGTGCTTGCACAGATCTGCCAAAGCAATACCCAAATAATGCCCCCTTAATGCAAAGTGGTGAAGATTGCTATTTGCACTGAGAAAGGGGCACCGTTTCAGCACAAAATACTTTTTGTGCCAGAAAGTAAATACCCTTGCAAGACTTTGCATCGATTTACATCACCTTGCACCATCACAAATATGTAAATCTGCACCTAGCTTTCTTGGCGTGGGTGGTATTCGTGACCTCAATAATCGATCATGTATCAGTTCTAACTGGGCATGACAAGTTTCTGTGGTCTCGCACCAGAGACTGACATTTAGGGGCTCCGGACACCACAAATGGTCTGTGTTGTAATTTACCACTGCTGCTCTTTATTCTACTTCTCCTAAATTACCCTGTGCCTTGGCCATTCACATTTAAGGATGGGTTGGACAGGGAGAACGTTTTACTGCTTTGTTCAATCTTTTTTTTTGTGTCGCACCCAGTAGACTCTCCTCCCTCCCAGCTTAGCCACAAAGCTGCAGTACAGCAGGAAACAGATTTTCACAATGTTGGACGATTAAAGTTTGCAAACTTTTGAATTGGGAAAAATGGCTACCGTTTACTGGCCTATGATGTCCCCAGGTAGTGGGGAAAGGTGTCTCAGTGATCGTTGGGTCACAGGGTCCTACCATGATGCCCTTCTAGCTTGAGATATGCTTTGTGGAAAATGTTGAAGAGCCACAAAGGGGTCAGATTGATTGCTGCTAGGTGAGTACGCACTCTAGGCAGTTTAGCTAGTTGGGTTTCCCACCAAGATCAGCTAGGATTACACAACCTTCCTTTCTATCCCACTACTAACTGTCTTGCATCTTAAATTCAGTGCAGGGGTTTTGGCTTTGCACCCTGTTGTGCCAGTGCACTTTTTGCACTCCCACATGTAACAAAATTTAGTTGGCCTTGGATTTACAGATAGGGTTGCCACCTGGTTTGTTTTGTACCAGCCCTGTCTGTATTTTTATGTCCAGGCTGGTAAAAAATATTAGGAATACAGTGAAATCTGATATTTTGTTTCCCTTCTGAAACATAAGTCTACAACAAAAAACGCAGTTTAAAAGTATTTCAGAGCTGTTTTAAATCATTTCAGAATGATTATTAGAAGAAACATGGATAATTAACATGTTACAAAAGAATCCTAGACTTCTAACATTTTTTTTTCTTTCTGTTCCATAAGAGCAAAACGTAAGCAAATCACTTTTTTTCTAAGAAAAACTTCAACCCTCTCTACAAAGTATATTACAATGTGCCCAAAAGGCCATATATGTGTTGATCTGCTTTGGTCTTAATATTAATTACATAACGCCGTCCTTTAAAAGTAGTTAGTTGAATCTGGAATCTTGAACCAGTTCGTAATAGAGATTGGCGAATGGGGGGTGGAACTTGCACACAGAACTATTAGTCATGGGTTCTTCGTTCTAAAAATCTCCCCTGTATCCTAATATCAAATCTACCAACAAGATTGTATTTAACACAGATTTGATGCTTAAATCAACTCATCCAAGCATAAACTAAACTGTGCCCTACATACACGTCTGTCTCGCTAAATTCATGTGCAGTTGTACACACTCAAGAAATCAGCTCCTAGAAAACGTTTAAATTTGCTGCATAAACAAGAAGTCGGTTGCAGTGCCACAGATGATAATGCATAGCTGTCAAGTTTCCCAGGTCCATGCGTGATGTGCTGCTCCTGTCCAGGTGTTTTTCCTTTGAATTCTGGGACTTGTAGTCCTGTTGTATTATGGAATATGCAAGACCTATACAGTACGCAAGACTACAAGTCGCAAAATTCAAAGAAACACCTAAACTGGAGCAGCACAGCACGCATGGGCCTGAGAAACTTGGCAGGGCTGACAATGTAAAGTGGCTCTTAACACTTACATCTCTCCTTCCTGTGTGCCCCAGAACTGCTCTTTCCGTAGGTCAACTGTCCATGGATGTTTTTACAGTATAAAAACTGTCTCTGGAAAAAAAAGTTGAAAACCAGTCTTACCCACGCAGTGATGCTGAACTTTTCACAATGTGTGTGTATTTCTTGTTTTTAGACTTGTTTCTACAGGCAGTTGTTCTTGTCCCCCCCCATCGTTTCTTTAACAGTTGAAAGAATAACACATTTTTTAGATGTGGAAGCTCCCCCTGCTCACCCCAAGAAGAAACCACAGACCCAAAGGAGGGGTGTGCCCCACAATTTGAAATTTTCACCAAGATCTCTGATTTACTCAGAAATAAAAACTGACTTCCACCCGCAGTTTCACTTGCAGTCTGGATGACCTCAAGAACACCAATGATTCCACAGGGATGCTATAGGCCTCCTTCACCTCTCAGCAGCCTTTGACATGATGGGCCAACGGCTACTACTACATAGGCTAAATGAGGTACGGGCTTGGCCTAAAATGGATTGTCTTCTCTCACAAATAGGGCACATTTGTGACTCTGTCTCCTTTCTACTGACCACCAGCTTTGCAAGAAGGGTAGGTGCCCTCAGAGCTCATTGAATGCGTCTGTTCTTTTCAGTGTGTAACTGTTCCCTCCCACCCCCCGCCCCCACATGGTCCAGGACTCTATTGCTACAGTGCTGTCATACATTGACTGTGCCACTGGGTAGTACATCAAGCTCACAAAGCATCTCATCAACAAACTTCATCAAATTGAGAATGATGCTGGCAGAGAAGTTCTTACCCTGAACTGACGTAGCCATATCGCTGCTTCCCTGAACTGGTCACTTGCCACAGAAGAATCTCTATCAGATCTCTCAGTACCAATTTTTCCACAGCACAAACCTAAACTTTGCACCCAAAGGAGGAACCTTAGGTAGATATTATATTTATGAATGCATGAATATATATATATCCACTCCACAACTTTCGCTGAAGCCCGAGCCTTTTGTTACGGCGGGCAACGCGGCGGGGTAGCGAACCCCTATTAATCCCACACAAATCTGGTGTTTCGGCCAGAGAATGATCCAAACCAAATCACAACAGTGCCGCGGCTCCCATAAACAAACGTGTTTATTCTGATAGGCAACAAACAATCCCGACGCGCTTCGGAGTTACTCCACTCCTTTGTCACAGGTTAGGTTTGTACTTTTTTCATTTCTCTTTTAAAGAGACCACCACATAGATAACGTGCAAGTGATAAACATAGAAAAAAGGTTACATGTTTTGTTTCGACATTGTCGTTTTCAATAAAGTTACCGCAGCGCTTGTACACTTGGTAAATGAAACTTCTTTTCATAAACTTGCATGATTATTTGATCAGTAAATAACTAAATGTAGCACTACATACTTTCATGTGATTTTGTTTCGCTTGACGGGAAAGAATAAACTATTCTGCCACAGTGGGCAAATATCTCCGAAACCCAGATTGAATTTCAATATTGTTATTGCTCAAACATTTTGATCTTCAAACACAATTTGGCCCCAATGGGCCTTGCCATCTTAATACAAGTATGCTCTTGTTGAACTGTTACTATCCGCCGAAGGCAATGAATTCTTGCACAACTTAAATTCGGATGACTACACTGATTAGTTTACTCAATCCTTAATGTAGCCTCAGTGGGCATATCAAAGCATTTAAAGTCCACAACCAAGATTTGATCAAATTAAACATAAAGTCCCTACTGTACAACAGTAGATAGATATTAGAGCTCTTCTGCATTGCGGTGTCTTCACATCTGTAAAAATAAACAAAAACATGAACCAGTGATTAAAATGTGATACACAGAAACCTATAGTTAAAAACTTAAACAAACAAAACCTTAAAAACACTTATACAAGAGGGAAACAACTGAGTAATCTATTTTTTATCCTAAGTGTACGGATAATTCTTTGTCCAAATTTAAACCCTTTGGGTGGAGTGTGTTATATTTGATGATCATTTTGGATTCTAACCTCCTTAGTTCCTGGGTCCTATTACCACCTCTTTCTCTTACTGGGATTTTGTCAAGGACATAACATTTTAGTAGGTTGCCATTCTGATTATGGCTGGTCTTAAAGTGACGAGCAATTGGATATTGCTTATCATTGTTTTTGATTGCTCGTAAATGTTCCAGCACTCGCTTTTTGGCCTTATGGATAGTGCTCCCTATATAGAATTTATTGCAGGGGCATCTCAGGGCATGCACTACATATTCTGTGTTACAGGTAAGATGTTTGGAGATCCGTTGGGGGGTTGTCTGTCTGAAATTTTGAGTGTTTTACAGCTTTCACTATATTTACAAGCTTTGCATTGGTTGCACGTGTAGAAACCCTGAAGCTCAATTTTGTTTTTAACTTGATTAACTAAAAAGTGCTTAAGGAATCTTTCAGGGATTTAGCTTTTCTAAAAGTCACTGCTGGATTATCTCCAATTTGTTCAGCCAAATCGGTGTCCGTCTTCAGGACTTCCCAATATTTTTTCAAATCTCTTAACTTCCCAGGCTTGATTATGGTATGTCGTAATGAATCTAATCTGTTCTTTCTCGTTTTCAGGCTGTTTCTTAGGTATAAGCAGATCATTTCGTTTTAATTTCTCTTCTTTTACCATTGCTTGCTTGATTGTCTTTTTGCTATATCATCCATCTATAAACCTCTGGGTCATGATTGCTTTCGCTTTTAAGAATCCTTCTTCAGTACTGCAATTCCGTTTGGCTCTCAATAATTCGCCAAAGGAATGCTGTGGATTAAATTGCTGGGATGGCAACTGTCTGCATGTAGCAGACTGTTGCCTGCTGTTGCTTTGCGAAATAACTGACTCGTTACTTTATTTTCTTTAATTTCCAGTTTGAGATCTAAAAACTCAATAGTAGTGTCACTTGTATGACTCGTGAATTGTAAATTCATCGAGTTATCGTTAAGTATGGTGATGAATTCTTGTGCTTGGTACTCTGTCCCTTTCCAAATACAGAAGATATCGTCAATGTATCTTACCCAGAGGACGACGTGGTCATTAAACTGTTTAATGGTACTAACCACTTGCTTCTCCCACCAGCCAAGATACAACCCGGCAAAGCTGGGGGCGAAGCAAGTTCCCATCGCCGTCCCCTGGGTTTGTCTGTACAATTGATTATTGAAGAGGAAGAAATTGTTGGTAAGGCAAATATACATCATTTCTAGGAGCATCTCTGTGTGTAGGAGAAAAGAAAGGGATCTTCCTTTAAGGAAGTATCTGCACGCATCGATACCTAAATCATGGGGGATACACGTGTAGAGACTGCAGACATCTAGACTCATCAATAAATAGTTTTCATTCCACGAGATCTCAGTAATGAGTCTTAAGAAGTTTCCTGTATCTCTTACATGCGAGGGCAATGCCTGGACAAGAGGTTGTAGAAAATAGTCCACATATTTGGAAGTGTTTTCCAACAGACTTCCTCTAGATGACACGATAGGTCTTCCTGGCGGGTTAGACAAGTTTTTGGGCAATTTGGGCAATAGATACAATGCCGGAATTTTGGGATATTTACATGATAAAAACAAATATTCTTCCCATTCTTAAATTCCTTTGTCCCGCCAATTAACAAGTTTTTCCAAAAAATCATTATTGTCCTCCTCATACTGTTTTTTTGATGCTGTTGTATATCTATCTTTGTCTTACAATTGTCGATGTGGTGGTCTCTTTAAAAGAGAAATGAAAAAAGTCAAAACCTAACCCGTGACAAAGGAGTGGAGTAACTCCGAAACACGTCGGGATTGTATGTTGCCTATCAGAATAAACACGTTTGTTTATGGGAGCCGCGGCACTGTTATGATTTGGTTTGGATCATTCTCTGGCCGAAACATCAGATTTGTGTGGGATATATATAGACTTTGACAAAGACCCTGAAGGTTGAAACGCGTCAGTCAAATAAACATTATTCTCTAAAATAATCCTGAGTGCGACTTCACCTTTTGTTGTAAGACTGAAGGATTCTGCAAATATATATATATATATATATATATATATATTATCTACTGGCGGTCGCCAGTAGATAGTTATAGTTAGGACCTATTTTCCATAGGAAATCCGCGACATTCTATTTGAAATAACTCTTGCGTCGGTTGACGAATCTTCGCGAAATTTTCAAACTTTATGGCCCGCTCCGGTCCGCTCCTACCCTGAAAGTCTCAGGGTGATTCGTCAAGCGGGGGCCGAGAAAAAGGGGGTCCCAAAACGTGTTTTCCCCATTCATTTTCCCATAGGAAACTTTAGACACGGCTACAGCCCGAACTGCTGAACGGAATTACACCAAATTTGGCAAAGAGGTAGTTCTTGGTTCAGAAAGAACCCTTTTTGTTAAATGGTGTAAATCCGTTCAGTAGTTGCTGAGAAATTAAAAAATAAGAGTCAAAAAATCAATTTCCCATAGGAAACTTTATGCAAGGCTACAGCCCGAACTGCTGAACGGAATTACACCAAATTTGGCAAAGAGGTAGTTCTTGGTTCAAAAAGAACCCTTTTGTTAAATGGTGTAAATCCGTTCAGTAGTTGCTGAGAAAATCAAAAGTAAAAACACATATATATCTGGGCGGAGCCTAACCACACATGTCATCGTGAGATCTGATTGGCTGTCAGCACTTCATCCTGGAATTGCTGGCAGCCATCTTGGGACCAATATAAATGATAGTACCCCAATGAAATGCATTGTAGTGAATCGAAGATTTTGAGGGTTACCAAAAGGAGAACTATAAAGGGTGATAACAGACTTTAGTTACATTAGAATTCATTTGTTGATGGTACCATACTAATTTCAGGAATTGTGGTGTGTTTTAAGGTGATTTTACCCTGTGAAAAACCTTCTGCTAGGATATCATGAATCATGTTTGAGAGAAAACTATTTTCATATGCTTGTCCCATACAGTTTTGGAAGGTGCTCCAGAAGCTAAAATGAGAGCATATTTTCTGTAAATTCACATTATCTTTCTCAGTCATGTGAGAATGAAGTCTGACATTCTCAGTAAAACATGTACATCCAACAAGGGCAGAGACTGTCAGTTGATTCCTTTGTATTCTACTGCAGCTTCCCAGAGTGTTCTAAAGAACAACTAGAGTGCTAACAGCCTTACTTATGACAAAAGTATGGCACACCTGAAGCCATCTTGATTGGAATAAACTGGTAACACTTAAAACATTTAATTTAAAAAGGAACAAAATGATGGGGTTCATCTTGTCATAGAAATTATGGTTAGTGCTCTGGAAAGAAAAATTAGGACATGTTTCAAGTGTGATCTCAAATATCTTCCGGTTATATTTCAACAGGAGCAGCCTGTCAGTTGATGCCTTTGTGTTCTACTGCAGCTTCCCAGAGTGTTCTAAAGAACAACTAGAGCGCTAACAGCCTTACTTATGACAAAAGTATGGCACACCTGAAGCCATCTTGATTGGAATAAACTGGTAACACTTAAAACATTTAATTTAAAAAGGAACAAAATGAGGGGGTTCATTTTGCCATAGAAATTATGGTTAGTGCTGCAAAAAGAAGATTTAGTGCATGTTTTAAGTGAGATCTCAAATCCTCTTCTATTTCATTAGAAAATTCTGACATGCAGACTGAAACAATCACTTTCAATACCAGCAGTAGACTTCCAGTTAACTCCTTGGTGAGCAGTAGCTTTACTACAGTGATCTAATGAACAACTAGAGTAATAACATTCTGAATTTATGGCAAATGTGTGACACATCTGAATGCCTTCTTGATGGAATCAAAGTAAAAACTGAAAGCATTTCCTACTGAGGAGACTGCAGTAAATGAGGAAATTAGGAAACTTCATAACAAAGAAGTCTTCCAAGATGGCCACCAGTGAAAAAAGAGCCCAAATGTAGCACAAATATTACCCAGATGTAGCCCACATATAGCCCAATGACAAAAGTGTGCAAAACACTTTTTATTTTTTGTTTTTTTGCAGTTTTATGTAGTGCAGACTGGTCAGGTATTGGAGCGTTGCATCTTAAAACATGACCCCCCTACACTACAAAAACACCACTGCACTACCCTAAACCACTACCCCAGCACGACCCCCTACACTACACATGCACCACTGCACTATCCTAAACCCTAAAACACTACCCCCAGCATGACCCCCTACACTACACAAACACCACTGCACTACCCTAAACCCTAAAACACTACCCCAACACCACTGCACTAACCTAAATCCTAAAACACTACCCCCAGCACGACCCCCTACACTACCCAAACACCACTGCACTACCCTAAAACATGACCCCCTACACTACACAAACACCACTGCACTACCCTAAACCCTAAAACACTACCCCCAGCACGACCCCCTACACTACACAAGTACCACTGCACTACCCTAAAACACTACCCCCAGCACGACCCCTACACTACACAAACACCACTGCACTACCTTAAACCCTAAAACACTACCCCCAGCACGACCCCCTACACTACCCAAACACCACTGCACTACCCTAAACCCTAAAACACTACCCCCAGCACGACCCCCTACACTACACCAGCACCACTGCACTACCCTAAACCCTAAAACACTACCCCCAGCACGACCCCCTACACTGCCCGAACACCACTGCACTGCCCTAAACCCTGAAACACCAGCCCCTGCACGACCCCCTACACTGCCCGAACACCACTGCACTGCCCTAAACCCTGAAACGCATACCCTAGCACGACCCCCTACACTGCCCGAACACCACTGCACTGCCCTAAACCCTGAAACACCACCCCCTTCACGACCCCCTACACTGCCCGAACACCACTGCACTGCCCTAAACCCTGAAACACCACCCCCAGCATGACCCCTACACTGCCCGAACACCACTGCACTGCCCTAAACCCTGAAACACTACCCCCAGCAAGACCTCCTACACTGCCCGAACACCACTGCACTGCCCTAAACCCTGAAACATCACCCCCAGCAAGACCCCTACACTGCCCGAACACCACTGCCCTAAACCCTGAAACACCACCCCCAGCACGACCCCCTACACTGCCCGAACACCATTGCACTGCCCTAAACCCTGAAACACCACCCCCAGCACGACACCCTACACTGCCCGAACACCACTGCACTGCCCTAAACCCTGAAACACCACCCCCTGCACGACCCCCTACACTGCCCGACACTACTGCACTGCCCTAAACCCTGAAACACCATCCCCAGCACGACCCCCTACACTGCACGAACACCACTGCACTGCCCTAAACCCTGAAACACTACCCCCAGCAAGACCCCCTACACTGCCCGAACACCACTGCACTGCCCTAAACCCTGAAACACCACCCCCAGCAAGACCCCCTACACTGCCCGAACACCACTGCCCTAAACCCTGAAACACCACCCCCAGCAAGACCCCCTACACTGCCCGAACACCACTGCACTGCCCTAAACCCTGAAACACCAGCCCCAGCACGACACCTACACTGCCCGAACACCACTGCACTGCCCTAAACCCTGAAACACCACCCCCAGCACGACCCCCTACACTGCCCGAACACCACTGCACTGCCCTAAACCATGAAACACCAGCCCCAGCACGACCCCCTACACTGCCCGAACACCACTGCACTGCCCTAAACCCTGAAACACCACCCCCAGCACGACCCCCTACACTGCCCGAACACCACTGCACTGCCCTAAACCCTGAAACACCAGCCCCAGCACGACCGCCTACACTGCCCGAAAACCACTGCACTGCCCTAAACCCTGAAACACCAGCCCCAGCACGACCCCTACACTGCCCGAACACCACTGCACTACCCTAAACCCTCAAACACCAGCCCCAGCATGACCCCTACACTGCCCGAACACCACTGCCCTAAACCCTGAAACACCAGCCCCAGCAACACCCCCTACACTGCCCGAACACCACTGCACTGCCCTAAACCCTGAAACACCACCCCCAGCAAGACCCCCTACACTGCCCGAACACCACTGCACTAAAGCCTGAAACACCACCCCCAGCAAGACCACCTACACTGGCCGAACACCACTGCACTGCCCTAAACCCTGAAACACCACCCCCTGCACGACCCCCTACACTGCCCGAACACCACTGCACTGCCCTAAACCCTGAAACACCAGCCCCAGCAAGACCCCCTACACTGCCCGAACACCACTGCACTGCCCTAAACCCTGAAACACCACCCCCTGCACGACCCCTACACTGCCCGAACACCACTGCACTGCCCTAAACCCTGAAACACCACCCTCAGCACGACACCCTACACTGCCCGAACACCACTGCACTGCCCTAAACCCTGAAACACCACCCCCTGCACGACCCCCTACACTGCCCGAACACCACTGCACTGCCCTAAACCCTGAAACACCACCCCCTGCACGACCTCCTAGACTGCCGGAACACCACTGCACTGCCCTAAACCCTGAAACACCACCCCCAGCACGACCCCCTACACTGCCCGAACACCACTGCACTGCCCTAAACCCTGAAACATCAACCCCAGCAAGACCCCTACACTGCCTGAACACCACTGCCCTAAACCCCTGAAACACCACCCCCTACACTGCACGAACACCACTGCACTGCCCTAAACCCTGAAACACCACCCCAGCACGACACCCTACACAGCCCGAACACCACTGCACTGCCCTAAACCCTGAAACACCACTCCCTGCACGACCCCCTACACTGCCCGAACACCACTGCACTGCCCTAAACCCTGAAACACCAGCCCCAGCATGACCCCTACACTGCCCGAACACCACTGCACTGCCCTAAACCCTGAAACACCACCCCCTGCACGACCCCCTACACTGCCCGAACACCACTGCACTGCCCTAAACCCTGAAACACCAGCCCCAGCACGACCGCCTACACTGCCCGAAAACCACTGCACTGCCCTAAACCCTGAAACACCAGCCCCAGCACGACCCCCTACACTGCCCAAACACCACTGCACTACCCTAAACCCTCAAACACCAGCCCCAGCATGACCCCCTACACTGCCAGAACACCACTGCACTGCCATAAACCCTGAAACACCAGCCCCAGCAACACCCCCTACACTGCCCGAACACCACTGCACTGCCCTAAACCCTGAAACACCACCCCCAGCAAGACCCCCTACACTGCCCGAACACCACTGCACTAAAGCCTGAAACACCACCCCCAGCAAGACCACCTACACTGGCCGAACACCACTGCACTGCCCTAAACCCTAAAACACCACCCCCTGCACGACCCCCTACACTGCCCGAACACCACTGCACTGCCCTAAACCCTGAAACATCAACCCCAGCAAGACCCCTACACTGCCTGAACACCACTGCCCTAAACCCTGAAACACCACCCCCTACACTGCACGAACACCACTGCACTGCCCTAAACCCTGAAACACCACCTCCAGCAAAACCCCTACACTGCCTGAACACCATTGCTCTGCCCTAAATCCTGAAACACTAGCCCCAGCATGACCCCGTACACTGCCCAAACACCACTGCACTGCCCTAAACCCTGAAACACCACCCCCAGCACGACCCCCTACACTGCCCGAACACCACTGCACTGCCTTAAACCCTGAAACACCAGCCCCAGCAAGACCCCCTACACTGCCCGAACACCACTGTACTGCCCTAGACTCTGAAACACCAGCCCCAGCAAGACCCCCTACACTGCCCGAACACCACTGCACTGCCCTAAACCCTGAAACACCAGCCCCAGCATGACCCCCTACACTGCCCGAACACCACTGCACTGCCCTAAACCCTGAAACACCAGCCCCAGCACGACCACCTACACTGCCCGAACACCACTGCACTGCCCTAAACCCTGAAACACCAGCCCCAGCACGACCCCCTACACTGCCCGAACACCACTGCACTGCCCTAAACCCTGAAACACCAGCCCCAGCACGACCCCCTACACTGCCCAAACACCACTGTACTGCCCTAAACCCTGAAACACCTGCCCCAGCACGACCCCTCTACACTGCCCGAACACCACTGCACTGCCCTAAACCCTGAAACACCACCCCTGCATGACCCCCTACACTGCCCGAACACCACTGCACTGCCCTAAACCCTGAAACACCACCCCCTGCAGCACCCCCTACACTGCCCGAACACCACTGCACTGCCCTAAACCCTGAAACACCACCCCCTGCACCGCCCCCTACACTGCCCGAACACCACTGCACTGCCCTAAACCCTGAAACACCACCCCCAGCACGTCCCCTTTACTGCTCGAACACCACTGCACTGCCCCAACCCCTGAAACACCACCCCCAGCACGACCCCCTACACTGCCCGAACACCACTGCCCTAAACCCTGAAACACCACCCCCTGCACGACCCCCTACACTGCCCGAACACCACTGCACTGCCCTAAACCCTGAAACACCACCCCCAGCACGACCGCCTACACTGCCCGAACACCACTGCACTGCCCTAAACCCTAAAACACCACCCCCAGCATTACCCTCTACGCTGCCCAAACACCACTGCACTGCCCTAAACCCTCAAACACTCCCCCAGCACGATCCCCTACACTACCCGAACACCACTGCACTGCCCTAAACCCTCAAACACTCCCCCAGCACGACCCCTACACTACCCGAACACCACTGCACTGCCCTAAACCCTAAAACACTCCCCCAGCACGACCCCCTACACTACCCGAACACCACTGCCCTAAACCCTAAAACACTCCCCCAGCACGACCCCCTACACTACCCAAACACCACTGCACTGCCCTAAACCCTAAAACACTACCCCCACATGACCCCCTACACTACCCAAACACCAATGCACTACCCTAATCCCTAAAACACTACCCCCGCATGACCCCTACACTACCCTAAACCCTAAAACACTACCCCCGCACGACTCCCTACACTACACAAACACCACTGCACTACCCTAAACCCTAAAACACTACCCCTACACTACACAAACACCACTGCACTACCCTAAACCCTAAAACACTACCCCAGCAGTACCCCTACACTACCCAAACACCACTGCACTAACCTAAACCCTAAAACACTACCCCCAGCAGTACCCCTACACTACCCAAACACCACTGCACTACCCTAAATCACTACCCCCAGCACGACCCCCTACACTACCCAAACACCACTGCACTACCCTAAACCCTAAAACACTACCCCAGCACGACCCTCTTCACTACCTAAACACAACTGCACAATTTGTTACAGGCGTTGCAACGCAGGCCTGTGGTGCTTACTGGAAGTACCTAATGGGCTAGTTGGGCCCCAGGGACCCTCAGGATTCAAGGTGACCTAATCCCCCAACTTAAAACGCACCACGGGGCGCGTTTGCACAGTGGTGAAGGGAGGGCGGGGCCTCGGGTGACATGTGAGCAAACACGCCCTGTGGTGCGTTTTAAGTTGGGGAATTAATTCCCTTTGAATCCTGAGGGACCCTGGGGGCCAACTAGCTCACCAGGTACCTTCAGTAAGCACAACAGAGTTGCGTTGCAGAGAGGTGAAAAAGGTGCGTGGCCTCGGAACGCCTCTCTGCAACTCAGCTCTGTGGTCCTAACTGTAGGTACCTGGGGGCTAGTTGGGCCCAGGGACCCTCAGAATTCAAGGGGACTTAATCCTGCAGCTTAAAACGCGCCACGAGGTGCGTTTGCACACGTCACCTCAGGCCCCCCTCCCTTCACCACTGTGCAAACGCGCCCTGTAGCGCGTTTTAAGAGGTAGTTTTAATCCCCTGCCCTATTATGTACTAGGGACTTGCAGAGGAGGTCATGCTAATCACAGGGGTACCCCAACGCATAGTGTTCCCTAGTGTATGTAGGTGTTTTCACTGTATTCTAAGTGTCTTTTAGCATAGCACTGGCTCTGGTTAGTCAGTCAGTTACCACCAGTACCCGTCTGAAAAAGTTGTGGGCCCAGGATGATTTTGCAACAAGGCCTCTTTCTGCTCCTCTGTTGGTTCTTTCTGCACATCTTTTGCTTCTTTCTGTGCGTTTTTTCTTCTTTCTTCGCATGCCCTACCTCTGTAGGTATAGTTAGAAACTAGCATTTAAAAAAACCTTTGAAATTCACTTAAAAAATCATAGGTTTCAGGCACGTTATAGTTAGAAATTAGCATTTAAAAAACCTTTGAAATTCACTGAAAAAACCATAGGTTTCAGACACGTTATAGTTAGAAATTAGCATTTAAAAAACCTTTGAAATTCACTGAAAAAACCATAGGTTTTAGGGACAGTTATAGTTAGTTGGACATTTCACTCGTACAAAACCATAGAAATTCCCCCGTTATAGTTAGTTCAGCTAACTAGAACTCGCGCCCCCGCAATGCACTGCTGATGACGTCACATATTACATCACTCATGACATGGTCAGTGACATCACTGATGACATCACTGATGACATCACTGATGACATCACTGATGACATCTCAAATGACATCACTGATGACATCATCCATGTGATAATTTCATGCATCTTCTCACACCCTAATATAACTTTTGATACACCCACTCTAAATTACAGACTGCCATTCTCAAAACCATAGACACTCCAACACCAAAAACTACATACCCACTCACTGATTCTTAGGTCTACACACACATCCACTCACTCATACTTAGTCACTCAGTACAGGACTATCATATGCACTCATACACCTATATAAACACTCACACACCGCCACTCATCCATAGAGGTACTCACACACCTAGTCAGGCAAAAAACTTAATCACACACCCATTTACTCACCTATTCAGTTATACACACACCAGCTCACTTACTCATACAAATACTAGCACATTCTTACGCTCTTATACAAACACTGATACAAGTACACACTCATCCATACAGCCACTCTCACAATCACACACTCTCACTTATAGCCATTTATATACTCCAACACACATATATACTGCCTTTCACATATGTAGTTACTCACACATGTACCACTGAGATATACATTCAATCACTAACACACCCATACACACACTCACCCACCCATACAGTCCATCACAGATGCACTCTTGAAACCATGCACCCAGTGAATCACCAACTCACACATCTATGCACAGAGTCACACACACCCCACCCACACAAACACTCAGGCACCCATACAGATACTCAGACAATCAATCAATAACCCATGTAGACACTCATGTAGCTATTCAGAAAGCCATGCAGCCGCTTACAAACCAACAGACAGACAGATACAGACATTCACACAGTTTAGTCACTAACCCATGCATTCAGTAAGATACATTTAATCACTCACTTGTAGAGTCAGTCACTCACGTACTAAATCATCCATTCAGACACTTATACACCCACTCATTCTTCAATACGCCTTTCCCTATATATATTAAACATATTTAAACTTTACAGAAACACACAGTCACTGGATGATGTCATCAGTGATGTCATTTGAGATGTCATCAGTGATGTCACTGACCATGTCATGAGTGATGTAATATGTGACGTCATCAGCAGTGCATTGCGGGGCGCGAGTTATAGTTAGCTGAACTAACTATAACGGGGGAATTTCTATGGTTTTGTACGAGTGAAATGTCCAACTAACTATAACTGTCCCTAAAACCTATGGTTTTTTCAGTGAATATATATATATATATCTATAAATATATCCAACAACAGCTATAAGAGTGCTTTACATCGAAATAATGTAACTGAGAGTTAAAACATGAGATCTGGGAGATAAAATAATAAAATAGAATACTATTCAAGCAGAAATTAGAGAATCATAGGGTGGTGGATATATACAGAGATATGTGGGTTGTAGTGGAGGAAATAAGCAGATACCAGAGTTCCAGAAGTTGCTTGAGCAGGTGTGTCTTGAGTTGCTACCTGAAAGGTAGGAAAGGAGCAGATTTTCTCAGGGATGCTGGCAAAGAGTTCTATGCTGATACTGCGGCTCTTTAGCAGTATTACTCGCATCTCTAATATTGAAACTTCGAGGAGAAAGGAGTATTAGCTTTTCAAGCCTCTCAAAACTCCTCAGAAGGTAAGCAGTTCTGCAGCGGGTGGACAGTTCTCGTTCTGCATTACTTTGTAAACAGTAATGCATAGTTACAAATTACTCCTGGGTCTGATAAGTAGCCAGTAAAGGCCATGAAGATGTGATGAGACGTTTTTAGCTTCATGCTGTAGCATTCCCGCTAAGTGTACAATAGCGCCGAGTGGGCTTAATGAGAGAGGAACACACCTACGAAAAATAGCATTACCAAAATATTGACTGGTTAGGTTATGACAGGGGCATGTATGGCTGTTTTGAGTTGTTCAGTAATGATGTCTCTTTTTTTATTGGGAGATGAAAGTGTGTACATATTATGTTGTCTAATAGGAATGTGGACACTGAATCAATTGTGATTCATAGAGTTTTAGTAAATTGTACTGGGGAAAGGGAGAAGCCGGTTTAGATTTAGCAAATTCAGAAATGCTGGATTCATTTAGACTCTTTGTTGTTGATGTGGAATGTAGCAGAAACCAAGTATTTTCTAGATTATTAAGATTAACAATTTCTTTCATCCAGTTCTGCAGGTGAGCGAGTCAGTTTGTTAAGGCGAGGTCCAATTTTGTATTGTCTTGTGTTAATCTATGCCAGAGCCTCCCAAAATCAAACTAAATGGCTCCATGTAGATGTTGTTTAGTTTTGAAGCTAAAATGTAGCTGTGACGGACCCCACAAACCTGTTTTGCTGTCAGTGGCACCACTCCTGATCATTCCCCCTTTCACAAGAAACGCATAAGTGAAAGCTGCTTTTCTTTAAACTATTGAAACCATATTCAAGAAAACGATGGTACAGATTTTCCACAGCCCTGGTGGGCAAAAATGAGGATTTTATTATAAAGTGACAGAGGCACATTATATTATGCAGATCTTTTTTGTTCCTCATACACAGCAGCAACAAGGGAGGAACTTTAAAAGTATAACATTTAAAACATTCTGGAACATGCATAAATAGAGAAGCCGCAGCTATCTTCCTTCTTTTTATTGCTGCAAATAAATCTTCCATTTCCATGTCCTCACTGTAGTCTGTGTTGCTTTCCAACTGGTTACTTAATTCTCTTCTTTAAAACTGACCTTCGTTAAAACACAAAATAATCATTCATAGAGTGAATTGATGGGAGGGATAATATTAGCATCCGTGTATTAAAAATAAAATCATGATTTTCCCATTTGGACAGTTAGGTCTGTGGAAAATCGGCATATTATGGCAAGGCTTGAAGGCCAATATTTTGCATGTTCAAAGCTTTGCCATAACATTTTCCACAGCACTCTCAATGGGTTTAAAATATAATCACTTAAATGTAGGCTCAATCAGCTGACATCAGAATATTACACAAATTCCCCCCAACCGTAACAGCTTTGTTAGCCATAGCACCTTGTGCTGGATGTGCCCCAAACTCAAAAACACCTACACCTGCTCCTTTCATCACTTCCTTTATTCACCCTTCCAAAGTTGGTGAAGAACCTGGCTGATGGGTGTGTTTGAAGGATATAAACAATTGTGAATCTCCCGGTTTTCTCAGACCTTCTCTTTCATACTCATATACGCTGACATTCAGTCACACACACATTTTCATGATCATCTAATCTTGGATTAAAAAAATATTTTTAAACATAGTTGTTAGTCTTTTCCTCATATAAAAAGAAACTTCTTCTGGTTGAGAACTCCTAAAGGTCTAATATCTGAAACTAGTCTATAAGATTTCAAGCAAAGCAACATTGCCAGTTTCTAAGACACTCTGCAAGGTAAAATTTTCATGCTTTTCCCATTTTTGCGGTTCTCGAAGAACTGTATTCACGTCCTGCAAAGACTTATTTTTAGCCATAGGCTGGGCTTCTAAACGCATACTCGTAATCAAGCTACGTACAAAAAAATTCGGTCCAACAAGTAACCAGTCCTCTAAAAGATGTCCGGGTGGTATAGGTGATCTATATAAATTAACTGTAGTTAACAATACTCCTCTTCGAAAAGTCTGTCAAATTTACTATGCTAACGGAAGGGCCTGAAACGGGATCCAAATCCCTTCCAGAACATCAGTGAACCCATCTTCCTCACGCCAATTTGTATGCCTTTTGACGTTCCTGGCTCCCAGGATTCTTTAATTAGCTCTGCAGCCTCTGACAACAAGTCTAACACCTGCCAGACTCTCCTGAAATCATCCATGCCATCAGTTGTAATTGTCTTCCACCACCAACTCATGAAACTCCTCTGTTTTATTCTACAACTTGGGATAACCTGGCATTGGCAGGATTGTCCACTAACAACTCCATAATATCCGGGAATCATATTTGTGTATGCCAAAATGATGTTATCAATAATACGTTCAGTGCTCTTTTCACACCTTTATCAAAACTCTCTGGATCTTTGCAAATTGTGGAAACGCTTAAAGTAGACTCTTGTTCCATAAATGAAAGAAAGCATCTACCTCTTTCGTCTTTGGATCCAGTGTCCAACTGAAGAAGACTGGAACCTGAGCATTCAACCTGTTGGCAAAAAGATCTATTTCAAAAGAATATCTCCCTATTCAGCTACCACTCATTTGAATCCATCAAAATCCTTGAATGGCAATTAACAACAAAATTGCTTATCCTATATGCTGAGCTAGAAGCATAATATTCTGCTCTAGTAAAAAATGCCAAAACTCCCTTGCTAAATCAGTTAGTGCTTTTGATTGGAAACCATCTCAGTCTGTTCACATACCTCACTGCAGACACATTGTCCATCCGTAACAAAATATTTACCCTGCCCATCCAAAAATTCTTTTGATATCTTTCTCTACCCTTTGTATTCAATTGAATGTTCCAACATATCTAGACTCTTAAATTATTCACCAAATAGTAAACCTTCCGAGGATGCTTCTCCCACTTAACTAGCAAACTCAGCTAGCTTTTGGTCTATTGTCAGAAGTATACTCTTTTGTCATACAAGGCAGCATGAGTGTTTTCTGTCAAACTGTTCTCTGCACCCACTGGCGCAATTCTTCCACATTGATGACTGTATTGTGCAAATACGCATCCCCGCACATATCAAAAACCTTTGTCAAAGGCCCCAAAATATTGAGAAGCCTGTCATGGCATCCCTTAAGCCCATTGTCTGATCCTTTCCTCTGATCCCAAACTGTTTTTTTCTTTCTGTCAAGAACACCAACATTTTTGGATACAAACTCGTTCTAGGAAACTCTCATTTTAAGCATGTCCTTACTTCCTTTGGCATTTCTCTGAAAATCCAACATTTAAAATAATGGGCTACATGCAAATCTGGAGACCACTGAGGTGACAGAGGATGCTGCACTAACAATGGACCAAACATATAGTCCCAAACAGGTCAAATAACCTTTTGCCATCTTTAACATTAAAACATTTTTCCAATGTTCTATTTTAGGCTTCTCAATTTACTTATCGGATTTGTCCAAATCTGATGATCCACCTATCTCCACTATTGAATAATTAATCACTAGCCACATCTTTGTGATCCATTTTCCTGGCCCTTATAGCCTTCTCTAATGCTCCTTTATGAGTTGATGCCATCTTATTAACGGTTGTGCACTCACCTGGTCCCAACAAGGGAGACCACACTGGAGCCCATGCTGGACTCCTATCCCTCCCGAAGACAGGACATGCCAAAGGAAGTGAAACCTTCTAGCACAAGCTATCCTCCAGGGGGTGAGGGAGTTGGAATAAAATAAGAAAAAAGAGACTTGCGGTACTGAAAATGCTCAGCAGCTGGATGATGGTGTGTAACAGGATTTCGTCACATCCGAGACCTTCTGGGTCTGCGAGGTAGATATGCACCGGACCTGAGCATTTGGGTTTGCGATGGCGTAATACACTGGAAATAACAAGAGGAGGCAATTACCATCAGTACAGTAACAGGCCTCAACATACAATGACCATGCTCTAACTTTAGTAACATACACGTACAAGTTTCGCCAGCAGCACAGCAGGAGAGCAGAATGACCAAAATCACAGAATGAAGTGAGCCACACCCAAGATTACACTTTAAACATAGGTTGGAGTTTCTGGCACTCCCAATGTTACACTGGAAACTTGGGTTGGAGTTTCTGATACTCCCAAGGTTACACTTGAAACATGGTTTGAAGTTTCTGGCACTCCCAAGGTTAAACTCGAAACATGGGTTGGAGTTTCTGGCTCTCCCACGGTATACTAGGAGCACAGATTGGAGTATGACACTTCAAAGGTAAACCTAGCCGCACAGGTTGGCGTATGACACTCGCAAGGTATACTAGGAACACGGGTTGCAGTATGACACTCCCAAGTTATACTTGGCACATTGATCTCGGTACAAGGATCACATATGACTCAAACGCTCTGAGGAGTATTCTCTAGGCACTACTGTTCATCAGAGAAATACTGAGCAAAGTCTCTAGTCCTTGTATAACCACAGTTCAAAGGCCAAGGTTGCAGGAAGGGTCCGGAGCAAATACAATCAAGGTAAACTGGAGGGAAGTCACTGGAAGGAAATTTGAAGACAAGTCTATAGTCTTGACGATGCTGATACTACAGCCTTCTTACTACTATAAAAGGATAGCACGCACTAACATGATATCAAGTAATTTGCCTAGTACTTAAACTTGTCCTATGTTCGAAGACGGTCTTGACTCCGGAAGTTGTTGAGGAACTGGAGTAGCTGAGCAGGAGGCAGAGATGAAGGATGCTTCGAGGGAGCTGTAGCCAAGGGAATCACCGGAGGAGCTTTGAACTGCAGCCAATAAGTGGGTTGCCCAGGTCCGGTCGATTCTTCAGGTGAGTGGGTATGCAGGTAGTTTGTTCTGCAGGGAGCATAGGCCAAGCACGTGGACTGGGTTTGGGCATGGTTTATATAACGTGTTCAGTGTCCAATGGATACAACGCAATCACGTGGTGCACATAGCAGTATGGAAGGTTCTCCAAGACTCCTGAAGGAAACATGTGTTAGTACACTGGCTTTGATCTTCTGGAAAGAGCAGGTGCAAACTAACCGATGGAAGCAGTTAACAGGAAATGGTACATTTTGTCTAAACACAACACGGAATCAAGGATAAAGGACACTTGTGGTTTGGGAATGACAATACACTGAATCAAGGGAAATGGAATCAATGGTCATGGGGACACTCGGGCAAGTTATAGCGTGCCATAAAGCATCACAGGGGTAACGGAACATGAACTCTGCATGCTAGGCCCATTAAACAGAGGGCACATGAGGGGATCTCGACAGTCGCCCCCCCTAAAAGGAACGACCTACAGGTCGTGATTTGTCTGGGTGACAAGCATGAATGGAACGAACCATGGCGGCTCCTCTGCTATGGCGGAGGAGCGTTGCCCCACTGCTTTTAAGGAATGCAAATAAAGAAAACATAAAAAGATATTAACTTTGAGTTATCATTTTATGTTTCTGTGCTGCCTTGCGGGCGGGGCTGCTCTGCTCTTGGAGCAGGGCAGGGGCAGAGTGGTTTGCCCACTCCTAAGTGCACATGACGTTTGGCCAGCTCTCTGGGACCAGCCAAACAGTCATGCGCACTTTCTCTGTTCTCCACGCAGGCTGCATTACAACCTGCGTGAAGAACATGCCCAGGCCCCCATTTCCTTGCTGAGCGCCGAACCACAACGCTCAGACCAATCACACCACTGCTTTGCAGCATTGTGATTGGTCAGGGGAGCCTGGGTGCTTACCAATCGCAACGTTGCATTGCAGCATTGTGATTGGTCAGGGGAGCCTGGCTCTGCTTCCTGTTTCTGGAGGGTAAGTGTTTGTTTATTTATAAAAATTTATATTTTTACATTTCGCTCCCCCGCCACCTGCGAGCCGTGCCGGCCGCCAGTGGGAACGAACCAGCCTTGGGGCATGAACATTGCTGGCTGGTTCCCGAGACTACTCTTCAGGACCATAACCTTGCCAATCAATCAAATAAAACAAGCATCCATTTTCAAGTTTAGAATCTAGGATTCTCTGTACCTCAAATTCCAAACGACCATCCAGTGTTATGGGTGCAGGAGGTAGAACAGGACGGGTCAGAGCACAATAGGGTATCAACGAGGACACATGAAACACTGAATGAGCAGGTAAGTCTTCTTTCAACTGTAACATAACCACTATGGGGTTAATGATTCATTAAATAGAAAAGAGACCTACGTAACAGGGCTGGAGCTTACGTGGTCCCTGTAATTGCAAGTTTTCAGTGGGCAGTCTCTAACTTGTAGTCAGACTGTGGTTGTCGAGGTCTATCAGCATGTCTTTCAACACTCAGCTGAGTTGGATGCAAGTATGATAACCTCTGCTGTTGAGATTTAGTTTCACAGAGTCTTGTATGGCAAGTTAATTTTCAAAACTCATTGCAAAGTTTTCAGGTAACACATATGGATGTATCCCAGTTAAGCAACCGAAGGGGGAGACCCCAGCAGCTGAATGCGGAGTTATAAGCAAACTCAGTGAAAGGTAGCAAGGACTCCCAACCTTTGGGAGTAGAGCTTAAAAAGCATTGTAATATCTGTTTCAGCACCTGATTTACCCACTCTGTCCATCCGACAGAGAGGGACAGACAGACGAGGGTTGAGTATCAATGTCCAATGATGTGCAAAGACTGTGCCAGAATCGTGAAACGAATTGTGAGCCCCTATCAGAATAAACAACCGAAGGGAGCCCTTGCAACCGCATAATTTGTTGAACAAACATGGCAATGGCTTTGACAGTGGCTATCTCCTTTAGGGCCAAAAAATGTGTCATCTGGGAAAAGAGACCGGTTACTACCAAAACAGTAGTATAGCCGTCGTAACTGGGAAGGTCAGTAATAAAGTCCATGCTGAGAACATGCCAATGATAAGGAAGTATGGTCTAGTGGGTTGTAAAAGGGTGTTTCGTTTTGAAAACATGCTGGACAAATCTGAACGCAGTCATGTACATCCTTGGACAATGTGAGCCCCATAAACAATGGTTGATCATTTACAAAGGTCTCTTGAATTCTTTAATTCTTGAATTCTTTAATTGTTTAGCTGTTTTTACCTGGCTATAGGCCTTTTAGTATCTTTGTGTTTACCTTCATTGAATATTGCACTTTGCACGCAGCACTTTTTAAAGGACAGCGTTTCCGGTCCGCCGCGGCAATTTGTGCCGTTTGGGCGGAGAAACGCTGTCCCAACGAGGCACATTTAATCACTTCCGGTGAGCCACTGCGGGTCATAGCACTAGTGGTTGGCTTCCGGAGGAGTACTTCTACCCCATGCTACGCCGGACGCACAGTGGGCAAAGCTCTTGACAGCGCAGGAGAGGGAGGTTGGGAAAAGAATCGAAATTGCACTACTTTTAATTGTTTAGCTGTTTTTACCTGGCTATAGGCCTTTTAGTATCTGTGTGTTTACCTTCATTGAATATTGCACTTTGCACGCAGCACTTTTTAAAGGACAGCGTTTCCGGTCCGCCGCGGCAATTTGTGCCGTTTGAGCGGAGAAACGCTGTCCCAACGAGGCACATTTACTCACTTCCGGTGAGCCACTGCGGGTCATAGCACTAGTGGTTGGCTTCCGGAGGAGTACTTCTACCCCATGCTACGCCGGACGCACAGCGGACGCGTGCAGCGGGCGCGCCTAAGGCAAGCCCGTCTGCGCCCGTCCGCGTCCTGAACGCGGCCAGGGCCAGAGATGCTGTTGGTCATCATTCAGTAATTCAATATACTAGCAAAGAACTAATAGAGCTCAATACACAGGCTAGTAACTGTAAAGTCCAGTTTCATATAAACACCATGAAGGGCCCATTAACTTGCTGTACGTGTAGAACCACCCTGGGCAATCACAGTAGTAGTCCTGGGTTGGCCCCCGTTGAAATGCATAAATCCTATAATAAACGATTACAGTGCGGCTTAATTAATGCAAGATCAATAATTAAGAATGCCCTACACATCTATGACCTGAATAAAATGGACTTAGATTGCCTATTCGTCACAGAAACATGGATGAATGAGTACTCCAACCCAGACATTGTACAAGCTCTCCCACAAGGATACACACTGGCAAGGCATGACAGAATTGGACAAAGGGGAGGGGGCCTAGCAATAATTTATAAACAAGACTTGAAACTAACAACAATTAACGCTATAGAACTTAAGGAAGCCGAGAGCTTTCCTTTCTGCTTCCAGTTAGACAGCAGCACTACGTTTGCTGGAGTATTGCTTTATAGACCCTGGGCCCTATCCTTAAATTTTTAGACACGTTAGGGGAAAGCATTAGCTCCCTAGTGATTAGATACTCTAACTTTACCATCCTAGGAGATTTCAATATACACTTAGAAGCACAAAATATCCCGAATACAAGACAGTTTTCTGAAATCATTGGTACCATGGGACTAAAACAATTGATAGAGGTCCCCACACATGATGCTGGACATACCTTAGATGGTATTTGCACAAATTTGACCAGCTTATCTGCAGAGCACCTTATAACAATTACTTGGTCAGATCATAAATACATCCCATTTAAAATCGATTTTAAGAAGACTCAAGCAGGGAACCCCCTGGGACAATATAGTCCCGCAGGGAGCCGTAAGTGGAATAGTATGCTTAACTATCCCGAGCTTCTAATAATGGCCGAAAAGGGTAAACCTACACTTACGGGCATCCCCATGATTGATAACGACAGATTCAATGAGTGGATGACATCCCTTGCAGACAGCTTAGCTCCAATTGCTCACCCCAGGAAAGGCCCGATTAATAAGAAACAAGCTTCTTGGTTTACCCCCCGTTTAAAGGAATTACAAGGACAATGTAGGAAATCGGAAAGAATCTGGAGACGAGGCTATGAATCAGTGGACCTTATCTCCTTTAAAGCAGCCCTTAGACTCTATCATCATCATATAAAATTGGAAAAAATGTCATTCTACTCCAACCAAATCAATCAAGCAGCTGAAAATCAAAAAACTATTTTTAATATCGTGCAATCCTATATTAAACCCAAAATATTAGATCAGGAAATCATACCATCACAAGGTTTATGCGATAAAATAGCCGAATACTTTGAGAATAAAATCACTGACTTGAGGAAAGATTTCACTGAGACCATTCCCCTGGCCAATAAGCCTATATCCTTAGGGACTACAGGAGAATTCTCTTGTTTTCAAGAAATTAGCCTTGAACAATCAAGACAAGCTATTCTTGCCTGTAAATCTGGCTCACCTTTTGATCCCTGTCCTCCTAGAGTATTACATGCACTTGTGGACATTATTAATCCAACCATAAATCAAATAATTAACTCATCATTTGAATCCTCCAGTGTACCAGATAATTGGAAGATTGCGGCGGTAAAACCCCTTCAAAAAAAGAAAGTCGTGGACCCTACCACCCTCTCCAATCTCAGGCCGATCTCACTGTTACCATGACTAAGTAAACTAGTGGAGAAGTTGGCCAATAGGCAACTAAATGATTTTCTGCAGAAGGAAAACATCCTACTTCCTAAACAATCCGGGTTCAGACCTGGCCATTCAACGGAATCAGTGCTGCTTCACACAACGGAAACGTTAAAGCTGGCCCTAGACCAGGGCAAGGATGCAGTACTGATTCTGTTGGATTTATCGGCCGCGTTTGACACGGTTTCCCACGATATTTTGCGAGATAGACTTGCGACCAGTGGCGTTACTAATAAGGCGCTCGCCTGGTTCTCTTCTTTTTTAGAAAACAGACGCAACATAATTACCCTTGGCTGCCATAAGTCTGCAGAAAAACAGCTATTATCAGGGGTGCCACAGGGCTCTTCCTTAAGCCCAACATTATTCAATCTTTATATGACCCCACTGCTTGCCTTGATAGATTCCTTTGATGTCGAAGCCATTACATACGCAGACGACACACAGATCATCCTTACCCTTGACAAAAATTCTTTACTTGGAAAATCATTTACACTTCGATCAAGAAGGGAAGCCTGTGCTAATCGGCTATCTGTTTGTTGTTGGGTTTTTGGCTGGCAAGAAAAGTCGTTGTTTCTTGCTGTTTTCTCTATAACCTTATTTCGCTATTGTACAGTAGGTGCTTGTATTACCACCTCTTTAGTGTGTTGCTTTAGGTTTGAATAGTTTAATTTATTACTGTCCTTTTTCTAGGGCATTGCATTTACTCTGTGAAGGACACTAAATGCTACATGTTTATTAGTGTTGAGAAGATGAATCTCAAGAATATTTAAAACATATCGTGTATACAGCCTGCTTTGATACATTTCTCAGCAGTCAGGTTATGCAAATATGTTGCAAGCTGTATTGTACTTTAAAGGCTTTGAAGGATTAATGAATTAAGTGATTTGATGTATTTATTTTTTGTTTCACAGCATTAACATGCGAGTAGATGTATGCATATTATAACTGTATTAAACACTCCTCGCCAGGCTTTGCCATACAGTGGCTTAAGTCATTGTTTAAAAATTGCCATTAAGGCCCATGTGCATTGTACAGAAAGCCATTAATGTGCAGGACACTATTTCTTGTAAATAGATTTGACTTCTACATACCAACTAAAAGATTACACTCCGCTTTGAATCCAGTGTTCTTAATCCAGCATTATTATGCACAGCTATGCAATTGTTTGCACCTTCAAGTAAGGGTTATGGACAACAATCCAAACTTTAGGCATGTTAAAAAACTCACCTTTTCCCAGTTAACTGCAAGTTCAGTTTATCAGACTTTTTTTTTATTATTCTAATGAAATGAAAAGGCGTTTGTAGAGCGCAAGCATACTCCAGGGAGTGTCCCGGTGCTGGGGAGTAAGGTAACCTGCAGACTAAAAGATGAATGTTGTAAGCCACTTGCCGGGAAAGCCAGGTTTCAGCCTCTTTCTGAAAACCGGATGTTTAGAGATAGCATGCAGCTCCAGAGGGAGTTTGTTCATGGCCCTTGATCCGAGATAAGAAAAGGATCTTCCTCCAATTCTGGTGCGGCAATGTTTAGGGACGCTGGCTAGATCCTCCTCAGGTGCACTGCTCCTTTCTCATGATGGGCTTTATGAGCCAGGACCACTGTCTTAAAGAGAATCCTCTTTTTAATGGGTAGCCAGTGGAGTGATTTCAAATGCGGGGTCATATAAGTTCTAGCAGCAAGATTGAGGACTATTCTGGCCACCGCACTCTGGACCACTTGCAGATGACTCAGAAGATAGTCAGGAAGACCCAGATAAAGTAGATTTCCATAGTCAAGCCTGGAAGTAATCAGGACCTGGATCACCGTTTTCCTAGTTTTGACAGATAGCAGAGGTAAATAAAATGTCAATGCGTAGCAGCCCAAAACAGGTGCCCACCAGAGCCTGAATTTGAGGTTGAAAGGACAGGGCACTGTCAATTTTGACTTCCAAATTTTTTAACCGAGCTCTGAGTGCCAGGGGGAGGCATCAAGACCTCCAAACCTAAAGTGGGGTAGAGCCAAAAAACACAATCTCCGTTTTATCGGGATTGCATTTTAGTTGGTTAATTGACAGGCAATTGAACACATTAGTAAGACAGGATTTAATATCTCCGCCATCAAATTCTGCCCCTTTTTCACAAGTGAAAAGCAGCCAAGTATCGTCGGTGTATGATATTACTTTAGCCCCCAATGCCTCAGCAAGGACGGCTAGAGGGGCAAGATAGGCATTGAATAATGTAGGGCTCAATGCCAAGCCCTGAGGTACTCCAACTTTTAAATCCAGAATTGGGGATGCAAGCGGGGGGATCCACACTTCTTGGCTTCTGTTGTTCAAAAAGGAAGTCACCCACTTCAAGGCCAGACCTCCAATCCCAATGGATTGTAGACAGGCAAGCAGTCTTTCATGGGGGACTGTATCGAAGGCCGCCGATAAATCCAACATAACCAGAATGGCCTTGCCCCCATTATCTAGCTTGACTTCAATGTAGTCAATTACTTCCAACAAAGCTGTTTCACTACTGCAGTTGGCTCTAATACCCGACTAACTTGGATACCGAAGATTGTTACTTTCGAGGTAACCTGAAATATGGGAGTTAACATGTTTTTCTAATACTTTTGAAAATGACGGAAGAAGAGAGATTGGCCTGTAGTTGGCTAGGACCTTAGAATTCACCAACGGCTTTTTGAGTAGTGGCAGAAGTTTGGCTTATTTCCATTTGGTAGGCACCCTTCTGGAAGACAGTGATGTATTTAAAACTATTTACAATGGGGTTATTAGCCTGAGCCACTTTGACAAGTAGTCTGAGCGGACAAGGATCGGATGGGGACCCAGACGTCAGACTCTTGATGGGCAGTAAAGATTCGTCCATAGAAATGGGTGGAAAATTAACGAAGTTAGGCGCCTCGGAGGTGGTCACACTGGAGTAAGGCACCTCATTAAAACAGTCAGCCGCCTGAGACGCACTCAACAGGCTTGCTTGAGTAGTGGTTATTTTATCATAAAAGTACACGGCCAGCTGGTCACCCCAGTCGGCTGAGGGTTGTTGGCGTCTAATAGCTACATCTGGGTTCAGAAATGTTTTAACAATTTTTTAATTTTCTTTTATCTGATTCTTCAGTTTACTCCTCAAAAAAAGATTTTATTTTTCTCTAGACGGACCTGAGAGTAATAGTCTTTTAGTGCTGCCCTGTAGGTGCATTTGTCCTCTAGACTGTAGTTTTCCGCCACTTCCTCTCAAGACGTTTACAGTGTTTTTTACACGTCCTGAGATGCTCATTAACCAAGTGACTGACTGTTTAGTTCTGAGGGATCGTAGTGCGGAGAGTGGAGCTAGTCATTAATGCTGCTGAGAATCCAATCGTCCATGCGCATGGCGTCTACTTCAGGATCCCCAGACAAAGAAAGGGGATCTGCTTCTAAGACGCATCTACAGTCTGGCGGAAGAACTCTATGTAATGCTCTAGCCATGGTCTTCGTTTCTTCAGAGAGAAGCTGATTGTGAATAAGTTTTAACCAATTGAACCTAATTAAATGATGATCCGACCATGCTAATGGGGAAGGGTCGAACAACACAGTCTTTAAGTTGAAGAAAATTTGGTCTAAGATATGACCGGACTGGTGGGTAGGTTTGAACACCTGTTGGACGAGGCCGAGTGAAGACAAAATGTCTGTAAAGGAGGCTACCTCCACATCTAAAGGCTTGTCCTTAAGGAGGTTAAAATCACCTAACACTTAAAGAAATGTGCATATTTGAGGGGCCAAGGTGCCAGGATGTTCTTTAGTGATCTCAAGAAAGGGCCGGCATGGCCAGGGGGTCTGTATGTCAGAGCCCCTGCCACGGACTGTTGAGACAATAGATAATCAAATTGTCTTCCCTGTTCTACTAGGGCAAATAGGTGTGTGGGGTTCGAAGGGTTGTACTTTATTAATTATCTATCACCTAATAAAAACATTCTTGTATAGACCATAGGCACTGATATGTCAACCCCTTTCTGTTTCCCTCAGGGCACAGAGGTGAAGGCCATCACCTATTCAGCAATGCAGATTCACGAGGAGGAAAAGCCAGAAGTGTTTGTCATCATTGATATCTAATGGAAAAATTAGGCAGCTTCCAGATGTAGAAAGTCTGCTCTTTCTCTGCCGGGTGTGCACAAATTCTACGCTCCAACATCTTCCTCGGGTACATGCGGATGGATTTTCATGTTGAAGCCTACTCCAGATCGCTTCTCTCCTGGATACACTGTTGATGTTTCCTAACGTTAGTCATCAGCCCAATATCTGGGGAGCTCAGCACTTTTGAGGTGGACGCGATTCTTTGTTTTGTTGCATGGATAGAGGCAGATGGCCTCTTACACCAGCAGGGAAAACAGACCTTATGGACTGTATGAACTATAAATGCGGCATTTGCTGCCTGCTGCTAAATGTCTGCTATTTTACTCTTGTAAATGCATTTTGTAAATGTGGAAAGATACTGAGAGCACAGTGTGCACGCAAGTGTTTTAAAGTGAAAGCTATTAGTGGTGTAATATACACAGAGCAAGAGGAATTTCGACTGATCCATCATTGGTGTCTTTGTCCAGCTGCTGTAGGGAGGGGGCTCTCAGGAGACCTTTACAGTTGTGGAAGCCTCTATTTGCACAGTCCCTTAATGGCTGAGTTTCACGCTGAAGACGTGCATGCTCCCACAAAAACCACAATGGTATTCCTGTAGATGTGGGCCTGCTGTAGCTGCCCACTGTGCATTCCCACCGCATACTGTTTGCTTCCCTGCACAAACATGCATTGATTGAATACCCATGCATGCATTCGCTCTGCAGGGTATGTTTTACCTCCCCTCTTATGGTAACTTGGAGTTTACATGACTTCATTTTATTGGGATTTAATTTTTTGGGGACACCAATTTTTACTGTGTTATTCTTTAACAAATCTTTATCAGGTTTCTTTTTATTTATTGATCGCAAAGAACCAAGTCTACAACTCTGAGAATAAACTGATTTGTCTAATACATGCTTCAGGACTGGTAAAATGGGGTTCAGGTAATAGTCTTTTCAGGTCATCCTACTCCTAACATACAAGCCTCACTCCATCTCTATTAAAATGGCGCTCACACGTGAAAATAAACAAAGAAATCCCTTTCTATCTTCCGTGCCTTTTTGATTAAACTGTTTAATGTTGTTTAGAAGCTGTAAGAAGAGGATAAATCTATTTGCAGTAGCTGACAGAACAAGGGCCCACTGCCTGGCAGCTACCATTAGGCTAGCTAGGACTTCCACTGTCATTGCCCCTAGTACCTTTATCTTACTTTCGCATATTAGTGAAAAGGATAGAGGTTTTGTAGGAGTAGCAAGTCCCCTTGCATTGACGGGCTTAACTTGCCTGTCCATGGTTGTATCTGACAAGACTTGTCTTTCGTGGCTGCTACAAAGCTGTTTTCGTGACTTGCAGGAAACCTCTTTCTTAAAAAAGAGAAAGACCATAAGGAAGGAAGGCATGTTTTTCTTTTCCTTTTACACTTCCAATAAGATCAGGGCACGCTACAAGATGTGTTTTTGTTGCCTACCCCGCCTGTAATTCAAAAGGACGAGCTTGTCTGAAGTGCAAGGTTTACCCTCCGGAGCCAACTAACTGGGTCTTGAAAGCAACATTTTAGGAAGTAACGATTTTACTTTCACCCTATTCTGGTCAGATTGTTCCTTTGCTGCATAGCCGATGAGCAGAGCTTCCCCCTAGATGTTCCCATTTTAGGAAGTAACGATTTTACTTTCACCCTATTCTGGTCAGATTGTTCCTTTGCTGCATAGCCGATGAGCAGAGCTTCCCCCTAGATGTTCGGTGCAGTTAAGTGCGCCAAGACGCACCTTAGGTTAAATTTGAACACTACCAAGAATGGCGTGCTTGCTCTCTCAATGGTCTAACGCAGTCTATGTGGGATGGATGTGTATTATCTCTTACTTACAAACGCAACCTGACGGGGCTAGCGGGGGGGGGGGGGAAATTGCGATCTCAAAACAATACTTTTTCTTTTTCGATTTTAGAAGCCTTAAGGAGGATGCAGTTACTGTTTTAATATTGACATGAAGCCTTATTTTATTTTGATGATAGTATGTATAAAATGGTGACATCAATTAAAGATTGGGATTTGGAAAATACGGAAATGCGTGGGGATCTTTGGTACAACATTGGAATCTAGTCTTCTTGTAGCCCTTCTCTTTCCCAGTCCAGTAAGTGCTGTTTCCTTTCCTTCTACTACCCTACAGCACCCTGGCTGTCTCCGATGCTGCTGATCACAGTGCCAGGCTGCTGGGTTGATGAAAACAGCACCGATGCAGGCTGGTTAAGAGCGACTGGGATGCATCCTTCCGACATCATTGCAGTAATGGGGAGAATCTCCCTCCTGCATCATGGCCATAGTGTAGGACCGGATGGCCCTGATACATAGCTTCTTACATTATGGCCAATGTCAGATACTCAAATGGCCTACTAGTGGCAGCTCCTCACAATGGCCAGGACAGACAGACCTTAACGCAAGCTGACGGTGGGCAGCTTGTCACAGAGCCCACCTTATGTTGCTTACCACTGTCATATCCTCACCGCGCACAAAGTGCCATCGACTCACACTGCCCATTAGTGGATGCATCTCTGTCGGCTTCTCACTGCTCATTAGTGCCTGCTCCTTACATTTCTTGCTAATGCCGTGCACTGTTCTCTATTGCTAGTTACTCAATCTACCTGCCTGTGCCTTCACCTCGCACTGCCCATCAGTGCCAGTTCCATCCATTATTCACCAGTGGCAAGTCTTCGTACTGCCCACCATTTATGTGTGCGCCTTTCAGTCCCAGCTGTTCACATTGGCAGCTACTACTAGCTCCTTACACTGCCCACCAGTGCAAGCTTCTCGCACTGCATACCAGTGCCACTCGCTCACAATGCACACTGTCCTTTCTCACTTCTCGCCAGTGCTAGATATTCACATTACCCACAAGTGCCAGCTCTTCCATTCCTAGCCCTGGCCTGCAATCCTCCCACACCAACCTCTGGGCTTTCTGTGCTGTTGGTTACCAGTCAGAGTGGCAGCCAAGAACAATTTAAGTTGAATGACAACAAGACCTGAGCTCAGCTATCAACACTGCTAGTCCATGTGTGTACAGTAGATTCGCTTGGGGAACATGGCAGTACTGATGCCTTTGTTAAGAGATCTAGAGTGTGCATCTCGTCTTCACTGTTCTTTACCTACCTTAAACCTCTGCTACTAACGCTTTTATTGTCTTGTGATGATGTACTGATTTGCTCCTGGATCTCCTTGGTTAGCACCTCTGCTGTGATTTTCATCTCATATCATCCTTATTGTTTCTGATTTGCACCAGGGTTAAGCACTGTTGATAATACCAAAGTATCTCTCAGGTCCATTCTTTACACCTTTTCCAGATTCGCTTGCAGGGCATCAGGATGCAGCAGATGATCTATCTGACTCATATCCACAATACACCCTCTCCCTTACACCTACATGATATAATGTTAATATCCCTCCAAAATCAATGAGACTCATCCGTAACCTACCCTTACAACCTCTGAAATACATCATCACCTCTTCAACACTCAGGACATCACAAACTTCATCCCCCATTTGGGTAGCACCCTCAAACAAGAGATGGATGGCTTATTAGAAATGTGAGTGGAAAATGAGTTTAATAAAAAACAATATCTGAACCTAGACCAATCAGACCTATAGGATGGATTCAATTATCCACCCATGGCTAACCTAAATAATGACACTTCATATAAATTACCAGTCCCCGCAAAGCTTAGTGCCTGCCTGGTTTAGATATCCCACCAAACACTACTGCAAACCTCCCGCCAGACTCCAGTAAGTGTATTTTAACGCTTCCTTTACTTACAACTCACCAAAACCTAGTGTAATTTCAGAAAACCACAACTCTCCATAATACACAACTAAAGATTCACAGAGGGTCAGATGACATATTTAACACGTGATCCTTCTGCCATAACAAATTAAAGACCAGAAATAATATCAAAGATCTGACAAACTGACACAGAACTAAACTGCGACCTGATAAATTTTAGATTCCCTGGAACCAATATTGCCCCGCTCTCAGCCTTATTTAATACAATCCTTGACTAAATTCAGCTCGTTCAGTCCAGTGTCCTAGCCCATAATCGACACACCTGTACCTGGATACAAGATTGTGCAACAGGAGAGACCTATAAAGACGGTTTTTGGGGGGCTGTGGGGAAGGATTGGTTAAATTTATTTACAGAGAGCGCCTCAAGACTTAATACTTTTCCACTTTTGATTGCCTTAACACCAACATTCACACGCTGGACGAGAAACAAATCTGAATCGGATAAACTTCCACCCAGTAGGTGATGATAACGAGTTCATTTAGGACCTGATTGAATTTTTGGCTGACCAACTTCTTTCTCCTCATGCTGAGTTATTCATTGGTGACCTCAATCTTCAAAGGCATAGAAAGGAAAAGAGAAAAACAGCCTATCTAAAGTCTTATAGGATGAAAAACGGTTCTTCCGCAACTCCAAGTCTCACACTTGCAAGAAAAATTTCATATTAGACATCATTGCCCAGCAAGAGCTTGTACAAACATCAGATGCTCCACCAGTAGGCTGTCCTGATCACTTTTATTTTCCTCCATTCTTCTATGTAGTATCAACTTGAAACAGACTAGTACTTCTGAAAACTACTAGAAACCCTAAATCTAGATCCTAAAGTTATCAAAGACATGGTTACCCCAATAGTTTTTGTCAAGAAGTTAAAGTTTATATTGCATCAATAGACAAATCAATTACATAAAAACATGACAACACAAAATGTTAAATTCAATGTAAGCTAAAATACAATGTTTTTACTTGGTCGGCCTTTCAAGTTTACATAAGATAATATATCAATTATAATTAATCACAGCTTTATTTAGAGTAAAATAATAAATTAGCTTATTTTGCATAAATAGCTACTTAAACTATGCATATTTTAATGTAATGCACAAGTTTATTAGTTCTGACTCCCTTTCTTAAAATATATACACTTATTGTTCCTGAATATTAATTTGTTACGGAATAAGTTTTTTACATTTGATTTGGTTTAGCACACTTAGATAAGTACATACCTTTAAACGTGTGTGTGTGTGTATATATATATTTTTTTTTTTGCAGACATTTTTTGTTGCACCAAAACTATTAGGAAATTGAGAACATTTAGAAAGATTGTATTGTGATTGCATTTATGTAGTGCTTACTATCCCCAAGGTGTCGAAACGTTTTACGGCAAGTAGCACACTACCCCAGAACCCAATGCTGCTGGTTAATACAGTGGTTATTAGGTTTAGTCTTGCATTTACTTCAGTTTCTTAATGATAAGTGAACATGAGTTATGTGTCATCTTGGTAGGGGCTATGTGTTGTGAGTTCATGCAAATGATTGGAAGGATGGGTTGATGGGCTAGAAAAGATTTAGTATTGATGGGTTGCAGGGATACAGTTAAACAGTCTCAAAAGAAAGCAGAGGTTGTGTGATCTAAGGAATGAGATGTGGGCAAGTGCAGAAAATATGGCAAATAGACCGGATTTCGATTAGGATGTGAATAGGGAGAATAGGACATGCAGAGGATAGTAGGTAAGGAGAGGGATCACTCGATAGTAGGAAAGAAGGGGAAGCGTGCAATAGTAATACCTCTAGGTCAGGGTACTTATTTGTATGCAAGTTAAGGCCAGAGTAAATGTAGAAATTCTTACTCTCGTGCCTGACTTGTAGCCTTGGAGTCCCCTTTATTGATGAACTGACTTTCATTCCACATGTAATTACTTTGTCCCAAATCTGCATTCTTTCATCCGCACACTTTCTGTTCAGTCTTGCCCCTGTGGTCACACTGAATCTTCTTGTCCATTACAGTAATTTTGTTCTGTATTAGCTGTCATGCACTCACTTGATCCCAACCGCAGAGATGACACTGGGGCTGATGCTGGACCTCCTATCCCTCTGAGCCGCACAAGATCAAGGGACCAAACTCCATAGATCACGCAGTGCCCCTGGGGGGAGTTGAGTTGGGATAAAATAAGAAAAGAGCGACTTGCAGTAATGGATCTGCTCGCCGCTGTGTGAGACTGCGTAACAGGATTTGTCACTCCTGAGACCTGTGTTTGTGAGGTAGATGTGCACTGGACCAGAACCTCTGTTTTTGCGATGACATAATGCACTGGAAATGATAAGAGAAAGCAGTTATCAGTACATGAACAGGTCTCTACATACAATGACCATGCATTAACTTCAGTGACATACACTTACAGATTTCATTAGCAGCACAGCATGAGAGCAGAAAAACCAAAAGCACAGATTGGAGTGTGTCACTCCCAGGGATAAACTCGGAACACAGATTGGTGTTACTTGCACTCCTAAGGATACACTCGGAACAAATGTTGAAGTTACTTGCACTCCCAAGGATACACTCGGAACACAGGTTGGAGTTACTTACACTCCCAAGGATAAACTCAGAACACAGGTTGTGGTACAACATTCGTGCATATATCAAAGACTCTGAAGTGCTTTCTCTTGCCACTACTGTTCATCAGAGAAACACTGAACTAAAGACTTTAATCCTTGCGCTGTCACAGTTCCAGGGCCAAGGTTGCAGGAAGAGTCTGGAGTATAAACACACAAGAAGACCTGGAGTAAATCACAGAGGGAGCATGGAGGGAAAGTCTATAGTCTTTGAAGACACTGATACTCGCTCCTGCTTACTACTATAGGAGGATTAGTGCACACTAACCGTATAACAAGTACTTAGCCTAGTTCTTCCACTTGGCTGAAGTTTGAAGAAGATCTTGAGGCTTTGACTTGGGGAGTTGGGTGGGTCCGGAGTAGCTGTGCAGGAGGGAGAGAGGTGGAAGGAGTTGTGGGAGCTAGTACCACAGGAACCACCGGGTTTACTTGGTCTTGAAGGAAATCGGAGCGCTTCTCGATTCCGACTGGATTCTTCAGGTGAGTGGGAAGGGTGAAACTTGTTCCACAAGGAGCGAGGCCAAACGATGACTCTGGGTTAGGCGGGGTTTGTATACCCTCTCGAAAGCTCAACATATGTAGCTAGATCATGTTGGGCACATGGCCGTCTGAAAGATTCTGAAACCTTCAAGAAAACACGTGTTAGTACACTCGCTTTGACCTTACAGAATGGGCAGGTGCAACTTGATAGGAACCAAATAACAGGAAATTAATGTATAGTTTTTGCTTGAACGTGTATAATGGAAAACAACATTAAGATCCAAGTAACAGCGGGAGCAAGGCGTGCCATTGGCTCACAGGGATTCTGGGGGAAGCTTGATGGGATTCAATGGAAAACCACACCAAGGCCCTAGTAACAGAGGCAGCAAGGCTTGCCATTGGCTCACAGGGATTCTGGAGGAAGCTTGCAAGGATTCAAGGGCAATAGAATTACAGGTCTAGGGGAATGTCAGTCATGGTATCATAGCCTGCCATAATGTACCATGGGGGTAATACAACGAGCCCTGCACGTTAGACCACTACTCCAGGGACTCAGGAAGGGGTTGTGAAATTGGCTCCCGCATGATATTCCACTGGTATACTAGGCAACCTCAAAAGAGCTCCTGATCATGCAGATATCTATGGCATTCTGTTTCAAGAGATATTGGCATTCAATTTATGTTCACTGTCACTTTTATTCAATGAATGTTGTCATTAATCAGAAATCTATAGACTAGTGCTTGAACTCCAGTGCTTGTTTTTTAAGACGCCCACTGATGGGCCAGGTCCCAGGGGCATTCTATAATAAAAGGAGGGGGCTCTTAGAGCCCCGGGGACCACCACATCAATTTGTGGGGGGCCACATGTACCTCCCTGGACCCTAGGGACCACCTCCTCCCCGGGGCCAGCCCGTCAATACAGAAGGAGGAGGGGCCACATGGTCCCAATCCTGGAGCTCTTAATGACTGCTACACCCCAGGGCCAGCTCCTGCTATGTCCCGGGGTGCCCAACCCCAGGACATAGCTGTTTGCTCTGACTCAGCCGGAGTTGTGACCGCTTCCACCAAGTCTGAGCAAACACTAAGTCTGCACCCAGCAAGCGGGTGCTTTGAAACCGCTCCCGCTTGCTGTGTGTGGAGTTTTCATCTGTTTCAGGAAACAGACGAAAGGATTCCTCTCACACAGAGGAAGCTGCATATTTAGCAGCTCCCTGTGTGTCAGAGCAATGCTGGCTCCCGCTGGAGGTGGGCAGCCGGCAGGGACCACGGGGACATTAAGGCTCCCCCCGTGGTCCCAAACGGTGTGGGCACCCAGTATTTGAAGGCCATGCCCCGGGGCATGGGGTCCCTCGGGCCAAAATTGTCCGGGGGAAGGGGCCATAAGGCCCCCCTCCCCATACTATATACATGCACCCTTGTTTTGTGGCAATTCAACTGTTTTGTAGTCTTGTCATCTTTCCTATACAAGGATTCATGCTATCACAGATTTCTGTCTGAAGCCACTCAAGGACCAATCACTTTGCCAAACTTGCACGCATAAAAGGTGACTGGAGACATTACCCCGTGGACTTTTAAAGAGCTGTAGTGTAGAACGTGCACTAGACATTTACCCAACAAGGTAGCACTTACTAATTATCCAGTAGAAAATACTCCAGTTCAGTAGACATTTTGTGCAAAATTGTGGCCTCTTCTTAGATAAATAGGCAGGTGCAGTTCCATTCTGGCTCTGATGCTCATTTCACAAAAATTAAACCTCAACGGGAAACACTTACAAATATAAAAATAGTAGGTGCCCCAGTTGAAGCTCCACTTCTGCAAAGGACAAATTATCCTAACTTCTTGGGGTTGGCGATGGCAAAACAAGTGTGTTTTCTCTGCAATTCCACTTTGAAAAACCATCTGAAATCCTGGATGGGGGTGAATGTGTTGTTAATGTATCAGAGCGCAATCTCTTCTGTAGTGACTGTGACGAGTGGGTTCTTTCTTGTCATCTCCTGGTGAGAGCAGAGTCTATGGTTCTCCCTTTTAAATAACCTAAGTATGCAAATGCCCAAAATCCATAGCACCACTCATACACCGACTCACAGACACACAGGCACTCGCACACCCACTCACAGACCCATAGTACCACTCACAGACTCAGTCATAGACCCACACAGGCACTTGCACAACCACCCACAGGCCCTCACAGACCCACTTACACACCCACACAGACAATTAAACACCCACTCACAGACACACACACCTACTCAGACCCACACAGTCACTCGCACACCTATTCACAGAACCACTCACGCACTCACAGACCTACTCAGGCACTCGCACACCCACTCACGGACCCACACAGACACTCGCACACCCACTTACAGATCCATGCAGGCACTCACACATCCAATCTCAAAAGTTATAGGTTACAATTAGAAAATATCATTTCAAAAAACCCTTTAGAAATTCACTGAAAAAAACAAAGGTTACAGGGACGTTTATAGTTAGGAAATAGAACATTTAAAAACCCTGGACATTCACTAAAAAAGCAAACGATTACAGGGATGTTATAGTTGGGAAATAGAACATTAAAAAATCTTAGAAATTCACTGAGAAAACCAAAGGTTACAGGGATGTTATAGTTATGCTCAGATTTTACTCGTACAAAACTTAGGCCCCACAATGCACTGCTTATGACCTAACATATTACATCACTCATGACATGGTCAGTGACATCAGTGATGACATCACTGATGGCATCTCAAATGACATCACTGATATCCAAAGAACCATTCACACCCCCACACAACCTCTCATACACCCACTCCCACACAACCACTCACATATCCATGCACAGACCATACAAGTACTCACACACCCACTCATAGATCCATAGAGCCACTCACACATCTATTCACTCATACAGCCACTCACACAACCACTAACTCACCTTTACAGCCACTCATGCACCTACCCAATCACCAATACATCCACCCACACATCCAGTCATACAGACACTTACACACCCACTCATACACCCATACAATCACTCGCATACTAAGTCAGTCACCGATACAGCTACTCCCACGCCTACTCACCCATACAGTCACTTTTACAGCCACTCACTCGCCCATACAGTTACTCACACACCCACTCACTCATACAGATACTGACACATGTAGTCACTCACATATACAGTATCTGACACAAGCACACTTACCCATACACCACTTATGCACCCATACAGCCACTAACACACCCCTTCACTCACCAATACAGCCTCTCACATACCCACTCATTCACCCATACACCTCTGACACATCCACTCACTCATCCACACACACAGTCACTCACCCATACAGCCAATCACACACACACACACCAGTAGAGCCACTCACACAGCCACTCACTCACCCATACAACCACTCACGCACCCATAAGGCCATTCAGACACCTACTCACACATGGATACACACAGTCACTCACATACTGTGTGTTACAAATAGTATCACTCATTAGTAGTACACATAGTATACTAATTTAACTTTTGTAGTATCTCACTATATATCTTTAACACTCAGAAAAGTTTAGAAAACACTCACAAGCACTGGAAGATGTCATCAGTGATGTCAATTGAAATGTCATCAGTGATATCATTAGTGATGTCACTGACCATGTCATGAGTAATGTAACATGTGAGGTCATAAGCAGTGCATTGCAAGGGCGTAAGTTATAGTTAGCTCCGGTAACTAGCACTTTTGAATTTCTATGGTTTTATATGAGTGAAATCTGAGCCTAATTATAACGTCCCTGTAACTTTTATTTTTTCAGTGAAAAAATGAAATATATATATATATACCATGTATATATAATTTGTTTGCTAAAAACAGTTTAAAACAAAGTCAAGTTTCAGGCTCAAATGCATAACAAGCATTGGCATAGCCAATAGGTCTCGCCTTTGGGACCTTATAAGTATTTAGCCATGCAGCACCATGTATAGATTGCGTATTTTTATCCTGTTTTGTTGTCTTGATTCACTGTGCTATTGGATGGCAGTAGTAATGTTAAGAGAATATAGATGTCTATATCCTGGGTCATGCTTATACAGGCTGGGTCAGTGAGTCTGGTGGGAAGAGCTTAGCAGTGTTTAGTGTGGAAGGTCCAGCAGTATAGGTCAAAAGACGACATGGACTGAAATTAACTTGTTATGCATGTCATATGAATTGTGGTGATGGCGTGTTGTGTCATACCACGGACTACAAGTTCGAGACAACGTTTTTTTATGGTAGCTTTTCATTTGTAATTATAGAGTTTTATCCTTCATATTAAGTACTGTCAGTTGTCCAAAATATCATTGGTGCTGTTTGGGTCTCTAGAGATGCACATGATAAAAGCTGAACATCTATCCTCTTTTTTTAAATGTAAGTAGCTATACCATCTTTGTCAATGATGTGTTAGATCTGATGTTCTGGGACACAGCAAATTGTCATGGTCAGGAGTATGTGATCCCCATAGTTTCTTGTGTCAGCACCATTGACCTTTGTCTTCGTTATCTCCGTCTGACTGTTTTAAGCATGTGCTCCTATAAAGGCTCCTCCGGATGACAAAAGAGCAAGATGCCTTCAAAAGACCAAATTGGAGGTCTCAATGGAACTATATGATGATATCTCACTTTCTTGTTGATCAATTGCCTAGCAGAGGCTAGGAAGACCAGATGTTGTATTTATACTGCCACAATCCAAGGTGACCGCTGGGACTTTGGGAGTCTCATGAACCTCAGATTCAGGATTGGAAAACCTCCAACATTCTCAGCTACCTCACAAGTACCTAACCCCAGGAGCCTTGTCCATTTGAATGAAGAATGAGAGCTCAAGTGCCCCTGTGTCCTCAAGCCTCCAAGCATTTATTTTCTGGGAAAGAAATTCTATTACCTAATTATGCCATGTGGCATAGTGTGTAAGTCAGACCAGACTGTGACCATTACATCTTGGTGTTATAGAAAGCCCCACTTCCTGTTAACAGGGAGTTACTCTATACTACGAGATTCATTTGAGGAATAGCCACGTTTTCAGAATCCTTCTAAAGTCCAGGTTATTTATGGGAGTTGGGATCTTTGCAGGGAGTAAAATCCATGCTCAAAGTTTGAATTGAGATGGTGTACCACTGACAGTTTTCTTCTTACATGGCAGAACAATTGATTGTGGGGCTAATCTGTGCTAAATGACGACTGTTCATGTTACTTTAGAAAATCTTATGAAAACACATTGAACAGGTATTATGCGTGAAGTTTGTATTTAACTTTCACATACATTGCCCAAGTGTACTTAACAAAACGTGCTTACTTTTCAAGAAACGTACGTGCATTGTGTGACAAAAAATGCAATTTCACTAGTCATGATACTGACCTCATGCACCCACCCAACTATTTCCACTAAAGGCAACATGTCTCCAACCAAATATTTACCCCCTTTAGAAAGTTTGGGCGCTACGATGCGACACTAGTGTCAGTTACAAGCTATAAAACTGCTCGTTGATAAAACAAGTGGAACCTAAAGGAAGACAAGCCACTCAGTTAATAGTTACAAGGGAGACAATAAGAGGTCTCCTCAACTAGTATCAGGTAAAAAAGATCTGCACCTCAGACTATTACAAGTAGTAAACACTAGTCATCGTCTCACAGCCACTGGTGTGAGGGAGAATTGCCAGCCAAACTTACAAGCTAGAACACATCGCGCAGACTGAGGCAAAATGACTGGAAAATCATAAGTTTAAAAACGTAACAATGAAGCTGTCATATTTGGCCACAGAAGGTCTCAAAAACGTGACCTGATGCAAGATTAGACTCGCTGTATGACATACCAGAAGCCTATATCAAACACTCGGAATTAAGACGAGAAACTAGGCTGCAACACTCTATACAGTTCAGCGTGCTCAAGCCAATGGCTTACCGGCGCTTGAGTTGGTAAAGAGCACAGACCACCTGTTCCATCTCCGCCGAGATCCCCGCAACAATTTCGTGTAATGAACTGCCTGCTCCTCTCATCCACCTAATCGCCTGGAATACATCAGCACAGATCCAGAGTTCTATGTGTTCCCATATCCACGTGTGTGTACCTCACACAATCGGCTGTGTTTTTTTTTATTGCATATTGGGATGTGTAGTCTTGTTAACGCATTATAACGCCAAGACTGTAAATCCTACAACTCAAAAAACAACCTCTGGACTCGGCGAGGTATACACGCATGGACCTATGCCACTTTGGAACTCTGCTGACCAAACCCCTCGCCGAAAACCTTGTTCTCGAGTACCCCTAGCATTGCAACTACCCATTGCAACTTGTAGGCTCTACTCGTTTTAAATTCCGCCCCCCCCCCACCAAATCACCTTAAAAACTCCCAATACGGCAAAACCCTTACCATGCTGCAACCAAAACTTACGGCCGTCGCGATAATGTTATTGTCAGTATAGAAGCTCATGCCGGAACAAATAAGAGAACCAAAAGTGACGTAAGAGAAACAGCGGTTCTGAAGCATCAAGGAAGCAAGATTCTGGGGGAGGAAATAGAGGTGAGGGAATAGGTACAAGACCTGGGGCAAGAGAGTGGAAACCGGTGAAGGGGAGAAGAGGGAAGTTGGGATAAGATGTTTGTGGAAAGGACATAAAGAGAAGCGAGGAATGCAGCTGCAGCGGGACGGGAGTGGTGCGCGCGCGGGACAGGAGTGGTGCGCGCGCGCTCGTGTGAAATCTGACGCAAAACAGATGGCACACTGCGCGCGCCGCTGCTCGTAACCGTAGGCCGGAAGTCCAGAGCGATTCCAAGAGGTCGTTTTCCTAGAGCAGCGCATGCGCGCTGCGCTAGTCTCGACCTAAAAACCACTGAAATTCACCAGCTATGTTTATGAACACAGGGAACAAAATTCAAGGTCGTCAGCCATGAACAAAACACCTAACTCACAAATTTCAGTGATTGTGTGCATTGGTGCTTTAAAACCCACGGTTAGAAATTGGATTACTGGTTGACTGGGGTGTGAGCCCTAGTCAAGCAGCTACCAGAATCTAGTCAGGGTAAGGCACAAGCAAACCCCAAATTAACCTGTTCTCAACCCCCTGGTAGCTTGGCACACAGCAGCCAGGCTTAATTTGGAGGAAATGTGTAAAGTATTTGTACAGCACTTCAATCAGTAAAACAGTGAAAACATCATACAAAAAGATCCCATTCCAGGTTAGAAAAATACAGCTTAATTTAATAAATAAAACAAGACCAAAACGACAAACATCCCATCAGTAGAACCCAAGCTATGAATTTTTAAAGAAGAAAATGTAAAATAGCTCCTAAAAGCATAAAGTGCCAACCACGGCTATCTGGTCGTGCTGGAAAGGGCAAAGTCAGAAGTTCAGGCCGACCGCGATGGAACGCGGGTTGGATAAAGTCCCAGATTAGTTCTGCTGAAGGTTTACCTTCTCAAGTTTTGTGCCAGGAGTCCCGATCGCTTTGAAGAGGGTCGTTGGAAGCAAGGAGAGCTTCACGGGCAGTGGTTGGCATGGCGCAAAGAGCAGGCTGGGCGCTTGCTGTGCGAAGAGATGAGCTGGCAGCGGCTTGCGCTGAATTTCTGTGGCAGCAGCATGGGTCCGGTGCGAACTGGCCCATTTGGGGGCCAGGAACTCCCTGCAGTTGGATCTGGTTGTAGAGTCTTTTATGTCTCTGAGGCTCACATCAGGAGGCCAGCAGACTAGCCCTTTGAGTCACTCTGGAGTCCTGGGTTCAAGATGAATTTGCTGGTCCAGTTCTTCTTCCCCAGGCAAGAGAGCAGCAGTCACCAGGTCAGCACAGCAGGGCAGCAGTTCTTTTTGAGCAGCAGTCCAGTAGAGTGGCAGTATTTGTAGAAACACATCGGCTTTTTTTCCTCACAGAGCATCCACAGGTCCAGAAGTTTACTGAAGTGGTGGTGTCTGCGGTCCTTCCTTTATACACAGTTGTGTCTTTCAAGTGGAGAGAAGCTTCTAGAGGCATGCCTTTGAAGTGCACAGATGCCCTGCCTTCCCTGCCCGAGCTCCATACTAATTATAGGGGTATGCAGCCCATGGTGCGCAGACAAGAGAAGGCCTATTCAGGTTTAAGTGAGGCTGGGCCCAGCTCCTCCCTCCCATCCTGCCAGTGATGGCCCATCCAGTCACCCCATAGCTCATATTGTGTGTGGATGTCTAGGAGGAATACACAAAGCCCAACTGCACCCAGTCATGTGACCAGAGACAGGCTGCAGGCACTAAATAGCTAAGTGAAGAAAATGCCAACGTTCTAAATGTAGCATTTTCAGAAGTGTAATTTAAAATCCGACTTCACCATAAATTAGGATTTTAAATTAGGATTCCAGAGATACCAAACATTATCCAGTTATCTCTTCCCATTTGGAAACTACACTTATAAAATGTAATAAGGTAACTCCAATGTTGTTGTATGGGAGAAATAGGCCTTGCAGTAGTGAAAAACAAATTTCAAAGTTTTTTACTACCAGGACATGTAAAACTTAAGCGTATATGTACAACTTTTTAAATACACTACACCTTGCCTTTGGGGATGTCTAGAGCCTACCTTAGGGGTGACATATACATATTAAAAAGGAAGGTTTGGGCCTGGCAAAGGTTTATTTTGCCAGGTCGACATGGCAGGTTAATACTGCACACAGGCTCTGCAACGGCAGGCCTAAGACAGGTTTAAAGGGCTACTTAAATGGGTGGCACAATCAGTACTGCAGGCCTACTAGTAGCTTTTAATTTACAGGCCATGGGCACATGTAGTGCACTATACTAGGGACATATAAGTAAATTAAATATGCCAATTAGGTATGGGCCAATGTTACCATGTTTTGAGCAGAGAGCACAAGCACTTTAGCACTGGTTAGTAGTGGTAAAGTGTGCAAAGTCCTAAGGTCAGCAAAAACAAAGTCAGCAAAAACAGGAGGTTTGGAGGCAAAATGTTAGGGGAAACCATGCCAAGGATGCTAGTTCTAACAACCACTAAATGGATTTACACCAAACCAAAAATGGATCGCGATCTGAGTAAAGTTCAACTTTCATGCCGTGTTTGGTGTAAATCCTCTACGTCATTTGCCTGCAGATGTCAGCAAAATTTCCTGTAGGAGCTAAAGTGGGAAATTGCCTATTTTGCGCCCCCTTAATTTTTTTTCCCCCTTGGATGAATCTTAACGAAACTTGGCATGCCAAAACTTAGCTGAATGAGTAAGTAAGCTGCTATGTTTCATGCAAATCCATTTGCAGAGGCAAATGTTATAGGGAAATTAAAAAATTCATTTTCAATGGAAAAAGTCTAAAATATATATACATTTATATGAAATCTATACACACACAAACATATATATATATATATATATATACATACATACAAACACACACATATATTACCTACTGGTGGTCGCCAGTAGGTAGTTATAGTTAGAACCTTAGTTTCCAAAGACAAAGCTTTGCTTTTGTTTTGCTGATAACTTTGACGCAGTTTGACGAATCTTCACAAGATTACAACACTAGTTTGCCACTTACTTCAGCTGCTGTCTGGAAATTTTCGGGCCGTTTCATCAAGAGCGGTACCAGAGAATAAGGGGGGGGGGGGGGCGGGGGGGTCCCAAAATGTGTTTTCCCCATGCAATTTCCCATAGGGATTTTAGATAGGACTATAGTCAGGTCAGCTGGACGGAATTACACCAAATTTAGCAGAAAGTTAGCTCTTGGTCCAGAAGGAGCCCTTTTTAGGTCTCGCGCCTAGCGGTGCACTGCGCAGCAGTGCTCGCGCAGAGCGAGACATTTAGTAGGTAAAACGGGGAATCGAAGCTGACCTAGGAATCGCACACGCCCGTGCGTGTGCGATTCCTTTTGTGCTACGCGATTGGCCTTTGCATGCGTCTTTTTATAAAAGACTGCACGCAATTGGCCAAAGGCGGGCGCATTGCTCCGCCCATGGCCTATTGGTGTCTATTACGCACTTGGTGCGCGTACAGACACCAATAGGCCATGGGAGGAGCAGCAGCGCGCGTTCGCCTCGCTGCCGCGCTCCCTCCCCCGCTTCTGTGCACGCTCGCACGCTCACGGCGTGTCTTTCACTTTGCGCCCAGCGAATGCTTTTTTTTATTTAATTGCATTTTACTCACGCCTCCAAGACCAGCTCCGCCGGCCCGACCAAGCCCCCCGCCAAGAGGAAACATGGGCACTGTAAGTGAGCGCCCAGAAAGCGGCGTCGCGCCGGCCGCGGGGCGGGCAGCACCAGCGGGGGCGACCAGCACGAAACGAGCAGCACCAGCAGCGGCGGCAGCAGCGGCCGGACCAGCCCCTAGTAAGCCCGCTGGCCCCGCTACCTACCTGCACCTGGGCCGCTCCCTGGGAGGCGGACACCCCGCGCCTCTTTTGTGTAAAAGGTAAAAAAGCTCTTTTGGTTCTACTTTTTATATTCCAATCCATCTCAGATTGTTAAAGGAAGGGACACTAAATGCATGCTGCCTCGCGCCTACAAAATGATGCAGTGGCCACTTCATAGTGCTTTTTCTTCTTCTTTTTTTCTTTTACTTTTAGCCATGCTGCACACCAGCCACTGTGCTGTACATCACGGTTAAAACAATTGACAGATCAAATTGGTCTCATAGGCGAGACTTATTGGCTTTGCAAATGACTGTTAAATATACCAACTAAGCTTACCTCCCCTTTCTTTTAAAATGCTGTCACTTTGAGAAATGTACACGTCCTATTACCTTCGAGTATGTGATAAAGATACGTAGGCGCGTTTTGGTATAGCTTACACAGTTAGGAGCCTGATCAGGTTTTGGCACCTGAGCTTAATGGAAGCTCTATTAAGAATTTGGTGATTCTGGCTCACACGAGGCCTAGTGAGCCTGTGTCTTAAGAGAACAGTCTACTGCCCCTGAGATGAGATTTCAGTGACAAGCCCCACTAATCTAGGCACTGTTCCTTCTTTCACCCTCTGAGACTTATAGGGCGAAAATCCTCCAGTCAGAGGTCAGCACTTCTGTCCCAAGGTGGTCCCTGGGCACGGTGAGCCCCAGGTCCCAGCCTCAGGACTGGCAGATCTGCCCTTCTTAACAGACAAGTGTGATGTGTGCTTTCATTTCACCTTCGGATACTTGCTAAAACCTGATTGTGAAGGACCTTCCTTGCAGGCAGCAATGAGACACCATGTTTCTTCATATTAGTTTCTGGAATGTAAATCAGTCTCCAGAGTCCATTTTTACACAATCCCTAATGGTTTGTCTTGATGCTCCACTGCTTCAGTCCTGTGTCCTTTCTACTGGAAACTGCTGCACTACAAATCATTAAACAGAATAAAATTAAAATATAACTTGGCTCAGCCTGCCCACTGATCTCCGAAGAGATAGCGGAGGTGTGTGGTGGACTTCCTGGTCCCAAATCCACATCTCCAGGTCTGAATCAATCCATGCATCAAGTTTTTTATAGCACTCATTTGCAATGCAATAGGTCTTGCATTTGCGAGAGTTTCAGCTATTGGCATTGTAAAAGACAATGCCTTTTATTTGTTTTAAAAACCACATAAATAAAAGGCATTGTCATTTACAATGCCTATAGCTCAAACTCTCATAAATGCGAGACCTATTGCATTGAAAATGCTTGTTGTAATTTGGTGTGAATCCCTTCAGTAGTTTCAGAGTTATTAAAGGAAAATAAATTTGTATATCTAGGGAAGCGGATCCATCACGGATCCACTGCTGTGGATCCACAGGTCCACATGCCAATAGCAATGCAGTGATTGTCTGGCAGCAACCTCACAGGAAAGTTGTAGCCGACATTTTATCTATCTGTACACGGTCCAGGGCCTCAAATTGAAATTGTAAACTGATAGAAGGGGTCAGTGTAGAGGTACCCTGACCCCATGGGTATGATAGAAGGGTTGCTGAGGGACCCCTGATAGACATGTAATTGCCCAAAGAGGTTTCATTTCCACGTTCACAGATCTGCGGATCCACCGTGGCGCTCAGCACGGCCCCTTATGTGAATCCACATCTGATCTGTGGATCAGGCACCCAATTAAAAAAAATTCACTCACTCATATACCCACTTAAACACACTATTATACCGCCACACTACCATTCATATACTGACTCATACAGGCACTCACACACCTACTCACAGACCCATACAGTCACTCACACACCTACTCACCAACCCATACAGCTACTCAAACATCCACTCACAGACCCATACAGCCCCTCTCATACCCACTCACACACCCATACAGGCACTCACGCACCTACACTACCACTCACGCACCAATTCACAGACCCATATAGCCATGCACACACCCACTCACAGATGCACACGGCCACTAACACACCCACTCACAGACCCATACATACACTCACACACCCACTCACACAAACACACCCACTCACAGACCCATATAGTCACTTACATACCCACTCAAACCCATACAGATACTCAAACACCCAGTCACAGACACACATAACCACTCACACCCACTCACAGACCCATACAGCCACTCACAAACCCACATAACCACTCACACACCTATTCACAAACCCTCATAGCCACTCACAGACCCACACAGCCACTCTCACACCCATTTACAGACCTATACAGCCACTCACACACCCACTCATAGACCCACACTATCATTCACACACCCATTCACAGACCCATATATCCACTCACCCACCCACTCACAGATACACACAGCCATCTATAGACCCACACAGCCATTCACACACCTACTCACAGACCCACACAGCCACTCATACACCCACTCACAGACCCATACATACACTCAGACACCCACTCACACACCCTCAAAACCACTCACGTAAACCCAACCATACACCCACTCACAGACCCATACAGTCACTCACATACCCCACTCAAACCTATATAGACACTCACATACCCACTCACAGACACACATAACCACTCACACCCACTCACAAACCCACACAGCCACTCACAGACCCACATAGCCAATCACAGACCCATACAGCCAATCACAGACCCATACAGCCACTCACAGACCCATACAGCCACTCACAGACCCATACAGTCACTCACAAACCCACATAACTACTCACACACCCATTCACAAACCCACATAGCCACTCACAGACCCCACAGCCACTCTCATACCCATAAACCCACACAGCTACTTTTATTCCCACACCCATACAGACCATCACACACCCACTCACACACTCTCAAACCCACTCACACACCTATACTGTCACTCACACACCCACTCACTGACCCATACAGCCACTCGCACACCCACTCAGACTCATGCAGCCACTCTCACACCCACTAACACACCCACAGAACCACTCACAGACCCATTCACATACCCATACAGTTACTCACACACCTGCGCACAGACTCATACAGCCACTCTCACACCCATTCACACACCCACAAAACCTGTCACACACCCACAAAACCTGTCCCACAACCACAGAACCACTCACGCACCCATTCACAGACCCATACAGTGACCCACACAGCCACTCACTGACACATATCCACTCATACATCCACTCACATACCCTCAAAACCACTCACATACCCAATTACAGATCCATACAGCCACTCACACACCCATATAACCACTCACACACCCACTTACAGATCCATACAGCCACTCACACACCCATATAACCACTCACACACCTACTCATAGACCCACACAGCCACTCACATACCCACTCATAGACCTATAGAAACACTCACACACCCACTAACACACCATCAAAACCACTCACACAGCCACTAAACCACTCACACCCCCATTCACAGACCCATACAGTCACTCACACACCCACTCAATGATGCATACAGCTGCTCAGACACCCCCTCAATGACGCATACAGCCACTCACATACCCACTCACAGACCCATACAACCACTTCCACACCGGCACTGACATACCCAGTCACAGACAAATGCACCCACGTACACACCTATTCAGAAATACACAGAGCCTGTGACACATCCACGGATCCATTGCGAATCTCAACTATGTTGATGTTTTATATTGAATGTGTGCTTTGAATGAGGATCCATGACGGATCCTCGAATCCATAAAATGGTTTGGAAAAAAAGTGTTTTTACTGCATTTACAAAAACAGTACATAACTTAGATTACCTTCAATTGTGATTTTTACTTTTAAAATGTTTAGTAATAATTGCAAAAATAAAATGTATTTATATAGTTGTAAAAATAGTAAAACTAAATTAAACTTACCTGTGAAATTGTAATAAAATCTATAATTAAAAAAATATATCCACTGAAAAAACCAAAGGTTACAGAGACGTTATGGTTAGAAATTAATAGTAAAAAAAAAACAAAGGTTACATGGAGGTTATAGTTAGGAAATAACCTTAAAAAACCCTAGAGATTCACTAAAAAAAACAAAGGTTACAGGAATATTATAGTTAGGAGATAGCATTAAAACAACATGAAAATTCACTGAAAAAAACAAAGGTTACAGGGACGTTATAGTTAGGGAATAGAATTTAAAAACCTTAGAAGTTCACTGAAAAAAATCAAAGGTTACAGGGATGTTATAGTTAGGCTCAGATTTTACACGAACAAAACCATATAAATTCAAGTTATAGTTACCTGAGCTAATTATAACTTACGCTCCTCAATGCACTGCTTATGACCTCACATATTACAACACTCATGACATGGTCAGTGATATCACTGATGACATCTCAAATGACATCACTGATGACAGCATCCAGCGAAGTAAACTTCAATATACTTCATAAAATACCATTTAAATCTTTTAAAAATAAGAAGGCACAGGTGACAGACGTACAGCACAGAACTCACTGTAACCTTATCAACTACTACATTCATTTATCAAGTAAGAGACAGTTCTCAGCGGATAGTCCTGTCTTTCCTGAACCACTACTCTAAACACTAATGGCCAAAGTAAAACATCTAACAGTATAGGCTAGTCTATTGCAAACCTCAACAACACCATTCATTAACCTGGAAAGAGGTTTTAGTGCAAATGTCAGATATTACACAAATCCCTACAACATACAACCAGTAGAGATGTCTTAGCGGACAGGCCACTGTGACAGAAACCACTAGTAAAATTATTTTTCATCCGGAAGAACGGTGTGAGCAGAGAGGGGAGTCTGTTGTAAATGTCTACTACACTGAGCCATCACCCTAGAGAAAGGTCTTAGTGAACAGATTAATTTATTGCAATCTACTACTATAGTCATTCATCACAAAGGAGAGAGGTCTAAGGAAACTGGTCCGTATGTCATAAACTAGAACCATACTCAGCCATCACTGTGGAGTGAAGTCGCAATGAATAGCTTAGACTGTTGAAAAGCACTACCATATACATATATCAGCAGTGGACATATGTCAGTGTAGAGGCTAGTAAACTGATAAATAGTACACCCACTTTAAAAATGGGATTATAGATCCAATGACATACGTTAGAAATAGTATCAGTCATTACTAGTACAGAAAGAATAGTAATTTAACTTATGCAATAGCTTAGTGTGTATATGTATATATATATATATTTACTTTATTTCAGCTAAAAAGCCATAAAGGTATACATCCAATACATTAAAACACATATAATATAAAATATACAATCTTCCCCAAAAAATGTGTCCAGAATTAATGTTCAAACACGTACAAATGTACAATTTTTAAGAGTTAACTCGTAAAGTGCATTGTGCCAAGATCTAGCTTTTAGAGCAACAAGGATCATTATAAAATTTATATTAATATGCACTAGGTCAGGTAATAACAGTGCAATCTCACTTATTGTCCTTCTGCTTGTAATAATCAAGGTTACTTGTGTTGCTACCAGGACTACTTCTTAACCCTCCACAATTACACTGACTAGGGGAACAAAACAATCCAATGTATGCAATACTCTTGCCAGATTGGTTAAGGATCAGTAAAGGGCATTGCCTTCGGTTTAATTTTCCATGCCCATTGCAGATATCGGGAAACAGCTAACACAATTTGTTCTTTCGTGTCACTATTCAAGATCCTTAACGCTTCTAAGTAGTGTTTCACACCCATGGTCTTACACGTGCAATAATTCATTTCTTGCGAAGTAATATATACCTGGGCTAAAAAATGAAAAAATGTTCCTCCGTCTTCGTATATTGCCTATAGTGAGGAAAATAATTTGGAAGATGTCCTGTTTTGTCCCACTTTGATGTAAATGATCTTAGCTGTAGGACACCACATCTAAATTTCACATATAAGCATTTAGCTTGAAGTGGAAAGATTATGTCCATGTATAATTCGAAGCTGGGTAGGCATTTATATGGCAAATGCTGCCCTGTTGTACTCCCATTTATATGATTGTTCCAGATCTGCATCATTACACTCTCCCAGTAGTTTCTTTTCAGTTTCTGGGTAATTCCTTTAGTTGTTTTTATGGGGGGAGTCCCTTAATTCTCCCATTTTGACCATTCCACATACATTCTTAACTTGCTTTCGCCAAGGAGTGCGGATTTGTTTATCGCAGGAAATTAATTCCACTAAAGATTCCCTATACGGAGCCAACTCCACAGTTGACCAAAGTCGCACTCAATACAACAGTGGTTTTAGGGCTATTACCAAGTGGACACTGTTTAGTGCTAGATCGAATATCAATGGTAAGAGGGGAGCACGCATTGGTAAGTTAAGGAGGGCCCTAATGAATTTGTTTTCTTCTGACGTAAGTGTGGTTGCATCACCATAGCCCCATATCTCTGCCCTAAAGCTGCTACCAGAGTCGTAGCTCTGTATACCTTAAGAGGTGGGGGCACAGATCCACCAGAGGTGGCTTTTAACTTTCTTCAAATTGCCATTGCCCTCTGGTTAAGAATGGTTTTGCTTTTTCCCATTTGAGGGCCCCAGGACAGATTATCTGACAGCCTGACTTCTAATTAGTCTAAGTTTTTAACCTTTTCTATCTGGGCGCCGTCAATGGTCATCCTACCTCTGAAAGAACAATGTGGGTTTATTACCATATACTTAGATGGATTTAATTCTAACCCTCTATTTGAGCAAAAGGCTGCAATGGAGTCTAATTCAGATTGTAAGCCCATAGAGGTTCTGGATATGAGGAGGGAATCATTGGCAAACATGAGAGGCGGGACAGGAACGCCTGCGGACTTGGGTGCGTCGTGCTTGCACTTACTTAGCCATTTAACCGCTCCATTTATGTAAAGGCTAAAAAGTGTAGGTGCAACCACGCATCCCTGTCTAACTCCCCTCCCCCATTTTATTAGAATCCACCTCACTTTCGCAAACTTTTCAGCGTGAAGGACTCTCAAAATCCAAAGGAGGTCGCTCGGGATTTCGTAAGCTTCCAGAACCATCCATGGTTTGTCCCTCGAGACAAGGTCAAAGGCCACTCTGAGCTCTATAAACGCTATATAAAGATAATCCTGCTTCAAGGTAGCATATTTCCAACATAGCAACTTCAAGCGAGAGACCTGATCGAGGGTACTGACCTTGCTCTGAAAGCCCGCCTGTGTGTCTTCAAGGATGCGATTATCATGTTGCCAATTTTGTAATCTTGCCAGAACCTGCCCACAAACATTTTTTGGCTGTTATCTATTAGACTTATGGGTCTATAATTGACTGGCGCATCCCTGTTCCCTTTTTTAATTATCTGGATAATGATCGCTCTTTGCCAGCAGGGGTGTGTGGCCTCACACCTAATAATGACATTACTAAGAGCGTTAGAATATGTTACCCATACGTCTGGCTGGGATAAATACAAATCTCCAGGGATACCATCCATCCCAGGGACTTTTTCTTTTTTCATTTGCTTTAGAGCTTCAATCGTTTCATCCAGAATAAAGCTAGTGGTCTCATGCACTTTATTGCCTTCCACCTTTTCAGTATAGTTTGAGTCGGAGACCTGGACTGCAAGTCCCTTGTCCTGATCCTTATTGTAAGCCTTTACCAGGTCCCACTCATTGTAGAGGCCACTGAAGTGAGCTACCCACTTGTCTGGCAAGACCACTACTTCAAGATGATTATTAATGAAATGGGAGCCAACTGATACTAATTTTCAGAAGGCCTTTGTGTCTCTATTCTGGAGAGCATCTGTTAATTCTGACCACTGCTCTGCTTCTCACCTTCTTTTGGTCTCACTCAGGGTTGCCTTATAACTCTTTCTTGCAAGACTTAGTTCTGTCCGGCTACCCTGTTTAATAATTCTCATTAGAAGATTTTTTTGTGCGGCGGCACTCTTAAGAAAACCAACTGAGCACACATTTTTGACAATATCTATGCCCTTCTTTCACACAAAAAAAATGCCTTAGTTGATCCATTAGTTGGCAATGGAGGGTAACAAATTTAAACTCAGTCACATTATTAGCTTCGCACAAGGTTAGTTTTCCCAAAAATACCTCGTAAATTTGGGTCTGGACCGTACTGTTATTCACAACTGCTGACCATTTAACATTTCTGTTGTTGTTTGATGTCTCAATTAGCGCTTTATTTGTAACAAGTTCCAAATTTGTGGTAAAAAATAAGCTAGTTAGAAATTTGGCACTGATGATCACTGTCTGTTCTTGGGATTACCTCCATATCAATTAAGAACAGCCATAGGACTTGATCCAAGAATATGTGATCTAGGTTACTGGTATTCAGCCCTCATTTGAAGGTTGGACAAGGGGGAGCGTCGGACCTTGTATTGCCATTTATAATTCTCAAGCCATATACTACAGCCAGAGCCTCTAGCTGAGCTGCCAAACTAGTTGTTTTTTCCCCATCAGCCTGGGGCACCCTTGATCTGATCATTGATTCATATGGGTTAGCCACTCGACCTGCCTTCGCCTTATCAATTGTAAGTCGAGTGCTACAATTGCCTGCTACAATTTTATAAGCGTTCCTATGGATTTGACCCAACATATCTGAGAGTTGGTCCATTGTAGCCGACTCTGTATTTATCGGAACAGACCGTATATAAATATTCGCAATAGCAATATATATAGTCCCTGATGTTGTAATTATTTTAATTTCAAGACCCAGCAGATCCCTACTGCTCGAATTGGACCACTTTAACTGAGGGGAAACAGATCCAGCCTCAGCCAGATCAATAGACCAACCGAGGCTCTACCTGCATGAGATGGTACGGGATTAACATTAAAGTTAACAAATTCAGATCTAAATACTGGGTTGGTCGGCCTGGCATAATATAATATGATAATGATCTATAAACGCACCCCACTCTGAGTCTGTAAGTTTTCCTCTGATCCCTGCGACATTCCATGATAACGTTATGGAATCGTCCTGGATCCCCTCCCTCCCAGCCTCGTCTATCAATGTGCTGCAGTTCTGGCTCCAGAGAGCTGATGAGCTTTTTTGGATATTCAGGAATTTACAAAAGGTTTGCTCACCAATTCTGCTACAATCTAGTGCATTTGGGGCCCGTGATCCTGAAGGGTTAGCTAATTCTTTTTCGGTATGTGCTGAAGGAGTCATGGCGCCACTCGGAGTTCCATTCAGTCAGTCGAGCTTGGCTAGATCATCCGAGCGCCCAAATGGATGGGGAATCGAAAAATAATGGGTAGGGGCTTCAGGAACCCTGCGGCCTGATTGTGTCTTTGGTGCATTTTGAGTTATTAATCTTGAGTCTTATCTGTGACCTTATGGTGAGCCTAAACCTCAATCCAAGGGAAATTGGCCCTTCCACAAGACCATAATTCCTCAATTTCAGGCCTATTGAATCGTTTTGTGAATCAGCACTACCAAAACATGTTGTGACCAGTATATCTTCCCTAATAATAGATCTGCAGCCTCTAGTGTGTCTCAGCCAATGAATGGCTTTATTAACGAGTGAGGTAGGATTCCCTAGCGCCATGTGAAATTTTTGGGACATTGATCATATATATATCATGGTGTTTATTAAAGAGCTCATGGTGGCCTCCGCTATTGTTCTTCCTATAGTTGCTATAGATAGGAAGATCTTTTTGCCTATGTTCGATATTTAAATGTGGCTCCTGCAGTGTGTTGGAGTTATGCCCCAGGACAGCCAATGGTCCTGTTACATTCGCACTAATACACACCCCTACGACGCTAACATGATTGCTAATAGCTGGGCGAGCTACGCTGCCCTCATAGTCATTTTTGCTTCTCCAAATAATTTGGATAGACAAGGGGGGGGCTTTTCTTTCTTATCTAGCAATGTGGTGTATATATTCACTACCAGGGCCGAAGATTTGTCCAATTTTTCATTTAATGTTTTAGCCAATATGCCCATAAAGTCATGCAAGGTCAGGATCTCTCCCCTTAAAAAATGTAACTGTGCAGTTGTATTGTCTCGGCCCTCGTTATGGGCGACCCTGCATGACTCAGTACCTGCGGATACATCTTCCAGGGATCCCAAGTCTGGAAACCAGTTAGAACATTCAATATCGAGTGTTACAGTGGAGGGAGTTGGCAACTGCTGAGTTGAGGGGTCATGAAGGGGGACTTCTTGAGTGATCACCAAAGGATAGTATATTTTTCCAGGGTGCTGGCTCCTAGGATGCATTCCTCCTTTTGTTTGCCAAGATAAGATCTAATGCCCTTCAGCATTTTCCCCCATTTCCCTGAGTGATTCCTCTTTTTCTTAGGAGCTAATAGGCCTTCTACTTCCACTATCAACTCCATAATCTCGTCTATGGTACAATTTTCTGCTGAGTGTCTGGGGAGTTTTCTGGCTCCCCCTGCTCCAGGTATCTTATCGTTCGCTTTCCTTTTCACCATGATTATAGTAATCGCTTGGTATTTAACAAGCACTACAATGCAGCTATTACAGTTGCTGTATATACAAGGAATCCATCTGGAGCTTAAAGACTGGGTACCATAATTAACACACAGGGCACTTCAGGTTAAAGGCAGATTGACCTACTGAACACTAAATTAAATCAAAGCGCTATAGTTCTACCCCCAATTAATGTCAGTGAAGGCCCTTTTTTTTTAACACAAAACAGATGAAATGTTAGTATCAATTATCCACGCTTTTAACATTTGGGTTGCACAACAATCCTAAAAGGGGCGACACAAGCCTTCTTAATACGGAAGATTCAAGTCAGCAGCCCTGTGCCAGTAGGGGCGAAAGTACCTTTGTCTTTATTATGCAAGGTCCTTCCGAGTAAATATATTCGTACTCGTTTCAATAATTAGTGAAATTGGGGCCAAGGGAGGTAGCCCAGCCCAGCCTCTTCCTGATGCTGAAAGGCGCAGGACGGGTCTGCCCTTGCCCATGCACGTCCTGCGCTGCGGGACTGGGCGATGCGCTATATAGCGCCTTACGGGACACAGCTGATGATTGTTGCAGGGACCGCCTCCAGGGGCCCTGAGTGTTCTGGGTACTTAGTCCCCCGCAAAGGCAAAGCTGATGGTCTCGCGCCGTGGGACTGGGTGACGCGCTATATAGGGTCTTACAGGACACAGCTGGTGATTGTTGCAGGGACCGCCTCCTGGGGCCCTGAGTGTTCTGGGTACCGTAGTCCCCCGCAAAGGCAACACCGATACCTGTAAGTCTCAGAAACTTTTACAAAACACTTACTGGATGATGTCATCAGTGATGTCACTGACCATGTCATGAGTGATGTAATATGTGAGGTCATAAGCAGTGCATTGCTGGGGCGTAAGTTATGGTTAGCTCAGGAAACTATATGCTGAATTTGTATGGTTTTGTATGAGTGAAATCTGAGCCTAACAATAACGTCCCTCTAACCTTTGACATCTCACATGACATCACTGATGAGATCACCCAGTGAGTGCAAGTATTTCGTAAATGTTTACAAATGTTTACTAAATGCCACTCAGATGACATATGTGAGAAACAGTATCACTCATTAGTACTACAGAAAGGATAGTAATTTAACTTATGAAGTAGCTTAGTATATATCTTTAAGATATATAGTCCCCCGCAAGTTTGGGTGGGCTGATGGTGTTTTCAGTGGCTGAGGGGCAGGAGAACTCTGTGACGATGCTGAAGAGTTCCTTCATGTGATTGGAGCTAGCTTCTAAGCGCTTTGTTAGGGACTCCTCCTTGGCTTCTTTGAGGCGAAGGTGTGTAATCGCTGAGGGCCGATTTGAAGTTGGTGAGGTCCATGAGATTCCTGCTGGAACGCCATTGTCTTTCTAGTCGCTTACATTCACGTTTGATTGGTCCGGAGTTCGGGGGTGAACCAACTGGTGTGCTTGCTGGACTGTTGGTGCTGGATGGTTTTATGGGAGCGATGGTGTCAGCACTGTTGGAGTACCAGTCAGAGAAGTTCTGGACGGCCTGCTCCAGGTTGCTGGTGGTGACGGTTCTGGAGGTGCTGAGGGCTGTTGTCCACTGGGTCTATGTGATTTTGTTCCATCTGTGCTGGGGGGATTGGAGGGCTTGGTGGTGGGTCATGGAGATCTTGTGATGGTGAAATGGATGATTCTGTGGTTGGTCCATGTAAGGCCAGTGACATGGCTGAACTAGACTGTCGCTGGCTATGAAAATGGGGCAGTGTGTGTCCTGCATTGTGTGTGGGGCTGATGACCAGCTGCTTGAGGCCAATGTTGCTCATGCTTTCAAGGAGGCCGGCAGAGTTAATGTCGTTCGGGTTGTCGAGGTGGCAGTTGAGGTCACCAATGAGGATGTACTATTTGGAGTCGATAGCTAGGGGGGGCGATTAATTTGGAGATGGCATTGTAGGAGGGGCCTGTAAGCGAGTGTTCCTCTGATGGTTGTCTTTGCGTCCTTGTGGATTTGGAAGTTGAGGTACTCTATGATTGTTGTCGTGTTGTCTTCAGTGGAAGTGCATTGAAGGGTGTCCTTGTGGATGATGACAATGCTACATCCGTGTTTGTTGTTGCGGACTCTGTGTATTATCTTGTAGTCGTGGGGTGTTGCTGCCACATTGTTCAGGTTAGGAGATGGGGTTAGCCAGGTTTTGGGGTGAAGGTGTTGGTGTCCCAGATTTCTGTGGCATGTTTGCAGAGGGATCGGGTGTTGAGCAGTATGCAGTGGAACTGTTCCTGGGGGTAGGATGACAGTTGCGTGGGAGAGGCAGGGGTGTCTGTGTTGCAGGTGAAGCGGCACTGACCGCAGGCGTAGTGTCCCTCTGTGGTTCGCGGAGAGGTGATGCAGCAGTTGTTGTTGTAGTGTCAGGGGGCCAGGAGCTTGGCGTCAGTGTAGCGATGAATGGCGGAAGGGCCAGGGTGCCTGGTGCTGGGCGTGGTCCAGGTGCGGACGGGCGCAGATGGGCTTGCCCTAGGTGCACCATCAGCGCACCAGCCGCACAGCTGCGCTGCGTCCTCCATTAAGTAGGTGATCTGGTGATCAAAGGACAGTGCAGTGTCGAACCAAAACCCCAGATTTTTTTTTTTAGGTTTGGGGACAGGGACCTGTCCTAGTTCAGGGGGCCACCAAAACAGAGGACCAAATGGATGGTTGCTTACCAACCACAAGGATATCAGTTTTTCCAGCGTTTAATTGCAAACAGCTGGAAGTCATCCATTTTGCAAGGTCCACCAGGCATGCTCTAAACTTGGGGGCGCATCAACTTCGTCTGGGCCAAAGTGATGATCAGCTGAGTATCATCAGCATATGATATCATCTGTACCCCATGACGCTCCACTAAATCCACCAGTGGGCGCATATACACATTAAACAGGGTTGGGCTCAAAGCCAAACCCTGAGGCACTCCTTGCAGCAAGGGGCGAATCTCAGATTTGTAGGACTGCTGGACGACCTGGAAAGATCAGTCTTGTAAAACATTTGTAATCCAGTCAAACGTAACTCCCCTCACTCCAAGTTTCCATAAGCGTTCCAGAAGAAGGCCAAGGGAGACTGTATCAAACGCGGTACTTAAATCCAACAGGATCAAGGCCGCTGTCTTGCCCTCATCTGCAGTCATTCTCATAGATTCAGACACTAGAAGTAGAGCCGATTCGGTACTGTACATGGATCTAAATCCTTATTGAGTCTCGTGTAGCAGATTATTTCCTTCAAAATACTTTGTTACTACTGCAATGTGCTGTATCTGGGAGTGTCCTACTCATGTATGATGCGACTCCGAGTGCAGAACACGGCAGCTCGCCTGCTACTTAAGCTCCCGTAATGCACTTCCATGGGATCCTCTTAAGTTAAGGTACACTGGCTGCCTGTGAAGAAGAGGATCTCGATCAAGGCTTTGTGCTACTGCCACAAAGCCTTGCCAAACAGTGGCCCTCGGTATATGCAGCTTTTCATTCAACTCTACTCCTCGGAGGAATCTCAGATCCTCGGGCCAGTAGGGTTTGCGTTCCAAAAGTGAGAAGAGTACACCTTCGTGGCAGCTCTTTTGGTTTCCTGGCTTCGAACCTTTGGAATGCATTGCCTCTTTCTATCCGACAGGCCCCCTCTGAATTAATTTTTAGAAATAATTTAAAAACATGGCTGTTAAGGGAAAAGTGAGCTGTTATTTTCTACGAGTCTGTAGCACATGGAGTCTGGGTCTGCAGTGCTGAGACACTTCAATTGAAGTAACTATGTGCTTTATAAGTTTTATTATTATTAGTAGGTGGCAAATGCAGACAATCCATAATTATGTGGTAAACGCTGCAGCCACAGAATTTCTTCAATCTACTGATCCCACCATTGCCGATTGTTTTATTACATTAACGATTTATACAGGAAAGGTAGACGAAGCCTAAATATTCAGTTTCCAATCAGTGTCCATTGTTAGCTGCACTTTGAGGAAAACAGCTTCTTCAAACTATCAATAGACACAAAGGAGATGACAATGGTGGTCATATCTCTAGCACATACATGAATTCAGGAAATTTAAACCATTCATATGTTACATTGGCGTGCTCAATGAAACAAAGGACACTATGTCATCCAAGTAGTGTCATATGTAGGCGGAAACCATACACATACATTTTTTAGATAATGTTCAGAGCACCACCACAAAGAAAGGTATCAAGGTCCGTATTGCAAAATGGGTCCTTTCAGTTGTGTTCAACAGCACATCGTCATGAGTACATGAAAGCCAGAGGATAGTTCCATATTCTTTATTCCACAATTCCAACTTGGACAACAGCCGACACGTGAAACGACTTTTTCAAGGCTTTTGGAAACGGTTCTAAGGAGTATTCATAGTACAGTCCACAGTATATTTTTCTTAATTGGATAGAAATCAGTCCACTGGGCCAAAGGTGCGCAACAAATCTCAAAAAAAGCTTCTTCAAACTATTTGCTTCAAAATAAACATGCAATATAGAATGAAAAATACCTAACTGGTACCCTCTATAATATGGTCCTTTACTGCCATCTCTGAGTTCTGGTGAGATTTACAAACCACCAGGCTGAAGACCGAGGGGTTTATGTCGACACCAGAACCCCTCGATAGCAATATATTACCAGTTGACCAGTTATGTGTTCTTTCGCGATATATAACCATTTTATTTTTAGCATTTTTTGTATTAAGTGAGGCTTGTGAGACAGCTGAAGCACCATGAAACCCTTTCCACGAATGCCTCTATGACTTGCATCTCCTTCTCAGCAACCCCATCCTTCAGACTCTTTGAAAATAGCCTGAAGAGGAACCAACCAGAAAATCGCTGTCCCTATGCCACTAACGCGAGTCCTCATCTGCTCTATCCGCTATACCTTTTCCGGGCACCACAGCATGTATAGTTATTACTTTTACAAGAAGGATGTTTCTATTGATCATGTAAAGCACTCTGGTACCCTCGGTTAGGGTCAAGATCGTGCTGTGTGATAATTAAAAATCCTAAATCATTTTTAATGCTTTGTACCTGATATCTTGCACTTGCACATATTGGTGACCCTCCAGCGCCTGTAACTGGGAATTTTTACGTGCTTGTCCACTAATTGCCTCACCCACGCCTCGGTCCGACGCGGCAAGTGCCGTTGAGCGGAAGGCGATATTGGGACGGTAGCATTGAGGACAAGACACTTCCGGCGGAGCAGTGGTTAGCGGGCTAGTTTTTCACCCGCGTAATCCCTACTTAAACCTAATGGTAGAGCGCACGCGCAGCGGACGCGGCAGAACTGCAGACTGTAGGCGGTGCTGCTAGCTGTGAGTGTTAGTGTCTGGCAGAATTTTAGAAGAATTTTTAACATTTTAATATCCTTTTTAAATCAATTTTAAATCATTTTTAATGCTTTGTACCTGATATCTTGCACTTGCACATATTGGTGACCCTCCAGCGCCTGTAACCGGGAATTTTTACGTGCTTGTCCACTAATTGCCTCACCCACGCCTCGGTCCGACGCGGCAAGTGCCGTTGAGCGGAAGGCGATATTGGGACGGTAGCATTGAGGACAAGACACTTCCGGCGGGCAGTGGTTAGCGGGCTAGTTTTTCACCCGCGTAATCCCTACTTAAACCTAATGGTAGAGCGCACGCCCGTCTGCGCCCGTCCGAGCCTAGGGCCATTCCCCCTAGCTCTTCCGTTTCTGCTTTGCCTGGTAAGATGTTAAACTATTCCAGTAAACAACTGAAAGACATCTGTTCTGTAACAAATAGATATAATTGTCCCCATTTAGACATAGGCTCTTTAGCCTTGCTCACTTCTTACAGTTGTCCTAACTGTCTGTCTAAACTGGAATTTTACACCAATCCCGCTCCCTCCCAGACGCAACTTCCGCACACAAATCAGGAACATATTCGCCTCGCTCTTATAAATTCACGTTCCCTTGTCAAGCATAAATATGAAATAGCGGACTTTCTAAAAGATCATGATCTTGATATATTATTTATAACGGAAACCTGGGCGGACCCTTCGTCTGGACCCGATTTTTGTACTGCGACACCTGAGGGCTACATTGCTTATAGACAAGACAGATCTATTAAAAAGGGAGGCGGACTGGCGATTATTTATCGCGATAAATATCCAGTTAGAGTGGATACTATTCCATCATTGGTCTGTGAAGCTTTTATATTTTCAATTAAGCTTACCCATTCACAACTTTTCAAAGGTATCCTTCTTTATCGCCCACCGGGCTCGAGGGCAGAATTTCTTTCTGCCTTGGGCAACCTGCTGGAACTCGTAGCAGGAGAATCTAACTTCACCATCCTGGGTGATTTTAACTTTCATCTTGAGACCCTTGATGACAAAGATACTTCCTCTCTTATCACAGAATTAGAGGCAGTGGGTCTTACTCAGTTGGTGACAAGTCCCACACACTTAGCGGGCCATACTCTTGATGGTCTGTTCTCGAGTAATCAGCTAATTTCTTTAAAATACATCCTACCTCTAGTCTGGACTGACCATTGCGCAGTCTTATTTAATATTCAAATAAATAGGAAAGTTACTCTACACTCTAAGCCAAATTCTTCCACATCGTTCAAAGCCTGGAACAGTGTTGATCAACATCTTCTTAAAACTCTACTGCTTTCAACTCAACCTGATCTTACATCTGATCCTGACCTTGCCTCATCTAATTATTCAGAATGGCTCCATAACGCCTTTAATTCCCTGGTTCCACTTAAAAGAGTTTCTAAAAATCGACAGGCTCCTTCTGCCCCTTGGTTCTCAGAGGTCCTCAGACTCGAAAAACAACGATGTAGAAACCTCGAGAGGCACTGGCGGAAAGACTACAACAACAATGTAAAAACCTGCTATAAGGAAGCACTAGTTAAATACAAACATCTTATCATCCAGGAGAAAAGTAAGTTTTACCTTAGGCAGATAGAATCCGGCTCAAGATTCAAATAAACAACTGTATCAGGTAGTGGCCAAGCTATCAGGGCAGTCGACGAATCTTACCACAGCCCCCTCACAATACCTATGCAATTCACTTGCTAGTTACTTCCATGAAAAGGTCAACCAAATATACAACAATTTCTCATCACAACCCAAGACAGACCACCAGATCTCGGCTTGTGACATGGCAGAAATTTCCCCTCGTTTTCAGAATTTAGTCAAGTTTCACCGCAACAGATTGCAGACCTAATTTCCTTCATTAAGTCAGGATCCGCTACTGACCCCTGTCCATCTTCAGTCTTGAAACTGATTTCTGATCTTATAGCCCCCAACCTCTCAAATATTTGTAATGCGATGTTCAGTACAGGCATTTATCCGATCATATGGAAAAAGGCCATTATTAAGCCTCTGCTCAAGAAGCATAACCTTGACCCTACAGATATAAAAAACTATAGGCCTATTACTAGTCTTCCATTTCCAGCTAAAATTTTTGAAAAACTTATGAACTCACAGTTATCCAAATACATTGAAGATAACAATTTACTGGACGATACGCAATTCGGCTTTCGTAAAGGCCATGGAACCGAGACAGCCCTTATAAAGGCATCAGAGGAAATCAGGACGATACTGGATCAGGGTGGTGCCGCTGTCCTGGTGCTGCTGGATTTGTCAGCAGCATTTGACACGGTCGATCATGCTACTTTGATGGATCGTGTCTCATCTATTGGTATTAGACATAAGGCTAAAGCCCTGTTAGCCTCCTTCCTTTGTGACCGCACCCAACTAGTGAGTTTCGGCGCTTTTCATTCTCCATCATTCACCCTCCCGTGTGGTGTGCCACAAGGATCATCTCTGAGTCCGACATTATTTAACATCTATGTGTCGGACTTGGCCAGAGTCATCAAAGCACATGGGATGGGTCTCACATCTTACGCTGATGACACACAATTGGTGCTTGCGGTACATAATGATGGAGGAGCAGTTGCGGCTAATTTTCAGGATGGAATGGTGGCCATCAGTACATGGATGGCTAACAATTGTCTAAAGTTAAATTCTGAAAAAACAGAGGTGATGATTTTTGGCAACCTCTCCCGGATTGGTCCCCCGTTTGGTGGCCTACTAAACTAGGCCCTCCTCCACTCCCGGTATCAAAGGTTAGAAATTTGGGTGTGACATTCGATGACAAATTGTCTTTTGCATATCATGTTAATACTGTTGTCTCATCATCTTTTCACACACTGAGGATGATAAAAAACTTTTACCATTCCTCCCACTAAGAGCAGGAAAAACCCTTGTTAGCACATTAGTAATGTCTAAAATTGACTATTGTAATGGTCTATTTATGAATGCACAAACAAAGGTCCTCAACAAACTACAGCTGGTGCAGAACTCAGCTGCCAGGGTTTTATCAGGCACCCCTAAGTATAAATCAATCTCGAAGGTGTTGCGACAGTTCCACTGGCTACCTGTAAGAAGTCGAATCAAATTTAAGGCCCTCTGCATCGCCTATAAAGCCATGCATAACACTGGACCTGTGTTCTTGAAGGAAGCACTTGGTGCCTACATTCCCAATAGATCCCTACGCTCTTCAACGGCGAACCTGCTGAGGGTTCCCCGCACTAAGAAGGCCTCATGGGGTGACAGACGTTTTACTGTCGCCACCGCCAAATTGTGGAACACTCTCCCTCTCCATATTAAGACTAGCCCGACTCTGCTCACCTTCAGGAAAATTATAAAAACATGGCTTTTTGGCCAATAGTCAACAGATCTTGGTTTATGTTTGCCGTCCGTAGCGCCGAGACACCCTTGGGTATTTGTGCGCTTTACAAATTGTATAAAATAAATAAATAAATAATTGTACCCACATTTGCATTTGGAGAAATTACAATGAGAGCTTAAGAGTAAAAGCCCCTGGACGCTCCTGGCCTGTTGCACTAGTTGTAAAGTTTCTTTGGGCCAAACTAAAGCATTGTTAGTGCACCACTGAAAACATTTCTGTTGTAATCTGTCTTTTTATTATCTCTGCCCCGTCACCCTTTTCTTCTCCTTTGGTTTCTTCCTACCTGGAACCCCTCCCCCCCCCTACCCTCCCCTGTCTCCAATAGAATGTTCCTCCTGGAGTTAATTTAGAACGTTGGTGCTTTCTGTCATTCAGGAGAGTGGATGACTAAAATAAAGAAGCACTTCAACTTACCTGGTGTGGACCTTCGTAATTTTTAATCTTTCAACACTGGCGACGATTCTGCGCAGGGGGCAGTTGGTCATCTCCCCTTTCAGTACTCTCTCCAAGATTTAAAGATTGGTTTTGTGCTGTGTGTTCTGCAGCCTATGTGTTCTGCAGCTGCTTGTTGAACCTTTCCAGCCAGCTTATTGCTCTTCGTTTGACAGGCGCTTCTGTTGCGGATATTTCTGCGGCTCTAGACTCCGGTTGCTGCTGTGGTGCTTTGCGACTTTGGGAGAGTCAAATCTGCGATCCGCTCCTCGCTGAGCGTTTGGTTGTTGTGTTACTCTCCTGTTCTCCATGCTGATGTGCCAACTACGCCAGAAGGAAGCTCCCTGATTCCACACCCCGCTTACTGCTGCTTTGCCTCAAACTGTGCACCCTCAGCTGTTGTGAATCCTTTCTCGAGAGCTTTTCCTCCCTCCCCTGCTCTCGTCAGGTGCGCTTTTCCGTGGCACTGTCTCCGAGTTTCGAGGATTCTCCGACGAGCTTCCGCTCCTCCTCTCAGCTGTTTCTGCCCTCAAGACGCTGATCTCCACTTCGTCAATCATCTAGCGCCACTCCGTACCTTCGCTCCTCCTCCCCTCAGCTGTTCCCACCTTCAAGACACTTATCTCCGGCGTCATCCTTCAGCGCCGCTCCGTCCTGAAGAGAAATCTGTGAGAACCTGCATTCCAGTTCTCAGCTGTTCACGTGACGCCAGCCCCCTGCGCAGTTCGTCCCTGAGGAGATCCCCGTCAGTGACGGCGCCTACCAGCTTCTATCCCGACCTTTCAGGACTCATCGTTCAGCTTTGGGGAAGTATCGTTCTTGCTTCTTGTTCTCCACAAGTAAGAACTTTATTTTGGCAATCCTTAAGACTATCTGTTTCAGCCACAATTACATGCCTTCTCCTCCTACAACGCCCAACCCACCTATTTTTGGTGCCTCACGGTGATACGCACACCAGTTATTGCGTGTCATTTTTCTTTCCAAAGTATGGTTGTGGCTAATCTCTGTGCTAGTAACCCTTACACGCGCTTCCAGTAATTTAACAATTTACAGACTTGTTTTTTCCATCATTTCATTCTCCTCACGGTGGTACGCACACCAGTTATTGCGTGTCACCTTCCTTTTGTATCCGTGGCCTTGGATACTTTGTGCTAGGAACCCTTCTACGCACTTCGAGTTATACAGCCTGTTCTTCTTGCCATTATCTGCGTTCTCCTCACGGTGATCGCACACCAAACTTCGATTTCTCGCACTCTTTTGACAATTCTTCTGTAATTATTGTACTTATCTGCCTTCCAATTCATTAAGCCATCTTTTCAGTACTCTTCCTTGTCCATAGTATATTTGGGTCATATTATTCCTGTTCCTTCTCAGCATGGCAACCACTGGAATGTGTCAACCCCCAACCTTCTTAAATGAGTGTGGGGAGCCTGAAATCCACTGGAAAGATTGGATAAATGTATTTGAATCGTATGTAATTGCATTGGGAGGGGAAACATTTTCGGCATTACGTAAGCAACATATCCTATTGCATAATTTGGGCATACAAGGTCGCAAAATATATGAGACATTACCTGAACCGGAAATTGAAGATGAGGATGAGTTAGATGCATATGATGTTACATTATTGAAATTAGAAATTCATTTTGGAGACAAAGTTAATGTAGTCCTTGAACGCCATAAGTTTTTTAGTCGCGTCCAAGGTAAACATGAATCTATTAGTAATTACATTGCAGCATTGAGGGGACTGACTCAACTTTGTGAGTTTGGGGAACTTAATGACTCTCTCATAAGAGACCAATTGGTTAGATGTACGAATAACAGCAGGATTCAGGAAAAGTTACTTGCCAAGAACCCCACACTCAGAGAAGCAGTCACCTTAGCACAATCCATTGAGCACACGGCCAAATGTATGTGTGAAATGAAGGTTACTGAGGAAACAGTGGCTGCAGTTCAAGTAGAAGAGGTACACAATGAAGTCCTTAAAGTAAAAGATAAGGATACTTATGTTAATAAACCTACTAGAGAAAGTAGTGGATTAAAATGCTTCAGATGTGGAAGTGATAATCACTTGGCCAACAGTTTACAATGTTCTTCCCGCAATGTTACCTGTAAAAAATGCAATAGAAGGGGACACTTTGCAAGAGTATGCAGGGATGGGGAAAACAAACAAGTTAAATTGGTGAATGTGGAGAGTGAGCAGCGTCAAAAGTTTGTATTCCAAGTGAAAGATGAGGAGAGTACATACAAACCAGACTACCCTAAATGTATGGTTTTACTCAATAACAAGCCAATAGAAATGTTTGCAGACTCCTGTTCCTCGTTTACACTACTCAATCAATCAGATTTCAAACACGTGCTGGGCACTTCAGGGATAGAAATGTGTAAGCCTGACATATCTCCAGAAGGATATACTAAAGATCCTATTCCACTGGTGGGTATGATAAAAGTTCATGTAAATTTCAAAGGCAGATCAACAGTGGGAAAAGTATACATTGTGGAAAAAGGTTCTAACCTTCTCGTTTGGCAACACCAGAAGGAGTTGGGTATCATACTAGACCCTAACAACAAAGACCAAGTTATACTAGTTGAGGAACCTAATAATGAAAGTAAACTGTGTAAAGAATTCCCTAAATTGTTTGTAAATGACCTTGGATTATTGAAAGATTTCCAACATAGGATCAAAGTGAAACAGGGAGCTAAACCTATAGTGCACAAACCTCGCCCGGTTCCTCTCCTTATGAGAGAACCTCTAAAAAAGGAGTTAGATAAATTGTGTGAGATGGGGGTCATCCATCCCATAGAATCTTCTGAGTGGTTGGCGCCCATCGTCAAAGCAGCCAAATCTAGCGGGGAAGGCATTCGCCTCTGTGTTGACCTACGTAGCCTTAATGAGAACATTTGGGTAGAGAGATTTCCCCTCCCCAACATAAATGAGATGTTGAGCACAATGGGGGAGGCCAAAGTCTTTTCTGGTATAGACTTATCCATGGCATACCACCAAGTGGAACTACACCCAGAGTCCAGACCACTAACAGCTTTCACGTCTCCTTTTGGGGCATACATGTTTATGAGAATGCCTTTCGGTCTGGCCTCTGCGGCGGCTGTCTTCCAGAAAATGATGCAACAAATTCTTAAAGGCGTCATCAACACCTTATGTTTTCAGGATGACATCCTTATTTATGGGTCATCGGTTGAAGACCATGACCGCATCTTCAGGGCCGTATGTGACAAACTATCGGATGCTGGCCTTACAGTCAAACCCGAGAAGTGCAAAATCAGGGTGAGCTCGGTAGACTACCTGGGCCGCACCATTTCTCAGGAAGGTTGTAGACCCAAGCATAGTCTCATCAAAACCGTTAAGGATGCTCCTCACCCCAAGAATAAAGAGGAGCTCAAATCCTTCTTGGGCCTTATTGAATATATGGCCAAGTTTGTAAAAAACTTTTCTGAAAAATGTGAAGGCCTACGTGAATTGCTGAGGAAAAACAAAGAATTTTCTTGGGAAAAAGAACACTGCTTGTTGGTGAACAAATTAAAGGAGGAGATCATTGCCTCTCCAGCTTTGGGATCTTTTGATCCTAAAAAGAAGATGATATTGACCACGGACGCGTCCAACAAAGGGTTTGGTGCCTCGTTATCCCAAAAAGGAGAGGGTGGCGAAACCATTATTGCCTTTGCTTCTCGATCTTTGAGTCCAGCCGAGCGAAACTACTCGGTTATTGAGAGAGAAGCATTAGCATGCTTCTGGGCTGTTAACCATTTTAAATTTTATCTGTGGGGTACCAGATTTACCATACGCACTGACCATAAGCCATTAACATTCATTTTCTCTTCCAAAAAGGTGCAGTGCAGCTCCCCACGTATATCCAAGTGGGTCCTAGGACTGGAAAACTTTTACTTTAAAGTGGAGTACTTGCCTGGGATAGAAAATATTGTGGCAGATTACTTGTCAAGGGCCCCATTGATTGTACCTCCCCAAGAAGAAAACTTGGATACTCCCATCCTTGCCATACAGGTTCCGTCTTTGACAGTGGAGGAATGGCAAGAGAGCATAAAGAAAGATGCCAACATGAGTACCCTCAAGAACCTCATTGTGAATGGCTGGCCTGAAAAGTGTAGTGACGTTGATGACGAAATGAAAGAATTTTGGGAGGTTAGATTTGAATTGACAATTATAGATAACAAAGTGTATCGCAATGAGAAAGTTGTTCCTCCTTCTGATCTCCGTAATAAAGTAATAGATCTAGCCCACGAAGGGCACTTGGGCAGGAGCATCACAAAAAATAAAGTAAGAGTGTGCTTCTGGTTCCCCAAGATGGATTCTATGGTGGAACAAAAAGTCAAAGAGTGTATTGACTGTGCTAGGAGTGACAAGAGTAAAATATTGCGTAGAGTTCCATTATCTCCTGTGGAGGTACCGGTCACTCCATGGTCCAAACTAGCTATTGATATAATTGGTCACATGGAGAGTCTGGGACCCCACAAGAGATTCATGTTTGTTCTGGTGGACTACACCTCTCACTGGATAAATTTCAAATTCACACCATCCACCACAACAAACAATCTCATTGCATTCTTTAAAACTGTTTTTTGTAATGAAGGTATCCCAGCTATTTTAGTCACAGATAATGGTGTGCAATTTACATCTGAAGAGATGAAAGAGTTCTTGAAAGAATTGAATATTAAACATGAAAAAACTGCTCTATACTGCCCCAAAGCAAACTGTCTTGTAGGAAGAACGAATCGCATGATAAAGGAACATATCCAACTTGCGATCACAAATGGACACAGGGTGGATGATTCCCTTAGAGAATGTGTTTGGGCATACCACACTGCACCCATACTTGTCACAGGAGTGTCTCCATTCGTTGCCTTAAGGGGAAGAGAGGCGAGCACCAAAATGAACCCTATGTGGTTAAATGGAGGTAAGAGTGTTGTAACCAATGGTCGAGAATGTCAAAAGAAAGTTCAACAGCACCAATTGAGGTACAAAAACTGGTATGACCAGAAACATGGTGTAAAAGGGCACATAATGTGTTTAAACAGAGAGAGACCCCTTGTCAGCAACCAAGGGAGTGGAGTACTATCAGTACCAAAAAACAAGTTGTCCCTTGATTCATTCAATCAACAAGAACACCCTATGAGTAGTGGAGTTCTTAATTCATATAAAGCACATAGATAAACTATAAAACAATTTTTTTAACTCAAATTCCCTGAAACACTCAAACAATGATCCCACTATAACATACAGTGCAAAAAGATCAATTTATTTCTTTAGTGCACGTGAATATTATTAAAACACAATTCATATAATAAAACACCTATAATAAAACACAATGCAAATTTTCCAAAAGGACGAAGTAGGACGGGGAATCCATGAGCTAATAAGTGCGACGTAAGCGCATCGGTAGGTGAGGAGGTGTATGTACTAAAGCCCCTCTACCGTGGACTTCATATGTGAATTTTTGGACACAGAACTAGAAATCTGGGGTTCCGGATTGAACCGTTCAAGAATATACGGCAGTTGGGAAACGGGGATTATTCAAGTCCATTTAAGAAGGGGGTCTATTAATAGACCATTCTTCGAGTCTGCAGAAGAAGTACAAGAATAAGTGCAAACATCAACTCTCTTTCATTCAGGGTATAACAATCAAATATACCACAAAGAAAAGTGAACGTAATGACTGTCTTGATAAAGATGGAATAATCAGATACCCATTGAAACGCGTTGACGCATTTCTGTACATTATCCCGAGGACAAGTTGGACCTGTAGATACAAAATAGAGTATATGTATCCAGGCTAATCTTGCTAAAATTATTCCTAGGGAATTGTTGAACTAAAAGACAAAGTATACTGTCTATCACTGTTCTTTTCTCTATTTTTTAGGGTTCTCTGTGGCAAAAGTGTTATAAGATGTTATGTCCTGACCTGATGAATTTTATTGTTTTTAATTATGTTGAACTGATGCATTGTGTTTTATTATAGGTGTTTTATTATATGAATTGTGTTTTAATAATATTCACATGCACTAAAGAAATAAATTGATCTTTTTGCACTGTATGTTATAGTGGGATCATTGTTTGAGTGTTTCAGGGAATTTGAGTAAAAAATTTTGTTTTTATAGTTTATCTATGTGCTTTATATGAATTAAGAACTCCACTACTCATAGGGTGTTCTTGTTGATTGAATGAATCAAGGGACAACTTGTTTTTTGGTAAAAGGGCACAACCTGGAGACAGAAAACTCCGTCCTGGTAAAGAAACCCACGAAAGGACATTTTGCGGAAAGCAAATTCCAGCCTCCTCAACAATTGGTCAAGGTAGGCATAAATGTGGTATGCCTTGAAAATGGACAAACATGGAGTGGTGACAGACTTGTAAATGTAACATGATATCCCCTATATAAGGGAGATGTGTTGTAATCTGTATTTTTATTATCTCTGCCCCGTCACCCTTTTCTTCTCCTTTGGTTTCTTCCTACCTGGAACCCTCCCCCCCCTCCTCTGTCTCCAATAGAATGTTCCTCCTGGAGTTCATTTAGAACGTTGGTGCTTTCTGTCATTCGGGAGAGTGCATGACCAAAATAAAGAAGCACTTCAACTTACCTGGTGTGGACCTTCGTAATTTTTAATCTTTCAACAATTTCCTACATCTTGGTCAGATCGCTGCTTGTTTTGATTTTGTGTCGGAGGGATAAGGCCTTAAAATAACCCAGATTCAGCAAAGTCTTGTTTGGAGGCGAGTTTGAATGTCAGGATCAGGCACATGCTGCTGTCAGAGGAGCCCTTCCCCTAGCACGGAACCGGGACTGTTCTCTGCAGGAATCCATTGTGTGATAAAATACCATACACTGGAGTGGTTTATTCACTGCTCGAATTAGGAGAATTGCATATTGAGCGCGTGCGGTGAAATGCCTGTAGGGATAGGATGATGTGACCTATCCAGTGAGCTGTAGGAGAGCAGGATGTACATTAGGGGCAGCAGTTGCTACTTACCCCCGGCCCCAAGAATCAAAAAGGCAGCAGCCGGAAGAGAGCAGTTCACTTTCCGTCATTAACAGTCCGTGCCGTTTCCCTAGATGGGTGGTACTCATAGTACGGCCCGAGGGCCGCCAGCGGCCCGGCAGGCCTTCATTGGCGGCCCACGGACCGTGCCTTGCAGTTTCCACGGCCGGCAGTAAACACAGAAGATGACCGCAGGAGCATACGTAGTGAATACGTATTAAATAGGTATTCACTACGTATGCTCCTGCCGCCATCTTCTGTGTTTACTGCCGGCCCCTGTGACGTCAGGGCACCTTCGGAAAGCTTCACAAAGGCCCTTTAAAGTCAGCGGTAAGCGCTTTCACAGCTGACTTTTAAAGGGCCTTTTGGGAAGCTTCTAGTTTGGACAAAGACAGATAGAGCGCAGAGACAGATAGAGGCGCAGAGACAGATGGAGGCGCAGAGACAGATGGAGGCGCAGAGACAGATGGAGGCGCAGAGACAGATGGAGGCGCAGAGACAGATGGAGGCGCAGAGACAGATGGAGGCGCAGAGACAGATGGAGGCAGAAACAGATGGAGGCAGAAACAGATGGAGGCAGAAACAGATAGAGACAGGGACAGATTGAGGCGCAGAGACAGATCGAGGCGCAGAGACAGATCGAGGCGCAGAGACAGATCGAGGCGCAGAGACAGATGGAGGCGCAGAGACAGATGGAGGCGCAGAGACAGATGGAGGCGCAGAGACAGATGGAGGCGCAGAGACAGATGGAGGCGCAGAGACAGATGGAGGCGCAGAGACAGATGGAGGCGCAGAGACAGATAGAGGCGCAGAGACAGATAGAGGCGCAGAGACAGATAGAGGCGCAGAGACAGATGGAGGCGCAGAGACAGATGGAGGCGCAGAGACAGATGGAGGCGCAGAGACAGATGGAGGCGCAGAGACAGATGGAGGCGCAGAGACAGATGGAGGCGCAGAGACAGATGGAGGCGCAGAGACAGATGGAGGTGCAGAGACAGATGGAGGTGCAGAGACAGATAGAGGCGCAGAGACAGATGGAGGCGCAGAGACAGATGGAGGTGCAGAGACAGATGGAGGTGCAGAGACAGATAGAGGCGCAGAGACAGATAGAGGCGCAGAGACAGATAGAGGCAGAGACAGTGACATGTAGAGACAGGGACAGATAGAGACAGAGACAGGGACAGACAGAGACAGGGACAGGTAGAGACAGGGACAGAGATAGAGACGGAGAGACAGGGACAGAGACAGGGACAGACAGATAGAGACAGGGACAGACAGATAGAGACAGGGACAGACAGACAGATAGAGACAGAGACAGATAGAGACAGGGACAGACAGAAACAGGGAAAGACAGATAGAGACAGGGACAGACAGATAGAGACAGGGGCAAACAGACAGGGACAGACAGATAGAGACAGGGACAGACAGACAGGGACAGACAGATAGGGACAGACAGATAGAGACAGGGACAGACAGAGACAGGGACAGACAGAGACAGATAGAGACAGATAGAGAGATAGAAGATAGAGAGACATAGAAGATAGAGATAGAGATAGAGACATAGAGAGAGAGATAGAGATAGCTAGAGAGAGATAGAGAGATAGCTAGGGACAGATAGAGAGAGAGATAGCTAGAGCGAGATAGAGATAGAGAAAGATAGAGCGAGATAGAGATAGATAGAGAAAGAGAGAGATAGAGATAGATGTGTGTATGCCGGGTCTGGTGGCTCAGTGGACGAATGCGTCCGCTGCAGGGGCCTGTGTTGAACCTCATGGTCACAGTTTTTTTTTTCTTGCCCTAGCCCCGCCCCCCTCCTCCACTGACCCCGCCCCCACCGGTGCGGCCCTCGGCCACAAACCACACTCTAAATTTGGCCCCGAGAGAAAGTTTGTGAGTACCCATGCCCTAGAGGCTCTTCTGAGAAGCTAAGCTTTGGAAAAGGCGGTCCATCAATTTGTTAGATCACTGGGGGGCATAAGATCAAAGGGTCCATGATGTCCCTTCTGACATTTTGAGAATTCCAGTGGTAAGTGTCGAAATAGCACTCTCCAGGGACCGCGGCAGAGTAAGTGGTACAAGACCACTCTCCCCACCCCAAACTGCATCTCAATACTGTTACATTCCCAGGCCTTTTCAAGTTCATTTTTGATTTTTGTCTCCATCGTTTGCCCTGGAAACTGTTCTATGAGTAGTCAACAGAGGCAAAAGCCTCACTTGCCACAGAAAACAGTCACTCCTCCATGCCCAACCATGATCCTTTACAATATATTCTGGCCAGCCCTGTGTCTCCCCCCCCCCCCCCATCAGTGGACCCTGCAATCTGAGAGTCCCGTGGAGGTGCTCCATATTTCTGCTCTGATGGTTGACAGCAGAGATCTGCTGGTTAAGGGGTATAGGTATATAGAAAGTGTCCCCTCGTCCCATAATCAAGGATGGCTACTGCACCCTCGGGCCATGCCAAGAGTGACCAATGGACAGTGACCAGTGAATTCTAGACTTGGGGCAAAACCCTTTTACATACAGATCATACCTTCATCAACTCCATATTGTGTCCCAACAGAAACAAAGTTATCATCCAGTTCCCACACCTTTGAACGAATGTATGACGTTACAACGCATAACTTTACCCCGACTTGCTGTCGGGGGTGCGCTGGAAGTTGGAATAGTATAATTTACTATTCCAACTCCAGTGTGTGCAACAGTAGGGAAGGTGTTGGAGTTAACTCCAACAGCTTCTACCCCCTGCAACAAGCCTTTCGCGTTGTAATGACATGCGTTGTAATGGCATGCGTTGTAACGCTTACGTTGTAAAGGCTGTTTCCCCCCTTGAACACATCTAAAAACATCCAGGTGGGACTCCCCTGTTTTACCAACGCTCCTCCTTTCGTTGAGTCGCAGTTTGATCATTGTGCCTTTTTGGGAGCTCATGAGCCAATATTACTCTCAAATCTTACTGATAGAATGAAAGAGGGCTGATGTAGCTCAGATTTCATCTGGATTCAGGCATTGCTTTATTTTGTGTTTCAGACAGACTGCATTTTAAAATGGCACTTTTGGTGCATGCAAAGTGAAAAACATGAAATAAGGCCTAGTCAAATGCTTTTTAAAAGTGGCACTTTTGGTGCATGCAAAGTGAAAGACATGAAATGATGCCTGGTCAAAATGCTTTCAGTCTGAAATGCTTGTGCTGAATTAACATGTGTTTTTGCAGTGTAGGAAACTCGTGATTTCAGTTTCCTTTAGAAGGCTCACTGTGGCCTCTTTTGCTTTGCCCAGCTCCTTTTCCTTGTAATCTACACTCCCTGTCTCAAGAGACTTTGGCTTTGTTGCATATTTAGACAATGCATATTCAGTTCATAACACATCTTCTTATAATGTGTTTTAATTAATCAACCATGCACCAACACTACACATGGGGCAAACGCATTTTGCATGAAAAGCTATCTAAAACATTAGAGCATGTTGCTATGAGTATGTATTAACTGTTTGCGCTTTGAAAATTTGCACTAGAGCATGTTTATGCTATGTTGTACATTGCACATTTTGCATGTGGTGCACAAATAATAGAAAAGCTGCTTTAAATTAATAGCTTTTGCTAGGTAATAATTAATACAGGGTACTAGTATGGGGGGAGGTAAACATAATGGGCTTTACTTCATAAATTAATATTCTTTTGTGTTTGTTTTTACTTTAGTATACATTTGGGCCCATTATAAAATGGCTGCCTAGGAATCCAGCATGGCTGAGAATTTTTGGCAGTGTGCTGAATAAGAGACGCATGCGCAGAGCCAGCTGCATGAACTGCCAAGTGCCTCAAGTGAAGACACATGGGTCAAGGCCACAATGAACTGTACATTCCTGTCATCGTGCCAATGTATCAGTATTTGTGGGAAAGTGTCATTTTTGTGTGCTATGTGAAAGAGAGACAGGAAATTGAGTGATACATTTTGTTGCAAGAAATGTTTTTATTGATACGTTATGTATATTGTTCTTAGCATTAAGCCCTTATTGTCAGAACTGGTATGGGTTGGATTTGCAATGAGAACAAGATGATGAGACCCCTATGTCACCTGTGCTAACCAATCACAGTGCAAGTTTCTACTGAAACTGCAACATTAGTATAGTCAGCCAAGAATTAGAGTATAAATAATGACCCCTTAGGGGGCGTGTCAGTTTTTAGCTTAGCAGCCTTAGAAGTCTTAGAGCAGAGGTCTTCAAACTATTTTGGTCCGAGCCCCCCCTTAAACAAAATGTTTTGAAGTTGGGCCCCCCTCCAAACCTATATGGCAAGGATTTGGGGAGTGGGAGGGATGATCACAGGGGGCAGGGATCATGAGACCATTTCAGGGGTGCTTTTCTGTAGCTTGTAAGCCACACTAAATGTGCAGCATCAAACAAGAACAGAATTGACCACAAACACTACTGCCCATAATTGGGGTGCCGTGGGCCCCAATGCACTCCACCTGCTGCACTAATGATGGATGTAGCCCTGAGAAACAAGCTATTTCCTCTTCTTTCATTCCTTCTCCACCATGTCTGACCATCACTTCAATCTCAAAACAGGTCCAGTCTCTGTCTGAATGAAAACGAGCTACTGCATGCTTCCCCAGTTGTTTTACGCCAATGGAGTCATCTTCCCTAATGCTAGAAAGGGAAATGAGCCCCCATGGCCAAATTCTATTGTAAAACATTCATAATTGTGTTGCAGTGGGCCCCTTGACAAAAATGTCACTGTACTTGCTTCACTAATATTAGCTGCTGCCTTGCTGTTGCCTCTGACCTTTAACAACATGGGATCCCATCTCACACCAACCCTCTCCCTCCCATCCCTCCTCACCCTCTCGTCTCTCTGATGCTCAAATCAAGGTGTTGCCTCTGTTTAATTTTCCCCCTCCCTTGAGTCATTGCTCCAAGGCTCAAAGTAACACTGGCACAGGAAGTGTGCCATAGGCCTCTTATGCAGCTGCAGCATCAAAGATGCCTACAGCTCTGCAAAGCAGGCTGTTTACTCTGCCCACTCAGCTGGGCTATTACTTATAGGTCAGATGCCCAAAGCAGGCTTTCTGCAAAAAATAACCACACGAATAGCACATTTAGCCCCCTCCTTCCGCTGCTTGAGCCCTGTTCCGTGCAGAACAACAGCTTCCTGGGCCCTAATGCTAGCAAGGAAAATGCACCCCATGTTCTTTTTCATAGCAAGAGTGCCATAACTGAGATCTAGTGCCCACTCACAGAGTGTCTGTGGAGGGGGAGGGCTCCTGTGCTGCAAAACAGATTGAGAACTAAAGAAGTAACATGCCTTCTCACCAAGGTGCCCGCTCCCTGAAAGAAATGCAAATGTGTGGAATGGTTGGAGCCAGTGTAGACTTTAATTAATAGAGTGCGCCCTTTTAATGGGCATATATAAGAATATTTACATTAGATATAGTCTGGATTCCTATCAAAAAAATGTATATTTTTAAAGCACTTGTTTTTATCTTAAACAGTATTTTGCTGCAGTCTGTTTTATACAATGTAGTACAAATTTTAAAAAATGACATTCACAGTGCTTTCTGTCACAGACTGGGACCTTGTAGCACTATAAACAAGCCACTATTCCTCACTGCAACAATCAGGATTTAATTCTGTGACTCAGTCGTCACACACAAAGACAGCTGCTGTGATCACATTAGCTAACTGAGGTTTCATAAGGTAAGAGTATATTTCCTTTTGGTTAGTTTAACTTGCATTTATTTTTCAACTGAGGTGTGTGCGTCTTTATTACAAATATAATTACATCTTCAAAAATAGAAAATAAATTAGATATTGCATTTTACAAAATGTAATGTAGTCTTGCAGATAGTAAGATGTAGTTCTATGACAAACCAGACGTCTCTAACTGCATAACCTCAAAGTCCTTTTAGAATGGTCACTGTGGTGCAGTAATTGTGTGCAGGACAAGTGACCATCATGTCTGTCAATGTCCCAACGAGCATGCTAGATGACAAATGCCATCCATTTACCACTCTCCTGCCTGCAATCTCCACACTTGAAAACAAAATCGGAAACATTGAGAGCACTTTATCCTCACCAGCTCCAAAATACAAAAATGCAGCAGTATGTCCTGTGAGGTTCTAGTCGTGCAAAGTTTATTTTTCACAAAAAAGAAAAATCCCTGTTTGTTGTAAGGTCTTGTTATTCACCATAAAGAAAAAAGCCTGTGTTGTGGATAACGCTAATCGGCATCAAAACAATGGTCTTAAATTTCGTCATGGTCAGCTCTTCGAGAACAAGAAATTTCCTTTGTCCAATACAGGCAAATACTTTTCTCTTTGATACCTTTCAATGACCACCAGTAGTTTGGATGGAAACTCTCTGTTTATATCACCCACCTCAGCTTTCCGAGTTGCTAAACACTTGCACATTTTAAACGGGATTGGGTTTTAGTTTCTCTGCAGACTTTCCATGCCATTTCCTGACAGATTTACGCTGTTGCCTGCTGAACCGGGCACTACACCACGCCCTCTATGCCTATTTGACAGTTAATTGATGATTTGTCCTCGAGTGGTGTTCGTGTTTTTATATGCAGTTATTCCAAGGTGAACAGCAAACAATGGAATGCAATTTTTCTTCTTTTAGCCTGGTCTTTGACCAAAACTTCACACTCGCTAGCCTCCCCAGTGCCACTTAGTAGTACCGTCCTTTCACTTTTTGTGGCTTTAACTGCAGCATGTAAACGAAGACAGCCTAGAACGGCGCCTTTGCGCTTCCAGGCTATCTTCATTTACATGTAATTGCAGACCTATTTGCGCCCCCCTGGCAACACATCCACGCCCCCCCAGGGGGGCGCGCCCCACAGTTTGAAGACCTCTGTCTTAGAGGGAGGAGAGGAGAAGAAGCAGATCTGACACAGACATCATATGGGTTAGGTACGTGAACGTCGCGGGTGCAGCCTGGGAGGAGATTGCGTCCGAGGAGAGACAGAGGGAGGAGGGGTTCTTGCTCATATTTTTTTTAGAGAGTCCTTGCACGTCATATTTTTGGCAAGGCAGATCACATTCCTCTGTGGTCTTGTGAAGAGAGGGCAGCCTCTCTGTGTGAGACACAGAGAAACAGATTGAACAGACCAGGGCAGAGAACGCAGCTGATGGAACAGGTTTAGATTTAGATGCTAAAACTCTAAGTTTATGCTTTGACTAACAAACTAGTTCTGAAAAGATTTATTTGTCTTATGCATTTATTTCTCTTTACGGGAGATTTTTGCCAATTATTAATTATTGATTAGCCTTGCAAAACTCACTCTTGAATTATATTTTTCCTGAACTCTTTAAAGAATTCTGACTGACATTTGATGCCTCATTCCCTTACTTTATGGAGTGCCTTGTATTCAATCTGTAGTATGTTCTGTATTAATTCTATTTTTCCTATTTTCAATTCTGTAACCTGATTGATATTTGACTAATGAATAAAGTGTGAGAGAACCTTAACTTTTAACTAGAAAATAAAACCCTTTAAAACTACTCTCATTATTGGCTTGAATATTAATTGCATTTTGATTTTTAATGTTTATGTAAAGTCTCCTGAAGGTGATACAAGGTGGCAAAGGTCCATCACCTTTAAAGCGGTAAACTAGAGGTAAATGATGTTTTGCACTGAGACATTACCGTGAAATTACCGCTGGATCAGTTTCTGGTAGCAGAGGTAAGGTTAAACACCATCACCAAAAGGAGCATAGTTTAGTTTAAAGCTAAATAGCGCTAGAAAAATATTTGCCCAAGTTAGATAAATGTCCAGATTCTCAAAAGTCCTGATTCCAATGCTCAAAACTTGAAGACTGGCAAAGCAGTACTGGAATGTGATGCAAGAAGGCGATTGCTGGAGTGGTGTGAGTATTAATAGGGTTGTGAAATGTTGTTAATGTGCTAGAAGGTATGTTTTTTTTTTTGAAGTGTTGAAAAAAAATAGTAAGGGTTTTGACTGTTGGTGAAATTTTGCTAATTTTGAATTGATGGTTTTATTGATTATATTGGTAATTTCATAGGACAGAATTTTTGATTATTGATTATATGTTCTTAACATGAAAAGTTAGTGTCGCGTTTTATGTTGTCTGGAAAATTCCCGGGAAAGGAATAGCGGGTGGTAAATGGAAGCCACACTGCAGTGAGGTTACTCGTCTGTTGGAATAACACTGAGAAGCTATGCAGGGCTGGCACTGTTAAAGTAGGGACTATTTTCTGTGTAAAAGTGAGAGTGATTGATAGCAAAGAGTTCGCTGGTGAAACTTTGGTGTTATATCACCTAGAAAGGGTAACACTGAAGGAGTAGCAGGTTCTTCCAAGCTTGAGTGACAGCAAAAGAGTTCGCTGGTGAAACTTTGGTCTTACATAACCTAGAAAGGGTAACACCGAAGGAGTAGCAGGTTCTTCCAAGCTTGAGTGAAGGGTAAGCGGAAGGGATTTACTCGCAGTGTTTGAAGAGTAATCGGAAGTTCTTACTTTGTGAAGAGTAAGCGGAATGTGTTACTCGCAGTAAAAAGAAATCTATCCTTTATTTAGTGGAACAGACAGAGTAGCAAATGTTTTTATGTTGTTACTAACAGAATTTTGATTAAGAAAACTCAGAAAAATATTGCAGTAAGATTTTGTGGAGGGTCAGTAGTAGGAGTTAAACTGACTGAAATTGAAACTGACAGCATTGGAGAAAAGAAATTGCATTGAACTATTGCAGAAATGAAAATGTTTGAAGGTTTAAAGAAACTGTTGGGAGGTAAAGTGAAAAATTCGTTTTTAATTGGTGATACTCCTGAAGGAACACCCGTGCATTTTATGTCTACCAGTTTGGGACAAAATTCATGTATGTGGGTTCACCAATGGTGCAAGATTACTGAAAAAGAAGGTCCTTTGAGATTTCCAAAAGATGGTACTTTTGAATTGAAAATTATTGACAAATTAAGGGAAGTGTTATGTGAAATAAAGACACCATCTAGAGCTGCACAATTTGAGGCTTTAAGCATGTGGGAAATGGCAGCAAGAGACAAAGCAAGTGAGGTTAAAAAGGTAAAGCACCAGATACAGGAGAAGGAAATTAAAGATGACAAAAAGCTTCAAATAAATAGTGATTCAGGGGATGAAATAATGGATGTATTGTTAACTAAGTGTTCACCAACTTATGTGGTTCCCATTAAAAATACTGAAAATAATGTACCAGTAAGTACTACAGTGGCTACTGCTTCTGTTAAACAGAGAGAAACACAGATTGAGAGAACTGTGCAGACATTTCAGATTGACCCACTACCTGTTGATTCAGCACTGACAGTGATATCTCCAGGTATTACTGCTTCAAATGTGACTGATTCAGTACAAGTATTACAAACTGCCGATGCACAGGCAATGCCTAGAAAAATTGTGACTGTCCCAATTAATATGGTCCCTACTCAAAAGGTTCAAAGAGCTGCAGAAGGAGTAATTATGTCAGGGTTTATTTCAGAAACTCAGAATTCACAGATTATTGAACAGAAATTTCCCCAGAAAGTCCAAGCACTGAAAGGTGGGGGAAAATGGTCTTTACATCTGCAGCCCTGGATAAAATGAATATATTTGAAGATGGGATTTTTCAAACCTGCTGTCAGGAAGCAGCAGTGCTTAAAAAGATAGAGAGCATGGGGGAACAAATTAACCCAGACCCTGAAAAGGAGAGACAGCTTAGTGTTTTAAATTCAACATTTGAACATGAAGAAATTAACAGTCCCTGCTGTTTAAATCATGAAAATGTGAACCAGTGTCAGGAGAAAGAATTAATTTCCCTGAGTAAGGAAACAGCTACATGTGCAGTAACTACACATGATAGACTGACTGATTTGGCTCAAAAATATGAAATTGATGTTTCAGGAAGTCTTCCATTTCAGAAAAGTTTCAGGGTACATATGAATGATGAGGCAAATGAGAAAATATGTTCTTCAGGAATGCAATTGCACATTGCAGAAATAATTAAATATATTTTCAAATGCAATGGGTTTGAGAAATTAGGAGACAAGTGGGCAAGAAAACATGAGAAGAAAAAGAATCCACCAAACCTTGTTGAGGAAAATAATAAACAGGATGTGGGAGAAGCTTTTGCTTACTCATTGAGAGAAAAGGTGGGAGAAGTGCATGTTCATGTGCCACGGAACAAAAGTGAACTTGCAGCATTTCTGAACACATTCCCACAATTGGGAGACAAACCTATGCTGTGGTACCCACAAATTGATGGATTTGTTGAAATTTTAAAGGAGTTATGTATTAATTTGGAAATGCTCTTTGACATTGCCATGCAAACTGAATTGTGGTTTGAATATAAAGTTGCTGTGCAAAGGCTAGGTGAGGAGACCATTAAAAGGGTTTACATGAATGCACCATCATTTTCTGTTGTTATGGAGAAAAACGTAGCAGTGATTTCTTTCCTGAAGGGCAGAGTGCCAGCAAAGGATGTTAATTGGGTACAGATTAAAAGATCACAGGATGGAAGTAAAGGTGTTATGGTTCGTGCAAATTCAGGTATGGATGTTGCACTGCTGGAAAGAGTATCCTTTTGCCATCTTTATGACAGATTTGAGCATTGGAAGAAGAAATATAAATTTAAACATGATGCAGCAATTGGAAATGTGCAAAAACAGAGAGAAATGCAGGTGCAAAATGTGCCAGCCAAGCAAATGCATATGTCAGTTCAGAAACAGGTACCAACGGCAGGAGTTTTTCAAGCTCAGATGCTTCCACAAAATATGGAAAATGCTAAAATGTATTTAAATCAGTTGTCCAGAGAAAATGTGAATTATTTCCAGAAACAAAATCAGAACCCAGTTCAACAGGTTGCTGTATTTGAAAATGAGAGTTTTAACCCTAACAATTCGGAATTTACCAAGTCCATTGTGAAAGCAGTGGAAGGTCCAGACTTAGGGGTCGATTCCGATTTGGGCCGGAAAACGTACCGACCGACTCGGAGCCGGAATTCATTCCGACCGACACGTACCGGTGCAGCCCGACCCGCAAAGTACGATGAGAAGCGTGCAAAACCCGACCGACTCGTACGGAACACAAGCCGAACGACCGAGCCGCGCGGAAAACAGCAATCCGGCCAGAAAAACACGCGAATCGAACCGACCGACACGCACCCGGAACAATCCCGAACGAAACGTACCCCCGAACTCCTACCCGCCAAGTACGATGCAACGCGTGGAAAATACGACCGAGTCGCACGGAGGACAAGCCGTACGACCGACACGCATACAAAACTGCGAGCCGAAGCAACACAAAACACCGCGACCGACGCGTACGCAGCATAGAAAACAGCACAAACACAGCGTGAACGAATCGGAGAAGCTCGTACGAGACAACTGCAGGGTCCGACTCAGTCACAAAAACGTCTCCTACATGCACGAAAAGTACAAAGGGAAAATACACAAAAAAAGGCCAAACAAGCAATTACAAAGCCAATAAATACTGGGGGGGCAGGGAACAAAGACACACCCACAACTCCACCCATATAAAGGACACAAATCCCTACCATGATCCTATGCAAATTCAAATTACCTGCCAGCACTCAACAGACAGCAACCACACACCCACAGCTCATCCATCACACAAGCCACACACCATCAGCACCTCAACAAATAGCAACCTCACATACACCCAGCAAAACACACACTCACACACCTTCACCTGCACACCAACACACACATCACTCACCATCACCACCCATCACCATGCCCCCAAAGAAGAATCATAAGTTCCTAGATAGTGAATTGGAAGTCCTGGTAGATGAGATCCTCAGGGTAGAGCCACAGCTGTTTGGTACACTGGTCCAACAGACACCCATGTCGCAGAAAACCAAGATGTGGGCGAGGATCGTCAACAGGGTGAACGCACAATCACCATGTTTGCGCACAAAGATAGACATCCAGAACAGGTGGTATGACGTGCGCAGGAGGGTCAGGGAGCTGTTGAAGAAGGACTACCTCTTGAGCCAACACACCGGCAGTGGCCCTCCTGCCAAGCCAGTATACCTCAGGCCCTGGGAGGAGAAGGTGCGGGCCATCCTACCACCAGTGAGCGTATATGGACTAGAAAACATCCCAGAGCCTGGTGAGTACACAACAAATGTACACAATATTGTGCGACAATACACACACATCACTGTCAAGGGGAGAGTCAAACCATGCACCCTTAGCAAATACACAGCAACCAGAACAGAATCATCCCAAAATGTGTATGTCAGTCAGATAAACACAACACATGCCATCTCATAGTGACATGTAACTGTGTCATCACATGTACAAATACAACTACAGCTAGGCAGTGGCACAAATATAACTAACAAACACATCCAGACATGTAGCCACCACTACAACACCACCACACAGTGAAGCCCACTGAAAGAAAGGAATTCTGTGTATGCTGGGCAAGTCAGTGTAGCCAATAGCATCATGGGAGTCGTAGTCACAGATATTGCCCACCCTCACAATGCGCACATCAACACCACCATGAACCATGCTCACATCACAGTGAGTGGAAAACAACTGACAAGATGGCTGACACTGGCTACTGCTGTGGGGAGCACAAGGCCCTGCTGGCAACTGTGCACCAACCAACAGCAGGACACCACTGACTGACATCCTGAAAGACAACTTGCACTCCCTGCAATGGAAGCACGTTCCATGGTGGGATATCTGGCTGGGTGGGAAGGAGGACTCACAGCCCTGACCATAGTTACCAGCAGCGTTTCTCACACACACCCCTAACACAAACTCCACAAAACTCACCTGGGAGAATATCCCACAAAGAACCACAACCCTGGGTCATGCTGAGTGAAGCACAGGGACACACATGGGACTTGTAGCAAAACTAACCCCAGGATAACACTGTCAGCCATCTTGTCAGCACAGGCACACAACCCCACAGGGAAGCAGAGTCAAAGGGAAGGAAGCATGGGCATGCTGGGAAGGGGGTGGAGGCAATAGCATGATGGGAGTGGTAGTCACAGCTCAACATCCCCCACCCACATGGCCCAGCAAGCTCACACTCAAGCATGCACACCCCACAGAGAGTGGAAAGCCCCATCAAAGATGTCTGACACTGGTGCTCTGTTGTGGGGTGCACAAGGCAATGCTGGGAACTGGCCACCAACCAACAGCAGGACACCACTGTCAGCCATCTTGCCATTGCTCTCACACTCACACACAGTGAAGTCCACCCAAAAGCAAGTAAGTATGGGCATGCTGGGAAGTGGGGTGGAGGCAATAGCATGATGGGAGTGGTAGTCACAGCTCAACATCCCCCACCCACATGGCCCAGCAAGCTCACACTCAAGCATGCACACCCCACAGAGAGTGGAAAGCCCCATCAAAGATGTCTGACACTGGTGCTCTGTTGTGGGGAGCACAAGGCCATGCTGGGAACTGTGCCACCAACCAACAGCAGGACACCACTGACTGACATCCTGAAAGACAACTTGCACTCCCTGCAATGGAAGCACGTTCCATGGTGGAATATCTGGCTGGGTGGGAAGGAGGGCCGGATGTCAACCAAATACAACCAATGCAGACCATGTACACACCCCAACATTCACATAGAAATGCCCAAATAATGCAGGACAATGTACTACACCAATATCAACCCCTGACTGTGACAACTTAGGACAATGCAATGTACAGGCCCGCATCCAGAGGCACAGTCACAACTGTCAGGTGTGTCAACCATTGATGCCTGCAGAAACATAACATACATTGTGTGTGTCTCCCAAAAACAGGTGATGATGGGGACACAGCAGCAGACGCTGAGGAGTCCCCGTCCCAGGCTCAAGAGGATACAGAGCTCACTGGTGTGGAACAGCCTCTGCCCTCCTCGGATGAAGAAGACCTACCTGGCACCTCCGGAGCAAGTCATCATGCAGCACCAGCAGGACCACCAGCTGCACCCCCTGCACCCACCCCTCCAACGACTGTCAACACACATACCACCCCTGCCGACATGGACAGACCAAGGAGCACCACCACCACCAGCACAGGGACCCTGGACCAACGTGGGGCCATGGACACCAACACCACCAACAACCCCCAAGGGGGCCCAGGGTCACCTGTGCGTGCCACCTCAGGTACTGCACGTGTCGCCAGGGGTGGTGGGAGGGGTGGGAGACATAGGTCGCTGCTCGCAGAGGGGTCTGGACTGCATGATGACCCACAACTGGCACGCATAGCCGATGCGTACCAGTCCAGCACCGGAGAGCTCAGCCAGGTAGTGGGGCTCCTCAGGGACATTAAACAGCAGCAGGCTGCCCATCATGCCCGCTTGGACTCACACATGTCCCGCGTGGAGTCCAAGTGGGACACACTGCAAGAGATGACGGCGGTGCATAGGGACATATTACAATGCCTCCGCCAGATGAGCAGCAACCAGTCAACACCTCCCTGTGTGCCCACAACATCTGGTGCTGAAACAACTGCAACTGCCACAGGGAGGGAGGATGACTCTGGCGGAGAGTCCCCTGCACCGCAGCAGCCTGCACTTGAGGGTCCCCCCCAAAGAAGAGGGGTCGTCCGAGGAGGGGCAAGTGAGAGGCCGATGGCCATGTGCAACCCCCAGGAAGCCAAAACCTGTTCTGGATAATCACCTTTGTGCGCAAACTGTTCACCCTGTTGACTGCAACACAACTCCCCCACATGACATGGGGAGTACAAGTTGGACCAATGTCTCAGATGACTGTGGACCTGATACAGGACATTTCTGCTACCAGGACTTCCAATTCATCTAGGAACTTTGGATTGCAATCAAAATGTACAGCACTCACCATCCTGTGCACTATTCACACACATGTATGACAATAAACACACTAATACACCATACCTGCCTCTGTCGTGATTCCAACGTGGTTTCTGTCATGGAGATGATGACCAGCGAAATTACACTGTGCATGCTAACTGCTACAGCAAGTACAACACAGGCATGTGAGTCATGGCAACGTGACACATATGAGGGAGACACACCACCAGGGCTACACAACAAATACACACCTAGGCCATCTGACTCATTGCCTACACTGATGTTGCCAGGAAATACGGTGCAATGCACAGACACAACACCTATTCACAGTCTTAGTCAACTAGCCCACTGGTGCAGTAAGCAAATGTCAGTCAAATGTGTGACCACAGACAACGCACATCACAAAGTGAAGCACAGGTTTATTACACATTTGCAACATGTTGTAACCACTACAGATGCAAGGTAATCCCACCTGGCAGCGGGCACACAGTCAACAAGTGTAGAAGGAAGGAAGTCCATGGGTGTGGCGCACATCACCTGTAGGGACACGACAGCTACCACCCTGGAAGTCGAATCACGGTGTCGGGGATCACAGTTGACCAAACGACTCTGAAAGTACCCTGTGAAGGACAGAAATGACACACAGTCAAAAGCACTGAAGAACAGGACAGAACTGCAATACTCATGCCCAATACATGTCACAAGATACCCACCCAGAACCAAGTTAGCATGTCAACACTGTTGGGGAGTACAGACTACCTGTAAGGACACATCGCTACACGCATACAGTCATGTAGCCCATGGACACACTCAAACAGCACCAGAGCACCACCAACACATATCATGCAAACTCACATCATTGACATGACATCTCTGGATACTCACATTCAGCTGAAGAAGTTGGTGATGAGCTGTGTGCGGACATCACCATCACCATCATCATCATCATCATCATCATCACTGGCATCGTGGTCCAGGCCAGGATCCTCCACAGGTGGCGGATGTTGGTCATCGTCATCCAGGATGAGAGGCAACTCCTTCCGCACTGCCAGGTTGTGTAGCATGCAGCAGACGATGACAATCTTGCACACCTTTGCTGGGGCATATGGGAGGGACCCTCCTGTCTTGTCCAGGCAGCGGAAGCGGCTCTTCAGGAGACCAAATGTCCGCTCAATCACTCTCCTCGTCCGACCATGTGCCTCATTGTAGCGCATCTGGGCTGGTGTCACAGGGTTCCTGAGGGGCGTCAGCAACCACGGCATGTTGGGGTATCCGGAGTCACCTACATACAGACAATTGCACATTAGCTGAGTTGGAAAAGAGGGTGGAACACTACATTGCAGAACACACACAATGGTACAAAGTCAGTACACACCAACAAGCCAGGCACGCTGGTTCCGCATCTGTGACATCATCCTCGGGATGCGACTACTCCTCATCACGTAGGCATCGTGTGCAGAACCGGGGAAACGGGCACACATGTGTGAGATGCTCATATCTGCAAGACAGACCACCAGTGCATTGACCGAGTGGTAGTGTTTGCGGTTCCTGTATGCCTGCTCTTGGGCCTGTGGTGGTACCAAAGCCACATGTGTCCCATCAATGGAGCCAATGACATGCGGCATCCTCCCCAGGGCATAGAAGTCACTCTTCACGTCAGTGAGTCATTGGAGTCTAGGGAAATAGATGTACTGGTTCAGGTATATCAACATAGCCTCCAAAACATCGCGGAGCACACGGCTGAACATGGTCTGTGACATCCCACCAGCAGTCGCCACAGTGTGTTGAAAGGTACCGGTGGCAAAGAAGTGTAGGGCTGCCATCACCTTCCCCTTGGGGGTCAGCGCTGTAGGGTACGGCCGGCCAGGTTGCAAATGTGGTGCCAAGCGCACTGCCAAATCCTCAATCAGCTGCCTGGTGAAGCGGTACCGTCGGATGCTGTCACGTTCCACCATCGTTGCCAGGTCAGGGAATGGTCTAAGGACAGCTGGTGCCCTGCAGTGCATAGGTGAAGAAAGCAAGATTGTCAGTCACCCCACATATGTGGCATTGAACACACTCAATATCACATGATACATCATTATGAGGCACAAGTACATGATGTGTGCAGTTCCGTAAGGACATGTATGGCACATACATGGCCAACATCTAACATCACAGTTCAACAAGTGGCATCAATAAGTCCCAGGTTGTGCCATTGGATATCATGAGGCCGTGTCACAGTTCCCATCTCCTGCTGCCACGTTACAAACACACCCCACTAGTGACATGTGAGGACAGATGTGCCCCAGGCATCACAGCTCAACGACAGGTAGATTCCCAGGGACCCTGTATTGCCACATGGACACTGGCATGACATGGTGTATCATGTATACACCACAGCAAAACAACCATGACCCCCACAGGTAGTGGTCCCTGTTGCCTCGGCAGGACAGACATGGACGTCTGTGACACACACACGCACAACATCAAAGTCCATGCACAAACAACGTGGATGTGGAGACTGTCTCCCATTGTGCACATGAAATCAGAGACATTGTAAACACAACATGCACACAGACTGTGGAGGACCATCACTATTGTGCCAATGGGTCACCCTGGGTTAAACATACCATCCCACATGGGACACAGGGGGTATGTGACATGACATACACATACACCACCGTGAAATGTGACCATGGCACATGCTCAGATATGAACAGTTGCACATCACAGTGGTCATGTACACGAAACACCAAGGATTCTGTCCCCATGAACACATGCACAGCCTGAGGGTGGCTGCCCCCAAGTGACACCCACAGAACAACATGTTCACCCCCATACACGGAATAGGTAATGCAGCCTTACATGCCTTAGGATACAGTTTGGACAGGCTGTGGTGTTGTAGGTGTGCCCCTCACTCCCTGGGAAGTATATGTGGCTGGCATATGTTCACCTGTGACAGGCATGGTGACATATGCCAGTGACTTGTACAGGGACGCGTTGGACAGCAATGGACCGATCGGTGCGCACACATTGGCCATTGCATTCAATGTGTGCTGGTACGCGTTGTATTCGCAATACGCGTTGGACAGCAATGGACCGATCGGTGCGCACACATTGGCCATTGCATTCAATGTGTGCTGGTACGCGTTGTATTCGCAATACGCGTTGGACAGCAATGGATCGATCGGTGCGCACACATTGGCCATTGCATTCAATGTGTGCTGGTACGCGTTGTATTCGCAATACGCGTTGGACAGCAATGGACCGATCGGTGCGCACACATTGGCCATTGCATTCAATGTGTGCTGGTACGCGTTGTATTCGCAATACGCGTTGGACAGCAATGGACCGATCGGTGCGCACACATTGGCCATTGCATTCAATGTGTGCTGGTACGCGTTGTATTCTGCAGTACGCGTTGGACAGCAATGGACCGATCGGTGTGCCCGGCCGGCCCATTGCATTCAATGTGTGCGGGTACGCGTTGTATCCTGGGTACGCGTTGAACAGCAATGGACCGATCGGTGTGCCCGGCCGGCCCATTGCATTCAATGTGTGCGGGTACGCGTTGTATCCTGGGTACGCGTTGAACAGCAATGGACCGATCGGTGTGCCCGGCCGGCCCATTGCATTCAATGTGTGCGGGTACGCGTTGTATCCTGGGTACGCGTTGAACAGCAATGGACCGATCGGTGTGCCCGGCCGGCCCATTGCATTCAATGTGTGCGGGTACGCGTTGTATCCTGGGTACGCGTTGAACAGCAATGGACCGATCGGTGTGCCCGGCCGGCCCATTGCATTCAATGTGTGCGGGTACGCGTTGTATCCTGGGTACGCGTTGAACAGCAATGGACCGATCGGTGTGCCCGGCCGGCCCATTGCATTCAATGTGTGCGGGTACGCGTTGTATCCTAGGTACGCGTTGAACAGCAATGGACCGATCGGTGCGCACCCATTGGCTATGGCCTGGCCTGGCAACGGACGCGTTTTCAAATTTTGAACGAGTCTGATGCTGTAAATTCAGTTGGTCACCCACAACAATGTTGCAAATTCATGGGTGTCATGAAGTTGAACTTTTGAAGGATGCTGTGGGCGTGTGTAAGTGGTGCAATTCCATGGATTGGCCAGATTCAGAAGATGCAAACGACTTGGACCTATCACTTTGGACACATGGGACAGTATCTGCCTCTGCAGCACACATATAATGCTGGCTGTTCCCCTGAGAGCTCACTTGCCTGCACTACATGCTCCAGGACGACATCTGCCACTACACTGCTGCTGTATCTGCACCCTCTGGACCCTGCAATGGCACGTACTGTGGAGAGAGCCCCAGCCTTCAGCACTGAGGAGAACCAGGCCCTGCTGGACAACCTCCTTCCACAGTACAGCAAGCTGTATGGGAAAGCAGGGGAGCAGGTGAGTGTTCTGTCCACTGCCTTTCTAAATGTGCATGTTGTCTGACTACCAAGGCTAACAGTCTGCACGCCACTGGCTAGCAGGCTCACTGAGTAGTTGTCACCCCCCATAGTGTGTAGTTACATGCACTGGACGGGTATAGTGCAGTGACAGTGCATTTAAACAAGGTTTTACTTCCCAGGCAATGATACCATGTAGTAACTGCTGGCATACTGTCCATGGCCATCGTTGCACTGCCTGTGTACATCATGTGCCCCTGTGATTGAGACATGTATATCCAACTGTGTAATGCACGGATATGTTGCATGTGTAGTAATGGCATTCTCACTTTGTCATCCTCACAGGTTGATGCCCACCAGAAGCAGCAGATATGGCTGACCATCGTCCGGGCAGTGAGATCCGTGGGGGTCTACAAGCGCCGGATCCGCAACTGCCAGAAGAGGTGGCAGGACCTTCGGGGCTGGACCCGGAGGATCGCACGGGTCCAGCTGAAGCTGTCGCCTCCTCGCAGGAGGGGCGGACACCGGACCCTGACCCCCACATGCTCAGGATCCTGGCGGTGGTCTTCCCTGATCTGGATGGGCAGCTGAAGGCCAGAGAGCAGCAAGGAGGGGGTGAGTCCATGACTGCATTGTGAACTATGTCTGCCATGCTATGTGCCCTCCTCTGGCCTGGTTAAACTTCCACAGTACATCAGTCATGTGGTCCAGGACCCATGTCCCTCTATTGTGCACTGCCCACTCCTCATCTGATACCCAGGTGTGGCCCTTACAGTCAGGGAATTGTGTCACTTGGGTACTGTGTCCTTGCAGTTTGCTTGACTCAAGGTGGGGGACAGCATCTGTTTCCCTAACTCTGTGGTGGGCATCATGGGTGGGTCCATTGCTTACACAATGCCTGTGTTCTGACATGTAATCTGCATGTTACTTTGATATGTGGTCCAATTGCTGAGCTGATCCACCACATGTGCCTGGGGTATCTGGCACACACCCATGCTGCGGGTGGGAACAATGTTTGGGCCCCAGGAGTGTGTATATTACGTGTGTCACACATACTTAGCCAGCTGCCTACTGTCCAGGGCTCATCCCTCATTCATGTGGGGCAGGACAGTCATGCCTACTCCAGGCCATACAATACACTCTGTACTCCCACTCCCGTGTATCAGCTGACACGTTGTGCTCAGTGATTTGTCCCCTCAGGTGTCTGCCTCTGTGTCAGTGTGCTGTGGCTTCGTTGTCAGGTCTGCTGGGGTGTTTCTCGGTTGGGGCTCAGCATGCCACCGGAGATGTGACCATAGGAGACGATACTTGTGTGACACATAGGTGTTTGATCACCTGACCGTGCAGACTGGGGTATGCGAATGTGAAGTTCAGGCAGCTGTTTCCAATTCACAGCAGATTGTGAGGTGCTCAGGTTCAGAGGGTAGTGTTACAGGTCTCCCATATGTCCATTCGGTATGACCTGGACAGATAAGGGTTCAGATGATGTGGTGTGTGGGGGATGTACATGTGCACTTGTTCAGCTCCAGGACTTGCATTCCCCATGACCTACTATTGTGACACAGTGCAGAGTGTTGTTGTCTGGCTGCCCTGCCCATGTGACTGGAGACAGTGATGTATGACTTAGCAGGCATGCCTGTGCCATGGCATGTGACTTCCTATTAGTGATCCTGCAGGGGAGTGACATGTGCTACATGCACACCATTGTGGCAATGGCTATCAGGACATGGGTGCATCATGGTGTCTGTCGCTGGTATGCATCACATGCATTTCCTATTTGACTCTGGGCATCCCTTTCATCCGGACACCTGTACTGACTCAGTGGCAAGAGTTGTGATGTGTGCATGTCCACATGCTTCACCGGGTTCTCTGCACTGTCCAACTACTGTGTAGGTGGTGCATGTGTCCACACTGGGGTATTGCCATCCAACAGACACCAGACAGATGGGTGCAAGGCCAGGTGGGATGTGAGTGCCATGGTTGACCATCAGACTGACAATTGGCTTCTCCTGTTCTGTTTGGGCACTTTTAGCAATGTTCAACTAAGGATGCCAGGGCTTGCTCTGTAATGTGCTGTACTTACTGTGGTGTGTGCGTTCGGTGCAGGTGACTGATGTCTGTCTGTTTCCCTATTGATTGCAGATACATCCACGGCCACAGGAGGGGACAGCTCCACGGACCAGGAGGAGTCGCAGAGCCAGACTGGGTCAGCAGCCGAGGAGTGGTCGTAGGGACCCTGTGGCACGGAGGGCGAGGGGAGCCACACCGAGGAGTCCTCAGCACCATCCACCTCAGCTGAGGACCACAGCAGCTCAGAGGATGACTCCCTTATGGAGGCGGGTGTCAGCAGCCACCACACCCCAGCTAGTGTTGCTGTCCCCGCCACCACCACCACCGCCCTCCCATCGGCTCCCATTCCCGAGGTCCGTGGAGGCTCCCATGTTCGGGAGCGTGTCTCCTTCGGGCCAGGCACCGCACCCCCTGCCCCTGTGTCCCCTGCTGCCCTGAGTGAGGAGTCTGTGTACCTCCTTCGCCAGCTCCATGTAGGGCAGACAGCGATGCTGAGTGTCCTCCATGCACACACCACTCTGTTGACTCAGCTGGTGTCGTTCATGGAGGGCATCTCATCGGGCATGTCTGCCCTACAGAGGGGCAATAGGTCCATGGACTCCTCCCTGACGGCAGCAGTGTCCCTCCTCCGACAGTCCCTCACCCCTCCTGCCTCTGCCCCATCCACACTCCCCAGCACCTTACCTGTCCCAAGCACACACACACCGGCACAGGCACACACCAGCACAGACACGTGCAGCACACAGACACACACGCCACAAACAAGACGCACACGCACGCACAGTCAGGGGACTGAAACCACACTCACAGGGGATGGGGCCCAGGCACACACACACGCATCCACGAGCACTGCGCAGTCCTCAGTTGCCTCTCCCTCCAAAGCCCCCTCCCTTGCCTCACCTGCAACCCCAAAGACACAGCGGCTCTTCCTCAGTGACCTCGGCCTCTTCCCCTCCGATCCAGCTGATACAGCATTCAGGGGGAAGAGGAAGCCCACCCACACGGAGCGGAGTGCCCCTCGCCCCCGGACACCCTCCCCCAGGCGCAGACCGACTGACGCCCCCACCCGCAAGTCCCCCCGGACCCGGAAGAGCAAGACCCCGCCGCCGCCCTGCAGCTCAGGCACCAAGTCTCCTTCCTCCATCCCTCAGGCCCCCACTCCACAGGTGCCCCCACCACACCCTGCCCCAGGTTCCCCCACCCACAGATACACCATCCCCAAAAGGATCAGGCCTTCTCCCCCTGCCACTTGCTCTTCCGGCCCCACACCCCCGCTGCGCTTGTCTGTGCCACTGGTGTGGTGAGGGTGTCCTCCCCCTCTGTCCTGCCCACCTTACCTGATCCCCATTCTCCTCCCCTGGAGGTAGGCACTGCAGTGGAGTCCACTACCACCCTGTCTGACTTGGGCACTGCCGTGGCGAACCTGTCCACTCCATCTGCACGGTCCACTGCAGTCGTGCCGGCACCCACACCATCTGAGTCATGCCCCCCAGGTGTGCCGGCACACACCATGTCAGACACCTCCACTGCAGTTGTCAGTGGCTCTCCAGCACCCACCACCCCTTCCCTGCCTCCTCCTGGTGAGCCCTGATCCTGTCCCTGCGGTGCCTGGCCTGCCCCCCCCGTATGCCCCTCCTAGGGGATTGTCCCTGGTTTTTATCAGTGCAGGCATGCGTAGGGTGACATCTGCCACTGTCACCCTGTTTTGACTTTCATGATGGACTGGCCATTGGCATTTGTTTATTTTTTACATGACTTCAATTTTTGAACCCACATATGCTGAATAAGGCAATTTTCTGTTCTCTAGTGCTTTTGCTTCTGCTGTACATGATGTTGATGATGCTAACCATGCCCTTGCTGCAGTGATGGTGATATTTGGTCTCATGAAAATGAAGTGTTACTGTGCAGGAACCCATGTGGTCCAGGGGGACTGTGTCCTATCCTGTGGTGTATCCATGTCATCCTTAGCAGCATCTGAGGGTGTCATGTTTTCAATATTTGGCAATGGGATTTCCTACTTACATTAGCAATGTCACATCTGTGGCTTCCACCCCTGCACATCTGTTGTGCTTGCCATTGTTCAATTAGTCTACTTCCCTGACCGTGTGGCCATCTCCACTGGACATGCAGGTTTGGGCATCAATGGGGAAGGACTCATCTGTGTTGTCAGTGCAACTTGCTATACATGTGTGTTGGATCTGTGCTGATGATTTCGTTGACACTCCCATGACCAGGCTGATGTGATGGGAGCCTTCATTTGGTGCTAATTGTTGACTGTGTGACCAAGTGTTCTGCTGACATGATGGAGCCCTACTGATGCGACATATGGCACAGCTTTCCTCACACAGGAGTGGAGTCCCCTCATGGCAGTGTGTACTCCTGTCACATCGCCTGCGCCCAAGGTGTGTGTTGTATGAGCATGTCTGTGTGTTCACTTCCATTTTGCTGTGCATGCTGGGATCCCTAGTGATGTTCCTGTTTGTGATGCTTGCTGAGTTGACCTATGTTCCCCCAAAGTCTTCTCCCTGGGTTCTCTGTGATGTGGGTGCATGGCACATTACTGGTCATCAGGGTGTCACCCATAGGTGTGTTTGCTGTCAGGGCTGAGTTTGTGGGCAGACGCTGATGGGTCACAGTCAGGATTCCCCTTGGCACTTGTTGTTTACACCTGTCATGTGATTTCCGGTTTGTGTTAGCTTTCATTGGTTGTGACACGTTGTGTGTGTGACTGCTGGCACTCCTCAGGGTCAGGGCTGCAATGTTGCTAGTTGTCTATGTGTGTTCTTTGTGGGTGACCTTGGCTTCTTCATTGGTGTGTGACTGTGGCTGGGATCCCATTGGTTGGTGTGGTATTGCCGTCATGTCCATGTACAGCGTAGTGTGCAGTGTGTCAGACATTCAGGAGTCTTGTTGAGTGGCCATGTGTGATGTGTTTCTGCACCTTGGTTCCCACCACCCGCCCCTGGGATTGTCATGGGTGCATGTGCAATTTCACCAGTGCATGTGAGCGTCACTGCTGCACATTGTTGGAGGTCGAGGTGTGTGGTGTTGAGTGTGTGCAGATGAGAGTTGTTGCCCGGCTAGACCCCTGCCTCCATGTTGGCCTTGGCTTACTGGCCGTGCTGATTGATTTGTGCTTGTGTAGGTGTGATGGTAGTTTGTTGCTCAGGACACATGACTGTGGTTCACAGTGTGAACGACATCTAGCTTTGTCATCACAGTGGGATTGTAATGCAGCCCAGGGTCACCACATTGTGGGGGCCCTGGGGGTAGTGCTGTGGTGTCTCTGTGTCTTGCTGTGTCAGTTGCTGTTCCTACATGCTTGTTTGACATGTGTGATTTGTGCTCCCTCTCATCTGACAATGCCTGATTGCCCACATAGGGGATTTGGATCCATGAGTTACCTTTGTGTGGCACTGTATGCACATCTGTGTAATTGGTATTCAGGCCTCCTCATGTGTTGTGTGGTTGCCTGGGGACACTGGTACCCCCCCCCTCACCTGTTGAGTTTGATGTGCAGTGTGGGTCTGCCTGTTTGTGCATCTGCACCACTGCATTGGCATATCTTTAGTGTGCCATTGGCTGTATGTTGTTTGGTGTGTTTCCCCTGCTGTCCCTGGGACTCCTAGGTCATCAGACAGCACAATGATCATTGTTTGTGTGTCCCATTGCTGCCATGGTATGGTACCTGTTCACCTCACATCTACAATCTCCACAGGGTATCTGCATTTGTGTGCCCATTGGTGCAAATATGTGGGTCTGCATTCTGATGGTCACTTCTGTCATTGTGTCATTGATGAATGTTGACAGTGTCAGCCCCCATGGGAGATGTTTGTCTGCACATGTCCAAAGGTATGTCTTATTTGCACTGCACTGTTTGCCTCCCCCAATCTATGTTGCTATGGGACACAAGCACTACTTTGCCACTGATGTGTTTGTTGTTCTGTGACCAGGAATCATCCATGCAGTTTGGCAGTTGCAGCTTTTTCTTTGTCAACACTTACATTCTGGTCACTGTGATGATGGGGGTTTGGACCCCATTGCCACAATGTTCAAGATGTGCTTCAGCTATGGACCCCACACTTACATTTTGGTCACTGTGATGATGGGGTTTTGGACCCCATTGCCACAATGGTCATGGCCTGCTTGCATTGTGGGGGCCACACACATTTATGTGTGGCACATGTGATAGGGGGTCACATTGTATGTTCAAAGTCATGTTCAGTGTTGTAGGCATTTGACACAGTCTACACACGCTTGTCATGGTGTTGGGGGGGATGTCTTTATGTTGCATTCTTTATGTTGGTGTGTGCTTGTTGTGTCATGTATTAGCCATCCTGTGAGTGGGGGTGTTGTTGGTGGTAGGCATCCAGCCCCCCATGGGTAGGGGTGGTAGTAGTGACAGGCATCTGGCACCCCCTGGGTAGGGGTGGTAGTAGTGGTAGGCATCTGGCACCCCCATGGGTAGAGGTGGTAGTAGAGGTAGGCATTTGGCACCCCTTTGGGTAAGGGTGGTAGTAGTGACAGGCATCCAGCCCCCCATGGGTAGAGGTGGTAGTAGTGGTAGGCATCTGGCACCCCCTGGGTAGGGGTGGTAGTAGTGGTAGGCATCTGGCACCCCCTGGGTAAGGGTGGTAGTAGTGACAGGCATCCAGCACCCCATGGGTAGAGGTGGTAGTAGTGGTAGGCATCTGGCACCCCCTGGGTAGGGGTGGTAGTAGTGGTAGGCATCTGGCACCCCCTGGGTAGAGGTGGTAGTAGTGGTAGGCATCTGGCACCCCGTGGGTAGAGGTGGTAGTAGAGGTAGGCATCTGGAACCCCCTGGGTAGAGGTGGTAGTAGGGGTAGGCATCTGGCAGCCCCTGGGTAAGGGTGGTAGTAGTGACAGGCATCCAGCCCCCCATGGGTAGAGGTGGTAGTAGTGGTAGGCATCTGGCACCCCCTGGGTAGGGGTGGTAGGCATCTGGCACCCCCTGGGTAAGGGTGGTAGTAGTGGTAGGCATCTGGCACCCCCTGGGTAAGGGTGGTAGTAGTGACAGGCATCCAGCCCCCCATGGGTAGAGGTGGTAGTAGTGGTAGGCATCTGGCACCCCCTGGGTAGGGGTGGTAGTAGAGGTAGGCATCTGGCACCCCCTGGGTAAGGGTGGTAGTAGTGACAGGCATCCAGCCCCCATGGGTAGAGGTGGTAGTAGTGGTAGGCATCTGGCACCCCCTGGGTAGAGGTGGTAGTAGTGGTAGGCATCTGGCACCCCTGGGTAGAGGTGGTAGTAGTGGTAGGCATCTGACACCCCTGGGTAGAGGTGGTAGTAGTGGTAGGCATCTGGCACCCCTGGGTAAGGGTGGTAGTAGTGACAGGCATCCAGCCCCCATGGGTAGAGGTGGTAGTAGTGGTAGGCATCTTGCACCCCCTGGGTAGGGGTGGTAGTAGTGGTAGGCATCTGGCACCCCCTGGGTAAGGGTGGTAGTAGTGGTAGGCATCTGGAACCCCCTGGGTAAGGGTGGTAGTAGTGACAGGCATCCAGCCCCCATGGGTAGAGGTGGTAGTAGTGGTAGGCATCTGGCACCCCCTGGGTAGGGGTGGTAGTAGTGGTAGGCATCTGGCACCCCTGGGTAAGGGTGGTAGTAGTGACAGGCATCCAGCCCCCATGGGTAGAGGTGGTAGTAGTGGTAGGCATCTGGCACCCCCTGGGTAGGGGTGGTAGTAGTGGTAGGCATCTGGCACCCCCTGGGTAGGGGTGGTAGTAGTGGTAAGCATCTGGCACCCCCTGGGTAAGGGTGGTAGTAGTGACAGGCATCCAGCCCCCCATGGGTAGAGGTGGTAGTAGTGGTAGGCATCTGGCACCCCCTGGGTAGGGGTGGTAGTAGTGGTAGGCATCTGGCACCCCCTGGGTAAGGGTGGTAGTAGTGACAGGCATCCAACCCCCCTGGGTAGGGGTGGTAGTAGTTGTAGGCATCTGGCACCCCCTGGGTAGAGGTGGTAGTAGTGGTAGGCATCTGGCACCCCCTGGGTAGATGTGGTAGTAGTGGTAGGCATCTGGCACCCCTGGGTAGAAGTGGTAGTAGTGGTAGGCATCTGGCACCCCTGGGTAAGGGTGGTAGTAGTGGTAGGCATCTGGCACCCCCTGGGTAGAGGTGGTAGTAGTGGTAGGCATCTGGCACCCCCTGGGTAAGGGTGGTAGTAGTGACAGGCATCCAGCCCCCCATAGGTAGAGGTGGTAGTAGTGGTAGGCATCTGACACCCCTGGGTAGGGGTGGTAGTAGTGGTAGGCATCTGGCACCCCCTGGGTAAGGGTGGTAGTAGTGACAGGCATCCAGCCCCCCATGGGTAGAGGTGGTAGTAGTGGTAGTCATCTGGCACCCCCTGGGTAGGGGTGGTAGTAATGGTAGGCATCTGGCACCCCCTGGGTAGAGGTGGTAGTAGTGGTAGGCATCTGGCACTCCCTGGGTAGAGGTGGTAGTAGTGGTAGGCATCTGGCACCCCCTGGGTAAGGGTGGTAGTAGTGGTAGGCATCTGGCACCCCCTGGGTAGAGGTGGTAGTAGTGGTAGGCATCTGGCACCCCTGGGTAAGGGTGGTAGTAGTGACAGGCATCCAACCCCCATGGGTAGAGGTGGTAGTAGTGGTAGGCATCTGGCACCCCTGGGTAGGGGTGGTAGTAGTGGTAGGCATCTGGCATCCCCTGGGTAAGGGTGGTAGTAGTGACAGGCATACAGCCCCCATGGGTAGAGGTGGTAGTAGTGGTAGGCATCTGGCACCCCCTGGGTAGGGGTGGTAGTAGTGGTAGGCATCTGGCACCCCTGGGTAAGGGTGGTAGTAGTGGTAGGCATCTGGCACCCCTGGGTAGAGGTGGTAGTAGTGGTAGGCATCTGGCACCCCTGGGTAAGGGTGGTAGTACTGGTAGGCATCTGGCACCCCCTGGGTAGAGGTGGTAGGCATCTGGCACCCCCTGGGTAAGGGTGGTAGTAGTGGTAGGCATCTGCACCCCCTGGGTAGAGGTGGTAGTAGTGGTAGGCATCTGGCACCCCTGGGTAAGGGTGGTAGTAGTGACAGGCATCCAGCCCCCCATGGGTAGAGGTGGTAGTAGTGGTAGGCATCTGGCACCCCTGGGTAGGGGTGGTAGTAGTGGTAGGCATCTGACACCCCTGGGTAGAGGTGGTAGTAGTCGTAGGCATCTGGCACCCCTGGGTAAGGGTGGTAGTAGTGGTAGGCATCTGGCACCCCTGGGTAAGGGTGGTAGTAGTGACAGGCATCCAGCCCCCATGGGTAGAGGTGGTAGTAGTGGTAGGCATCTGGCACACCCTGGGTAGAGGTGGTAGTAGTGGTAGGCTTCTGGCACACCCTGGGTAGGGGTGGTAGTGGTGGTGGGCATCCGGGCCCCTATGTGTATATGTGGCATTGGTGATGGCCATCCAGCCCCTATGGTGCTGCTGTTGCTGGTGTAAGTAATTTCTGCATCCCTCTGTGTGTGTGTGATATGTCGGGTACGTGTAGTTTGTTTTTGTGGTTGGTGTCTGACTTACCTTCTGCGCCGTACGCGTCCGTGCCTGTTCTGGTAGTAGATGTAGAATATTGGTAGGATCGGAACGATGGGATTCATGGTTGGTTCGTCTCGTTCGTCTTTCTCGTTGCTTCGCCTCGTCCTCGTCGCTGGCGTGTTCGTCTCGTAGCCGTGGATCGTGTTGTGGCGCGAATCGGAGCTTATGTGCGCCTCTCCCGGATGCTTTGACGTGCCGTGCGTAGCGACGGGTTCGGCGCGTACGGGAAGCGCATCGTACTTGTCCGGCCGGACGGGGCTGCATTTTGGCTTCCGTGCGACTCGATTCTGCGTTTACGGATCCGGCTCGGTCGGGGAACAGGACCTGGATTGGGTGAGTACGACTGGGTCGGAATCTATGCTGTTGTCGCATCGTACTTGCTCGTTCGGAATAATGTGCGGATCGGTCGGGAAACAGGCATTCGCATGGCTTTTTTCCCGACCGAATGGTGTTAGGTGCGCCTCCGACCGAGATCGGAATCGGCCCCTTAGTTGTAGGTGTTTTAGAAAGAGAAATTACAAACCCAGTTTTAGAAGAATTTGCAGCAAAAATAGGCCCATTTGAGGAAAGTTACCAATTTGCTGTTTGTGATACAGGCCTGGCAGGAAAACAATTGTTTTGCAAATTAAACAGCACAGATTACTGTACACCAGATGATGTTAATTTTCAGATTCCTGATGAGGATGTACATTTTAAAATGGCCCAACAACAGACAGCTGTAGCATTGTTTTCAGAAAGGACAGTTGAAAAATTACCTTCTGATTTGAAAGAAATAATAAACACAGAAATAAGAGAATTCACAGAGAAAGATGTCAGATTAATAAAATGTGCAGAACATGTCTTATTCAAATTAGAACAAGATGACATGTATTCAAGAACACCATCAGTTGCAGAAATGTTACCAATAATTGGAGATAAACCGAGTAAAGGATTTTTGATGGAATTGATTGGAAGTTTATGTAACTTTCTGATCACAGGTTCACAGAAACTAAATGAAAAGAACAGATTAGTGCAGGAGTTTAATAGCATAACTTTTCCATGTTGTCCTGTGGTACCGAATCCAGCCAACATATTTTTTCACATTCCATGTGCTGAAGAATGGCTTACTGTTAGTGATTTTTGTCAACTTCATGTCACAGTGCCATTGCATGAGAATAGTCAGGAGTACTGTCAAAAAGAAGATGAATGTCTGGGACACATAATTGGAAAGGGAGTTAGAAAGGTGTCACCAGAGAGAGTGGAAATAATTCACCAGATGAATCCACCTCAAATTCAGAAAGAAATCAGGAAGTTTTTGGGAATGGTTAGCTGCTGTAGAGAGTGGTTACTAAACCTTTCCCTAGTGGCTAAGCCTTTACTGAGGCTGACACACAAGGATGTGTCTGATCCGCTTCCATTGGACAACAATTGCACAAAAGCATTCCTAGAGTTGAAAGAGAAAAAGTGTCGCGCCCCGGCACTAGGAATGCAAGTTTATTTTAAAGAAAATACACCAATTTGCAGTGAGAGGGAGGGCTGCGCTCTCTCAGTGCCTGTTCAAAAACATGAATGTGTTCAAAGGTCTGTGATGTATTTCCCAATGACCTTTGACCCTAACGTCACAGAAATGCCAGCAAATGAATTGGTTTGTGATGAAACTGATTATGAGTGTCTAGATATCATGAATATATGCATGAAGCCAAGGTTAGACTTTAAGGATGAACGTCTGATTCAGCCCAACAATGTCCATTTTGTAGATGGCCCATATTTGAAAGGTAACAATGACACATTAGGAGCAACACATGCTGTGCTTCCTATACATTATGTTGTCAAAGCTTCATGGCTTTCAGTAGTTACCTCAGCCCAAAATTCGAAATTGATTGCCTTTACCATAACATGCAGTATAGCTGCTCAAATGGGAGTCACTATTGCCATGGGAGAGAGAAATGCTAATTCAGTTGCACAATATTGTGTTCTGTTAGCATATACATTCAATGGAACTTTCCCAGGTGAATTAATAGAGGCTCAATAAATTGTTTCAGAAGCAGAACAACAGGGTTGTATCAGAACATATTTTGAGAAAAATGACAACTGCATAGTAGCAAATGTGCTATTGCAAAAACTGATGCCCAGGTATAGATTGCCAGTTTCTCTGAAATCAGATCATAATGAGGTCTCAAAGATGATGTGTGCAGAACAACAGAATGGACAAAGATTGGATTTTAACTATCTGCCTGAAGTTTCAAGCATAATAAAGCAACACAAAGACAGCACAGAGTTACACTTTGCAAAAGACTGTGTTTCAGCATCACTGAAGTGGCTTGAATATATAAATGCAAATGCACTTGTGAAAAACACAGATGAAAAGACTAGCCATTGCTGTGAAGGTCTGACTGATGTGGAGGGTGCAGTTTCTCACCAGATTGCAGCTGCTACACGAGATCTACATAATGGATGGTGCCAAAACTTTGATCTGAGAGATGCTGTGAAATGGAAAGGCCTGTTCCAAATGATCCTGGCAAAGACTGTTGTGAAATGTGGTGGCCTTCCAAATTGGGTGCATGCCTCTCACACGCGTATGGTCCTGTGTCCCCCTGATAAAACAGCTCCTCTTCAAGAAGATATGCCAGCAGTGGTCAAATTTCCACAGAAGAGGGTCAGTCAAGCTGTAAGGGAACACACAGAGTCTGAAGCAGCACTAGAGAAAACTGAAGTGGCACTGGAAAAGCAAAAGTGGAAACTGACTCAGATGAAAGCGGTGTCCAAAGGGTGAAAGAGTCAGATGCAGCCTCTGAAGAAGAAATTAGTGCTGTGGGCCTACGAGTGGAGGTAGGAAAAAGCTGGCTGAAAGGGTATCCAAAAAGTCTACAGTGGTCCCTTGAAAAATCATTTGCACCCATTGCTGAAACATCTGAATCTGATCAAAGTGAAAATAAAAGTGAAAAGCTTGGATTGAAAAAGTGCAAAGAATTGATGTGCTCTGTCAGAGTTTCTCAGCACCTGAGTGGTCAAAATGCATGGAAAAAGTACAGAATGCCACTTTGAATGAACTGTATGAGCCACCCTGATGGCAAGCTGGTGACAAAGAGAAAAAGAAAGGCTGAAACAATAACTGAGAATTGTCAAGAGCTGAAGAGAAAAGAATCTTTGAATGATGAAAGAAAAAGAAGAAAAGATAAAGAAGTAAAAAAGAAAAACTGTTCTGTTGAATTTTCCTTTTATTATTTTAGTTACTTATTTTAGAGAAGACTAACTGTTCCAGGAAGCTACTTACAGAACTCTGCAATAACATTTTGAGCTTGGATATATATGATCTGATTACAGACAAAACTTGTGTTGCCTTAGAAACAGAGGTAAAATTGTTATATGCTCAGCTTTTGCAATTAAAATTTAAAAAAATAAAAATAAAAATAGTCACCTGTGAGATTAAATAAGTGTGATGATTTACAAATCATTTGAGGTATCATGATTTGTTATCATCAAAGGGAGGGTTGACGTAGCTCAGATTTCATCTGGATTCAGGCATTGCTTTATTTTTGTGTTTCAGACAGACTGCATTTTAAAATGGCACTTTTGGTGCATGCAAAGTGAAAAACATGAAATAAGGCCTAGTCAAATGCTTTTTAAAAGTGGCACTTTTGGTGCATGCAAAGTGAAAGACATGAAATGAGGCCTGGTCAAAATGCTTTCAGTCTGAAATGCTTGTGCTGAATTAACATGTGTTTTTGCAGTGTAGAAAACTCGTGATTTCAGTTTCCTTTAGAAGGCTCACTGTGGCCTCTTTAGCTTTGCCCAGCTCCTTTTCCTTGTAATCTACACTCCCTGTTCCTGTCTCAAGAGACTTTGGCTTTGTTGCATATTTAGACAATGCATATTCAGTTCATAACACATCTTCTTATAATGTGTATAAATTAATCAACCATGCACCAACACTACACATGGGGCAAACGCATTTTGCATGAAAAGCTATCTAAAACATTAGAGCATGTTGCTATGAGTATGTATTAACTGTTTGCGCTTTGAAAATTTGCACTAGAGCATGTTTATGCTATGTTGACCATTGCACATTTTGCATGTGGTGCACAAATAATAGAAAAGCTGCTTTAAATTAATAGCTTTTGCTAGGTAATAATTAATACAGGGTACTAGTATGGGGGAGGTAAACATAATGGGCTTTACTTCATAAATTAATATTCTTTTGTGTTTGTTTTTACTTTAGTATACATTTGGGCCCACTATAAAATGGCTGCCTAGGAATCCAGCATGGCTGAGAATTTTTGACAGTGTGCTGAATAAGAGACGCATGCGCAGAGCCAGCTGCATGAACTGCCAAGTGCCTCAAGTGAAGACACATGGGTCAAGGCCACAATAAACTGTACATTCCTGTCATCGTGCCAATGTATCAGTATTTGTGGGAAAGTGTCATTTTTGTGTGCTATGTGAAAGAGAGACAGGAAATTGAGTGATACATTTTGTTGCAAGAAATGTTTTTATTGATACATGTTATGTATATTGTTCTTAGCATTAAGCCCTTATTGTCAGAACTGGTATGGGTTGGATTTGCAATGAGAACAGGATGATGAGACCCCTATGTCACCTGTGCTAACCAATCACAGTGCGAGTTTCTACTGAAACTGCAACATTATTAGTATAGTCAGCCAAGAATTAGAGTATAAATAATGACCCCTTAGGGGGCGTGTCAGTTTTTAGCTTAGCAGCCTTAGACGCCTTAGAAGTCTTAGAGGGAGGAGAGGAGAAGAAGCAGATCTGACACAGACATCATATGGGTTAGGTACGTGAACGTCGCGGGTGCAGCCTGGGAGGAGATTGCGTCCGAGGAGAGACAGAGGGAGGAGGGGTTCGTGCTCATATTTTTTTTAGAGAGTCCTTGCATGTCATATTTTTGGCAAGGCAGATCACATTCCTCTGTGGTCTTGTGAAGGGAGGGCAGCCTCTCTGTGTGAGACACAGAGAGACAGATTGAACAGACCAGGGCAGAGAACGCAGCTGATGGAACAGGTTTAGATTTAGATTCTAAAACTCTAAGTTTATGCTTTGACTAACTAACTAGTTCTGAAAAGATTTATTTGTCTTATGCATTTATTTCTCTTTATGGGAGATTTTTGCCAATTATTAATTATTGATTAGCCTTGCAAAACTCACTCTTTTTTTTTTTTAAACATTTTTATTGGCATTTATGTTATATGCATATAATCGTAAAACATAGCGGTGAAACATATACATCTTTTTGTCCACAGACTTTAACTCTGCTTCTGCAATGGCTTAGCTTAGTAAATGACAGGCAGTACCAATATCTCATACTGTACAGTTTGGTTCATTGTACTTGCTCAGATGTGTGTCTTGTCACGTCCGTCTTTATCTTAGTCACTAACGTCGGATGTCGGCTCTGCTAGTGGAAGTTCGCAAATGTTACCCCGATAGGTATTCCACTTTCCCCATATCCGCGTCCATTTTTGGGGGCAGCCCCGGTGAACATACACTGACTTTTCTGTCACCATTGTGTGGTCCATATCCCGACACCAGCAAAACTCACTCTTGAATTATATTTTTCCTGAACTCTTTAAAGAATTCTGACTGACATTTGATGCCTCATTCCCTTCCTTTATGGAGTGCCTTGTATTCAATCTGTAATATGTTCTGTATTAATTGTATTTTTCCTATTTTCAATTCTGTAACCTGATTGATATTTGACTAATGAATAAAGGGTCAGAGAACCTTAAGTTTTAACTAGAAAATAAAACCCTTTAAAACTACTCACTGCTCTCATTATTGGCTTGAATATTAATTGCATTTTGATTTTTAAAGTTTATATAAAGTCTCCTGAAGGTGATACACGGTGGCAAAGGTCCATCACCTTTAAAGCGGTAAACTAGAGGTAAATGATGTTTTGCATTGAGAAATTACCGTGAAATTACCGCTGGATCAGGGCAACCTAGCTCTTTTCCCTGCCCAGTCTGTGACTGGTGTTAGTCTGAATGACAGGATTGGTACGAAGGACCCCGCAAATAGATACTTGAGCGGTTCTTTAACCCTTTTGAGTTGGAATATAGCTAGTTTAAAAGACAAGGTTATTAATCCCACCTGGCTAGAGTTGGTTGCAAGATATGATATTGTGGCTTTGCAAGGAACATGGGACATTAGGGGGCATATTTACAAGCCCCTATCGCCACAGGAGCGTCACTTTTAACGACCTTCCTGTGGCGATAGGGGCTGCGCCTTATTTACAAGGCGGCGTTAAGCCACTTAACGTGGGTTAACGCCGCCTTGTAAATAAAGCACCCTTTCACGCTATACTTGGCGTGAAAGGGGTGGACAATGGGTGTTGTGGTGGGCGTTCTGGCGCAACACCCATTGATTTTAATGCTGCTCCCTATTTACAAGGCTGGGGTAGATAGGAGGCAGCGCCAAAATTAAGACCAGGGAAAATATGGTCTTAACATGGTGAAACGAGGAGAAATACTTTATTTCTCCTGGTTTTCGCTGTTTCTATGTGTGCTGCATTGTGCAGCACACAAAGAAACAGCAAAACGCCATGAATGATTGTTTATGTGCAGGAAGGTGTCCCTTCCTGCACATAAAGAATCATTAAAAAAATGACGATTTGCAACGTCGATGTGCTGCACAATGCAGCACACATAGAAGTTTAAAATTGTGATTGTTTATGTGCAGGAAGGGACACCTTCCTGCACATAAACAATTATTTCCTCAACACAGTCACCCTTGCACTACGGTGCAAGGGTGCCTGCATTGGCACTAGGCAGCTTAATTTAGAGCCAGTGCTAGGGAAAATGCAGGGATGTGCCGTATTTTTGTAAATACGGCTCATCCGTGCATTTTCGGAATGGAAGAGTGTGGCGTTAGCATTTTGTGCTTAACGCCACGCTCCGCCATTCCATTGTAAATATGCCCCTACGTGTTTTACTTGTCCCAGTTTTGCAATCTATTCTTGCCCGGCTGTTTCTTCCTGACATGGCAGGCCGAAGGGGGGTCTCTCGGTTTGGATAAACCAGAATCTGAAAGTGGAAGTTACAGTTCTATATACAAAAAGCTTGGCGTTTATGGCACTGTTTATTAAGGATAGCTTCAGTGCTTTCGGTTTTTATTTAATCAATTTTTACAATAATGACCTAGTAAATCTAAATCTGGCATGCATTCATCATGTGTGTTTCATATGCTTAGCCAGCCGATCTGAGGCCTGTTGGAGTCAAGGGTATGACACAACCCACCTATCTCCTTTGTGGGGACTTTAATGCTAAGTTAGGGGCTACATTTGAGGTACAGGGTGTGGATAGTTTGGTGATTTCCTGTATGAAACCGGATAGCAGGGGGGAGGAATTAAGTAGGTTCCTTGTGTGCATGATGTAGTTGATCTTGTTGAATTGTTCAATTCGGATGTGGTAACTTTGGCCTCTTAAAAGAGGGCATGGTAGGGTTTTCATCATCGACTATATATTTGCAACAAGGAATTTTTCATTATGGTTTTTGGATGGTGCCATATTAGAGACAGAATGGGGTGATCATAATGCCTTGTATGCAGTAGGTCACTTTCCAGCACTTAAATCCACCCCTTCTGAGGCTACAATATCTATTTCAATGTACACTAGTGATGGAGTAAGACTTGTTTGGCATTTGAAAGACCCGGGTTCTCTCTTGCCAGGTAATTAAAAACCCATCTTATAACTTTTTAAAATTGTTTGTCTGATGTGCGGGGGACGAAATGTCAGCTCTCTTTGATTCCCTTAATATGAATATCAGGCAATTCCTTTTGCAGCTGATTAGAAACAGGCACAAGAACCCGCACTGGTTCAATATCCATTGTTCTGCTGCCATTCGTAAATTAAGGAAGGCCTTTTCTAGTATCCCAAAAGACTCCCTTCGGTACGTGAAGCCTGTTAAGTTTTATAACGATACCCTTAATCTTAGAAAGAAGGCTGTTTGTGAGAGGGCCCGGGAGCTTTTGGAACATGCAGTGATCTCCAAGCATAACAAGATTTTTGGGACACTGTGGATAAGATTAAACAAAGGGGTTCTCCGCCTAACTCTCTCCTAAATTGCCCTTTCTCAGGTATTGCTTGGGTTGAGCATTTTAGTGCGATTTATAAACTGGTGGAAGATGGGTGTTTGAGGGATGAGCTAAGAGGAAAATTATCCAATTCACCGGCTCTGTCTGTTACTCTGCAGGAAGTTGAGACAGCAATTAAGCAAAGCCCGAATGGCAAAGCTCCAAGGCTGGACGGTGGCCCCGTGGATCTAATTAAGTGCAATATCGATCTCTGGGGTCCCTTGATAACAAATGTGTTTAATAGTTCCCTAAGCAGCAAGATCCCTACTTTGTGGTCCCTCGCTACAATAGTCCCAATTTTTAAAAATGATCACCCAATATATCTCATTGATAGCTCGGTTAAGATAATTGGGCGGGTAATCAATCGTTTGACGGCATGGGCTAACGATAATGATATTCTGTGCCCGTTTCAATTTGGCTTCCGACAAGGGCTGGGTACAGTGGAACAGTACTTAAATTTGAACTTGCTTTTTTGGTAAATATATAATAGTTAAGCGGTGTCCGCTGTACCTGGCCTTTATGGATCTGTCAACAGCCTTCGACTGTGTTAATAGATCCAAATTATGGTTGTTGTTGCTGAACCTAGGTGTGGAGATATAATTTGTACACATTACATGAGAACCTGGAAGCGAAGGTTCGGTTTGGCCAGTCGGGGGAAATGTCAGATTCTTTCACCCTAGCCCATGTGGGTGCATCAAGGATGCATTTTGGCACCATTGCTCTTCATTACTTATATTAATAATTTGTGTCCCTCATTGGTTAAAGTCTCTAGTGACAATCCAATGATTTCTCAAGTATTTGTACCCGCGCTGCTTTATAAGGACAATGCGGTGCTTAAACAGAATGCCACGGGCTTTTTGTCTGCTGGGTGATCTAGATTTGTTTACAAACTTTGAAAAATCGCACATAATGGCATGTAGACCAGGGAAGAAAAACATGTCCACCTTAAGGGTGAAGGGACAAACCCTGAGTTGTGTGAATGATTTCAATTATCTAAGGGTTGTTTTTTTGTTGATCTGGGTCTTGACAACCGCAGATTAATCATTCAACATTGAAGATCAGTAGGGCAGAGGGTGCCTTATTCAACCATTCACAGGCAGTTGACAGGGGGACAATTTTACCTTTTCTGAATATTTATAATTCCTAGTCTGCCTCAGCGGCACTCTATGGAGCTGGGATAAGGGGATATCAGGATGTCTCTAGCTTGCAGGTGGAGGAAAATCATATTTGCAGGCAGTTTTTCGCCTGCCTTCTACAAGCTCACATTTTATTATGCACTCAGAGCTCAATCTTCAATATATTGCTGATAAAGTAAAGTTAGCGCCCCTCCTACTATGGATCAGTGTGTGGGTCAACACTGAGGCTAGCTTGAATATAGATATTATTTTAGACTGCCTTGAAATGGACAAGGAGTTAACAATCCCCTGGATGGCTTTTGTTAAAAATAATTTTTAAGCATTAAACTTACCTGACTTATTTGATGCATCTTGCACTCTAAAAAAAAGGGGATATGATGTTGGTAAAGCGCCACTTTTTCAAGCATGGCCACAAAACGAGTCTAGCAAAAGTACTATCAGGAAGTATCTCAGCCTGTATACACCTGAGGAGCCAGCACACTATTTTGTAAACCCCCTCTCTCAGTGGGAGAGAGCTTTATTATTTCATTTTAGGCCTGGCTCGGTGGTGCAGCTTTTGAATTTCGCAGCTTCTAGTGGCTCCTTGGGGTCACCAGCTCCGGTTTGACCCTGTGATGAATCATTGGACCAGACCATAATGCATTTGATGTTTTTTCTCAATTTTATAAAATGTATTTTATTTTATTTATTAAGCTAATTTTGAAATCACTAAGGATACGCAAGTGCAAGGATGCTGCGTGTTTCCTTCTACTTTTAAATAGTCATGTTGTCTGTTACAGTGATTGTGCTTTTTAAAGCCGCGACGAGGTGCAGAAAGTCGATGGATGGCTAGGTGCAATAGGATGGCTATGCTCACTTTGGGGGTTGAAGGGCTGGAAAATAAAGCTGTTTAATGTATTTGATGAAATTCTTGTTTTCAAGTTGATGTGATATTTTATATATCATTCTTGTGATGTTTTTACTTGTGGATCTTTTATGAGTAATTTTTGTGGCGAATAAAGAAATTTTGAATTGAATTGAACTCCATGGAGTCAGCCACAACTGGGGTCCTCTATTTCCCAGCTATGTGTATTGTGCAGTATAATGTGCATGCATGGCAGGGGGACACTGTGCAGCGTAATTTAAGTCTATTGAGGACACTGTATACTTTCCAGGTTGTTTTCTGCAAGTGAACTAGACAACCAGCATATCTACTTCCTAGGATAATATGTCACCTTAAACACAGGAACATAGCAAAGTTCCAATGATCAAGTCTACTTCAGAACAAACTCATGATGCACAAAATATACTTTATTTGCGGCTAATCCCCACAAAAATATATTGATTATAAATTTAGTATCATATGTTATAAATTAACAAAAGGTTATCCGTTCACACCTGTGGCCAACACAAAGCAGTGAAAGATGGCAGAGAAAATTGTTCCATAGCCAGCAGGCTCAGAATCCATAGGGCTTTAATGCGAGTACTGGCCTGGTATGCCCATATGGAGACACAACAAGGACAACATACATTATAACCCTGTAAGCACCGAGTCTGATGAATGAGAGACCATCTTACAGTCCAGCCACCGTCAATCGTTTATAATACTGAGCCACATATACTATACAGTACCACTCCCCTCCTAAGACAAGCTACAGGGGTCAGAGCCTCCATCACAAGGAGACTTCCACTTGCACGTGAGGCCCCACTGGCAGACCTCATCCTGGAGGCCGAAGTCGTCTTGCCCTGACACAAATGTTCATGCACTTCGAGTCCACTCGTGGTGCCCAATCCTTATGGATATAGCCCTGCTGAAGCATCTGGTCTCTTAGGCACTGGGCTCCCATGCTGTGGTTGACGCGGTAACACCATCTGCTGGGACCTTCAGAAGTCTTGCCTGCACACAGCCCCCATGCGTTCGCGTGGATACTCTGTGCTGTGGTGCTAGGCAGTGTCTCCAGTTCCTAACCCTCCAGGGAAGTGCAGGCTGTAAGGCCGAGGACGTTGCTAGACGTGGGCCTCTCTACTGTGTGGCACAGCCGCTGGGCCACAGGAAGCCCGGAGGGCGAGCAGAACAATGGCCATCGCTCCAAGTGCAATACTCATCGACCACCGTTTCCGAGGCAAGGACATCAACCGGCTCCAAAGCTACCTGTAACGAGAAAAAAGTAAATTATCAAAACTAGCGCTTAACTAGTGCATTTATGAAAGAGCAGAGGAACAGTGGAAGCCCCGCTTCACCACACTAAAGTGCACGAAAGTGTAAATGTACATATAGTAAACTAGAGGTAGGATGCCACCAACAGATTTACATTTATTTATTATAAAAAGATCACAATTTGAAACCTATGATGTTCAGAAACGTGTGCACGAAGACTCGATATGCAAAGTACAGTTTAAGTGCAGTCTGCACATATAGGTACAAAGCATATACATGGATTAGTATGTTAGAAGGGACAAGCAACTGTAATACACGAGTGCTTTTTATGAACGTTTTTATAAGCACGCTGGACAAAAGCCAGAAGTACAGTTGTGCTGATACATTTAGTATAGGGACGCGTGCCTGCAGCTGCTCACTCATTACTGCTTCATTTAAAAATGTCTGCAGAAGGTACCTTACCCTGCTCAGTGTGAATTTTTTTTAACAAATCTTACAATGCATTGCTTTTTAACTATGTTTTCTTTCATGGCTGTTTATGTCAGTAAACATGACACAGTGCTGCAGAATAGTGCCTGTGGATACTAAAATAGCGAACAGAACTATATATATATATATATATATATATATATATATATATATATATATATATATTTATATATACAGTGCTTTAAATGGGCCGGTACTCACCGGTACTGAGTACCGGCACTTCTCATTTTCACCGCTCTGAGTACCGGCACTTCTCTGCTGCCAAGGAGAGTACCGGTTCTCATCAAAGGTAGGCTCATTGTTGCTTTGGCTCACGAGCAGGAACGAGGCTGTCCGAAAAGCCAACGCGCCTCTAGCCCAAGCTGAGCCACCTCTAAACAATTCAGCAGGGCTCACCTGCATAATGTCCGGTGTTCACCAGCCACCACGCTGTGTTTGACAGAGCAGGGTCCATTCAGGCCCTATGCTGTCAATCACATTCACACCATGGTGTGCATTTGTGCACACACTCGAATCCAGGCATCCCACTGACAGCAGCAATAGCAGCAATTAAGAAAGCCACGGGAGATAAGGAGTGTAAAATGGCCTTTATCCCACCTGAGTCTTTTGTGTGAGTGTCTGTCTGCTTGTGTCTGGGTGTTTGCCTGCTTGTGTGCGCATGTTTGTGTGTGTGTGTGCGAGAAAAGCGAGTGAAAGAGGGAGAGAATCCAGACACTAGGGAGGTGTTTTAAAGGACATTCTTGGAATGCTTTGTGTGAGCATTGCTGCTTGTTTCTGAGTGCGCACTCAAGAATATATAAGTATTCGGGCACATAGTAGAAGTGTCTTATATGTCTTGTCCTTAGCCCCGCCCCTAGCCCCGCCCACTTGCTACACTCATAGCTCATTTTAAGGGTACCTGCACTTATTTTTTCCCATTTAAAGCACTGTATATATATATATACGAAAATAATCCTCTCAAACAAAGGATGAGCAAGGCTGCTGGACAGCTGAAACGCGTTCGATGGGGCCGTAAATAAAGTAATTTTGGACCAGCAACACAAGGCGTCGTCATCCTTTGAGAGGATTATTTGTGGATTGTACGGGACCTGCTCCTGTGAGGTCCAAAGAGGCGACGCGCCTCTTGCTGGGAAGGCAGCGGTTACGCACAGGAGAAAGCGTGGAGGGATATAGAGATATAGATATATATATATTCACTGAAAAAACCATAGGTTTCAGACACGTTATAGTTACAAATTAGCATTTAAAAAACCTTTGAAATTCACTGAAAAAACCATAGGTTTCAGACACGTTATAGTTACAAATTAGCATTTAAAAAACCTTTGAAATTCACTGAAAAAACCATAGGTTTTAGGGACAGTTATAGTTACTTGGACATTGCACTCGTACAAAACCCGTGAAATTCCCCGTTATAGTTAGTTCAGCTAACTATAACTCGCGCCTCACAATGCACTGCTGATGACGTCACATATTACATCACTCATGACATGGTCAGTGACATCACTGATGACATCACTGATGACATCTCAAATGACATCACTGATGACATCATCCAGTGACTGTGTGTTTCTGTAAAGTTTAAATATTTTTAATATATATAGGAAAAGACGTATTGAAGAATGAGTGGGTGTGTAAGTGTCTGTATGGATGATTTAGTAGGTGTGTGACTGACTCTATAAGTGAGTGATTTAACGTATCTTACTGAATGCATGGGTTAGTGACTAAACTGGGTGAATGTCTGTATCCGTCTGTCTGTTGCTGTGTAAGTGGCTGCATGTTTTTGTGAATAGCTAAATGAGTGTCTATATGAGTTATTGAATGCTTGTCTGAGTATCTGTATGGGTGCCTGAGTGTTTGTGTGGGAGGGGTGTGTGCAACTCTGTGCATAGATGTGTGAGTGGGTGATTCACTGGGTGGATGGTTTCAAGAGTGCATCTGTGATAGACTGTATGGGTGGGTAAGTGTGTGTAAGAGTGTGTTAGTGAGTGAATGTATGTCCCAGTGGTACATGTGTGAGTAACTACATATGTGAAAGGCAGTATATATGTGTGTTGGAGTATATAAATAGCTATAAGCAAGAGTGAGTGATTGTGATAGTGGCTGTATGGATGAGTGTGTGCTTGTATCAGTGATTGTATAAGAGCGTAACAATGTGCTACTATTTGTATGAGTAAGTGAGCTGGTGTGTGTATAACTGTATAGGTGAGTAAATGGCAGTGTGTTTAATTATTTGCATGACTGACTAGGTGTCTGAGTATCTCTATGGATGAGTGGCGTTGTTTGAGTGTCTATATAGGAGTAAGAGTGCATATGATAGTCCTGTACTGAGTGACCGTAAGTATGAGTGACTGTACGGGTGAGTGAGTGGATGTGTGTGTGTAGACCTAAGAATCAGTGAGTGGGTATGTAGTTATTGGTGTTGGAGTGTCTATGGTTTTGCGAATGGCAGTCTGTAATTTAGAGTGGGTGTATCAAAGATTATATTAGGGTGTGAGGAGGTGCATCAGATTATCACATGGATGATGTCATCAGTGATGTCATTTGAGATGTCATCAGTGATGTCATCAGTGATGTCACTGACCATGTCATGAGTGATGTAATATGTGACGTCATCAGCAGTGCATTGCGAGCGCGAGTTATAGTTAGCTGAACTAACTATAACGGGGGAATTTCACGGGTTTTGTACGAGTGCAATGTCCAAGTAACTATAACTGTCCCTAAAACCTATGGTTTTTTCAGTGAATTTCAAAGGTTTTTTAAATGCTAATTTGTAACTATAACGTGTCTGAAACCTATGGTTTTTTCAGTGAATTTCAAAGGTTTTTAAATGCTAATTTGTAACTATAACGTGTCTGAAACCTATGGTTTTTTCAGTGAATTTCAAAGGTTTTTTAAATGCTAATTTCTAACTATAACGTGCCTGATACCTACGGTTTTTTCAGTGAATTTCAAAGGTTTTGTAAATGACAATTTTTAAATGTATTAATTGTTATATTAACTTTTTTCATACTGATTTACTACATTTTTAGAAACAATTTTTTTTACATATTTTATTTTTTAAATTACATTGTAATTACATTATACATTACATTACAAAAATACTTTCTCAGAATGAATTACTTTAGTTTAAATACTTTGCACATAGGCAATAGACTTTTAAGTACAGTAGTTACAGTTGTTGCAATGGGCAACACATTTTCAAACACAATGCAACATTCAGCTCAATGTGAATTTCTAGTTAAATGCAATTAGTTACTTTATGGATTACTTTTCTAACCACAGGACTGGATCCTAGATTCAGTGCTGGTACATCTCCTGTAAACAGTTGAGTAAAAGCGTTTTGGTTACAGTCGTGATTTTTAAGGAATATTATTGTATTTTAAAAGTTGACACTTAGAAACTTTTTCTCATAGAATCACCAATGTTATCCTATGGAAGGAAATTCACTTAGCAGGTAAAAACTGTTATCGTTACTTTTTCTTACTCAGTGTTGGATCCTGGATCCAGCACTGGTGCATCTCCTGTAAACAGTTGAAAGAATGCGTTTAAGTCATACAGGTGATTTTTAAGGTATATTTGTAGTTTGTAAAAATCAACACTTTGAAACTTTTTTGCTGAAAACCAGACAATGGATTCCTATGGAAGAAAATATAAGTTACTGGTAAGTACGGTTAAAATTACTTTTCAGGGTCAGTGCTGGGCTAAAAGATGCAGCACTGGGTTCTCTCCTGATAACAGGTGAGTAAATTGGTATTCGTACTTTGGTTGATTTTAGAGGAATATTATAAAGTTCAAAAACTCCACACTTAGAAGAATTTCCAAGTGAAACCAGTCAATGTTAGCCTATGAAGGTAATTCAAGTTACCGGTAAGTACGGTTAAAATTACTTTTCAGGACCAGTACTGGGCTGAAAGATGCAGCACTGAGGTCTCTCCTGATAACAGGTGAGTAAATCAGAATTCGTATTTCGGCTGATTTTAGAGGAATATTTGTATGTTTCAAAAATCAACACTTAGGATATTATTGCCTGCTTTTTGCTGAAAAAGTTTCTAAGTGTTGATTTTTGAAACATACAAATATTCCTCTAAAATCAGCCGAAATACGAATTCTGATTTACTCACCTGTTATCAGGAGAGACCTCAGTGCTGCATCTTTCAGCCCAGTACTAATCCTGAAAAGTAATTTTAACCGTACTTACCAGTAACTTGAATTTCCTTCATAGGCTAACATTGACTGGTTTCACTTGGAAATTCTTCTAAGTGTTGATTTTTGAAACATACAAATATTCCTCTAAAATCAGCCGAAATACGAATTCCGATTTACTCACCTGTTATCAGGAGAGACCTCAGTGCTGCATCTTTCAGCCCAGTACTAATCCTGAAAAGTAATTTTAACCGTACTTACCAGTAACTTGAATTTCCTTCATAGGCTAACATTGACTGGTTTCACTTGGAAATTCTTCTAAGTGTTGATTTTGAAACATACAAATATTCCTCTAAAATCAGCCGAAATCACGAATTCCGATTTACTCACCTGTTATAAGGAGAGACCTCAGTGCTGTATCTTTCAGCCCAGTACTGGTCCTGAAAAGTAATTTTAACCGTACTTACCAGTAACTTGAATTTCCTTCCATAGGCTAACATTGACTGGTTTCACTTGGAAATTCTTCTAAGTGTGGAGTTTTGGAACTTTAAATATTCCTCTAAAATCAGCCGAAATCACGAATTCCGATTTACTCACCTGTTATCAGGAGAGACCTCAGTGCTGCATCTTTCAGCCCAGTACTGATCCTCAAAAGTAATTTTAACCGTACTTACCAGTAACTTGAATTTCCTTCCATAGGATATTATTGCCTGCTTTTTGCTGAAAAAGTTTCTATGGAAGGAAATTCAAGTTACTGGTAAGTACGGTTAAAATTACTTTGAGGATCAGTACTGGGCTGAAAGATGCAGCACTGAGGTCTCTCCTGATAACAGGTGAGTAAATCGGAATTCGTATTTCGGCTGATTTTAGAGGAATATTTTAAAGTTCCAAAACTCCACACTTAGAAGAATTTCCAAGTGAAACCAGTCAATGTTAGCCTATGGAAGGAAATTCAAGTTACTGGTAAGTGCGGTTAAAATTACTTTTCAGGACCAGTACTGGGCTGAAAGATACAGCACTGAGGTCTCTCCTGATAACAGGTGAGTAAATCGGAATTCGTATTTCGGCTGATTTTAGAGGAATATTTGTATGTTTCAAAAATCAACACTTAGAAGAATTTCCAAGTGAAACCAGTCAATGTTAGCCTATGAAGGAAATTCAAGTTACTGGTAAGTACGGTTAAAATTACTTTTCAGGATTAGTACTGGGCTGAAAGATGCAGCACTGAGGTCTCTCCTGATAACAGGTGAGTAAATCGGAATTCGTATTTCGGCTGATTTTAGAGGAATATTTTAAAGTTCCAAAACTCCACACTTAGAAACTTTTTCAGCAAAAGCAGGCAATGATATCCTATGGAAGGAAATTCAAGTTACTGGTAAGTACGGTTAAAATTACTTTTGAGGATCAGTACTGGGCTGAAAGATGCAGCACTGAGGTCTCTCCTGATAACAGGTGAGTAAATCGGAATTCGTATTTCGGCTGATTTTAGAGGAATATTTTAAAGTTCCAAAACTCCACACTTAGAAGAATTTCCAAGTGAAACCAGTCAATGTTAGCCTATGAAGGAAATTCAAGTTACCGGTAAGTACGGTTAAAATTACTTTTCAGGACCAGTACTGGGCTGAAAGATGCAGCACTGAGGTCTCTCCTGATAACAGGTGAGTAAATCGGAATTCGTATTTCGGCTGATTTTAGAGGAATATTTTAAAGTTCCAAAACTCCACACTTAGAAGAATTTCCAAGTGAAACCAGTCAATGTTAGCCTATGGAAGGAAATTCAAGTTACTGGTAAGTACGGTTAAAATTACTTTTCAGGACCAGTACTGGGCTGAAAGATACAGCACTGAGGTCTCTCCTGATAACAGGTGAGTAAATCGGAATTCGTATTTCGGATGATTTTAGAAGAATATTTGCACAATGGTGAAGGGAGGGGCGGGGCCTGAGGTGACATCTGTGCAAACGCGCCCCGTGGCGCGTTTTAAGTTGGGGGATTAAGTCCCCTTGAATCCTGAGGGTCCCTAGGGGCCAACTAGCCCACCAGGAACCTCCAATATGCGCCAGGGGGCTGCGTTGCAGAGACGTGGAGAGAGGCCACACCCCTTTTTACACCTCTCTGCAACGCAGCTCTGTGGCGCTTTCTGGATGTACCTGTTGGGCTAGTTGGCCCCCAGGGACCCTCAGGATCAAAGGGGATTTAATTCCCCATCTTAAAACGCGCCACGGGGCCTGTTTGCACACATGTCACCTGAAGCCCCGCCCCTCCCTTCACCACTGTGCAAACGCGCCTGTGGCGCGTTTTAAGTCGAGGATTAACTCCCTTGAATCCTGAGGGTCCCTGGGGTGCAACTAGCCCACCATATACCTCCAAAAAGCGCCACAGAGCTGCGTTGCAGAGAGGTGTAAAGGGGTGTGGCCTCTCTACACGTCTCTGCAAAGCAGCCCCTGGCGCATATTGGAGGTTCCTGGTGGGCTAGTTGGCCCCAGGGACCCCCAGTATTCAAGGGGAATTCGTTCCCCTCTGCAAACGCGCCAGGGCGCGTTTGCAGAGTGGTGAAGGAAGGGGCGGGGCCTGTGGGCCCGATCGTTTTTTTTAAATTTTATTTTTTTGTCCCCTGAAGGTGGGCTGTGTGGCCCCCTTCCTTTTTCCTGTTTTTGGGCCCTGGGGACCCCATCCCCCAGGGCCTTACCCCTTTTTTAAATTTAATTTAAAAAAAAAAACGGGAAGGGAGCCGCGTGGCCCCCCTTCCTGGGCCTGTATTGGCCCCGGGGACCCCATCCCCCAGGGCATGGCCTTTTTTTATTTTCTTGGGAGGGGGCTGCGTGGCCCCCTCCTCAGGCCAGTTAAGGCCCCGGGGACCCCATCCCCCGGGGCCAGCCTTTCCATTTTTTTCTTTTTTTGGGGAGGGGGCCGCGTGGCCCCCTCCTGGGCCACTACTTGCCCCGGGGACCCCATCCCCGGGGCTGGCCCTCTCCGTTGGGGACTGTGGGGGTCCCCAATCCCCCACAGTCCCGCCGGCTCCCCACGTCCCTTGGGAGCCGGCATTGCTGTTCCACATGGGGAGCAGCTGACATGCTGCTCCCCATGTGGAAAAGCAATCGGCTTTGGATATTGGAAGAGAGAGCAGGTTTCCTGCTCTCTCTTCCAATATCCAAGCAAGTTTGCAATGACAGGACGGGAGCCGCGAGGCTCCCGTCCCTGTCATTGCAAACAGCAGTGTCCCGGGGGTAGGCACCCGGGACACTGCAAGAGCCGGCCCTGGGGGTGGTGGTCCCCAGGGCCACCACAGGCTCCAGGAGGGGGCCGCGCGGCCCCCTCCCTACATCAGCACAGCCCCGGGGAGGTGGTGGTCCCCGGGGCCGGGAGTCCAAAACGGACCCCCATTTTAATTTGTTAGTGCCCCGGGGAGGTGGCGGTCCCCGGGGCGTGTGGAGGGCTGGAGCCCCCGACACAGGTTGTTTAATTTTTTTAAAAGCCCCGGGGAGGTGGTGGTCCCCGGGGCTGCGGGAGGGCTCAGAGCCCTCCCGCACCATTTTTAAAGAAAGCCCCGGGGGTGGCGGTCCCCGGGGCTTGGGGGCCCTTTGAGGCCCCCACACATAAAATTAAACCCCCACCATGCCCCCGGGACTTGGGCCACCCGGAGGCAAATACTATCGAGCGCGGGAGACCGCGCTTCGATTTTTCGGCAGGATTCGCGCACCCTGAGCGCATCCTGCCGATTTTTAAATTTTTTAAATTTTTTTTTTGCCCAGGGGTCCTTGTGGGACCCCTGAGCAAACCTAGGGGTCAGGGTGTTTCTACCCTGCCCCCTTTGTGCGCTTTGCGCACTTGTTTCTGTCCCTCGGTTCTACCGAGGGACAAAATGGCTGCCAACATTTCCTGAATGGAATGTTGACAGCCAGCTGACAACCAATTAACATGCAGCTCGTGATCGGGACGGTGCGCGCAGGGTGCGCTCAGGGTGCGCGAATCCTCCGTGCCCATAGATATATATGTACTTTTACTTTTGATTTTCTCAGCAACTACTGAACGGATTTACACCATTTAACAAAAGGGTTCTTTCTGAACCAAGAACTACCTCTTTGCCAAATTTGGTGTAATTCCGTTCAGCAGTTCAGGCTGTAACCGTGTCTAAAGTTTCCTATGGAAAATTGCATGGGGAAAACACGTTTTGGGACCCCCTTTTTCTCGGCCCCCGCTTGACGAATCCCCCGAGACTTTCAGGGTAGGAGCGGACCGGAGCGCCCCACAAAGTTTGAAAATTTTGCGAAGATACGTCAACCGGCAAGAGAGTTATTTCAAATAGAATGTCGCGGATTTCCTATGGATAATAGGTTGTAACTATAACTATCTACTGGCGACCGCCAGTAGATAATATATATACATATACATATATATATAGTCATAGCGCTTATTCATGTGTCCATTCTCTTTCTGAATGCTTTGTCTTTGCAGATAAAGAATCTGATGCACTTGGAGATAAAATGATCTGCCCAAGGTCACATAGTTTGTCTATTTACAAACCAGGTCTTCCAGCGCTGGCTCCAAATTCAAAGTGTTCATCCTTTGGGTTTTGCTGTACCACTCCACATCATTTACATGTTTTTTTCAATTAAAGTGTACACTCTAAAAAATATTTATGCAGCCGAAATGAGAATAACTGTGTGTTTGTTTAAAAATGGCATTAGCGTTTCTTCAGATGGGTCCCTGGCCAGGTTTCCACACTACAGAAAGACATGTCCAGAATACACACGAACACACAGTTGATAGCATTGCCAGTGAATGGTGCTGACTGCACGGTGGATGAGACCACATCACACTTTGGACCAAGGAGTTACGCGTTTTTTTTAAAGTACGTGTACCGTTCTAGGTACGCAATAAGTGCTACTACACACTGTACAAAGTACATTTCAGTGGGCACTTGGTGCTTGTGAGGCAACGCATGTATTTCGACAGATTTGGTGAAAGTGCTTTATTATACCCTATCCTTTCTCGGGTGGGTGAGAGTGGTTGGTCTTACATGAAGTAGCTGTGCACATGGGGCTTGCTGCTGACCTCCTCCATTCCTCTGTGTTTTACATCACCTTCCGCACCCTTCCTTGATAAGGTCAGAGAAGCTGTTGCTGCACTTTCTGTCTGCACACCTCTTTGTAAATATGCAGTCGATTGCTTCCAACTCTATGAGGAAACACCTGGCTGCAGGCATCGTCAGCTGTAAGCTTTGCATCTGTTAAACTTCACTCAACGTGGTGACCACTCACCAAGTCAAAAATATAACCAAATTAAGTCACCACAAAACCAGCCTACACCAGGGCAGACTCTTATGCCTGGTCAACGCTTCATCAAGCAAGGCTAGGCCGTAGCACAGAGCTCCAGCAGTAAAGGGGCACCAAATTGCTTCCAGAAGTTTATATAAATATATATCCCAGTTGGTGTGGTACAACCTTTTAATTTTGGCTAGAGTGCAAATTCCTTTGCACTGGCCCTTCTCGTGCACAACTCAATTTTCAGCCCAAAAAGTATGTTGTGCTGAATCTTGTCTCGTCGGCCCATGAGAGATACTTGTTACCAGTTCGGGGTCACTATATCTTCTCAACTGTGAATCACCTGCATTGTTGGATAATTTGAGTTTCCACAAACTCTCACTCTTATTTGTAGTTGGAGGTCAGGTTCCCATGTCCCATGAGTTACACACCTGGGCCTTGGTTGCCTGATTGAAGTGCAATGACAATTATTATTCTTTAGTTGGTCAACGCTCGAGATTCACATCTCAGAAAGATGAACGGTTGAAGTAGCATCCAGTGCTTGGGATGTGTGTGTTCCAAAAACACGTATCCAAAAGCTGAGCTATTCAAGTGTCCTCGAGCTGTCAACATGAGCCTTCGATATTCCTGTCACAGCTCAAGTGACGGGTGAACCCTGACCTCTGGAAATCTGACACTGATCAGGCCGTGGTGTCCTTATGCTGCACAATGAATTCCAACTTGTAATGTCCTTAGTCCTGCTTAGCTAATGCATCTATAAAAACATAGGTGATATGTCAAGGCTGGGAGAGAGAAAGTGGTCTTGCGTGAACCTCATTTGGACAGAAGACAGTACGGTGGCTTCTGCTACTCCCTTTCAGGGTAGGAGCTGGTAGAATGCTTTCTACTACTCTGTTTCTGGCATAGACAGAGTTGGATGACTTCCACTACACGCTTCGACAGGGGAAGTAGGATGGATCCCAGTATTGTTTCCGGGTAACAGACAGTAAAGACTCCCAGATGGTTTTAGTCAGCCTGCATGGCTTTAGCTATTCTTTTGGGAAAGGGGAGAGTCAGGTGACAGCCACTACTCTTTAGGGCAGAGGACAACAGGGTAGCTTCCTCCATACTATTTCAGAGAATGGAAGAGGTGGCCGGCTTCAGCCATTTGCTTTCAAAGAGAGTAGGATCGCTTCCGCTACTATAGTGGACAGAGAGTGGTAGGGTATTTTATTCTAAGTTTAACTCAAACACTGCAGATCCTGTGGGCTGGAGTACATACCTTTATGTTAAGTGTTGAGGTATTCCTGTTGAACTCAATTAGTTGCAACAGATTCCAATGAATTTGGGGCTTCCCTACCGGTTTATTTGCAAAATATTTCACACATGGAATACACTGGACAGTGTCAATTGCAGCTGTATCACACAGTCAATTCAGGTATGGTAAAGAAAATAAGAGTGGGTTTCTACTATGAAGGACTTACCAATGATGCACAGCCCTGAACCAAAAGGTACAGGATACACTTTCAACAGTGTACCTGTAAAAGTCCAGTCATTCCTAAAAAATGCCTCTGAAATTCAGCAGATATATATTACATATTACTCCCTGAGGTTCACATGAAGGTTAGAGTATAACCACAAGACTGCACTGACATTTTCATGATAAGTGTGTTCTTAGGGATGGTCTCTAAAATGTGTCATGTTGCTTGCCAATTATTTCAATAGTCTTAAAAGTACTAAGCTCAAAACATTAGGCCTACAATACAGCATCTCTGTTCAAAAGGACTGATTAAAGGGTCAAAGGTTAGATGGAAAAACAGGAGACAGTTTTGAACGGTTTAGATTGGTAGATCTAAAGTATAGTGTTTGGGCACTTGACTTAAACCATCCCAAACAAGCAAGGTCTCGTCATCATTTGTATTGATTAGGGGCCGACCGTGGTTCAAAAAGGAAGCCTGTACATTGGCAGTAAAGCTACCAGTAAAAAGAAGCTAGGCAGTAAGTAAGAGGTGATAACATGACATAGCAAGGAGAGCGTAATTTGATGGGAAATGAGCTCAAAGAAATGGAACTGTTATAGTGGGTAAGATGTGAAGGACGATTTCACTTGTCAGAAATCTTCATTAATCCTACTATTCCTCATTATAGCCCATACTGATGAGATGGACCCCATCTCAGATACATGAATGCTAGCTCCCAATTCAGGAAAATTCTAGTCGAGCCACCCGGCATGAATATTATAAACGAAGCAGGCACACCCAGAATCCCTCTGAGAATGCTAAAGCTTCCACTCAACCCAAGAGTGACTCTTGTGGCAGGTGGGCAGACAGGAGCTTAAAGGCTATAAGGGGAAAGTAGGACTAGCAGTACTAAATATCACCAGAAAGTGATTGCTATTACCTCCCCATACACATCCCTTATCCTTCCCACTTTTGCATATAAAGTAAATTGACAGTACTCTGACCTGTGCTAAGTCTTGCACAATGTTGCACAACTATAGCTGCAACGCCTGGTAATACTGTATTCTAAACATTTAGAGACATGACCAACATGAAACAATCTACAGCTGATTTCTCAACTTCAGAGCTGAAAGTGGATTCCAACACTCTCAATCGGAAGGCAACAGAGCCAAGGAGTACACCATAGTAATTGTAGATATGACGTACGGGTAGAAGTCAAACATTCCCAGTCCAATGTCCCAAACGTTGCATGGGTGATCAGTCTGTACATCTCTACATCTTATTTAGTAGAATTATGACAAGTTGACAGTGCTTAATTTGTAAATAAAAACGTGCCTTTGCCTGCGGATGCTGTAATTAAGTGTGCAAGCACAGAATACTGAGACAGCGTAATCCTAAAGCCATCTCAGATCTCTTTATTCCATTTACAACCTCTCCCTGCCCTTTCAGCTCACTCTTGCAGCTTTCTGCTTTCTCCCTTTGAGGCGCTTTTCTGTCTTTCTCTTCCTCCGACTTTACCATATGTGTTTTTTGCTCGCAGTAAATGCTTGATGCAGAAAATAAGTGCTAGCCCCCAAAAATAAGTGCATGTGCCCCCATCTGCTTTATTCCATATTGCTTTGAGATTTTACTGAGTTTGAAGGAAAGTTCTGCTCTGATTGATTATTGACTTTCAGATATTTTGAGCTTTATGTTTGATCCCACTCTCTGTCCAACTTGAACCCTTTATGGGTTCCGACTCATACCTTTTCGTCCTATCCTTAGAATAGGGATTTTCTTCCGTTATGGAACACGCTTAATGCATTGTACTTTGTTTGGACTAATCATGTTTTTTCCTATCAATTTTGTAAAAGATTGGTTACTTGAAACTAATATGAATAAAATGTCTGATTCTGAATATGGACAATTTAGTAAGCGTTGAAATAATAACACTCTTAAAGTCTTCAATAACTCTCATTATTGGCTGAACTTAGATAGAGATTGTGATTAATATTTATGTGATGATTTGCTCCTGATTTTCAGATTCGGCACCAAAGGTCAATTGGCCTACTGAATGAAATACAGCAGGGATCAACCCTGTGTGTTATTGTAAACCGTGTTTTATTCAAACTGATTCCTGCTGCAACAAATTTAGAAACAGAGGGAAGGTTTATGTCCTGAGAAGAGGAGCTATAAATACTTGCCCCAAGTTAGAGTAATGCCCGAGTCCCAAAACTCAGTGCCCAGAAGTTGAACAAGGTGCGATTTTCCAAAAGCGGTTGCTGTTTTGGAGGTGTGAGTATTAATAGAGTTAGGTGCTGTGAATTGTGATTATTGTTGTCTTTATTGACTGAATTTGGAATACGTGCATTGAATGACTTGGTGATGTTTATGTTTTTGTTGTTAAGAAGTTGAAGAGGATATTGGGCTTGACATAGCCTAAGATCCTAGGATAGAGATATTGAAATAAGTGTAGAAGACACTAATATGGTTTTCTTGTCGGCAAAGATTTTGTGGTGTAGATTGCGAGGTACAGTCCACTATACAATTGAGATAGGGACAATAATGATCTGTTGTGATTGTACTAAAATTGATTGATGTAGGCAGAACCTTATTGTGTATATGGGGAAGCTACATTGATTAGTGTGATTTCTCGCCGGTTGAGATTTCATTACTTTGTGTGAAAAGTCGGAAGGTGTAATATTCTGATTGTTGTTCATTTTTCTTTAGAGGAGCAGACAAAGATTTGTTTATTTATGTTTGTTTAAAGTTGTAGAATTGTGTGTGCGAGAAAATTTTAAAGGAGGGTGAACTGCTGCAAGAAGTGAGACCATACGTCATAGCCTGCCGCACTGAGATTGGTTAGTTGGTTTACTGTCGCCCTGTGATTGGTTGATGATGACAAAGAGTGTCGTGCTTTGATAGGTCAGTTGTGTGTGTATACCGCATTGAGACTGGTTAACGAATCTTCAAGAATGAAAACTGACAGGATTGGAGAAAGAAATTTGACATTTACAGAAAAGAATCAAAACACATAATTTTGAATTGTATTACTGAATCATTGTATTGCGAGAATCATGAAATGTCATAAGGGATTTAAGAACTTGAGTATATCGTGACTCCGCATTAACTGGAATAAGTCCTGCCTGTTCCCTTTGATGCCACTGATGGATGGACAGAAGGAAGAGCTACCGGATGTTGGGCTGCACTGGCAGTTTGACGCTATTAAATATCTGGGGGTTCAAGTATATCATGCTGAGGCTGCCTTGTTTGAAGGGAACCTGGGTAAAGTGATGTCATCCATTCGCCGGTCGCTCCCCTTCTGGACCAGCTTGCCACTGTCCCCAATGGGTGCTGTTCCCAATGGGCAGCGGCCGCTGTCCCCAATGTTTCTAAAATGCTAGCGATGCCCAGGCTGTTGTACTTCTTCGTGGCCATTCCGTTGGTCCTGAGGAAGTCCTTCTTTATTGCAGGAACTGCTGTCACAATTGATAGTGGGCAATGCTATGTTATGTTATGTTATGTTATAAAAAAATTATACAGCGCACGTACACCAAAAGGTTTCATGGCGCTACTCTAGAATATGCCGGGACCGATGGGGATAGTTATTCATAAGCCTGCCCGAACAGCCATGTCTTAAGCATTTTTCTGAAACTCAGAAGATCAGTACATGACCGAACCTCCAGTGGAAAAGAATTCCACAGTCTTGGGGCCAGGGATGCAAACCTACAACCACCCTGACGTTTTAACTTGAAGGCGGGGATGGTCAGTAGCTGAAGGTGGGCTGAGCGCAAGTTACGAGAGGGAGTATGCCTTAATAAAAGGCAGTTAATAAATTTGGGACTCCGACTGTGAAGAGACTTAAAGATTAAACATCCCGTTTTAAAGGCCGTGCGTTGGGAAATAGGGAGCCAGTGTAGTTTTTTTAAAAGGGGTCTGGCTGATTGCCATCTTGGTTGCTGATGGATCAGTCTCGCTGCTTGGTTCTGGACCATCTGAAGCCGCTTGATTAAAAAAAGTGGCATGCCTAGATAGATTGAGTTGGCGTAGTCTAAGTGTGATAATACCATGGCTATTACAACCTGTATCAACGCTGCATGAGTGAGCAAGCAACTGATCTTTCTGATTTTACGTAACTGAAAGAAACAGGTTGAGACCACAGCACCAACTTGGGATCTCAACGACAGGTCGTTGTTTATGATAACACCTAGACTCTTGACGGAGGTAGAGGGTTCGGGCGGAAATCCAAGTTCCGCCGGCCAATAGTGTGGGCCCCAGAGTAGCCCTTCGCAAGCTTTCTGTGCCTCTTCAGGAGGGTGGTTTAGGCGCACCGAATTATGAGCTGTATTATGCTACGGCCCAGCTGCAATGACCGATGCAGTGGCAGGCCCGTGCTCTGCAGCTGGAGCACTCGCATATGCTAGACGAACTGGGCAGACGAGAGACCTTTGTTACACAAGCTGTTGGATCCCACGCCTGTAAGGCCTCAGATGGTGTAGTACTATGAGGGGCCACACACATGTGGAGGCGCTACGCCTGCGGGGGTGAGCGGTGCACAAAAAAACTCCCCTAGTCTACTGCTTGGGCAATGCTGGAATGTGCTGGCTTGTGAGTGACATATAGGACTAGGGACTGGGAAAAAGTGGGGATTCGCATGTGGGCAGATGTGATGTTGATGAGGGTCTCGGTACCTTTGAGGAGCTGACATTCGAATATAGACTGGGCCCAGAACAATTCTTGCTGTACTCCGCCCTTTGGGGAAGATGTGCGGTTCTAACAGGGAACCTCCACTACAGGAGGCTCCGTTGGCTGCGGTCCTGACCAAGGTTGATTGCTCTAAGGCCATTACTTACCTGTATGCCACACTGCAGCACATTACGTCAGGGAGACCGTATCATTGAGGGATTGGTGGAAGACGAACTTGACCATCGACAAATCAGACAAGGTGTGGTCTTGTTGCCTGCAATCAGTTAGGCATGTGACACGGACTGTGTGGTTCTGATTTATTCAGTTCCAATACCTGCATAATGCATACCTAACCCCAAAGAGGATTGGGCAGATGTAACCAGGGGCAGCTACTTAGTGCCCTAGATGTGGGGCAGGGGAGGCAGACATTTTACATATGGTATAGTCATGCATACTGATATCTTCCTTCTGGCAGCAAGTAACGCAGTTGGTAGCAGAGATAATGAGTAGCCTGTTTCCCCCGGATCAACTGCGATGCCTCCTTGATGTGGGACGCATTACTAAAAAAATGAAGGGACTGGTGAGGTTCCAGAATTTGGCGCTGATACTAGCAAAGCTTTGCATAACAATGGCGTGAAAGTCAGCTATGGCGCCCCTAATCAGTAGATGGCGGGCTGAACTGTGTACGTGAGCTGTGGCTCAACTGGGGGTACATAGGAGGTTGCTCACCAGGGGGCAGGTGGAAGATCCTTTACATCACCAGGATACTTACCTGGAAAAGTCAGAGATGCACTTGGATAAAAGTCCGCCTTGACGCAGCAGTGGAACAGAATAGAACATTGGGTTGATTAAGGGCAGCATGTACCGTGACGGACCATTTATTGCATGGAAAGATGCGCGGAAGAACGGTCTTGGGGAGAAGGGTCTATAGGGAAGTGCCCCACCTGTATTGGCAGATGAGAGGATATATTTATGTTAGATTGTTAAACCAGGGTGGAAACAGGAGTTGCATGGGGGGCTTGACCAGATGGGCGGAGAGGACACACCCTTGTTTGGTTATAGTTGCTGATCTTGTTTGATGTTTATTGTACGGCAGTGGAACAGGATAGAACATTGGGTTGATTAAGGGCAACATGTACTGTGCCGGACCATTTATTGCATGGAGAGATGCCCAGAGGAGCGGTCTTGGTGAGAAGGGTCTATAGGGAAGAACCCCACCTGTATTGGCGGATGAGATGATATATTTATATTAGATTGGTATACCAGGGTGGAAACAGGGGCTGCATGGGGGTGCTGGACCAGATGGGTGGACAGGACACGCCGTTGTTTGGATATAGTTGCTGATCTGGTTTGATGTTTATTCTACTGCACATATTGAGATATTAAGCTGTAACAGTTCTTTCACCTCCAATCCAGAGCATTATTGTGTAATATGTGTGTATTTCTTTTATATATGAAACTGAATAAATACACTTGTAAAAAAAAAAAAAGGGATTTTAGAACTTTGTGAGAGGTGATGTTACAATTCTGATCCAGGAAGGTGAAGAGGCACCTCCCGAGGGTACGCCTGCAAATAATATGACAACAAAATTGGGATTACATACATGTTTGTGGCTCCGTGAATGGTACAACATTACTGAAAAAGAGGATCCTTTGAGTTTTCCAAGATATGGTACATTTGATTTGAAAATTATTGACAGGTTGAAGGAGAAGCTGTATGAAATTAAGCCACCACCTAGTCCCACACAATCTGAAGTCTGTTTTTTCAAAACTTTATTTTTCATTTTGTGATAACAACACAGCGAGTGGACATGTGTGGACAGCAACCTCATTTCAGCACATGTTCAATATACCATAGGTACCAGTGACACACGAGATTCAAACATCTGAAAAATACCAATAATCATGGTCATACATTTACAAGTACACATGAATGTCAGGGAAGCTTATACAGAATGGTATTATGAATCATCACGTTCCTCACTGATTGACCCTCTTTCATTAGAATCACTATGATCATTTGCATTTAGTAGCTTCCTACATAAGTCTCTCCACATGCTAATGTCCTCTTCCAATTTCTCGTGTTTCCTGCATGTTTTCATGTGAATCTCCTCCGCAAGCGACCACTCGCGTACATCCTTCAACCAATTGTCTACTGAGGGGGAGCGTTTGCTCATCCATAGTATGGCTATCCTTTGTCTTGCTAATACCAGGGTTAATTGTAACAATTTATAAGCCATCTTACGTTTCTTGGGTCTCAGTACCTGTCAAACAGGCAATGCATGGGGGTGGCCTCCACTCGAAGGCCACTTCCCATCCTCACTTGCTCAATCACTCGTTGCCAGTATTGGTGTACCTCTGCACATCCCCATGCTAAATTCAGGAAATCTGCTCCTTCCCTGTTACATCTAGGACACTCATGTGAATGATTGGGGTCAATACGATTCAATCTCACAGGGTCAAATACACCCGATGCAGGAAGTTAAAGTGAATTAACTTTCGGCGAGCATTACAGGTTACTGTATATGTTAGTGTGCATACTACTTTCCAAGTCTTGTCTCTCATGTGCATCTGCAAATCTCCATCCCAGGCGGCACGTGTCCTGGTAGAAGGAGCCTTTGAATCTGCCCTCATGGCCTTATACAACAATGAGATCAATCGACGCCCACTCCCACAGGTGAGCAATACATCAAGCGATCCAGTTTGTGGGATGTTCGGATATGTAGGCCACGTTGTTCTGACTAAGTCAGTGAGTCCTGCTTAAAGCAGATACTGCCCCTGCCCTAAGCCAAACCAATCACACGCCCGTTCGTATGTGATAAAGGTGTAGTTGGAGTACAGATCCACCAACACCCGGCAGCCACCCTCCCTCCAAGCCTGAAATGTCATATTGTCCACCAATTTATGTCCCGGGGCTAGAATCCAGATATTTATTTCCCCGTGAAATGGTGCATGCTTGAGTATTCACTCAATTAACTTTTGCCAGAGATATGCTCTCTGTCTAACCATGTACGGCAAGTCTGTGCGGGCACCTGCCCCCTCCAACAAGATTGCCGGTGATGGAGCAAGGTAAATAAGACATTTTTGAACCCCCTAATATTAATGCTAATAATTAACGTTATTAATTGTTTTGACGACTAATCAACATTTTGCGTCTTTTATATCTTCGGTAACTGGCAATTTATGTGCAAAACTAACCTACTTACAATTGTAAAGGTGGAATAATATTAACATAATGGTTTGCGTACTAATTAAGTGATATTGCATGATTTGTGCTATGTAGTAAATTGTATTGTGGCAAAAGAATGCGGATGGTAAGTAAACATAGCTTTACATGTCGCTTTTGCTAGGTAACACCTAAATGGGGTACGTAGAATGATGGGTGGGAAACGAAAAGGCTTATTCTTTATTTTAATTATGATTGTGTTTGTTTTCATGATAGTTCGTTCGGGCCTGTTAGGCCGTGCTGTAAAGATGGCTGCCGAGGCAGATGAGCTTAGTGCGCAAGTGCAAAATGGCTTCCAAGCGGAAGAAAGCTGCAGAAACATATCACGTGGTTGCAAGTAGAGCCCAGAATGTTATGTTATGTTATTGGTATTTCTAAAGCGCAAACGGTTACCCAAGGGTGTCCTGGCGCCAACTGCTTTCCTCTGGGCATTAAGATATAGACACGAGTTATAAGTTAAAAAGCCATGTTTTCAGTTGCTTCCTAAAAAGTAGCAGATCAATGGAGTTTCTCAAGTAAAAGGGAAGATCATTCCAGGCTCTTGCTGCACAAGCTATAAAGCTTCTTCCACCCCATGAAGCTTTTTTTGTGGCTGGTACTGATACCAACTTTGCCCCCAAGGAGCGTAGTGTTCTTATGGGTTGGTACCATTGCAGCCGCTGCTTAAGATATTCTGGGCCAGTGCCCTGCAGAGCCTTGTACACCATACACAGGGCCTTAAAGCGCACCCTTTTCCTCACAGGCAGCCAGTGGAGTTTTTTTATTTCATTAGCAATAGGCATAAATTTGGGGGTGTTAGTAAGCAATCTAGCGGCTGCATTTTGCAGTAGTTGCAGCTTATTCATAGATCGTTCTTGCATGTTTAGGTAGAGACCATTACAGTAATCTAGCCTAGACATGATGAGTGCCGTGACAACTGTCCGCCTACTGTCTGCCGGCAAGAAGTGTAGATTTTTTTTTTATCAGTCTGAGAGTGTAAAAGGTGATTGAAGCTACAGCATTTATCTGATCACTAAAGTTGAGCTTATCATCAACAATCACTCCCAGATTCTTTACCTTCCTGGTAGGTGTGGGAGAGTGCCCAGAGTGTCTGGCCACCAACTTGGGGCCCAGAAGTTAGGGTCATTTCCAAATAAAATGACCTCTGTCTTACTTGAGTTAAGTTTTAAACAGTTTTGCGCCATCCACCTCCCTACCGCCTCCATACAGTCGTGAAACCGACTATCTATTCTCGCTCTCTGGCCAGGATGCAGAGCAACCACAATTTGTGTATCGTCTGCGTAGGAGGTAAGGTTGAAACCATAGGAACCAATTAGAGATGCCAAGGAGGAGACATAAATATTAAAAAGTGTTGGGCTAAGGGAGGACCCTTGTGGCACTCCGCAGGGCAAGGAGAAGGGTCTGGAACAAAATTCATCCAATGAAAAGAGTCAAGGACAGCGTGACCTGTCACCAAATGAGTGCCAAGAAGGACTCAGCAAGAATGTATGAGAACCGAAGATGCAGCTGTGAATTAACAATGAACTGTTTAAAATAAAGTTACAAAAGAAGATACATGTGAGGAACTGTCAATCGGATTGGTAATGTCCTAAAGCCATGAGAAAGGACAAAGTTATAAACATTTTCGGAACCGGTTTAAGCAAGGAGGGCAATGAGGAGATGCTTGCCACCCCTCCAATGGACCAATTAGCGTGAATCTCGCCCCCAAAGATTGAAACTTTTCTGTTTAGTGAGCTAGTAATAGGGTATAAGAGGACCTACTCTTAAGTAGGAGGAGCGCTATTCATACATAATTTTTGAGCACTGGACATTGACGCTGGAGAGCTGCTGCTATTTTCCATAGGCCATTTCTTTTAATATAATTAATCTTTTTGCTTTAAATCTGACTGGGAAGGAACGAGATCGTTGCGGGAAACCTGTATAGGTGGTCCGTCGAGGAGGCCTGTTTAGCGGGACAGACAGTCTGTATTTGGGAGTTCTATGCTGTGATCTGCAATTCATCTGCCGTGGCGAACTTTTATTTTTCATCTAAAATGGGTATGCATAAATTCTTTTAAAGTTTATTTCTTATAATGATATTAAACGTATTAAACTGATTAATAAAATTGAAACTTATTCATGCATTTAAAGAAAGTAGATAAACTTTATTACAATTAAAACTACGAGTCTGTGGTTCTTTAGCTCAATAAATAGTGTAATGTTTTAATGAGTTTAAATGTGATTGAGCTGGTCTTAATCACCATCAACTTATTCTTACTAGTTGGTCCATCGACCAAAGAGCGGAATACCTTGATGTCTTAGAAACCGACAGGATTCAAAACTAATTATGTATGATGTTTGAGAAACTATCTTGTCGACTTTAAAAGGTATCTCGTTCTCCTCCAGCAGTCTTAACTTTTTCTCCTAGGTAAAAGTGGATGGGATCCAGGGAATATTTGAGTGAGTGAATGTTTATGCGGTGTTATGGGCCCCACCGTCATATTGGTATAGTTGTTAAAAAGAGTGTTTTCAACCTGGATGTCATGTCCAAAGGAGAAGAAATTATATTAGTCGCGCTGGATCAGATTTCTTGGTAGCAGAGTTATGGTTACTATAGAGTAGTTTGGTGATTATTGATTATTTCATGTCAAACACTTCATGTTGAGTTGTATTACGTTATATGTAAGTCGAAAATTTTGAAGCTTCCGGGAAGTAGGAAGTGGACACGTGTGGCAAGAGAAGTCACATGGAATAGTGCATTGTCTGGTTTTCAATTTGGTGATAACACAGGTTGTGTTATGATAGGGACATTTTCTGTATAAACGTGTATGAGTGAAATGGCAACTGGTTTTCTTGTGAAACTCTGGCCTTAATTCTCAGGAGCAGTGTAGTCTCCACATGTGTTTTATCCCCAGAGAAACGGGTTTACCCCTTGCTTGAAAGAAGGGTAAGGTAGAGGGAAGTGCTACACTTATCGAACGAAACTGTATTCTTGCAAAATAGAGTAAACTATCACTTTTGTTTAGCGAAAACAGACAATGGAAATGTGTTTTTTATGTCGTAACTAATCAAATATAGTCGAGAACAAACTGCTGATAAATTTTGTAAAGTAGGGGTCAGGAGTAGAACTGACGTTGACAAAAGACCGCGCTGGGATTGGCCAGTGCAATAGAAACACGGAAAACGCCCTGATTGGTGCGTTGGTGTGAGACGCGCTGGGATAGGTCCGAATATCACATAGAGATCAGAGCAGAGTTACGAGCTTGCAGAAGGGAAAGAAATCGTGAAATATGGCATATTATGAATATGGTAGAGAGAAACCGTCATGGATAGCGAAAATTAAGAACTTCTTTAAGAAAGACAAAAAGGTAGTGACTAGAGAGGGACAGGTAATTCCTCCGCCGAAAACACCAGCTTTGCATATGATGCTGAAATACGGTTATCATACTTGCATTTGGTTAGAAAATTGGACAAAATATACTCAGAATGATAGAGTATTGGCTTTTCCAGAGAATGGTTCGTTTAACGTAGCTGTACTTCGAAATTTGAGAGAGAAAATGATGAAGCTTGAGCCAAGACCTAGACCGACACAGTTTGAAGCATTAGGTGAATGGGAAGACGAGATGTATGAACGAGAAAGATACAGAGGTGCAAAGAATCATAGTTTAGTTCCTGGAAGGTTGTGGGGAGTGAATCATGAGGACAGGATGAAGCGTTGGAGATATGCTAATATGACAGAAGGTTTGTTTCCAGCTTTTACAGTTGAAGAGGGTACCGGAAAGAAGTGTACAGAGAAAAAGAAACATACAGTTACAGAAAGGTACGGGTATGGATGTAGCGAGACAGAGGATGAGTTGTTGGAAGATATTTTAAACAGAAACCCACCTCCATATCAACAGAATTCTGCGGTGGTGACACCCAATGCACCGCCAATGGAAACTGGGAGGAATAAAAGTCCAGAACGAAGATACGAGATAAATAGGTCAAATGAACAGCTAAAAACCCCACAAAGTGAAAAATGTGACAGTGACAATGCAGCCGAGTTAGCAAAAACTACAAAAGAATTGACTGAGAAAATAAGAGAGTTAACAATGAACATGGAAGCTGTGACTGTGCCAGTGACAATAGGACCAGTAATACCAGTTTTTGAGAACCAGAAAATAGATGAGCATTCCTTAGTCATCCCCATGAACTCAAATTTGCAAAGCATGAGAGAAGGTATGGAACTAGAAACTGAAGGGGCAAGAAATTTGGTCAGTCCATATAGACCGAGCCCACCTACTAACCTGACAGTAAATGAGAGTGAGATAAGGAGGATTCCTATGGGAACCGAGTCTGCATCAGAAACACCAGAGAGGAATATAAATTGGATAGAAATAAATAGTACACCTGTAGGTCCAACTCCAGACGAATTAAGTGAATGGATGAGAAATTTGCAAAAGAAAGAGACAGAACCAAAACCATTAGATGTACTTAGGCTAAAGATAGATATGGAAGAGTTAATTTTAGGGACTATTGGTACAGAAAAATTGAAAACATACCAGGACGACGAGATAATGTTCTTATGTAAGAGCATTACTTGGAGAGCTAGAAATCTACATGACAAATTGGAAGAAACAGCGAATGAACTAGGAGTGGAATTTGTAAAGGTCAGGAGTTTGCAGAAACCGTATAGGGTAGATTTTTATGAGAAAGATATAGAAAATCTGAACACATCAGGACGGTTAACCCAGATAAAAGAACTGATTGTTTTGTTGAGAAAATGGGGTGATGTGGACAGATGGAGAAGCAGGTGGACTAAAAGGAATGAGAGAACAACAGACAAAGCGTCTTTGGTTTTTGCGGTGACAGACAAGGAATCGGTTGTAAGGGAGTATCCGATGAGAGAAACCCCAGGAGGTAGTTATGTACATGTCCCCTGGTCCAGACAAGATATACTGTCATTTACAAATGACTTTCCAAAATTGAGAGAAAACCCCGTAGAATGGTACAGACAAGTAGAAAGGTTTGTCAAAGTTTCGAAGGTGTTGTGGGTAGATTTGGATGGATTATTTGATATTGTAGTGCCAGCCGATTGATGGACAGAATGTAAAATTACCATTGATTGGCCAACTGTAGAATACCCAAGAGACGCAAAAACAGGAGCGCCAGGACCAGAAGTGATGAGGAAATATGATCAAGTTATTACCTTTTTGAAAAACAAAATTCCACCCAAAGAAACTGATTGGGTAAAAATTGACAGAACTACGCAGGAGAGTAAGGAGTCTGTACATGCCTACTATGAGAGGCTACTTTTGGTTTTCAAACAGTATAGCGGTTATGAGACTCTGAATGAGAAGGACATGAGTCATTTTGTATATAGATTTGTTTATGGGTTGAAACCAGAAATAAGCGAAATGATTAAACAGCATATGATATGCTGGCAGAACAGTACAGTGGATGAAGTGTTGAGGTATGCCAAGTATTGTAGTGATGACATTGAATGTAGACAGCGTAAATTAAAGGAGAAAGCAATGTGGGCACAAGTGAAAGTTGCAGAAAAACAAGAAGCTCAAATGAATAATCAGGTTAATGAGACAGGACAAACTAAATCCAAACCGAATATAGGTAAAGGCAAAGGCCAAATGAGTATAGAAGAAGCAAAGAAGAAGTGGCCATACCACAACTGCGGAAAGTTAGGGCATTGGAGAAACGAGGGTAAATTTCCTCCAAAAGCTAATACGGAAAATCAATCATTAAATCCGCAGGTGCAGAGTGAGGTGAGTTACCAACAACTGCAGCAACCGCAGGTAGTTACTCAGCAGAGTCAGGTGCCACAACCACCACTTCCCAAGAGTGTAAATCCACAGAGATACAGTGCAGAGACAGGATTCTACGGAGGAGAGCAGGTAACACAATTGCCGCGCGCAGCTGCGATAACGCAGTATTGGTTACGACAGGATGGGAATGAATCGGATGAAAGTTTATGACGGTGCCTAGGAGAGGAGGAAGAGTGCGTACTTGGCGCAACTCTAGAGGTAGATCAGGCAGGTCTATTTGTGGATGGAGAAGTGAATGGTGCAAATGTAACATCCTTGTGGACACTGGAGCTACCCGTTCTACTGTTCGCTCAGGTGAATATATCCAAGTCGTTGGTGTCTCAAATCAGCAAATTAAGGCACCTCTTACCAAACTAGTAGAAGTAAAAGTTGGACCATTCAGAGAAATGCACCGATTTGTGGTGTGTGATTGCAGTCCTGTAAATTTACTTGGACGCGATCTACTTTGCAAAATGAATTGCACGATCTATTGTACTCCGGATGGGATTGCATTTCAGACACCAGATGAAGATGTACTATATAAAATGACAATGGCAGAATTAGAGCCAGGAGTGAATGACATGTTTCCTGTGTTCAATGTAGAGAAAATCCCAATTGAGTTAAAAGAAACAGTCAAACAGGAGGTATGGGATTTTACAGGCGAAGACATTGGGTTAATGAGAGGAGTAGACCCTGTTAAAATTTCTGTTAGAGAAGGAATAAATTACCCAAATACTCCACAATATAAATTGACGCCAGAAATCATTGAAGGAATAACACCTGTAATAAATAAAATGATTGAACAAGGAATTTTGAAAGAAATAATGAGCAGTCCATGTAATTAGCCTATAATGGGACTGAAAAAGCCGAATGGAACATATTGGATAGTGCAAGATTTACAGAAGGTTAATAAAATCGTTGTTCCTTGTTGTCCAATTGTACCAAACCCTGCTGTAATACTGTATCAGATTCCACATGAGGCAGAATGGTACACCGTCATTGATTTGTGCCATGCATTTTTCTCTATCCCGTTACATCCAGATAGCCAGCCATTATTTGCGTTCAGGTTCGGAGAGCGTATTTTGGCATGGTGCCGAATTCCTCAGGGGTATACAGAAAGTCCCTCAATCTTTAATCAGATTCTAAAGAAATCGTGGGAAGATTTAAAAATGCCTGAAAAATCTGTGATGGTTCAGTATATTGATGACCTATTGGTGGCATCAAAAACCAGAGAAGCATGTGTTACTGACACAATTGCTTTACTGAACCATTTAGCAGGAGGAGGACATACGGTGTCCCCATCAAAATGACAGTTTTGTCAACAGGAGGTTCAATACCTAGGTCATAAAATTGAAAAAGGAGTGCGAAAGGTAACGACTGAGAGAATAAAAATTATCCGAGGAATGAGAGCTCCAATGACACAAAGAGAGGTGAGAATGTTCCTGGGAATGGTTGGATATTGTCGACAGTGGATAAGTGGATTTTCACTAATTGCGAAACCACTACAGCGATTGACAAAAAAGGATGTTAAAGATCCGTTTGAATTGAATGATGAAGAAATTAAAGCATTCAGAGAACTAAAAGCGAGACTGTGTGAAGCACCGGCACTGGCAATGCCTGACTATGAAAAAGATTTTGAGCTGTACTGTAGTGAGAGAGATGGGTGCGCACTTTCAGTTTTAGTGCAAAGACATGGAAATATGTAAAGACCTATTGCATATTTTTCAGCTGTTTTAGACCCGGTAGCAAAAGCATTGCCTGGATGTCTGAAAGCAGTAGCTGCTACTTGTGTGAGTCTGGAACAAAGTGAAGGCATTGTGATGGGATACCCACTGAGAGTATATGTTCCACATTCAGTCGAAATTCTCTTGACAAGAACCAAAACTCAATACATGACACATAGTCGGCTGACTAGCTATGAAAAAGTGATTTTAAGTGCAGAAAATGTAACCATTGACAGATGCACAAGCGTGAATCCTTCGACATCATTGCCGGATGAAGAGAGTGTGACAGACAAAGATGAAGTTGACCATGGTTGCTTGAACGTACTTGAATACTGTACAAAACCAAGGCCAGACATCAGAGATGAGCCTTTAAAAGAATCAGATTATGTGATGTTTGTGGATGGCTCATGCTTGAGGACAAGTGAAGGAGTTTTGAGTGCGGCGTATGCTGTATGTACAGTAGCTGCAATAATGGAAGCATCTTGTTTGAGAGGGATACGTTCCGCCCACGTGGCTGAACTGATTGCTCTAATTCAGGCATGCAAACTGGGTAAGAATGTTCGAATTACAGTGATCACGGATAGCCAGTATGGCTTCGGAGTGGTCCATGATTTTGGGCAGATCTGGTCCCGAAGAGGTTTCTTGACGTCTGCAGGAACTCCAAGCAGAAATGGTGAGTTTGTGAAGAAATTACTTGAGGCGATACAGCTGCCTAAACAGATTGCAGTGGTAAAGTGTACTGCGCACAAAAATGGGGAGGACTACATAACCGTGGGCAACAAGTATGCTGACGAGATAGCTCAGTACTGTGCTAAAAATGTAGTCTCGTTGAATAGAAGAAGAGAAAGAGAGCATGTTTCATGTCCTTTGCTGTTTACTAACATTGTCGAAACATGGGCTGAGGTGAGACAATTACAGGAAGCCGCAAATGATGAGGAAAAAGATAGCTGGATAAAAGCAGGATGCAGGAAAAGGGAGGAAGATGATGTTTGGGTTTATAGAGATGAAAGACCAGTTATGCCTGATAGCATGATTTCTAACATGGCACGGATGTACCATGGACAAGGTCATATTGGAAGGGATCCGACCTTTTAAACAAACCTGGTATAACCCAAAATTCAGAGCTATAGCTGAAAGTCTTTGTCAAAGATGTCTTATCTGCCAACAGATAAATCCAGGAAGGAAAACAGTAGTGAGTTTAGGAACAATAGGACGAGAGGGAGGTCCTTTCACGAGAATGCAACTGGATTTCATAGAAATGCCCCCAAGCAATAGACTGAGGTATGTTCTTGTGGTCGTTTGTTTGTTTTCTCGTTGGGTGGAAGCCTATCCGACCAGAAGGAATGATGGGATTACAGTAGCAAAGCTCTTGCTGAGAGAATTCATTCCAAGGTACGGTTTTCCAGTAACGATTGAAACAGATAGAGGAACACATTTTCAAAACGAACTAATTCAACTGATATGTGAAGCTCTTGGTATTCAACAGAAATTGCACTGTGCATACAGACCAGAGGCTTCTGGAGTGGTAGAACAAGTGAATGGAACAATAAAGAATAGGTTAGGGAAAATGTGTCAAGACACAGGACTCAAATGGCCAGATGCCCTTCCATTGGTGCTAATGACTATCAGAAGCATACCTGACAGAAAAACAGGTCTGAGTCCCCACGAAATAATTATGGGACGAGCAATGAGACAAGCACATGTACCTGTCAACAAACTGCTGACTATAACTGATGATCTCGTGTTGGATTATTGCAAAGGATTGGCTGATGTGGTACATTCTGTGTTTCATCAGATTGGACCGGATGCGACCACTCTTGAAAGAAAACCAGCTCATGATTTGAATCCAGGAGACTGGGTCCGCATAAAAGTCCACAGAAGAAGAAATTGTTTGGTTCCTCGCTGGGATCAACCACGACAAGTGATCCTGGTGACAACAACTGCCGTCAAGTGTGCAGGAGTGAAAAACTGGGTACATGCCAGCCACACTCTCAGAGTTCCAGATCCTGAAGCTCGACCTGTAAGTCGACATCTGGAGATATCTGACACCAGTTCAGCATCCGATGCAGAAGACGAAACAAACAGGGTTCCAGAACTTGAAGATCGACCTGTAAGTCGACATCTGGAAGACCCAGGTACAAGTTTAACAACAGGAGAAGAATTTGAAATAACAAAGGTTCCACAACTTGAAGATCGACCTGTAAGTCGACATCTGGAAATATCAAACACCAGTTCAGCATCTGATACAGACCAAACAGATTGTGATGAAAAGCTAAAGAAGAAATGGAAAATTGACATTATAAACGAAGAAACTGAACCCAGAGACAGTGACAGTGATCAGCCAAGCACAAGTTATGGTAAAAATCCTTCAAAAATTGTCAAATTAGACAAGGGAGGGATAGATTCAAATAGAGAGATAGAAGAAGCGGAAGAACCCTGAGGAGCAATAGGGACAGACCAACAAACAAAAGAACAGGGAAATATAGAAACAGACAGAGAGATCAACGAGAATTCGGAAGAACCTCGAGGAGGGATAGAAACAAGTGACCAGACAGAAAAGACACAGGAAGAATCAGAGCTAGACAAAGGAAGTGAAATCATAAAGTTCAAAATAAGAGGAAATGAAGAAAGGTCTGAAACAGAATCAGAAGAAAGTGAAGAAGAGAGAAAACAGAGACTAGGACCAAGAAAAAGAACTTGGAGAGCTGAACGAGAAGAAAAAGAAAGTGAACCGAAAAGGCCGAGAAAAGGAGATAATTGGCCCCACGAAGTCAAAAGATTGAGATACAAAATCATAAACATAAACAGAGATAATGCAGAACAAGTAAATGAGATAACAAGCCAAAAGGAACAAGGAAAACAAAGTGGAAAACAATTGCAGAAAACGAAAAGAGTGAAGAAAGCTAATTCGAAATATAAGTCACCTGAATGGCTATACATCGCATTGACTGATATCAAAGAAGAAGAAATCACTCACGAGAACCCAAAAGAAAGCTGCAAACCAATGGGTGAGAGTGAAGTGCAACAAGTTTGAAGAGATTAAAAAGAGAAAAAGCCGGACTGGACACTAAAAACCGAATAAGACAAGAAAGAGTTCTGAGAAGAACTAAAGAGAGTACATAACGAGACAAAGTGAGAAAGTAGAGTGGCTGAAAAGTCATTCTGAGGTGTGGTGACACATTTTCTGTACAAATATATATATTTAAGTAATAGAATAAGATGGTAGACACAGAGAGTAGATGTGAGTTTTTACGTAGATGGTGTAGAATGTGTTTCTTTTGTACAGGTTTATTAATGTTTGTATGGCTTATCTTAGCAATCACCATTCCAATTAGATTAGCTGTAGAAGAAACGTCCATATTAGAGAACAACACAAAGAAGAATAAGGAAGTTAACATACAGAACACAGCAACATTAATAGATAGTGCAGAGTTACATAAGGATAGATCCATAACAGATTTTTCAAAGAATGTTTTCACAAAATTATTATATGAATGTGTAGAAACAATGGATGTAAGAGATTGTTATGTTTGTATGCAATTACCTGCGTCTGTTTCAGAAGGTGTGACCTATCATCACCTTCCTTTGACGTATGGAATAACATGTAGTGTTTTAGCTAGTTTGTTTTATAGAACAGGTAGATTAGAATATTACTATACTGACATAAATAAGATTTTTGCAAAAATTCCTATAATTCCTGAATTGAACAAGGTGAAAGAAGCAAGGATGTTTGGTGAATTTTTCTTAGAAAATAAAGATTTGACATTAGATGATATAGTTAAACACAACCTTACCTGTGAGTTAAAGAAAGAAGAAAAGGTATTTTTAGAGATGGTAGAAAGCAGAAGAGTCAAATTTCAAAGAAAGGTAATAGAGGAAGAGACAAAAACACCCCTTTGGGCATTTGAAGGAGAAAGTAATGATAAGAAAAAGACAAATGCAGCTATTACTTTAGATTGGCCTCAACAGGGAAAGTTGTGCATTAGTAGAAATAGAACTAGGTATGATAACTATTTCGTGGGTTCCAGTGACTGCCGAGACAATTATAAAATTCTAGGAGGATGGGGATTCAAAGGAGGAAAAGATCCAATATTTCCAGGGATCTATTATATTTGTGGAAACAGAGCTTATTACAGGTTGCCGGACCATTGGTATGGGTCGTGCTACTTAGGCCTGGTCTTTCCAAAAATCTTTCATGTAGATAGAGAAGAAAAAGGAACACACGAAATGGGTGAAACATTCACACGTAGAAAAAGGGAAAGTTTTTCAGAAATAGTGGGTGACATTTTTTGAGCAATGACACCAGCAGTGGGAATATCTTTGAATGCATTTAAGATTCGGAAATTGTCCACAGTAGTAGATCGTTTATCAACGAATACTGTTGGAGGCTTCTTGATGGTAAATACCGAGATGGTTGCCATGAGAGCTATGGTGATGCAAAATCGACTTTCCCTTGACATTCTTTTGGCAAAAGAGGGAGGAGTCTGTGGAATGCTGAAAGTCCAACATTGTTGCACTTACATTCCAGATAAAAGTGAAAATATACAGAAGTATATAAAGAATATTACAAATTTGCACAAAGAACTTGTTCCACTGGAGGTTGAAAATGCCTGGGAGAAACTTGGTAAGAGTTTTTCCTCAATACCAAAATGGTTCACTGAAATAGGTAGTTCTATTGTAGGGAAAGTTTTGATATCAGCAACAGTAATAATATTAGTGGTGTTATTTGCGAAATTTGTTATTATATGTATTAAAAGGAGAAAAAGACAAAACAAAATAAAAAGAGAAAATAAGATAAATAAAGAAAGAGAACGAGAATTAGGTGAAATAGAACTTGAAGAACTAAAAGAAAACATGTATGAGAGAACAAAAAGACAAGATGAAAGGGATACTGATGTGTAAAACTAACAAGAAGCAAATGGACAAGAAACATACTAGCTGAAAAATTGTGTAACATGGGTTTTTGTGGTGATATTAAAAATCACCAAAGGGGGAGTTGATGGAGCAAGGTAAATAAGAAATTTTTGAACCCCTAATATTAATGCTAATAATTAACGTTATTAATTGTTTTGATGACTAATCAACATTTTGCGTCTTTTATATCTTCGGTAACTGGCAATTTATGTGCAAAACTAACCTACTTACAATTGTAAAGGTGGAATAATATTAACATAATGGTTTGCGTACTAATTAAGTGATATTGCATGATTTGTGCTATGCAAAAGAATGCGGATGGTAAGTAAACATAGCTTTACATGTCACTTTTGCTAGGTAACACCTAAATGGGGTACGTAGATTGACGGGTGGGAAACAAAAAGGCTTATTTTCTTTATTTTAATTATGATTGTGTTTGTTTTCATGATAGTTCGTTCGGGCCTGTTAGGCCGTGCTGTAAAGATGGCTGCAGAGGCAGATGAGCTTAATGCGCAAGTGCAAAATGGCTTCCAAGCGGAAGAAAGCTGCAGAAACATATCACGTGGTTGCAAGTAGAGCCCAGAATGAAAAGAGTCGAGGACAGCGTGACATGTCACCAAATGAGTGCCAAGAAGGACTCAGCGAGAATGTATGAGAACCGAAGATGCAGCTGTGAATTAACAATGAACTGTTTAAAATAAAGTTACAAAAGAAGATACATGTGAGGAACTGTCAATCGGATTGGCAATGTCCTAAAGCCGTGAGAAAGGACAAAGTTATAAACATTTTCGGAACCGGTTTAAGCAAGGAGGGCAATGGGGAGATGCTTGCCACCCCTCCAATGGACCAATTAGCGTGAATCTCGCCCCCAAAGATTGAAACTTTTCTGTTTAGTAAGCTAGTAATAGGGTATAAGAGGACCTACTCTTAAGTAGGAGGAGCGCTATTCATACATAATTTTTGAGCACTGGACGTTGACGCTGGAGAGCTGCTGCTATTTTCCATAGGCCATTTCTTTTAATATAATTAATCTTTTTGCTTTAAATCTGACTGGGAAGGAACGAGACCGTTGCGGGAAACCTGTATAGGTGGTCCGTCGAGGAGGCCTGTTTAGCGGGACAGACAGTCAGTTTTTGGGAGTTCTATGCTGTGATCTGCAATTCATCTGCCGTGGCGAACTTTTATTTTTCATCTAAAATGGGTATGCATAAATTCTTTTAAAGTTTATTTCTTATAATGATATTAAACGTATTAAACTGATTAATAAAATTGAAACTTATTCATGCATTTAAAGAAAGTAGATACACTTTATTACAATTAAAACTACGAGTCTGTGGTTCTTTAGCTCAATAAATAGTGTAATGTTTTAATGAGTTTAAATGTGATTGAGCTGGTCTTAATCACCATCAACTTATTCTTACTAGTTGGTCCATCGACCAAAGAGCGGAATACCTTGATGTCTTAGAAACCGACAGGATTCAAAACTAATTATGTATGATGATTGAGCAACTATCTTGTCGACTTTAAAAGGTATCCCGTTCTCCTCCAGCAGTCTTAACTTTTTCTCCTAGGTAAAAGTGGATGGGATCCAGGGAATATTTGAGTGAGTGAATGTTTATGCGGTGTTATGGGCCCCACCGTCATATTGGTATAGTTGTTAAAAAGAGTGTTTTCAACCTGGATGTCATGTCCAAAGGAGAAGAAATTATATTAGTCGCGCTGGATCACCAGTAAGTCATCTGGCTGTATTCGCCTTCTGAGCAGACACTTCTCCCGATTATCTCCCTCATACAACCACCGGGCTGCATGAAGGAGCTGCACCGCGAAGTAGTGTAAATCTAGTCTTGGTGCTTCCAATCCCTCCTCCTCATATTGCCTTCTTAATACCTGCATTGCTACCCTACTGCACTTGCCTGCCCAGTATAAGGACCCCAACACTGAATTCAGCTGTCGGAATACCGCCATGGGTACGTCGCATAACATCTGAAGCTTTAAATATGTGGGACAAGACAGCACAAGATAGGGAAAGAGAGAGGTACCAGAGTAAGACTAGAAGCGCAGTGCGTAATTATGCAGATGCTCGATGGGAGGAGGAACAACAGAGATGGAGGAAAGCTATAGTTGAGGGAACAAGACAATACCCAGCTATTACTACAGAGACACCTGATCAATCGAAAAAGAATAAAACACAGGGAATAGAAGATGGAAAAGATGAGGCAAAGACGGATATTGATAGTGATTGAGGGGATGATGTACTGGATGCAATGTTAGCCGAGAGTCCACCACCTTATGTGGTCCCCACCACTAGTGCGGATAATAATGCAACCACAAGTACTACAGTGGCTGCTGTCCCTGTTGAACAGAGTGTAGTCCATCCATATTGAAAGACCATTTCAAACATTCCAGATTACTCCAGCACCTGCTGGTTCGACTCCAACTATGGTAACACCAGATGTTACTACTTCAATTATTAGTGTTCAGATACCATTAACACAAATTGCAACAGTACAAGCAGTGCCAGGGCCAGCTGAAACTGCCCTAATAAACACTGCCCCGACTTCTGGAGCTCAGGGAACTGTAGGAGGAGTGAGTGTGACAAGGTTCATCCCGACATCGCAAAATTCACAGATTGCTGCCTGGAAACCATCACAAACGAGTCAATGATTGAGAGAAGGGGGAAGGATTGTTTTTACAGCCCCAATAGCCCAGGGAGGTTTACATTTATTTAAAGGTGGGACTTTTTTACCTGAGGAAGCTGCAGGACTTAGAAAGACAGAAAGTTCAGAATGACGAGTAACCCCAGAACCTGAAAGGGAGAGATATGCTGTATATTTCTGTTTGCGAATGGTGCTTATTTGGGGAAGAGCCAATTCTTGAGTAGTTTTCTGAAGATAAGGTGGTTGTCCGTGAATCTTATGTTGGGGGGTAAAGAGTTCCATAGTTTGGCTGCTTGAACAGAAAAGGTTGTGCCACCCATGGTTTTTTTCTTGTATCTTGGGATTTTGAGGCGAGGTGCCACTTATGAAACAAGCATATTAATCACTCAGCCCCAATAGTGAGCGTAATACGTCTTTGTCCTTAGTGGTTTGGCATCTTGAATAGCCTGAATGCATGAAAATGTTGGTTGGATAGCATCTGATGTGATGGTATGACCCACGTAGTCAACCTCTTGTGAAGAAATTTGCACTTTTCATGTCTCAAATTAATACCTATATCTTTAAAGCTACGCAACACTTTTTCTAGAACCAAACTGAGTTCCCTTTCAGTTTTTGCAAAAACAAGAACATCCTGAAACGCTTGCACACCAGGAATATTTACCAGAATGGTATCCATACGTTTTTGAAAGACACTTGCTGCAGAGCCCAATCCAAAAAATCAACCAATCAATCAATAAGGGACTTGTAAAGTGCAGCTACTCACCCCTGAGAGTCTCAAGGCGCTGGGGGAGGGGGGCTGTTGGTCGGACTGGGTGGAGGATCATTCGAAGAGCCAGGTCTTGAAGTCCTTCCTGAATTGGGTCAGCGAAGGGGATTGCCTGAGGTGCAGGGGCAGGGTGTTCCAGGTCTTGGCGGCGAGGAAGGAGAACAACCTTTCTCCTGTTCTAGTCTTGTGGATCCTGAGGACGGAGGCGAGGGCAAGCTGGGAAGATCGGAGTTGTCTGGCGGGTACGTGGAATGTGAGGCGGTGGTTCAGGTATGCTGGTCCTTTGTCGTTTAGAGCTTTGTAGGCATGAGTGAGGAGCTTGAAAGTGACTCTCTTGTTGACTGAGAGCCAGTGGAGATGTCAGAGGTGATGCGCGATGTGGCTGCAGCGGGGGATGTCGAGGACTATTCTGGCTGTGGCGTTTTGGACGTTCTATAGTTTCTTGAGCTATTTCTGGGTGACGTAGTCGAGTCTGCTGGTGATGAGTGCGTGGGTGACCATCTTTCTGGATTCTGTGGGGATCTATCTGAATGTTTTTCAAAGCAGGAATTTTTAAGTGACAAAGGGTGTTTATTGAATTCCTGAAACTGTCACAAATGGAATTTTGTGGTAAGCAGATCGCAGATCAAGTTTTGAAAAATACTGAGCTTGCCTTAAATTGGCCAGAAGGTTATGAATTTTAAATAATGGTTGACAATCAATGATTACGTTTTAATTCAGGGTGTGCAAATCTGTGCATAAGCATATCTTACCTGTTTTTTCACAAATGAGCACCACAGGACTTACCCACTCAGTTAGTTTCCTGAATGATGCCCTCAGACCACATTCTATCTAATAAAGATCTGATTTCTTTCTTTACACTTAAATATAGTAGTTGTACTTTATGCTTAATAGTGCAACGCTTTCTTGAAAAATTTCTGGAAGTTTGCATAAAATGTTGTCAACAGTTTCATTACAAACATTGTCTACCATAGCCATGTCTGCAATGACCACAGCATTGTCTGCGCCAGATAACATCATCAAACTTAATCTGGCCAGATCTCACCAACCAACGTGTCCCTCTTTAATAGCAGCATCAATTTTCCTTTTAGTTTTCGTGCCCAGACACATCAGTGAATCAATAAAATAACCTATCATATGGAATGACCTTAAAAACACAGTAGACCAGAATGGGGTTGCTGCCCTTCTTCTCTTGGACCTTTCAGCAGACTTTGACACAGTGGATCAAGACACACTAATTCAAAGACTTGAGGAAGCCAGACTAGAGAGCACAGCTCCTACTTGGATCATATCGCACCTACACAACTATAGGACAACTATTATACACACTCCTCCATTCTCTTCGAAACCATACAGCATTAAGGCAGGAGTCCCTCAAGGCTCGATCATCTCACCCATGCTTTTCGACATCTACATGAAATAATTATCAGATCTGATCAATGTTTTGACGTCACCAGCTATAACTATGCAGATGACACACAGAAACGTCTGAAATTTGAAAGCCCAGAGGACATTTGGAACATCAATAATTTTCAGTTGCCTCTAGGCCATTGATCAATGGATGACATGAAGCCACCTCAAATTGAATAGCTACAAAAACGATTACTCCCCTGTGGTGTTTGGAAAACCTATGACCCTCTCTGCACCTGGCCTGACGATCCAGGACCCACTGCCCAAAAAATCTAAGGAGGTAAGAAACCTCAGAATTACCATGGATGCCAAGCTGTCAATGAATGCACAAGTAGATAAGGTAGCCAAATCAAGGTTTTGCACAATGAAAACACTGCAAAGCATCTTCCCGCACCTAGGATTCGCCCTCAAGGTTCAAGCAACCATCTCCCTTGTGCTATCAATCCTAAATTACACTAATGGCCTATATCAAGGCTCACTTTTGTCAACTATGAGAAGACTACAGAGAATACAGAACACTGCCGCTAGACTCTTCCTACACGTAAAGCCACAAGCACACATCTTTCCTGCCTTGAGAGCCCTACACTGGTTACCTGTTGCCAGAAGATTCACCTTCAACCACCTTTGTAGCAAAGATGAAGCAATACATGACAAACGTCCGCTCTTCATCATGAATAAAATCAACAAATACATACACCAAAGGATATGCTTGAAAATGACCCCGCCTTAAAATTCCTACATACAAGAAAAAACCCATAGGTGAAACATCTTTCTTTGTTCAAACAACCAACTATGGAATTTGCTACCCACAGACATAAGATCCACTGACACTTCAGAAGATTAGTCCAGAACTGGTTCTTTCCCACATGATGACTATACTCACAGCACAACAGCGTACCACAACAGTATACTCAGACATGACAAACTATTCTTCTCACTGTATGGAGAGGAGGTTGTAGATACATGTGTATATCAGACCATGTTAATATTGATGTTTCTATGTACAAATAGGTGCTTAAACTTTAAGAAATGTCATGTGTATATATGAATGTATAAGTTAATAGTTGTTTTTAAAAAAATTGCATACTTCATCACAAGATGAATGTGCACAACAGTCCATGTAAATATTGTTGCTTCTATGTTCATATACATATTTATATAGAGGGGTTTACTTCAGCCACTAATACTTTACCAAGTGTCAAATGTACAAGTTAATTTCAGTATTGTTATAAAAAATGATTCCCTTCAACCTGTGTCCCATCCCTCCTCTGGCTGATTCATCTGAAACGTTTCTAACTTCTATAAGCACCCAAACATTGAAATGTCCTTCTCAGACTTCTCCCTCCTTTTTGGCCATTTCACGGAACTAACAGGCAAAAATGACGTTGATAACTTACAAAAACAACTTGCTATTCGAATCCATTCTCATCATTCTACCCCTACATTAAACTCTACTAAACACACAAAAAACAAGATCATAAACCTAACACATCTGAAGCACAAGGGAAAAAAACATTTTACTAATTTGCAAACTAAAAGCTCTAATCTTGGGTCCCAGGGTAGCAATGCTACTCACTGCAAACAGCTTCAACGCCTCGTCAGTGGTAGTAAGCACTATATACTCACAATTTACAATTACAATATATTTGTCCTGTTCTCCATATGCTTTATGTACTCAAAGACATTTCTTTACCCCAACATTTGTAAAACATTGTTCCTGCAATTATTACATTGTGCGCCTAATGCTGGACGACTTGTGCTACACCTAAGTGTGCTATTGATCAGCATCAATAAGAAATATTCTGCATTCTTTTTGGGTTATTTTTTAAAAGGTTTATCTTTAAATGACACAGCTTCTGCATCCTGTACAGTATAAACATTTATAGATGCACCAGGATTTTGTTAATTAGCCATTAATTTGCCTGACACTATAGATCGTTCAATGTATTTCAATCAATAATGGATTTGTGCAACTCAAAAGACATTCCTGATTTTTTTTAAAGCACAACTAAAAACAAACAGGTCTCTAATATATGTGTCTGAAGAATTCAGAAAATCGCAGGTGTAAGCGAGAATCCTTAAAGCAGAGATGTAAACGCCTCGACACTTTTATTTGGACGTTTTCTCTTGACACAGTTGTGCCTTTCTAGAAATCTGCTTGGTTCCTCCAAATACTGGGCCTAATTTATGAGGTTTGGCGCAGGGCAGCGCCGCAGGGAATCTTGCTGCGCTGCCCTACGTCAAAACAAAAGGGCAGGAATGCCCTGTATCTATGTGATACAGCGCATTCCTATCCTTTCCCCCAGCGCCGGTGCACAATGGGCTGCTGTGCGCCAACGCAGGCACCCTTGCACCATGCTGAAAGGATGCCTGGTTGCGGGCTGATTGATTTTGTGCGGGAAGGGATGCCTTCCTGCATAAAATCAATCACAAGAGGCGATTTCCTTTTTCTATGTGTGCTGCTAAATGCAGCACACATAGAAAAAGGAAAGCACGAGGAGAAATAAACACATTTCTCCTCGTTGTGCCTCCCTAACGCCACCCTTGGGGTAGCGTTTTGTTCTGACGTATTACCATGTTTACGATTTCTCGTAGATCTGGGAATGTGTCAGGTTCCATGGTTGTTCCGTGGGAACACACACAGCAACACTAATGGAACGCCCCTTTCACGCAGTTTTCTTTGTCAAAGGGGTACATATTTATAAGGCCATGAAAAGTCACTTAAAATGGCTTTACGTGGCCTTATAAATATGCCGTGGCACACTGCGCCACTGGAACATCACAACGGCGGCGCAAAAGTGCCGGTAGGGCCTCATAAATAAGGCTCACAGCAGTTGTTTCAGCCTGGAAATGGCCTCCATTTATTCATTTCAGATACCAAATTGACCTTGTGGCATATCTACCTCAGAAGGGATACCTAATTTTTGTTACCCTGCTTGTCCCGGATGACTAAATAAAATTGCTACTTTTCTGTGAGTTTCATATTTGACTCAGTCAATAACCAAAATATGATTTTCAAATGTGCGTACCCAATTTTGACACTGCGTTGGTAGCTTTCATAGATACTGGAGAAAAGGTGTTATTTGGATAATCTGCTGTGGAATAGGCATGATGTTGAGGAAATGTTTAGTAAATCCTTAAAGAATGCACAAAATTATATTTTAAGGGTACAGCAGCCACAGCTTGCTTAATCTTATTGCCTTTGACTAACACTTTAGCTTTAAAGGTTCCCTTTTTTAATTTAACATGTTAATAAATATTGAAAAAGCAGAGCTGCCATGGCGTACATCCCTGGGGAAACATGGAGGGACCCACTGGTTAAATTTGTACTTCAAACTGCGAGGTGGGATGGAAGAACTTTGAATTTGGGCTCTGTATACGCCCCCCCCCCGGGGTCACAGGGGATACCAGATCTGCCCTCATGGCACGGCTCCTAGAGATGCCGCTAGTCTCGCTTTTTCTTGGAGGGGACATGAATGATGTTATCTCTTGCTCGGAAGATCGATGGGCGGGGAAGACAGATAAGCAAACAAGGACCCCCCTGAGAAGTTTTGTGGAGGCACTGGGGTGGATTGACTTGTGGGGAGCCCATAACCAAACAGTACGCCAATACACACACGTATCGGCACGGCACGGGAGCTTGTCCCGAATCGATTATTTGTTCACCCTTGGGCAGGAGGTGGGGAGCTTTCGAGACACACATCACCTGGCGAGGGGCATCTTTGACCACTCACCGGTGGCCACCTGGTTTAAGGGACAGACAATTGAAAGTGTCTTGCGGTCCCGGCTGGCGGCCTGGCACTTGGCGGACAGGGAGTTTATGGAGCGGCTGCGGGAGGGCACTGAGCAATACTTCCAGCAAAATGAGGGCTCGTGGACTCCTGCTGCGTGCTCTGGGAGGCCTGTAAGCCGGTGATATGGGGGCAGTTTCAGGCCCTAGCTGGGGTTAAGAAAAAAGAGGATAGAAAAAGATGTCAGGCACTCGAACAAACAGTATTGACCCTAGAAACAACTAGTACGGGGGGAGCGGGGGTGGGACGCAACGCACCAGTTGCGCATGGCGCAGCGGGAGTTGGGAGATACAGCGGAGAATGCTGCAAGAGCCCATATCCTATCGATCAAAAGGAGGCTGTACGACGTCGGAGATAAGGCCACGAAGCTCATCGCCTGGCTCGACAAAAGGGACAGTGAAAGAGGCTGGGTAACCGAAATCCTAGATAGCAAAGGGGGTCCATACCGGGGATAAAGACATAGCTGAGGTATTTGCAGACTTTTACGAGGAAGTATATGCCTCCAAATCTGGAAGATCTGAGGCAGACTGTAAAGAGCTTTTTTTTAAATATATTTTTTTTATTTAAACATTATACAGTGTTACATGCACATGCAGCAATATACAATAAGAAAAAAAATGACTGGATGCTGTCTGAGCCCATATTGGGCACTTAGAGAGTGGTAGATTTCACAACTAGAGCATTAATACATTCAAGCTGCTCGATGATGTGGAATGGGAATGAATACTTATTTGTAATAAGATTCCTAAAAAATACCCAAAGCCTCTTTCCCCTACGCAGCAGAGATATGCAGGACACAACACAGTATACAATTCCGTCATAGTGATAATCTGTGTTACCTTCCGGTTCTCCCGTTTCCTTGCCAACCAGGTACTGCTGGTATAACCCCCAGAATCCCTTGGGTCGGTTCTGAGGAGGTAGCAACTCATTGTAAATTTCTGACTGTGTGTTGCAATATAACATGATCATTCCTCGATTTTAGAGACTGGGCCTCTAGCCCAACACATTGCTCTTCTGCGTTTGGCAATTAATAGACCTATTGCTATCAATCGTCTGACCCCCTTATTAATATTTTTAGTGTCACCCAGCAAAGCCAACAGTGGGTCAGGCGCCAGTGAGAGGCCAGTGATTTCGTTTAATGTGCGAATTACTTTATCCCAAAACTCTGCAATCCTAGGGCAATACCAAGCAACGTGCATAAACCCGGCATTTTCCTCTCAACACCGTAAGCAGGCTGCCAAGTCCCGTAAACCATACTGGAACAGTCTTTCAGGTGTATAATAGACTCTGTTTAGAAATTTGAAGTGGATAAGGCGATGCCTGCCATTTAATGATATGTTTTTAGTCATTTCACAACAATACTGCCAGGTGCTGTCATCAATTATCATATTCAGCTCTCGCTGCCAGTCTAATCTGGCTCTTGTAGGGCGTGTTCTCTTAAGTTCCTGTGCCAATTTATATATGGTAGTTACCAACTTAGCTGGAGAGGAGGCGCAAATTAAATAAGAAAGAGGCAGTACCTGTGGCGGTGACTGCATATCCTCACCTAGTAACTCCTGCAGAGCATGTCTGACCCTATAAAAATGAAATTGTGTAAGGGAAGTATAGTCGCGCCCTTCCGTCGCTATGTATGCCCACCTACAAACCTTGCCGTCCAAAAACAAATCTCCCATTTTCGTAATGTTGAGTGCGGCTAATGCCTAGATAGCTTCCTTTTCTCCGCTGATTGAAAGCCAATAGGACCATTCCACCGGCATCAGAGGAGAGTACATGAGCGCAGCAGCTTGTCTATTTAATAAATGATGCCATGCTTGCACTGTGGAATTAATAGAGTTCAGTATACCGGGTCTCCTAATAGGGGGCTGAGACAACTTTTGTGGGAGACTAGAAAGGTCAGAGGCCAGTCTTTTGATGTGCAAGTGCGGGAGATCTAACGGACCATGGATCCAACTATGAGCATGGGAGCTCTGCGCAGCTCTGTATTATAATTCTAGGTCTGGGGCATTGAGGCCGCCCATGGCGTAGGGCAATGTTAGTATGTCCCATTGAACTCTGGGTTGTTTCCCTGCCCAGGCTAATTTAATCAGCAAAGATCGGAGGACTTTAAACATATGACTCTGGATGATTATCGGAATGTTTTGAAAAAGGAATAAAAATCTTGGGAGTACAATCATTTTCATGAGGGATATACGGCCTATCAAAGAGAGCGGAAGTCGTATCCATCTATTAACATCGTCTTCTAGTTTGGCGATAGCCTTACCATAGTTCTCTTTAAGCACCAGCTCTGAGTCTGTGTGTACCTGAATGCTCAAATAGCAAACTGGTTCCGAGGACCACTGCAGGGGGAAGTCCAGATCGGTAGGGGACGTGGAAGGGGTCAATGGGAAAATTATGAATTTCATCCAATTAATTCTGAGACCTGAGATGGCACCAAAACGGGTAACCTCGGTAATTACCGGAGTAAGATTCAGACTCGAATCAGTGGAGCAATACGATTCGCTAATATTTTGGCAAACAGTTTTGTGCCCACATTGAGAAGCGGTAAGGGTCTATAGGAGGAGCACTCCGAAGGGGGCTTACCCGGCTTCAATAGTGTCACTATCAGTGCCTCCCTCATAGTAGGGGGCATCTCACCCCCTTCCACCATCTCCTCGAACAGTGTCGCTAAATACGGTATAAGTAAATTCTTATATGTTTTATAGAAGGACACTGTGATAGGCGTTCTGGCCCCGGGCACTGCTGTCACGCATTGCGTTAAGGGAGGTGCGAATATCATTAGGGTCAAAGGGGCCCATAAGATTCTCTCTATGGGCATTAGTGAGCCACAGCATCTTTATGTGCGCTAGATAATCTAATATAGCGGCCTCATTTGGTATCATCTTGGAGCTATACAGCTCTGCATAATATCTGCGGAATCTGTCCGCGATCTTTGGGGACTCATGTAGCATAGTACCATTCTCATCTCGCAACTCAACTATCGAACTGGACTCTCTTTTGTGTCGTTGCAGGGCAGCAAGTACTGAGCCAGGACGATCCCCCTCGCCATACGTCTTAGCTGTAGCATATTTGCCCATATGCTTCACCTCACTGTCCGCCACCTCATGATACTCCTCCAGGGTCTTTTTCAGGTCTTCGTGGACCTGGGCGTCGCCTCACTGCAGGAGCGATTACTCCAAACGATCCAGTCGTCCCTCGAGTGTTGCATCCTGCTCCGCAGGAAGCGAAGCACTCCTGCATGCTTAGAGATGGCCACCTCCCTAATAACCACTTTAAAGGTTTCCCATACTGTGGAAAAGTGATCGACCAACCCAATATTAACACTGAAGAAGTCTTCTATGGAGGCGGCTAATTCAGCTTTGAAAACTGAATCTAATAAGGAGTAGGGAGGGAATCTCCATGCGAATGGCGCGCTCCTCTGCGAGGGAATAGACACTTCCAACAGATCAGAGGATGGATCTGAGTATGTGCAGGGGAGCGGATTACAAGCTATTACCTGTGGAAAAAGTGATCTGGAGGCAAACCAGTAGTCAATTCTAGTGTGAATATCGTATGGGGCTGAATGATGAGTGAACCCACCTTCTTCCGGGGACTGCACTCGCCATACATCCAGAAGACCCAACTGTTCACTTATGTTCTTAATGGCTTTAGCAGTCGTTGAGGGGCGTCGAAGGGGGCCCTTTGATCGGTCTAATGAGGACAATTGAAATCTCCCCCCCAGACGTGTGGAGTGTCAGGTTCACACATCATGCAGGCTGATAGCTTATGGTAAAAATGTGGATCATCATAGTTAGGACCATATATGTTGACTAAGTGCGCCTTGAACCCCTCTTTATGGCATCTGGAGATCACGAATCTACCGTGGGGTCAATTTCTAATTCTGCCAATGTGATACCCGATCTCGGATTTACCCATGTGAGGATCCCCCTAGCGTGTGAAGTGAACCCAGACGCGTTGTAGTTTCCTTGTATGTGCTTACTATTAAGCATACTGCTATCGGGGGAAGATGCGTCTCTTGTATAAACGCCACATCCACCCTATGGCGCTTGAGAAAAGCAATAACCTTGCGAAGTTTTCTAAAATCGTTGAGGCCTCTTATATTACACGTCACAAATCTGACTTTGTTGCGTGTATCGTGTATCATACTATTAGAGGTCATTTAGTGCTCCATTAGAAAGCCTTTAACCATCCCACCCTCAGTAGCATCATACATATTCAACCATATCGTACATCCAGCATGTAAACTGTGAACTTATAAGCAAAAATCCCCCTCCCTAGACACCATTGTCAACGCCACTTAACTGTAAAGAGCTCTTAGAAACAATGAATTTAAACATTCTGGCGAAGAACGACAAAGAGGCACTAGACAGGGATTTAACAGTGGAAGAAATAGCGGGGGCCCTCCAGGGACTTTAGTCGGGAAAGGCCCCTGGCCCGAATGGTTTGCTCATTGAGTTGTTCAAAAAAACAGCGACAAAGTTAGCGCCCCACCTTCTGAATATGTTCCTTGAGGCAAGGGAGGCGGGGAGGCTACCAGATGACCAACGGACAGCCACCATAGTGGTAATCCCCTAAAAAGGTAAACCACAGACAGAGTGTGCCTCATATCGTCCTATATCCCTGCGCAATGTGGAGCCCAAAGTCCTGGCCAAAGTCCTTGCAACTCGATTAGCAGACGTGATACCATCGGTGATCCACCCGGATCAATCCGGCTTCATGCCGAAGCGAAGCACTCGCTTGAAACTGAGGTGACTATACAGGGTGCTTCACCTGACAGAGGCAAATGGGGTAGATGAGGCAGCGGTTCTCTCCCTTGATGCCCGGATGGCCTACGATAGTGTGGAATGGAACTATATTTTTGAAGTGCTGCCCCGGCTGGGATTTAGCTCTAGCTTCTACGCCTGGGTGCGCCTACTTTATGAGGCATCGTGGGCCAGGGTGACGGTGAATGGTTGTGTCTCCCGCGTGTTTGAATTACGGAGGGGCACTCGGCAGGGTTGTCCGCTGTCTCCCATGATCTTCGCCCTGGCCTTGGAGCCCCTGGTGGCCTGGGTTCAAGGAGACCCGTTAATCCAGGGCATTTATGTGGATGATGACTGGGAGGAAAAGATATCACTCTATGCAGACGATATCCTACTTTACGTGACAAAGCCCCTCTCCTCGATCCCGAGAATTCTGCATATCTTTGACCTCTTTGGGAGCTATGCTGCCTACCAAATTAACTAGGACAAGTCATTGATTTTCCCGCTCTCCTCGGGCCCCCTGTCTTTACCACCCCGGTGCCCAGCCGCAGTGGCAGCAGACGGGTTCATATTCCTAGGGATCCGTAACACTAGGGATGAGAAACTATTCATGACTCGTAATGTTCTTCCCCAGATCGACCGGTTTCAGGGAGAAGCGAGTTATTGGCGCACGCTGCCCCTCTCGCTGATGGGGCGAGCGGTCCTTTTTAAAATGATGACTCTCCTGCGTATGCTCTACTTTTTCAGAATACACGTTCAAGATTCCTGAATCTTATTTCTGCAGAATCAACAGCATCCTGCGGTCCCTATTGTGGGACGGGGGGCAGCCAGAATTTCCCAGGCAAAGCTGCAACGGGGTGTATACGACGGGGGCCTGTCGGTCCCAGACCTTCGAGCCTACTATTGGCCTTCCCAATTGGCGGTGGTGAATGACTGGGTGTTCGGGGACCGGCAGGAACCAGCAAACAGGGTGGATCGTCTGGCCATGGGGAGCAGGGGTACCCGGCGCTCCAGTACGGCAGGGTCAGAGGGAACTCACTCCCACCTCACACACTGGCAGTGGTGAGGGCATGGAAAGCATCCAATAGGTGCCTGGGCTGGGAAGGGAAACTAATGGCAGAAACGCCATTGTGGGATAGTGACTGCCTAGGCAGGTATAAAAAGCTGCTACAATACAAAAAATGGCATACGATAGGCATAGAGAAATTGGGTGACATGTGGAGAGCAGGCACTCTTGTAGCGTTTGAGGTGTTGAAGGCGGAATACGAATTGGCACCGGGTGAATTATTCCGATACAGACAACTACAACATGCTCTGAAATGCCACTTACCGGAGGGGAAAATCCTTCCAGACTAGTCCCCAATGAAAGACAGACTGATACTAGACCCTATGCCCTCCAAGGCAGTTTCTTTGACATACAGGAAGATCATCAATAACATGCCGGACTGCCTCGCCTCACTCAGACAGGCTTGGATGGGTGACGTGGGACCCCTAGATGATGAAGAGTGGAGTTGCGGATACTGCATAGATCCTACCTCTCGGGGTCAAGGGTGTTTAAAATGGGTCGAGCAGGTATGGCTGAGTGCCTCAGGGGCTGTGGTTAGGTGGGCACGGTTTTTATACACTCTGGTCATGCCCCAGGTCCAAAGCTATTGCACCGAAATAGTCGAGATAATGGGGGAGGTAGCGGGTGGGTTAGTACCACTCGAGGCTAAGTGGCTACTGCTGGGAGTGCCGCCGGAAGAGAAGCGGCCCAGACATGTAGAGATCTGGCTCAAAATGGCTGTGGGGTGGCTAAACGCAATCTAGCCAGGCTGTGGGGGGCGGGCAGGCCCCCTGAAATCAAAGACTGGAAGGAGGACCTAGACTGGGGCCAGCTAGCCGAACAGACAGTATAACGAGCCCGGGACTGCCCACGTAAATTTGAAAAGGTATGGGGCGCATGGAAACGATATCGGGGCACGTCTGACATAATAGGGGATGGAGAATGAGAGGCGACTACTGCACAATACATGGAGAGACAGGGCTCTGCGCCAGTGACAGCGCTTCGGAGACTAGCTCAAGAGGTGGGGATAGGCTCATGAGGCGATGTACAAAAGGGAAGGCCCCCCGCAAGCGGCCCTGTGATGGTAAATTGCTATGATTTGGAAGGTTCGTGTATTTTATCAACTGCTCAATAAAAAGAATTTATAAAAAAATATATATTGAAAAGGAAGTACTTTGTGTGTGGCAATATAAGCTCATGGGAATACATTTTTAAATGCTGATCTGCTGATCCTTACAAATCAGCGTACCTTGAGGTCAATGCAAGCACCTCGCAAACAAAGCAAATATTCAAAGATGGCCACCATCAGGCTTACGCTTACGTCTTTATGCTGTGGACGCCACGCATAGTATCTCATGTTAAATGTGCTGTCCAAACGATCATGTACCCACGGAAACCTCTGTGCGGTGGGAGAAGCAGATAGAGAAAAAGATCTTTCTTGTGAAAGCTCGATGTAGAATTCGCTCCTCCTAAGTCTCCGTGACCTACGGAGTCGGCAATGCCTCAGACACTGCACAGGTGACGGGACCCATGAAGCACACAGCAGAAACTCCAAAATGAGGTGTATCGGTGGGGTCCCACAAACTGTCAACTCATCACCAAATGTTGGAATGAGGCTCCAGAAAAAAATGAGTTCAAACAAGGGTTTAATCAAGTAAATGACAAGAGCGCCCATGACTGCAGCGAAACATTGAGTTTGAAGATCAGCACCAACTGACTTTAGCACAGTTGGATAGACCTTCCATTGCTGCTGTTCCGTACTCCAGGAAATGGAAGCAAAGTTGTAAGTCAACAAAGTAGGTAAAAGGTGAACAGCAATGGCTCTTAAAAGTTAAGAGACAATGGGCCTTAACTATAAATAAGGTAATAAATAAGAACATCATATACTACAGCAGCTCTCCTCACTCGGCTCACCACGATTAATCTCCTTGAAATGGTTGCAATTTAGAGGTACTGCTCAAGAATATATTTACTTTGAGCTCCACGTCTGAGAAGTAGTTGAAGTCCACTTCTGACTTACAAAAGCCTCAGTCCAGTTCGAGCCACAAAATTCCATTTTGGGCAGAATTGAGCCATTGCATGTCTTTTACATCTGTCTCACAAATGCTTTACTCAAGAAACTACAACTCAGTCAAAAGAGAGCAGCCAAAATAATTGTGAGGTTTGAGTTAGAGGTAACATCTTTGGTAAAACCTCCATCGGCTGCCTCTTACCTCTAGTAGCCAGATCAAAGCCCAATGGTTACTACAGATATGGTGTTTTAGAATTTAGGCCCAAAATTGGTTCATGGAAGGAAATTAAATCCACCCTCTCCAGATAGGGTTGCCATCTGGCTGTTTTTTTGCCAGCATGACTGATAGCTTGATGTCCAGTGCTAAATTTAGGAAAATTATCCAAGGCAGTTATTTTTTTCCCTTATCAATACATATGTCAAACTGCAAATATAAGAAGAATGCACTTTAAAACGTGCTCCACAGCTGCCTTAACGACCCCTTACTGAGAAGCAACGTAATAAAAAACAGAAAAGTCTTATAAAAAATGAATGCAGACAATTTTAAGCGAAGATTTATTTAAGTATCATGCCAGGCATTTGCAGATTCTAAAACATGAACAAATAAATGGCCGCTATTATTCGTTTGGAAACGTGGTAACCCTGTCTCCGGACAAGCTAGACCCTCCAATTCCAATGTGTAACACATTCTTAGAATCTAAAAACATCTTGCAGACTACTAGTAAATTGTCATCCTATCGTTTTCCAAACATAGGCATTCGTTCACACAGAAACGGCAGATACTCTGGGGCAGATTTACAAGCCCCTTGCGCCGCCAATGCGTCACTTTTTTTGACGCAACGGCGGCGCAAAAAATGCGGCCTATTTACAACGTGACGCATCTAGGGAGATGCATCACGTTGTAAAGCCCTGCGTCACATTATACCTGCGTCAGGTATAATGTATGCAGGGTGGGCGTTCCAACGCAAAAAAGCCTTGTAGAAGTATTTCACTGCGCCACTTCTAGGACGCCACTGCGTCAAATTCTTACGCCTGCTTGAAGCAGGTGTAAGGAGTGACGCAGCACAATGAGGATAGGCCTCCCCATGCATTGCTGGAGTTGCGTCGTGCTTGCGACACGACTCCAGCAATGCGTGACTTTTGCGTCAACAGATGCGTCAGAATTTCTGACGCATCTGTCAATACTTGCGCCATGGTGCGCCGTATTTTAAATACGGCACATCAATAGTGGCGCAAGGGTTTCTCAGGGTGGCGCTGGGAAAGTGACGCATCTTTACAGATGCGTCACTTTCTTGTAAATCTGCCCCTCTGTGCCTCAACTGTACCACCCAATCACAAGTCTTTAATGTCTACACTGTGAAATGGGCTCAGAGGCATGCAATATATCATTAATGCGAATAAACAGACTAAACAGAAAGAACATCGCAGTCACTCCCATGTCGGCGCCGTAAGCCCAACTGCCACATCTCACCTGCTCATTTCTCTGTGCTTCTTGTCGGATCCTTGTGTTCTGTTCTCCCCTCTTAAACACCCTCAAAACCCAACCACAGTGGACTCTGCCGGTTGGATTGCCGATCACAGTCATTCTTTTATGAAGCAGCACGAATCCCGCCCACAGAGAGTCATGCACGCAGGTCATGTGCACGGTGACGTAAGGGCCATCTCCTGGAGATTAAAAACCAATGTCATTATATACAATACTATAAAGGAGATGAGTTTCCACAAATTCAGGTGTTGCAAAAGCATTACTGGTTTGCATACTCTGTAACAATACTAAATATGCGTTTTTAGGTTAGCCACACCCTTTGATTTTAATAAAATTATATATATTTTTTTCACTGAAAATGCAAAGGTTGAAGCGGAGTTATAGTTAAGTGTTCAAATAAGATAAAAACTAATACTCAAAGCCAAGAAACCTCTGAAATTCACGAGTAATGGTTTACTGAGCTAACTATAACTGCGCCCCCGCTATTCACTGCTTATGACGTTGATGGAGCAGGATTATTTGAGAATAATCTTGCTCGATCGAGCCTGCTCATCCAGTGTGAACTAATATTTATAAATATTTACTAACCGTGTGATAACCAAAAAGAGGGGAAGGTTTTCAGAAAAAGGACAACGTAAAATGTGCAAAAGCGATCTAACACTTTCAAAGTATTCTTAAACCCGCGATGAAAAGAATGCAGAAGAGAAATAAGTTGGAGAAATGAGAGATGATTTTGTTATGAGAGAGACTTACAAAATGTATTAAAGAACATAGTACAAAAGTAAATGCCAAATAGTATTATGAAACTGTGATAATGAGAAATGCATAAAGTAGAATGATTCTTGTTTGTGTTTGTTTCCAGAACATGAAAATACTATTAAAAAGTGATAGTTGATGCTTTTAGACAAACGCAATTAGACAAAATGCTTATAAGTTTAGTTTGAATTAATGTTTTTTCTTATAATGTTTCCATGCATTCAACATTTCTTCATACAATTAAAATAATGCTATGTCTATTCTTTTTAAATGATGATTTTATGGTTTTTCTATGTAGGCCTTGGAAGCAGCCCTGACAAGTGTATTATTTCCTTCTACTTACGTAGGCCTAAAAGAATGTATTTTGTCCTTTATTTTGTTATAAAATGCTGATTTATTTGTTTCCTTTTGCTGAAGTCTCTTTTTATGATAGAGTATTCTTTCTATGAATGATATTGACAATTTTGTTGCAAACGACATGGAAGTGAGCGTGCGGATGTACAAATTATAACTAGGGCTCCCTGTTTTCCGTTTTTACTGATTTTTACAGATAAATACAGACAGAAAACATTGTCTTTCTTGTCTGTATTTATTTCTAAAAGAGGAAAAATACAGATAATTTGGCTTCTTTTGAGTGGCTCTCCATGCTAAGAATAATGACTTTCAGGCCAATAGTTGTACAAAATGCTAGCATGGGAAGCTACAAAGTGCAATGAGATGTGCTTAAATTACTGCATATCTCAACATGCATATGTGCTATTATCCTATTTTTTTAATGTGGGTTTATTATTTTATTATTTTTGGCTGTGTAATGTTCTCAAATCTGACAGGCATCAAAGTATGAGTCCTCATTTATCCGTTATATAAATGCAGAAATATACTAGTCATCGCCTCATCTGTTCACAAAACACAAAATAAATATGGATAAATACCAATAAGATGGCCAAAAAATAAATATGGATAAATACCAATAAGATGGCCAAAAAATAAATATGGATAAATACAGATGGAAATGTTCAAAAATAAATACCATAAAACCGGGAGCCCTAATTATAACGTGCTTCAAGTTTCAACGTGCTTCCTATTTCTGAGGTAGTTTAACATTGTATAAAGGAAACAAAGGAGGTTTGTCAGAGTTCCGGATGATTTGGACTGGAGAATAATCATGTCACTATCACACCATGGATCCTAACCAATGGAAATGTGTAAACCGGTGAAGAAGATACATTTGAGGTTTTGAATTTGAAACAGTTTGAGGTATAAGTACTCTGTGGAAAGAAACAAACTCTGGTCTGGCTCTTTTCGTCTTTGCGAGAACTGCTATTGCTGCTGCTGCTGCCGGCTGGCTGATTATTTCCCTTGCATTTCTGGACGTGACATGCTGTCAGTCCAAACCTTGATTCCCCTGAACTGAACTATCCTGATTATCTCTTTGCACAACATTGGCTGATGGTGTTGCACAGGCTATACCTTTCCAATTGAAAGGTTGCCTATTTACAGACTTTTGCACGCTGTGTATTAGTTCACTGATCTGGGTTCGTATGAAATCTCGAATTGCATTCTGAATTTGCAATGTGTATTTTTCTATTTGGCTCTCTCTCTTTACGCCAGTAAATGATTTGTGATGTATTTTACCAATATTGCATTTTATTGTGATTTTACCTGTATTCATTGAATTAACCAAAGTACTGATGTTCTAATGTATTTTTGTGTATTGACCATTCATATTTGAAGTTTAGATAAAAGTACCTTGATAAATATACTGAGTTTGTCCTTATTGACGAGTGTTATTTGATATGTTATTGTTAGACTGATGTTGGTTAGGCATTTTCTTCATTATCGGTCCTCATGAGGAAATTGCATTCGTCTCTCTTAGAAATGGGATCTCTGGTTGGCTAAGGCTTGCGCCAAAGCCAGGCAGAGACCACCACTCTAGTCAGGGCAAGGAAGTTACACGCCGACGATAACCCCTGCTCACCCCCTTGGTAGCTTGGCACGGGCAGTCAGGCACTCACCACACGCACTCAGAGAGCGCACGCACTTTACACTGGACAGCAGTGCTAAAGTGCCTAGAGGCCTAAAACCACCAACACTACACAGGGAAAAGGCTAGGAGACAGGCAAAAAGTTTAGGGGTGAACCTGCCAAAAGGGCCAAGTCCAACAGTCTCTAATTATCTAAGTCCCTATTAGCTCCTAAAAAGATCTATCAGAGGACCCCAAAGTTTTGTAAGTGATTGTAGAGTTTCGGTGGGCCCAAACTCTTTGGTTATTTTGTATTGTAATTTGGTTCATGGTTTATTAGATGACATTGTGAATGTATAAAATTTTACGCTGCTTCCGCTGGATCAACCTCATTTATTTCACCACTCGTGACATGTTAAATGACACCACTGATATCCCAGAGGAGATCACTGCTGCCATCACTGATTACATCATACAATCATTGTGGGTTGCAGCAGCGCTGGCTCCTTCCCTTGGAGGGTCTGCCAGAGGGGACTCAGATTGAATATGGATGACCCCAGATGCCCGGACCTAAGTGGGGTCCCCTGAAGCGTGTGTAATGGGCAGGGTCGGCAATAACTATTTGCATATTCTATCCTGGAACATTTGGGGCCAGGCCAACAAAACAGAGGACGATGACTGGTTGAAGTTCATTTAGCAATTTTCCATAGGTTGTTTCCAGAAAACATGGGCCCTTGAGGTAGTCAGTGTAAATGGGTTTCCTGATAACAGTATCCAAGCTGCAAGAAACAAGAAGGGGCAGCCCTCAGGGGCGCTTGCCATCTGGGTTTGCTGCAAATTGAAATGTAGAATAGAACATCTGGGGGTAGCTATACTGACACCCACTGTTCAGCATGTGAGGATCTGGTTTGCAGGCCAGAAAGGTGGAGTGGTTGACAGACTGAATGTTTATATCCCACTGGGATGGTTTCCATCTGTTCGGGTGATTTCGGAGAATTTTGTCTCCTACATCGGGTATTAAGGAGGAGGTGGCAAATCGGAAGCCAACAAAGGAGGGGAAATTGGGGAAGTACCTATTATTGACATGTGGGGGTTTTAAAACGCAACCATCTGATGCGATTATTAACAGCAAGGTCCTAATGGAAGATCGTTGTTTCGGTATCCCAGAAATAGCTATGACCAATTTCCAACTTACTAAAAAGAGGGCTGCATTCTCTGATCTCCTGATAAATTAGAAGCTGCACTTTATGAAGGTCCATACCTCTTCAGATAGTACTGTCATGACGACCTTTGATAACGGGAGAAGCCCAACATTAATTGACTATATTTTAATCAATGTAAAGGGATGGGATTGTGTGTGTGATCTGACAGTAGTTAGAATGGTGGAGAGCAATCATGACCCTGTGGTACTCTGCTTAAAGCGCTGCTTAAAGGTGTGCTCAAGTTGGCCTGGCATGGCGAAATGTTGAGGAAGGGCATTTAGGGCCAAAAAGTGCCCCATCCAATAACAGAAGGCGAATAAGATGGAGTATTGAGAAATATAATTTTGAACTGCCACTGTTGGAAGACATAATGGTTAGATTCAGAATTATAATTATGGATTCCCTGTGTGTCGACAGTGAGGAAGTTATAGCAGCTTATGAGGGGTTGGTGAAGGAGCTGACGGCCCTATGGTCTAAGCCCTCTGATACTAAAACCATGGGCTCTAAGGGAGGGAGGCGAAGTGCTGAGGCTAGTTAGTACAACGAAAAATGCTGTAAAATGAAGGGAGCTGTCTCTTCTCTCCTTAGTACGGCGTTATTCTAGCCCGGAAAGCGAATTGCTGTTCCGAGAGTGCAGGGGTGTGTATAAACACATTCTAATAGCTAAGAAACTGTTACATCAATTAGCCTTCTGGAAGAAACTGAGGGGGGCCTCATACAAGAAAAATATTAGAAGATTCTGGGAATTGGTAACACAGGTTGAGAAAGGGACAGTAAATAGTATAGAAACCCATATCGGTCCATCAGTGTGAATTAGACATTTTAGCACTCTGTACAATACTAACCCCATAGGACCACCTGACGCTGATCCTCCCCAGGAGAGCTCATGTATTGATCCCCAAGCAATTGATACTCTTGCACCCGAGGTTGAGCGAGCACTAAAAGAAAGGAAGCGACACAAGGCCCTAGGCCCTGACTTAGTGCCCATTGAGATTTATCTGTGGGCTAGCATACTTACTAAAGTGTTTAATGCAGCACTAGCCAGTAATGCCATGCCACCCTCATGGCGCTCCGCCATCACTGTGCCAATCTATAAGAAGGGCGATCGGAATAGCCCAACGAACTATTGTCTGACCTCTCTTCTGGATGGGGCAGGCAAAGTGCTAGGGAAAGTCCTGTTAAATCGTCTCCAGGGATGGGTAGATACTCATACCATCTTGAATGAAGTCCAAGCTGGCTTTTGTCCACGGATAGTCATCATTGATCAGGCACTCAGACTACATATGATTACCTATAAGTTCACAATAGTTAGGAAGACATCACTGTATCTTACATTTATAGATTTGAAAGCAGCTTTCCATCTAGTTGATAGAGAGAAGCTATGCAGATCCCTGGTAGATTTAGGAGTAGATTCGAGATTGGCTATAAAAGCTCTCCCTACTAGTATTACGGCTAGAGGCAGGTACAGCCCGGGTGGGGAATGTACTGAACTTTTCCCGGTCAAGAAGGGCGTCCGGCAAGGGTGTGTGCTGGAACCTTTACTTTTTAGTCTCTTTTTGAATGATGCAGCCGAATACTTGTTGGAAGACTCTTTAGATGTCCCGAAAATAGCTGCAAGAAGCAATCGGCTACTGCTTTATGCAAACATCGTAATACTGATGGTGCGAACAGAGAATGCCACTCATAGGCTACTAAAGCGCTTTGAGGAGTACCGTGCCAACAAGTCCTTGACTATTAATGGTAAAAATAAAGAGTATGGTACTAAGGCCATCTCCTGGTACTAAGCGGAACCCTATGATTGAAGGTGCACCTTTAGAAATTGTCAAACAGTTTGACTACTTCAGATTTTCAGGGAATTTACAGTGGAGCAACCATTTGCAGAAGGCAGCCCTAGTTCTGCGACAAATGGCAGGTGCCGTACTGAAATTAGACATAAAGCTGGTCCCAGAAGCATTAGTGTCATTCTACAGATATACAAGCAATGGGCAGTGGCAACCTTCATCTATGGGGCAGAGCTCTGGAAGTACATGAATGTGCGATCACTTCAAGTGGCTGAGAACAACTTTCTAAGAGCTCTTCTGAGGTTGGGGCCTGGTACCCCCTAGCGGCACTTTACGTGGAATTAAATTTTACTCCAATATCAGAAACTGCAGCTTTAAGGCCAGTTCTTTGTTGGGTTAGGTTGATAAGAAATCCCAAGGCAGCTATATATTTAAAAACCTTAGAAGAAGCTATCTACACCAACGAGTGCAGTGGAAGCACATGGTAATCTCATGTACAGAATATACTAAGCGACCTGCAGATGGAATTCCTATGGGTAGCCCCCTGTAAAGTTTAACAAGACACTGTATACATAATCCAAGAACAGTAAAATGTATATATGCTAATGAAGAAGAATCTGGAGAAAAGGCCAGGGTCTATTGCACACAACTATTATAGTAACACCCATGGCGCCACTTGCACTGAGTACTTGGAAGTGTTATACCCTGAGTTAAAGAGAACGTTGTACGTGAAGCACAGGCTGGGTATCCTGCTGACTAGGGATTGCCTAACCCGAATTTTCAGGCTTGTCGCAGGATCTGAGTGCTGCAATTGTAACTTTGGTGGGATAGATAACCCAGCCCATTTTCTTTTGTTTTGTAGTAAATCTGATTCCACCCGGCGTCATTGGCTTCTCCCCCTCTTTAAAACTTATGAAGCTAGATGTGTTAAGTCAGCAATGGCACTGTGCATTAAGTAGGATGATATGTACGTGGTTAATTCAGTAGCGTCATTCCTTTGGGTGGCGTGACCCAGTAAGCGAGAACTAGTCACCGTGTTATGGATCAGGTCAGCCTGTTACCTTGAGAGGCTTTGCACATCATGTAATGTGCTGCTAGCCCTGGTTCATACCGTGTAAATTATATAAATTGTATGAGTATCCAACGAGAAGGCTGACTGTTTATATTGGGATGGTAAATATCACCTAAATGTTCTATTCCTCACACTTGCACTTTCATAGTTCATGAATTTAGTGACTGGCAGGCTGGGAAGCAATGCTGTGCTTAGTTGTGGTACAGTTTATATCACTTAAGTGTTTTACTATCTGGATTTTTATGCATTTCATGAATTTGATGTTTGCTGTGTTCTAATGCGATGCTGTACTTAACTGTGACTGTGTTTTTCAACAGAATGCATTTTGAACATGTTCGCAAAAAATTTCAATCTTATTTATTGTGGTTTTTTATAAGCAATTTTATTGATTTTTATACAACAGTATCACCATGTGATAGATTGACGAAGTACACCTCGATCCAGTATAAGAAATGCGTCTTACACACCGCATCAATTAAAGACAATAAGAAGTATAGATACAAGGGGCGGCTCCTCCGCTATGGTGGAGGAGCGTCGCCCCACTGCTTTCTCGCAGTGCGAGAAGCAGAAACATAAAATGGTAATAACTTTAAGTTATTACCATTTTATGTTTGCATTGTGGGCGGGCGGGTGGGTGGTCGGGGCTGCTCTGCTCTCCGAGTAGGGCAGGGGAGGAGTGGTGTGCCCACTCCTGAGTGCCCAAAGACTGTTTGGTCTGCCCTCTCGGGCCGCCCAAACCAGTCATGCGCACTCTGCCCTTCTCCATGCAGGCTGCATTGAAGCCTGCATGGAGAACATACCCACCCCATAAGCCCCTGGCTGGGCGCCGTGATTGGCTTAGGGGAGGGAGCTTGGCTGCCTGCTTCCTGTTCCTGTCCGAGGCAGGAGAGCAGGAGCCGAGAAGACACGGGACCCGGCCTCAAGGTAAGGTTAAATTATTAATTTTTATTAACCCCCCCTGCACAACCTCCCTGCGCGCCCGTCCCCCCACCCGCGAGCCATGCCGGCTGCGACTGATGGATACATTGCCACCAGAAGACATATTTAGCACAATTTCATTTGAATCATTCCAATTGACCCAGCCACCTGTCCCATACCCTTTCATGCTTCCTCGGGCAGCCTCTCACTTAATAAACCTGTTTCTCTTGCACCACACACAAATGCAAACCCTATGCCAATTTATTGTGTTTTATCTGCGTTAATATAATTGTATGGCAGTCATCTGAAACAATAAACTTTGACTTGACATGCAATCATTGTGACACCATCCTAAAGGGTTTGTGACCTTGAGGTAATTCAGCATTCTTCACCAGAGGCAAGTGTCCATTTACCTTAATGGAATTACCCTCATAAAGACTTCCCGTACCCGCAACTTTAAGTCAAGTGGTATACATATGCCATTGTAAAGACACCTTCTTTTAGGCCCTATGGACAATACTCCATAGTTTAGCAAAATAGACTACACACTTTCCTGAAATGGGTATAACGGACTACAACCTTAAAGCCATGCATACAACACTGGTATAAGATAAACCACCTCTAAGTGGGGCATCCCTGCATTCTACATTATTCATGTGTGCCACACTTTGGTCATAATTTCAGAATGTTAGTACTCTAATTGTTCTTTAGAACCTAGTGGTAAAGCTGTAGTTGATCACAGGCTGCTGCTGGTTTGAAAGAACGTTTCAGTCTGCTTGTCAGAATGTTTTACTGACATGGTTGAGAAAGATATTTTGGGAACTCAACGTGTCCTCATTCTAGCTTTCAAAAGTCTGAACCATTATTTCTATGACAAAACAAACCCCAACATTTTGTTCATTTCTAAAGAAAACGCTTTATGTTTTACAGCATTGACTCCATCAAGATGGCTTCAGGTGTGCCCCAGGTTTATCAAAAATACAGAATCTTAGTGCTCTATTTGTTCAACCGTCAAAGAAAATCTAAAATTACCTCCTGTATCTTCAAAGAAGTTCCTTTCATATGTGAGGTCACCATCTTTAATGTTATGATAATCATTTTTAATTAATGTTACGGTTTATTCACACTTCCTAAAAATCACCCCTTTTTTTAATCTTACACCAGTATCTTTCTCACATATTTAAGGAACTTCTTTGAAGATACAGGAGGTAATTTTAGATTTTCTTTGACGGATCCCACCAGTACTCTTCCTCGAGAGGAGGCGGTACTCACCTAGGGAAGCAAGTACCTAGGTGCGAAACCCAATGATGATGTCGCCCAAACAACAATACCACAGTGGTGAATAACACACGCCACTCATGGCTAAAAAGTTTGGTTGAGTGTTTCAGGAATAGAATGGTGATACCTGGATCCTCCCAGACCAGCAGGATTCACGCCCCACTTTTTGATTGAGAATACATCATAGGCCAACCAAGCAGTGTCTTTTCCTTGGAATTTGTATTATGTATCCAGGTGCCATAATTCATGCCGTGGATTAAAGGTTTTTCGACTTTTCATACAACTTCTTATTTTGGAAACTTGATCTACTTTTGATGTGTGTACCATCTTCTACCAACTTTGTTTTTGCTATTTTCGAACATGCTGGGCATTTCTTAAACCCTTATGGTACAAACTGTTGGCTCGAGCTTGCCGCATCACTCAAATCCAAGAATTTACTTCACGTTCTGCATCAGCGCTGCATCACGCACCGTGACTAGAGCTAGTAGACACTTTCTGCCCCTTGGTTCGGCACCCCCACCCAAAAGGGGGGGGGGGTGATGTGGCTGGACCGGGGGCCTTAGTGGAGGCCACCCCCGGGAGCAGAACCCGGGCTGGAAAGGGTGGGGGGTAAGGGGAGCATAGGCAGGGAACTTGCTGGGCAGCAGATTAGGACACTGGGTTCAGCCCAGCCATAAATTTAAGCAAGGAATTTTTTGCTGGGGGTGGTGGGGTATTTAAACACAAGCGCGGGTCGCAACACCCTCTTTCTCCTGGGAATGTTACAGAGAAGTCCCACCCTCTGTATGGTACACTTGGGAAAAGTCAGTCGCAGGGGCAGAGGAGACTTACAGGAGGGTGTGTTACTAGCAGAGGATAGCGTTCCTACTTAAACTTAGCATTTGCCGAACGGGAACAGGCCACAAACAGGTAACAGTCAGGACCCAGGGGGTACTGGCAGGCTACCGCAATGGCCTTGGGGGTTGAACCGGAAGAAAATAGGCAAGGGCGGAGCCTGTGGCCCGGAAGAAGTTGGGAGGTGTGATGGCACCGGAAGTGTAAGGTCACCCGGTCGGGTTGGAAGCAGATGCTTACCCGGAAGGAAAGGCATAGTGGTACCGGAAGTGAAAGGTCACCCGGTCGGGTTGGAAGCAGATGCTTACCCGGAAGGAAAGGCATGGTGGTACCGGAAGTGAAAGGTCACCCGGTCGGGTTGGAAGCAGATGCTTACCCGGAATGAAAGGTGTGGTTGCACCGGAAGTGAAAGGTCACCCGGTCGGGTTGGAAGCAGAAGCTTACCCGGAATAGAATGTGTGGTGGCACCGGAAGTGAAAGGTCACTCGGTCGGGTTGGAAGCAGACGCTTACCCGGAACGAAACGTGTGGTTGCACCGGAAGTGAAAGGTCACCCGGTGGGGGGTTGAAAGCAGATACTTGCCCACAGTGGAAGTAAATGATGGCCGGCACTGAATGTAGAGCACAGTGCTTCTGGCTATGGTACAGAGGTCACAGGCTTCCAAATAAATTGAAGTAATGCATGTTGAAGGATCGCTTGTAAGTTTAAACTGCCTAATAAACTGCGGCCTCAATTCTGCCATAACGTGAAATTGGTGTGGTCTAAGTTTGTGGGATCCGGGTGGGGCGACCAGGTGGGGGGTGCCTTCGCTATGCACGTAGCTTTACTCGTCTTGAGGATCTTCGCTGCGCCGCTGTTGGATTGTGTTCATGCACCCTATCTGGTTTTAGAGACGCTACCGGTGCATTGTCTGCACGTCATCATACTACGTAACATCAGCCAATCAGATTTGTCTATCCAACCAATCTGATTTCACGTTTGTTTGACCAATAGTATTGCATTTTGCTTTTCTATTGTGCTTTTTCCTCAAGCGTATAGACTCGGTTTGTCCTGCTGAACTGTGAGGATTTTGACATTCACAGAAAGACTTTAGTTCTAGGATTTTGTTAAGCAAATCACCAACTATTTGTTATGGCACACTTCTCATTGTTTAATTAACCCAATCCCAATTTATTTCTCCAAAATCCTGCCAAGTCAATTGTGAAGTAGAAACGATGGTACCATAGTTTTGAAAATTAATAGCTAGTTGCAATTGACGCAAAGTATTTTTCCACTGAAAAGAAGAAGGCCTTGCGTTTCAGCTTGTTAAGAGATGTTGGTCACAAAATCTTCGAAAATTCTCCAGAAGTGGATCCACCTACAGGGCAATTTGAGATTTGGGATGAGTATAAGGAGGCAGTATCTCATTTGGAAAAACTTACTACAGAGGAACCAAGTGTCATGATTGAAAGACACAGTTTTCTCAAAAGGAAGCAGTCTACTCATGAGACTAGTGAGGAATATATTTCAGCGCTTAGAATTTTGGCATGTAAATGTGAATTTGGTGATAACATTGATATTTATTTACGAGATCAGTTTGTTTTTAACTGTGCATCAAAAATAAAGTCTGGACAAGTTTATGCACTTATTGTTGAGCCTATCTATGAGGAAACTGTTGCATATAAAAGTGATGTTTGAATTCTGTAAGGAGCAAGATGAAGCCTTTCAGAGAGTGTGTGAACTTATTGTGACTGCTCCTTGTTGGAAACCCTTTGATGTTAATTCCAAGTGCAATGTTATCGTTGATGCCAGCTCCATTGGTCTTGGAGCAGTTTTAACTCAGTGGCATCACAATAGAGAGCACATTGTGGGTTTCATTTCTCCTATGTTGAAAGGTGCAGAATTACATATAGCATCATCGAACTTGAAGCTTGAGGGTGAGCATGGGCAGTAGAGAGATTCAGAACATTTTTGTGGGGCAATACATTTTTTATTGTTACTGACCACAAACCTTTAGTTTCCAGGTTGAGTGGCAACGGAACAATTAAAGCTTCAGCAAGGTTGATCAGGTTGATGTCACACCTTCCAGAGTTTTTGTTTGATGTTAAGCACATTGCTGGTGGAAGAAGTGTATGGGCTGATTGCCTATTTATTCTGCCAGTACCGAGCAAAAGTATTGATTTGTTACTTAACAATGCTGATGAGTGTGTGGTAGCTGTGGTATATGTTATTGAAGCATGTGAAGGAGTTATTTCTGAAAATGAATGGGTTTTGGAAAGTCAGAAAGATGCACAGTAACAGTTAGTTAAGAAGTTCATGGTTGAAGGTTGTCCATATGTAAGATCTTTAAACAAATCTGTTCTACCTTATCAGCAAGTTGCTATAGAGTTGAAAGAAGAAAGTTGTACGGTTACTAGATAGGGTTGTTTTATTCCTCCTGTGTCTTTAAGAGAGAAACTCATTGGTATTGCTCACAGTGGTCACCCAGCCATCACTTGTACTTATAAACTTTTGAGAAAGTTTTATTGGTGGCCTTCCATGGATGGTCATTTTGGGGATTTTGTTAATAGATGTAAACAATGTCTATTATCTGATAAGCATTGTAGGTCTACTAATCAATTGATTAATTTGAATCCATTACCTGATAGAGCGTGGGATAAAGGGGCTATTGATTTTGTGGGTCCTTATCATACATTACCTTTAAATATGAGATATTTGATTTTTCTGAGTGACTGTTTTTCTAAATGGATTTCATACAGGTTTGTGCATTTCCAGAAGTGCAGTTTTCTTGAAAGGGCATGGTTGGTGGAACAAAGGTTTCACTGTTAAACTTAGTTCTGATCAGAAAAACATTTTGTCAAAAGTAAGCAGTCTAATTGTGGAAGTAGCTGGTTTGACAATAGTTCCAAGAGATCTAACAGTGTTTGTGTGAATGATGGGAATGATGATGTGAGTGATGTGAGGTTTCTCATCAAAGAATGGTGGATGACGACCATGCAATAGTTTGTGTAGACCGTGTTAACGATGCTGATCATCATTTATCTGATTCTCCTGAAGGGGAAGGAGAGGTTGGTTTCCCATGTGATTGACAAAAGTAGTGTGAGAAACGTAAGAAACATTAAGTTACATGTTAAATATAAGGACTCTGTTTTATTTTAATTTTGTTTAACTTTTCTGGTTTGTTTTGTCGAAGGGAGATGTATGTGGCTTGCTTTCTTGTACAGATTATATTCTTGTTTATGTTACTTTATTAGAACTTGAAATTCCGCTTGGTTCCATGCAATGTTGCCTCTAATTATCTTTCTCTGTGTGCGGCAACAGAATATTTGTGAGTGACCTCTTCTCAGTTGTATGCAGAACCAGGTCAGTAGGTAGGAGTGTAGTGTTTTGGGATATGCCCCCATTATCAACAACAACATTAAAAGGGGCTGTAGATTCAGTTCCCCACTTGTTGCAATGTGTAAAATGGCACAATATGGCAAGATTTTAAAGCAGCCATATATTTGAGGTGTTAGTTCATTTTCATCAAAACATATCTATCTTTATGTGCTTACTTACTGGGACTTTCAGTCAGCCCTATTAATTCATTGGGCTGTTTTAGTGCCTTTCACCTTTTTTCTTCAGCTCACTACAGCATACAGCAAGGTGCATTTGGTCTGCTACATCAGCAATTCGCTCCCTCCTCTGTGAGTGACAGCATTCTGCCAAAGCAAAATATTGCCACCCATACAGAAAATAGTCCGCTTCAATGCTAGGGACTTGGCATATGCCCAAGTGCTAGGCGGCCATCCGTCAACGGCTTTTGTAAAACTTTATTAATAATAACATTTCAAATGCCTCTGTGTGCATTTGCTCGTGCACACATGGGCAGCCATTTACTAATGGCTTTTGGAATAATGTTTTACAAAAAACATATCGTTACTGTAGGAGAGTAGGATCTGCTTCACATGGGTACCCCCACTTTTTGCTGATGCTTCACTGTTTTTCGACTTTAGTCTGGCTGGGGCCCTGCTAATCAGAACCCCAGCCTAGCTGCTTCCTCTCTAAAATGGTTTCCATGTACCTTAGGTACATCTTTGATTGGAATCTGGCGTGCCCTTATAAGTCCCTAGTATATGGTATACTATGTACCTAGGGCATAGGTACCCCAGAGGCCTGCCAGGGGCTGAAGCATGTATTATGCCACCCCTGGAAGGCCAGCCAAAATGACACCACAGGTCTGCTACTGCAGCCTGGGTAAGGTGGTGCATGCACCCCTTACTGTGATATAGGTTACCTATATCACTACCATTGCACACACATATAAACCTATAAGTCACTCCTATGGCAGGCCTTAACAATCCTGAAGGCAGAGTGCTTGGTTTTTATGTGAGAGGGTGCCCCTGCATGAGCAGAGCCCCTCTGCAGCGTTCGGAGTCCCTCCTCTGATGCTGTTTGTGGTACAGCCTGACCATATACTCTTAAGTGCATTATATCCTCGCGGTACAATGCTAACTTTGGACTGGCTGCACCAAAACATGTCGTGTTTGGTGTCAAACATCTTGGAATACTACCTCCCCCCCCCCCGCCAGTCCTGGCGGCGGGGGTAGCATTCCACCCTTCTAGAGGGAGAGACATGTACACACCGGGCTACCCAGTAACTTCTTTCCAGAGCCCTGGCATCACAAAATGGATGCCGCTGCCACAGACACGGGTCTGGCCTCCTGCTGCTGACTGAAACTCCGGCAGGGGAGGCCTGGACAATAGGTTTCCTGTCGAAGGGAGGTGTAACCACCTCCCCAGACAGGACAGTGTGTATTGGGGCTGGGCGGGAGCACCCTCTGGAGCTTTGAAGTCCTGCACTGGGGGCATATTTGGTGTCCCTGTGCATATGCCAGTTCAAACCAGTTGCAGGGGCTACCTGCCCCTGCTCTGGCGCGAAACTGGACAAAGGGAATGGGTGTAACCACCCCTCTTCCCTGACCCTCCCATAGGTGGGTCCCCAGAGTATGTCCAACCCCCTAACTTAGTATAAGTATGGGACCCCAGTCCTTAGGACTTTAGATATCCCTGGATGAAACTCTGCAACTGAATCCTGGAACTTCGACGCTCTACTCAAGATGAGAGGACTGAAGAATCTCCCTTGGGGTCAAGGAGTGACTCCCCTGCTTGGCAGGCACCAAAGAAGCAATTGTCCGGTCTGCATCGCCGAAGCTCCCGCCGGACGCCGAAGTCTTTGCATCACCAGAGGTGGATTTCCAGACTTCCCCGAGGCTGCCCTGAGTCCCCAGCAAAGCTGAGGCCCGTAGCTGTCATGGGTAACGTGGAACCATGACCCCTGGACACCGAGCACATTTGCAAGTGCATCCTCTTCCTGGTCTCCCACGAAGTTGTAGTTTGGGCTTCAAGTAGCCCCCGCCTCCAGCACCGAAGATCACTGGCCTCCACTCCACGAGTGTCCTGTAAGCCAGCTCCAAGTGTGTCCACTCAAGGCTCCTTCGCGGTCGCTAGTCCGTTGGCTAATGGGCCCTCCTGAAGGTAACTCTTCTTCTGCTTGGGCTTCCCTGGTTGCTCCAGAGGTGCCCTGACTTACCCTCGCTGGGTGAGTCCCCCAGACCTTGCTGGTCTGCATCAACGTCCTTTCTTCATTTCCACGTGACTTGCCGTTGCCAAGGCTTGTTGGGTCCAATCCGGTCACCGACACCGCAGCAATCGACAGATGTCGTGGAACAGCTCGAATCCAGCTCCTGGTTGTCGTCGACGCCTCCTGGACCCCGTGGCTGAAGAGTCAAGACGACCATCAACCTACCTGAAGCACCCGACATCGGTGGGCATCTGCTCATCGCCTTCCTGGTCACTGGCTAGTGACCCAGACTCTGTCCCCTCTGCTTTCAGGTTCTTCAGATCTTCGATCCACCCTTGGATCCACCCGAACACTTTCGACTTGGTCGCCAGCAGCACTTTGCAGCAGATCGCCATTGAAAACGACGACGAAACCCGACCCCGAAAGACACCTATGCACCCGGCTTCCCTGGGTGAGGTAACTCGAGTACTCCGGTGCTCCCGTGGGTATTGACTCTAGAACAGCCTAGTTCTAAAGGGGTTTGCTCCAAGTCCTCCTCTAAGTGTCCTTTTTCTTTAAAACTCCAACCGCGACATTCCCCATAGAAGTCAACGGCGGCTCGCGGCTGTGTTCTCACACTGCACGCGTCCCCGTGGGTCCCCTGTGTCACTACCTTGGGTGGTTCCTTGAGGGCCAAGCACTTCTACAGGCTCTAGGCCTTGTGTCTAACTCAGTCGTGGTTCTTATACCACTTTATTGGTATATGGTTTGGTACGCCCCTGGGGCTCAAACGTGTATTTGTGCTATTACTAATGATATTCGACTTCTAACTTATGTACTTCGAACTCTAGCCTCATAAAGAGACTAGAGGGGTGTGTTTAAGACTAAATACATATATTTTGAATATATACCTGGTGTGGTCCTCTTTCATTTGGTCACTCAAGAGATTATAGACTGGTAAAACAAGCTGCTTTACATTCCTTCAAGACTTAGCCTGAAGGCTGCTCCCCATAGCTACCACTAGGATAGCTTTCAATAAAGGTTGTCTTTAACCTATCTCCAATAAGGGGTTGTTTGGACTGGTGCAAGGTGCCCACTATAAGTAGTGGACAGCATATACCAGGCCAACTTCTCACATTGGTGTGCAGCGTGTGGGATTCCAGCTTGCTATTGTTTTACCAGATAATCTCAATTGAATTGATCAACTGAAAACCACTAAGGGTACCTTAGGTACATATAATTCAAGCTTAGGATACAGTAAGTTCTACTGAATTTAGAGTTGTGTGTTAAGGGATAGCACACCCTTTCTACAACTCAAGAGAGTTTAGTAGGCCACACTAGAGTAGGTAGTGCATACACCACACCACACTAGTAATGTCTTCACTGCCAGGAACCAGTGGGCTCCTGCCATCCAGATATGACAACCTCTCATTCTTGGAATTAAGAGAGTTGTGCAAGGTTAGGAAGTTGAAGACAGGCAAAAGTGCCAACACCCAACGTCTCCTGGAGATGTTTCTGCTAGATGATTTTAGAAGACCCATAGGGTCTGCAAGGGTAGGCAGAGATGGTGGGGCAGAAGATGAGGGAGGGGCCAGGGATGAAAATGCCCAGGACCTGACCTCTGAAACTGGCCAGGGGGATGACAATGATCCTGACCTGGAAAATGCAGCTACTCCTGAGGATGAGGAGGAGACTCAGAATGACCTCCCCTTTGTCCCCCCAGGAAGAGTTGGGAGTGTGCCCAGAAGGTCTAGATCTCCTTCTCAGGAGTCTAACCACTCTGACACCTCAGTAGGGACCTCTGTTTCTTCTCATAGGAGGGAATCCTCTCATGAGAGGAAAAAGAGACTGCTTCAGTATGAACAAGCCCAGCTTGAGCTCAGAAGACAGCAGTTGGCTATAGACAGGGAGTCCCTAGATCTTTATAGACAAAGAAAAATGTTGGGACTACAGTCCCATGGTGGCAGCAATTTCCCCAGAGATAGGGTAAGGTCTTACGACCCTAGAAACCTGAGCAAGATTGTCCCTCCCTACCAGAGTGGGGATGACATCCACAAATGGATAACTGCTCTAGAGAGGGCCTGTAAAGTACAGAGGGTCCCTCAGGAGCAGTGGGCAGCAATCTTGTGGCTCTCCTTTGCAGACAAAGGTAGAGATAAGCTCCTCTCTGTTAGAGAAGAGGATGCTGACAATTACACAGTCTTGAAGAGTGCATTGATTGATGGGTTTGGCCTAACAACTGAACCATACAGGTTAAAGTTCAGAGATACCCAAAAAGCACAGACTCAAGACTGGGTGGACTTTGTTGATTGTTCTGCTAAGGCTCTGGAAGGTTGGTTAGTGGGCAGTAAGGTATGTGACTTCAAAGGATTGTACAATCTTATCATGAGGGAGCAGATTCTTAATAACTGTCAAAATCAGCTGTTGCATCAGTACCTGGTGGACTCTGACCTGACCTCTCCCCAAGAATTGGGAAAGAAGGCAGACAAATGAGTCAGAACCAGGGTGAGGCAGAAGGTACAGAACCAAGGTGGTGACCCAAAGAAGCAAGATTCTAAAAACTCTGATAAGGGTGGGGAGAAGGGTAAAGACCAGAAGTCTTCACAAGGCCCCCAAAAATCTTCTTCAGGTGGGGATTCACAGTCTAACAAGGGAAAAGGCCAAAAGAAACCATGGTGCAAGGTCTGTAAGCAAAAGACCCACTGGACCAGTGATTGCACCAAGTCCAAAGACTCTATTCCAGCCACCACCACTGCCCCTAAGGCACTTGTTCCCCCTAGTACAGTTACAAATGGTGGTGGGAGTACTCCAGCTAAGGGTTTAGTAGGGTTGACCCTGGGTAATGAGATGAGCTCTGGCCTAGTCAGAGAACTCACTCAGGCTGTCCTAGTCTGTGATGGAGGCATGGATGTGACGTCCTCTGTGAGTCCCAGTAATCTGGGCAAGTACAGGCAACAGCCATTAATCAATGGAAAAGAGGCTTTGGCATTTAGGGACACAGGGGCGAGTGTCACCATGGTGACACAAGACCTTGTGGATCCTGGGCAGATTATACTTGGTGAAATGTACCAAGTGACCAATGCTAGCAATGTCAGAACAGACCATACTCTGGCAGTTGTTAACTTCTCCTGGGGAGGGGTAACTGGCCTTAAGAAGGTTGTGGTGAGTGCAAACCTACCAGTCGAATGCTTGCTTGGCAATGATCTAGAAACTTCAGCTTGGGCAGAAGTGGAGCTCAGGACCCATGCAGAAATGCTGGGCATCCCTGCAGATGTGTTTGCTGTGACCAGGTCACAGAGCAAAATGTCTAACACTGAACAGGCCTTGGATCCTGGAACAATGGACCAAGTGCCATCCACGAGGAGGAGTAGTAGGGTTAAGGCAGTGCCTTCCCCTTGGCTCAGAAGGAAGATCAGTCTCTTGAGGGGGATGATCTCAGTCCTGAGGAAGGAACTGTCCCAGAGGAGCTTGAGCCTGACCAGGTTGAGTTCTTGGGGACAGGGGGCCCTTCCAGGGCAGATCTGAGCCAGGAGGAGCAGAGCTGCCCCTCTCTTGAACCCCTCAGACAGCAGGCTGCTGCTGGGGCTGCTAGTGGTCCCCATAAAATGTATTGGGATGATGGACTCTTGTACTCAGAGTGTAGAGACCCCAAGCCTGGTGCCACCAGGAGGTTGGTTATACCTCTGAAGTTCAGGGGCTTCCTATTGACCCTAGCCCATGACATTCCTCTAGCAGGTCACCTGGGCCAGAACAAGACTTGGGACAGAATTGTCCCTCACTTTCACTGGCCCCACATGTCTGAAGACACCAAGGAGTTTTGTCACTCCTGTGTAACCTGCCAAGCCAGTGGGAAGGCAGGTGGCACCACAAAGGCCCCCCTGATACCACTACCTGTGGTGGGGGTTCCCTTTGAAAGAGTGGGGATTGATATTGTTGGTCACATGGATCCCCAAACAGCATCTGGGCACAGGTTTATTCTGGTGGTGGTGGACCATGCCACTAGGTACCCAGAGGCTATTCCCCTTAGGATCACTACAGCACCTGTGGTGGCAAGAGCCCTCCTGGGAATTTTCTCAAGAGTGGGCTTCCCTAAGGAGGTTGTATCAGACTGGGGTGCAAACTTTATGTCTGGATACTTGAAAGCAATGTGGAAGGAGTGTGGAGTGACTTACAAGTTCACCACACCCTATCGCGCACAATGCAATGGTTTAGTTGAGAGGTTCAACAAAACCTTAAAGGGCATGATTAAAGAGCTCCCAGAAAAGCTTAGGCGAAGATGGGACATACTCTTGCCCTGCCTTTTGTTTGCATACAGGGAGGTGCCTCAAAAGCCCTTTTGAACTTTTGTTTGGTCACCCTGTCAGGGGTCCATTGTGCTTGGTGAAGGAAGGATGGGAGTTACCTCTCAAGCCCCCAAAGCAGGACATAGTGGACTATGTACTTGGTCTCCGCTCCCGGATGGCTGAATACATGAAAAAGGCAACTAAAAACCTTGAGGCTAGCCAGGAACTCCAAAAAGCCTGGCATGACCAAAAGGCTGTACTGACTGTTTACCAGCCAGGACAGAAGGTGTGGGTGTTGGAGCCAGTGGCCCCAGCAGCTCTCCAAGACAAATGGAGTGGACCCCATACCATTGTTGAACAGAAGGGTGAGGTTACCTATTTAGTAGACCTAGGAACACCCAGGAGTCCCCACAGGGTTCTCCATGTCAACAGACTGAAACCATATGTGGACAGGGCAGACATGGGCTTGCTCATGGCTACTGATGAGTGACAGGAGGAAGAGAGTGACCCACTCCCTGACCTGCTCTCACAGAACCCTGATGATGGGTCAGTGGATGGTGTAGCCTTGGCAGGCAGCCTCACTGCTCAGCAGCAAACTGATTGCAGACAAGTGCTCAATCAGTACAGACATATGTTCTCTCTGACTCCAAGTCAGACCACCTGGTGCACTCATGAAGTGGACACTGGGGACAGTCTGCCTATTAAAAATAAGATTTATAGGCAACCTGACCATGTCAGGGACTGTATCAGGAAAGAAGTCCAGAAAATGTTGGATTTGGGAGTTATTGAACCCTCAGATAGCCCTTGGGCTAGTCCAGTGGTCCTTGTGCCAAAACCTCACACCAGTGGTGGGAAAAGAGAGATGAGGATTTGTGTGGACTACATGGGTCTCAATGCAGTCACTAGGACTGATGCCCATCCAATACCCAGGGCAGATGAGCTAATAGACACTTTGGCCTCAGCCAAGTATCTAAGCACATTTGACCTAACAGCTGGCTACTGGCAGATCAGGCTAGCTGATGATGCAAAGCCAAAAACAGCATTCTCAACCCCTAGTGGGCATTATCAATTTGTGGTAATGCCCTTTGGTCTGAAGAATGCACCTGCCACTTTCCAAAGGTTGGTGAATACAGTTCTCACAGGTCTGGAAGCCTACAGTGCAGCTTATCTTGATGATATTGCTGTCTTTAGCTCCACCTGGGAGGATCACCTGGTCCCCTAAGGAATGTTTTAGAGGCCCTGCAAAAGGCAGGCCTCACTATCAAGGCCACCAAGTGCCAGATAGGGCAGAGTCAGGTTGTGTACCTGGGCCACCTTGTGGGTGGAGGCCAGGTTCAACCATTGCAGAGCAAAATCCAGACCATCATGGACTGGGTTGCTCCAACTACCCAGACTCAGGTGAGAGCCTTCTTAGGCCTGACTGGGTACTATAGGAGATTTGTCAAGGGGTATGGATCAATAGTGACACCCCTGAATGACTTAACTTCCAAGAAAATGCCCAAAAAGGTTCAGTGGACAGCTAGCTGTCAAAAGGCATTTGATGACCTGAAGCAGGCCATGTGCACTGCTCCCATTCTCCAGAGTCCTGATTACTCCAAGAAGTTCATTGTCCAAACAGATGCATCTGAATTGGGGGTAGGGGCTGTACTGTCACAATTGAATGATGAAGGTCAGGATCAGCCAGTAGCTTTCATTAGCAGAAGGCTGACCCCTAGAGAGAAACGTTGGTGAGCCATAGAGAGGGAGGCCTTTGCTGTGGTTTGGGCTCTGAAGAAGTTGAGGCCATACTTGTTTGGTACTCACTTCCTTGTTCAAACAGACCACAAGCCCCTCCTATGGCTAAAACAAATGAAGGGTGAAAACCCCAACCTGCTTAGGTGGTCCATTTCCCTACAGGGGATGGACTTTACAGTGGAACATAGACCTGGGAGTAACCATGCCAATGCAGATGGACTCTCTAGGTACTTCCACTTAGAACATGAAGACTCAACTGGTCAAGGTTAGTTTAATGTCCCTGCATTTGGGGGGGTTGTGTAGGAGAGTAGGATCTGCTTCACATGGGTACCCCCACTTTTTGCTGATGCTTCACTGTTTTTCGACTTTAGTCTGGCTGGGGCCCTGCTAATCAGAACCCCAGCCTAGCTGCTTCCTCTCTAAAATGGTTTCCATGTACCTTAGGTACATCTTTGATTGGAATCTGGAGTGCCCTTATAAGTCCCTAGTATATGGTATACTATGTACCCAGGGCATAGGTACCCCAGAGGCCTGCCAGGGGCTGAAGCATGTATTATGCCACCCCTGGAAGGCCAGCCAAAATGACACCACAGGTCTGCTACTGCAGCCTGGGTAAGGTGGTGCATGCACCCCTTACTCTGATATAGGTTACCTATATCACTACCATTGCACACACATATAAACCTATAAGTCACTCCTATGGCAGGCCTTAACAATCCTGAAGGCAGAGTGCTTGGTTTTTATGTGAGAGGGTGCCCCTGCATGAGCAGAGCCCCTCTGCAGCGTTCGGAGTCCCTCCTCTGATGCTGTTTGTGGTACAGCCTGACCATATACTCTTAAGTGCATTATATCCTCGCGGTACAATGCTAACTTTGGACTGGCTGCACCAAAACATGTCGTGTTTGGTGTCAAACATCTTGGAATACTACCCCCCCCGCCAGTCCTGGCGGCGGGGGTAGCATTCCACCCTTCTAGAGGGAGAGACATGTACCCACCGACCTACCCAGTAACTTCATTACAGAGCCCTGGCATCACAAAATGGATGCCGCTGCCACAGACACGGGTCTGGCCTCCTGCTGCTGACTGAAACTCCGGCAGGGGAGGCCTGGACAATAGGTTTCCTGTCAAAGGGAGGTGTAACCACCTCCCCAGACAGGATAGTGTGTATTGGGGCTGGGCGGGAGCACTCTCTGGTGCTTTGAAGTCCTGCACTGGGGGCACATTTGGTGTCCCTGTGCATATGCCAGTTCAAACCGGTTGCAGGGGCTACCTGCCCCTGCTCTGGCGTGAAACTGGACAAAGGGAATGGGTGTAACCACCCCTCTTCCCTGACCCTCCCATAGGTGGGTCCCCAGAGTATGTCCAACCCCTAACTTGGTATAAGTATGGGACCCCAGTCCTTAGGACTTTAGATTACCCTGGACGAAACTCTGAAGCCGAATCCTGGACCTTCGACGCTCTACTTTAAGATTAGAGGACTGAAGAATCTCCCTTGGGGTCAAGGAGTGACTCCCCTGCTTGGCAGGCACCAAAGAAGCAATTGTCCGGTCTGCATCGCTGAAGCTCCCGCCGGACGCCGAAGTCTTTGCATCACCAGAGGTGGATTTCCAGACTTCCCCGAGGCTGCCCTGAGTCCCCAGCGAAGCTGAGGCCCGTAGCTGTCGTGGGTAACGTAGGACCATGACCCCTGGACACCGAGAACTTTTGCAAGTGCATCCTCTTCCTGGTCTCCCACGAAGTTGTGCTTTGGGCTCCAAGTAGCCCCCGCCTCCAGCACTGACTGCACCGAAGATCACTGGCCTCCACTCCACGAGTGTCCTGTAAGCCAGCTCCAAGTGCGTCCACTCGAGGCTCCTTCGCGGTCGCTAGTCCGTTGGCTAGTGGGCCCTCCCGAAGGTAACTCTTCTTCTGCTTGGGCTTCCCTGGTTGCTCCAGAGGTGCCCTGACTTACCCTCGCTGGGTCAGTCCCCCAGACCTTGCTGGTCTGCATCAACGTCCTTTCTTCATTTCCACGTGACTTGCCGTTGCCAAGGCTTGTTGGGTCCAATCCGGTCACCGACACCGCAGCAATCGACAGACGTCGTGGGACAGCTCGAATCCAGCTCCTGGTTGTCGTCGACGCCTCCTGGACCCCGTGGCTGAAGAGTCAAGACGACCGTCAACCTACCTGAAGCACCCGACATCGGTGGGCATCTGCTCATCGCCTTCCTGGTCACTGGCTAGTGACCCAGACTCTGTCCCCTCTGCTTTCAGGTTCTTCAGATCTTCGATCCACCCTTGGATCCACCCAAAAACTTTTGACTTGGTCGCCAGCAGCACTTTGCAGCAGATCGCCATTGAAAACGACGACGAAACCCGACCCCGAAAGACACCTATGCACCCGGCTTCCCTGGGTGAGGTAACTCGAGTACTCCGGTGCTCCCGTGGGTATTGACTCTAGAACAGCCTAGTTCTAAAGGGGTTTGCTCCAAGTCCTCCTCTAAGTGTCCTTTTCTTTAAAACTCCAACCGCGACATTCCCCAAAGAAGTCAACGGCGGCTCGCGGCTGTGTTCTCACACTGCACGCCTCCCCGTGGGTCCCCTGTGTCACTACCTTGGGTGGTTCCTTGAGGGCCAAGCACTTCTACAGGCTCTAGGCCTTGTGTCTAGCTCAGTCGTGGTTCTTATACCACTTTATTGGTATATGGTTTGGTACGCCCCTAGGGCTCAAACGTGTATTTGTGCTATTACTGTTGATATTCGACTTCTAACTTATGTATTTCGAACTCTAGCCTCATAAAGAGACTAGAGGGGTGTGTTTAAGACTAAATACATATATTTTAAATATATACCTGGTGTGGTCCTCTTTCATTTGGTCACTCAAGAGATTATAGACTGGTAAAACAAGCTGCTTTACATTCCTTCAAGACTTAACCTGAAGGCTGCTCTCCATAGCTACCACTAGGATAGCTTTCAATAAAGGTTGTCTTTAACCTATCTCCAATAAGGGGTTGTTTGGACTGGTGCAAGGTGCCCACTAAAAGTAGTGGACAGCATATACCAGGCCAACTTCTCACATTTACGAAGAAGGAATCTCCAGACGCAGGTAAGTCAAACTGTTTATTTTCGGTCTATACAATTACACCAACAAACAGCTTCAGGTAACTAAGATCTAAACGTTATCTCTCTCACTCCTGACTGAGGCTTTCCAACATTCTAAGGCAGCCTTGCCTTAGAAGGGCAATACCAAAGAGGAAAGGAGGAGGGGGGAAAAAAGAGAGGGAGCAGGGACACAGGAAAATAGGCATGCTATATAGATAACCAAAATATATTAAGGAAGCAGTGACCTATATTAACAACATTAGGTAAAAGAATATAACATATCTTCCTCCCATAAACATGAGGAAGAAAAGTACCAGGTTCGTTTCATAACAAAGTCTTCGTGCCATTTAGGTGTTACAACCAGTCTCTTTGTTGCACCTTGTCGGTTGATCGGGGAATCTCATGGAACACTCGTAGGGGAGGAGCTTCCATAAGGATTGTTGTCCGGACAAAGAGAACTCGCTAGTCTATCCATGCTCAAGGATTACTGTATTATGTCTGATTTTTACAATCTTCTTGGGATCATAGAACTTGGATTCATTTTCCCCACTGTGGGTGGGTCTTTTTATGGATACCCAGTCTCCTGTGGCCCATTTCGGAGATTTGGCCCCATGCTTGCAATCATAGTAACGCTTATACCTGGCTTGATGCGAAGTAATCTTGGCTCTTGCCGCTCTAACGTCATGCTCCACCACTTTCCCCACACCAATCCAGTTAGGGAAGAATTTGGTGCTGGGTTTCCTTCCTTTGAGGGATGAGAACGGGGAGATACTGTGACTTGGTTGGGAGTAATATGGTATGCCCACAACATATCCTGTAGAGCCCGTTCTACTGGTAAGTGGTTGATGCAAGCAAGCTGGATGTTCTCTTTGATCATCCGTTCACTCTTTCGACTAGGCCGTTGGCCCGAGGACAGTAAAGGGCAGTTTTGAGATGAGTAATGGCTAAGTTAGATAAGAAGGTTGTCATAGCTGAAGAAGTGAACTGCACTCCATTGTCAGTAACAATGCTGGATAGAATGCCTTCCGAGGCGAACGTGTCCCGTAGGAAATTAATAAGAGTCTCAGTAGTGGTTTGGTTCACCATCCTAATGACCACCAAGTTGGAGAGATAATTGGTTAGTACAAAGGCAAATCTTTTCGTGACACACTTTTTGTTGATTGGACCAATAATATCTAGAGCTAGTTTATCCCATGGTTTGTTAAGGATGTAAACCGGGGATAATGGAGCCTTCTGGGTGTGTTTAGATTTGTCGCTATTGGCACACATGTAGCAGTTCTTCACTTTGGCTTCTACCAATGAGTCCATGTTAGGAAACCAATAATGTTGCCTGAGTCTAGATTTAGTCAAACTTCTTCCTAAGTGACCCTCATGAACAAGATCGATGATCTTGTCTCTCAACCCTGCTGGAGGTATAATTTTGTTGTTCCTCCAAATGTGGTCCTGGTGTAGGTTGATTTCATGTCGGACTTCCCAAAATGAACTTAGTTCCTGACTGACTTCTTTTCTTGCATTGGGCCAATCTTGTAAGGTGTAAGTTTTGAGTTGAGTCAGGATGGAATCTTGACTCAAGCTTTCAGCCCATTCTATAGAGCTAATGGTTGAAGAGTGGATTTCCAAAATGGGGTATTCTGGAGTTTTGTAATGTGCCTCAATGCCTAATGGTGCTCTGGAAAGGAAGTCCGCAGCTGAATTGAGATCACCCGTGACACACTCTGGTTTAAAGCAAAAACCTTCCAACCCCAAAACCCATCTGGCCACCCTGGGCGTGCTATTGAGGGTACTCTTGGGATTGAACATAAAAATGAGAGGCTTGAAGTCAGTACGCACAGTGAATTTGATCCCCCATAGATAGAACTTAAAGTGCTTGATCGCCCAGAAGCATGCTAGTGCTTCTTTCCCCACCACTGAGTAATTTTTCTCAGAGTTACTAAGGGTGCTTGAGGCAAAGGCCAGGATGCGTTCTTTACCACCGATGACTTGAGACAGAGTAGCACCAAGTCCCTTGTTGCTGGCGTCATGGTGAGGATACTTTTTCTGCATGGATCGAAATTGCATAAGTAAGGCGCAGAGAGAATGGCACGCTTGACTTTCTCAAAAGACAATTGGTGCTCATCTTGCCAATTGTACGGTGCGTGGTTTTTTGTAAGTTCTCTGAGATTGTTAGTTAAGTTGGCAAATTCTTCATATACTTCGCCATGTATTCTGCAAGACCTAAAAAGGACAGGAGTTCCTGTTTAGAGGTTTGCGCAGGAGCTTTCTCTACAGAGTCAAGTACGCTCATCTTGGGTTTAAAGCCGTCTTTAGAGATGGTGTGACCAAGATAATCCACTGCTCACACCCCAATTTGGCATTTTTCTTTTTTTAGAGTCAGGCCCGCCTGTTTGAATTTCGAGAGAACTTGTTTTAGGGAGGCATCATGCTCATCAGAGGTGGCACTGTATATTAAAACATCGTCTTGGAAGCATAATGTCTTGGGTATGCCGTCTAAAATGTGCTGCATAATTTTTGGAAAAACTGCAGCCGCTGAGGCTAACCCAAAAGGCATTCTACGGAACATGAATGATCCCAGGGGTGTAGTGAAGGCAGTCAGCTCGCTGGAGTCAGGGTGTAATTCTACCTGGTGGGATGCCATCGAAAGATCCAGGACACTGAAGCACGCTGACTCCACCATGGTGCTCAGGATTTCGTGAATGCGAGGCTATGGGTGTCTTTCAATTAGGATATTGTCATTAAGATCTCTAAGATCAATGCATAGTCTAATGTCTTCCCCATGAGCTTTCTTGGCAATAACAACAGGGGCAACCCATTCAGAGCAATCAATGAGTTGGATGATGCCTAGGTTTTTTAATCTGGATAACTCTTGTTTAAGAGGTTCGCACAAGAGGTGTGGTATGGGTCTTGTTTTGTGAACTACTGGTTTGGAATTGGGTTTTAGCTTTATCCTGTGCTGGAAGTGTTTTAGATGACCTAATTTGGACGTGAACACTTCAGGGAATTGATTGTAAATCTCTTTGCCTGCAACTGAGCCGTCTAGGGTGAGCACCTGTTCTGGGTTATTCGGGTCAAGTTTAATTCCTAACTCCTTCTGATGCTGCCAGCCAAGGAGGTTTGACCCTTCTTCAACTACATAGACCTTACCCAGGGTAGAACAGTCCTTGAATGTGATACAGGTTTTGACCATGCCTCTTAAAAGAATAGAATACTTGGTGTAACTACTAGCGTAAATGTTGTCAGACTGTAAATTTCCTTCTTCGCTAATGTTCATATTCATGAAATCAGAAATATTAATGAACATGAACGGGGAGCATGAATCAGCATACATTTTAACCAGCTTGCCATCCAGACCAATTTCACATTGAGGATACTTAACTTAGTTGACGCCATTAGACTCATGTACCTGGAAAATAATTTTCTTTACATATTGGAATCTTGCATCTGTGGCATCATTTACATCATTTTGTTTTCTAGAGAAACTCTGACAAACTCTGGCTAAGTGCCCTTTTTTGTTGCACTTTCTGCAGGTAGAGGTCCTAGCTTGACAATTGGGATGGTTGGCCAAATGGTTACTACTACCACAGCGGTAACATTTGAGCTTACTGACTTCTGTATCGCGAACGTGGCCGGCATTCTTTTCGAGTTTTACTTTGCATACAGTATCATCAACCGAGAGGTTGGCAATTTCTGATACCAATTCAGAGACAGGGGATTTCATTTCTTTTATGCACATAGCGGTATGTTCAATGGATTTAGCTAATTCGATAGCGTTGTGAAGATTAGGTTGTTTCTACAACAATTTTTCTTGTATTTTTGAATTGTTGGTGCACCTTACAAGTTGGTCTCTTATGAGGGAGTCATTGAGTTCCCCAAATTCACAGAGTTCACTTAACCCCTTTAAAACAGCTACGTAAGCAGTAATACTTTTTTTGTTTTCCCTGAACCCTGCTGAAAAACTTGTGGCGTTCCAGGACAATATTAACCTTGTCTCCAAAGTGTATTTTTAATTTAAGTAGGGAGATCTCATATACATCAACCTCATGATCATCAGCATTGCGACCTTGTACAGGGTCTGGTAAGGTGTCAAAGATAGATTTTCCTGCCATGGATACCGAGGTTGTGTAGCAAAATATATTGTTTTCTTATAGGGCTAAATTTCTCCCTTCCCCCCCCCCAATTGCTATTAGATAAGATTAAAAAAATGTCACCCACTCCTTCCAGGGGTTGCTAGGCTCCCCAAACTCATTCAGGAACGGTGGTGGTAGAGCCATGCTAGCATCCATGTTGATAAAAGAAATAAAGGAAAACAGAAAAAGGAGAGGAGAATAGAATGTAAGAAAGAATGAAAAGTGAAGTGTACAGAAAATGGCAGATAAAGGAGGGAGACAGCACAGAGATTACCACACAGACGGTAGAAAATAAATTAGCATAAGCAGTAAAACATTGCTAAAGTAATATGGAGGGATAAAGCTGGATATAATCCACTTGTACAGACGAAAAAAATGATTCCTGGCAATGGTGTGCGTATCCCCATGTAAAGTTTGCATGCTAGGAGTCAAAATAACAGGACAGAAGTGTGCGTATCACTGAAAATACTTGTGACATGCATAATATTGTGTGTATCACAGAAAACACATGTGACACGCACAATGGTGTGCGTTTCACCGTGTAAAGTTTACACACCAGGATCCACAATAAGGGGATTGAAGTTTGCGTATTACTATGAACAACTGTGACATGCGTAATGGTGTGCGTATCACCGTACAAGATTTGTGATCCAGGAGCCAAGATAACAGAGCTGGAGTTTGCGTATGACTGAAAACAATTGTGACACGCGTAATGGTGTGTGTGTCACCGTGTAAAAATGTAAACATCAGGATCCACCATAAGAAGATTGAAGTGTGCGTATCACTGTGAACAATTGTGACACGCATAATGGTGAGTGTGTCACCGTCGCCCCAACGTGAGGAAAACAGGGGGAACAGCAGTTTAACCGCACTGTCTGGAGGAGTGCCTAACCCGAGCAGGAGGAGAAAGTGTGGCGGCAGGCAGTCGGGAACGCCTCTGCCCCTCTGACAAGGGTGACAAGAGTGGAGGGAACCACCTCCTAAGCCGGGAGAATCCGTAGAAACAACGGAAGTGCCTGATGAGTGTGTGCATCCAGCCCCAGAATGAGGAAGAGCAGCGGTGATGGGTCGCAGGACCAGGCAATGACTTTTGTGAAAATCGTAATTGCTGGAGCGCCCGCGACGGAGCTCTGGGAGAAGCCCAGGAGATTGCCAGTACTAAAAGGGAAAATGGAGGATTCTCCTCTGGGGACAGGCGCACAGGAGCAACTAAAGCAGGCGAGGGACAGCCTGTAAATGAATGTAATGTCAAGAAGTGCGAGATAGCCACAGAAAAAAACAAGGTAGCAGCCACGAGATATGCTGTGTCTCCACAGGAGTTTACCAAAAAAACTTGAAAGTGTTCCCAGGAGGGAAGAGTATGCGAGGATCCTTGAGTAATGCAGCGAAGAGAGTACCTTAACCTTGTGGGCCACAAGGTGAATGAACGAAATGAAGACGATGCAGATGTGGTGGATGTAGCCAGAAGGGAAGGAGATCCGTTCTGCTCCCTTACGCAGAACCAGTCGTCGCCAGTGTTATGAAGATGGAAAATCCAGACGCAGGTAAGTCAAAGTGTTTATTTTCGGTCTCCACAATTCCACCAACAAACAGCTTAAGGTAAATAAGATCTCAACGTTATCTCACTCCTGACTGAGGCTCTCCAACATTCTAAGGCAGCCTCACGATCAACAGAAGGGCAATACCAAGGGGGGGGGGGGCGTGGCCGGCAGGGGCAACATGGCGGACGCATCTGAGCTCGCTCCGCCTCATATCCTCATAATCCGGGAAAATGGGGGATATCGGTCCATGCTGAGGCCCAATACTGATGTGGCGATCAGAGGGCTGGCACGAGTCAGCAGCTGGGGAGACGTGCATAGGAACAGACGATCGCCAACAGGGATGGAGTGACGACAGCCTCCGCCTGTGGGCCACACTGCACAGTGAAGTATTGGAATGTGAGCCTGGCCTGGAGGAGTGACCGCCAGCTGGACATCAACGCGAGGAGGTGCCGAAGGGGGATAACGGATGCGGCTGAGGCCCAATACTGATGAGGCGATCAGAAGGAAGGCCAGAGGAGAAATCCGACAGACACAGAGCGGCAACGGCATGGTGTGCATGAGCAGGGGGATGGGCTGTGACATACTACTGCAGAGGAGAGCTCTGGGCCCACGTAGTTAGGTGCTGGGCCTGCGCCGAAAGGAGGTCGTGCAATAGGCCCAGAACACAGCAACTGGCCGCCACCGACTGGAAATGTAGGGAACTCACTCTGCAGGTTGCGAACAGTCGCACTGCCCATATTGTTGGCTCTACCCTGTTGTAGATCGGAGCCTGGTGACCCTCGAAAGGGAACCTTATTGAAGCCGCCTAATTGCCCGTGGCTCTGGGCCCTGTGTATTGGTGCATCGGTGGGACCTGACCACATCAAGCCACCATCGCTGCAAACAAGGTGCGGCATACGGCAGGGTGCTGGCCTTACCCATAGCGTTACTTCTAACAGTGTCCCCACCAGAAGACACAGTACATTGCTCTGTGCAGCCCTTCCATAACATACTGCTGAAAACCTGCAGGGTACATCGTGACAGCCAAGCGAACTGGATTGCCTAGCCTGAAAGATGGGCCGTACTAAAGGTACTGGATCGCGGGCCTCCTCGCAAGTTGCAGGCCCGGTGGACATGGATCAAACGCAATCGACGGCACAGCGGGGCTCCCAGGAGGATCGTTTGGATGCCATCCTGAATGCCATAGAGAGATCCAGAGAGTCGATGGAATCCAAAATTGATAAAGTGGCGCTAGATCTTACATTATTACATGTGGACCACCGGAAACTGAGGGACCAAGTTACTGCTGCGGAACAAGACATAACAGAACCCAAGCCTGCCACTGACTTCCTAGAGAAACAACAAAACGCACATGAGGCCAGAATGCGTTATCTTGAAGATCGAGTGGAGGATGCGGAGGGCCGCTCTAGAAGGAACAATGTCTGCCTGATTGGCTTACCGGAAGGAGCGGAGGGTCAGGACGCAGTCGCTTTTATGGAACAATGGCTCAAAGACATTTTACCCTCCTCCTCTTTTTCTCCATTTTTTACCATAGGCGAGCGCACCTCGTCCCAGCTAGGAAGCCGGCACCTGGCATGGGGGCATGCCCACTTATTTTTAAACTGTTACACTTTAGGAATAGAGATATGATCCTGCGTGAAATAAGGAAACTCTCTGAGGTCAAATACGAGAACATGAAGGTCCTGCTTTTTCCAGACTATACAATAAAGGTCCAGCAACAACGGGGATCTTTCCTGCAGGTCAAACAGAAGCTTCGCCAATTAGACATTTCATACTCACTGCTATACCTAGCAAGATTCCGAGTGATCTCTGATGGCAAAACGAGATTTTGTGATACGCCACAAGACACCTGGGACTGGCTGGAAACTACGGGCCAGTTCTCGGGTCCTCGGCCAGCAGGAATACCATGGACTTGGAACGGTGAGGCAAATAGAGCAAGGAATCGTCATCGATGACTCAAGAAACGGAATCTCGGCCTGTTGGCGGTGCCAGGCCCGGACCAAATTAGACTGGCATGGCAGGCGGCAGTTCGAGTAGCGGAGCGTATAGCTGAAGCCTCAGAGATGATCAGCAAAGAAGGAACACCAATTAATTCCTCGGAAGATGAGGGCTCATCAGTGGCTGGACTGTCAGACGCTGTATCACTACGAATGCCGGATGTAATGCCACAGACTTCTGATGGTATCGTATGGTGTTGTGGGAACAGCACCCGCATCCTGAACTTTCTAACGGACTGCATCTCGATGACAGTTGGTATTGTAACCCTTGTACACTGTTTATTCTGCTGGGGGGTTTGCATATTTATCACTGAACTAAGGTCCACACACGGTACTCCAGGGCTACTCTAACTTTACACGTCACTGCACGCAAAGACATGAGAAATATAGGGGATTTCATAGTGGCATGCCTCGCACGGCCGTACACTCCCCTACATTCTCCCTTACGTAGGGAACCAGTTGGTTCCCTAAGTATGACGCAGAAGCCCCATATCTGGTAGTGTATGGTGCACTAGTGGCCTGGCAGCCGGTTATGTTCCGATATTTGGGTGTAAGAATATATCACACTGACCAGGATATTACAGATGGTAACCTATCCAGAGCGGTTACAGCTTTAAGATCCCAAATAGAATTTTGGAAAACGCTTAACCTCTCTGTTGCGGGCAGGGTGGCGCTCATTGAGATGGTGATGCTACCCCATTTGCTTTATTATTTTGTTAACCTTCCGTTATTTTTACCAGCGTCCTTTTTTGCTCCTTGGAGGGAATATTGAGAGACCTCATATGGTGCAATACGCGTTGCAGGGTGGCGCTCGCCAAACTATATTTACCCCAGACGCAAGGAGGCCTGGCCCTGCCAAACATGGAACACTATTATCTGGCGTCCCAGATACAATGGGTGGCGAAATGGGTGGTGGAGCTACACCTCACTGATATGGCAGGATGTGGTCCCCCCGTACACGTTGGATAGACTTCTCTATATCTTTCATCCATGCACCGGACCGCACACATCGCTCCCCCTCCTGGTACAGATAGCTCAGAACTGTTTCTTTAGGGCTTTACTTCTCACTAGACATTTAAGGCTGTATGCGCCCTCCATCCCGCTACTAGATATGCCAAAAGGGGGGGGTGGGGGCAGAGCGTCAGAGCTTATGGCCTGGCACAAAGCTGATATACACACATTGGGAGACCTATATGCGGAGGGTGCGCTGCAGACTTTCACTTCCCTGACTGATGAAGAGGTTTGAGTCCCTCCTGGACTCTTCCTAAACCATGCCTCCTGGCTAGCCACACTGGGGCAACATCTCGCAAGAACCTCAGACATGTCTCCTGATGCAGTATATACACGTGATGGGTACGGGACGACACCTTACAAAATGGGTTGCAGAATCAATCCATGAACACACTGCGAATTTAGATTTAGAGCTCTTGCGAAACAGATGGGAAGTGGACCTGACACGCCAGTACACACCTAAAGAATGGACCATGATGCTGGAGAGCCCCAGACAGATTCCCAGAAATGCTAGATTTAGGTTGATCCAACTTTACATAGTTCACAGAGCATATCTATCCCCAGATAAAATTAACAGGTTCTTTAATAGAGTAGATGCATGATGTCCATCCTGCAAACTGCCAGATGCCAATATGCTGCATATGTTATGGTCATGCCCCAAATTGCATGACTATTGGCACGGAGTGATTCAATTATTGTCCACAAGCACAGATAGGGCATTGCCGAACACGTGGGAGGCCTGCATTAAAGGGATCTTTGCCAGAAGTAAGAAACATAAAGCTACCTCTAGATTTTTAGATCTAGGCTTGGTGGTGGCCAAAAGACTTGTCACACAACGATGGAAAGCTGAAGACCCTTCGTCGTTGAAAGCCTGGTCCCACTCCATGCTGAACTGGGCCATAGCTGAGGGCGTCTCATTGCTAATGGAAGTTTCCCTTGAATTGCGCAAATATCCTATCTAAAATGTCTGGAACACAATCTTGACGGCGCTCCAATTAGAAATAGCTCCAAAAGACCCCCCTGACATTCTTAACGCCAACTAACCTGGCCTACACGTAGGCCACAACACGACCCGTAAACAGTACCGTCTGGAACCTGTAGCACACATTATGCACCTTAGACCTGCATGTTGTATCATGATAACAAGACTGGTGAATCTAAAATTGCGGAAATGGCACTGTTGTGGCAGACACGCGCAGCCTCTCGCCACTCCAGCCCACCCCGTTCCCCTCCCCTCATGATTTGTCGTTATAAGTTCTGATGTTATATATATAGTTGTATGATCATCAATCCTGACAATATAACATGGTCGAAAGGAGTCATTAGAAATGTCTGCATTGAACAAGTATATGAGCGGGTAGGCACCTTTAGTATGTTTATAACTTGATATGGCATCATGTCACAATCAACATCATCTATGAGCAGTATCGGATGCAAGACTTCATGATGTATAGATCTGGATTCTGTATATGCTATCTGCTTACATACAGGTGTACTGCCTCACATTATTTGATTCTTGAATATGCCTTCTGGTTCGATTGGTAATGTGTATGCTTGTAACATTTATAACTTATATTAAAAATATAATAAACAGATCAAACAAAAAAAAACAGAAGGGCAATACCAAAGAGGGAAAGGAGGAGGGGGAAAAAGAGGGGGAGCAAGGACACAGGAAAATAGGCATGCTATATAGATAACCAAAATATATTAAGGAAGCAGTGAACTATAACAACAACATTAGGTAAGAAAATATAACAATTTCTAAACAAACAAGCGTTGGCTAAGCCAAAAGGCAACACCAAACTTACTGACTTTGCAATTGCTTGTTTATTATTAGCATCACTCCACGACAATGACTATTTTGGAAGGTTCGTGAAAAATAGTGCATTTCAAAGAACATTAGGCAGAAATATTGGTTGACACTATGTAGAATGTTACATAGAGTTTGTTCCCCTTGAAATCTTTAGGAAATCTGAGACAAAGCATACAGTGTAAAGCAGAATCTCTGGTGAAACTTATTGACATTTAAAGACAACTTTACATGGAGTTTCTGGGCATCTGCACATGGAATGTTGGGAATGAATGAAAACATGTTTTCAATGTATACAGTTTTAAAGTGGGGCTAGAGCATTGTCTCCTAACAATATATATTTTTTTAAAGTAGCACAATTAGCGGGAAACATTGATCATAAATTATTAGTTTGCAAGTTTAGTTTAACAGTGTGTATCCAAGTGAGAGCAGGTCAAAGAATTCAAATGATTTAGTAAGCAGTCTTTCTGCCAGTACAGAGGTACACTGGCAGAGATGTGTATATGTTCTGCGTGCTGGGAAAGTGAATGAGCTTCCGATGTATATTTACAGTGCAGTGTGCAGTTTTAGGATGAAAAAGCTGCATCTGGTGTGTGTACCAGCAGGGAGCTGTGCCGATAGTGGCAGAGGTGTAACAACCTTATAAAACGTATATTGGACCTGGGCATATTATTATTATAATACAATTTAAGCACTGGCACACAACAATATACCCTATTGTCCTCTCCACCTCCCACATTTCTTGATGTGGCTAGGTTGAAAGCATCTCCTTTCCCTCAAACCACCTCTTTGTCTTCAGTATATTTTAAGGAGTAAAGAGATATTAATTAAAACCATAGAAAGTATACAGAAGAGGAAAACTGTTTGAAAGACCTAAACTGGTGATCATAAAACAACTGAAACATGAAAATGCATTTTTTTGCTATAATTAAACTGCTTTTAGGTCAAACTTCATTCCAAAGTAGCCACCAAAACCTACTGTTAATTTCAGAAATTAAAACATGTAAAGCTGATATTACCTTGTGAGGCTCTTGAAACTGGCTATGTTGCCTTCCATTCCTGCACTTTGCTTCACTTTTTCTTTCTGTTAAAATAAAAGGAAAGCGAAGGTTGATCAGCTAGAACAAACAAACGCTTTTATAATTTTCCAAACTAAGAGTGTATGTGCTGCAAATGTCTCTGTGCACGGCATCAAGAAGAAAGATGAGTGGCCGAGCGAGCATCCTAGAGTGATGATTGGTGGATCCATGTTCTTACTTGGTTATCATTCCTACTGGGCTGCCTGTGGGACGGTTGCTTCTTTCCTTTCCTTCCTCGAGGGCCTATTTCTATAAATTAATAAACTTCAGCTTTTCATTTTCTTCACCGCTTCCTTTGGCTTATTACAAGGACGATACAACACAACACCCTCAAAAACAGGCTTTCACTGCAAGCATTTCAATAAAGACCACGTCCCTGTAATGGCTGCCACAACAAGTTGTCCATGTTGTGGCCAGCCAGTCCAGAAGGGGGGCCTCTTTGGGTCAGGACATGCTCACTCACCTTGGCCCCTTATATTTTTAGGTCTCGCCCTGAAAGTCAGCGCTTCAGCGCTGGCTCTGGGCGAGACATTTTGTAGTGGGCTTGCAGAAATGCAACCACAACTTTTGGCTGGCCTAGAGCATGCGAGTACGCGCAGAGTAACGCGCATTCCTCGCATGCTCCAGGCGCCATATGTCTTTCCTCTCACTTGCTCCTCCCCCTCCCCCACCACAGAGCGCTTCTCGGGGCCGCGCGGCCGTGTCACTTTCACGGCCGCGCGTCACTTGCTCTCCCGCTCCTCCTCCCTCCCCCACCACAGAGCGCGTCTCGCACGGCCGCGCGGCCAATGCTTGTTTATGTGTGTGCCTCGGTCTGAAGAGCGTGTGTTGCTGAACCTGCCCTCCAGATGAAGGAGGCGGATTGCAGCTGGTGTAATTACTACTGTTTTGTTGCCCTAACGTAGTTGCTAAGTGACCGTCGCAGCGGCAGCCCTCCTTGCTGCTTACAGCTTGCTGGTGTAACATCCGATTGCAGGGGAGATGTACAAATGACAGTGTGCGTTGCTAGCGACCTTTTTTTAATTTGTTGTAAAAGGATGTCCTTGTTGCTCAGAATGCTCCGAGGGGGTGCCTGCTGCGCCTCTTAGTTTCACCTTTATTGTGTGCGTGGGTTGTGAAAAACAAATGTAGGAACATGCCTCTAATGAAGCATTGTGAGTGTACGAATGTTTTTGCCTGACTGATACAAATAGCAGCACTTACTGTGATAAATACGTAGTGTTCTTTGATGCACGTCACCACTTGTGTGGGTGGTGGATGTGTGCGTGGTGGTGCCTGCTGCCCTTATTTTCCAGCCTGGCGGACATTTACATTTGGGCGCATTTTAAAACGCCAAGAGCGCTCCAAGAGCAACCGTGGGCGCTTCTATTATTTCAAAATCTGCTTGTTCTGTTGCTACGAATGACAAAAAAATATAACTGTGAACATCTGCTGGGGGCATGTTCGTCTGTGAATTGATTTCAGTCTGAGAATGTGTGACTTTATTTCAGGGTCTTTCCTTTTAACATCTGCTCAAGATCCATCAAGTCTTTTTTTGATGCAGTAATGTTATTTTGGTGTGCATTCTCTTTTGGAAAAAGCTTGGTAAATTCTAGACGCACGTTATTTTACTATAAAATCTCCTTTACATGTGGTGTTATGTCACCTTTGTGTTTAAATAGCCATTAATATCATTCTAAAGCTATAGATGATTTGGGGCTCTTTCATTGTTACCCACAGGATTACTGACAGGTTGCATGCAGTGTTTAATTTGTGTCCATGGTTTCATGTAATGTGCATCGGCACTCATTTTTGGGACAGGGACTTACTTTACATCATCAGACTACAGCAAGAGAACCACAAGCATTGGCAACACCAACCTTTGCTGTGGAGCATGGCTAACGTTTTTAAACAAGCATTGGCATAGCCAATAGGTCTCGCTTTTGGGACCTTATAAGTGTTTACCCATGCAACAGTTGATGTTGTTGCACCAAGGATATTGTGCTGCATAACTAAATACTTATAAGGTCCCAAAAGCGAGACCTATTGGCTATGCCAATGCTTGTTTTAATTCATTTTCAGGTCGCAAGGACCATTTCCCTGAGACCTTTAATGGCTGCAATACCATGAACATTCCAGAAATACTCACGTTTTTTCCCCTTCATGCCCACCCAGGGACACTCTTTAAATGCTAATGTCTCAAAAACTTACGAACTGATTACACCAAATAACAAATTACACATATATATATATATATGTCTATATGTGTGTATATATATATGCACATATATATATACACACACACACACACACACCCACACGCTTTCAGCCAGCTCTCTTTATCCATTGGCCTATCAGTGTGTTCACATTTTGTCCCGCCCACCTCAGATTAGGGCACAGGGTTAGCCCACTTAAACTATTTGCTGAAGGCATTCTGTTCTTGCACAGTGTGTACTTTCATACAAAAAGTAGCCCCTCGTACAGTTTTCCAAACATGTTTGCAAACATTGGCAAAGTCAAAAGTTAGCAGACCTTTTGTTTTTGTTTTTATTTAAATGATACGGTATTCTACTTATTAATAGGTGCTTCCAGTCAGCCCTTTCCATCCACTGGTCTGTTGTTTTTATTAACATGTTTCTTCTGCCTATCAAAGCATGCAGCGTTGTGCATGTGTCAGCCTACTGCAACCATTGGCTAACTTCACTGTGAGTGACTACGGTCTGCTCTTTCACAAGGAGCGAATCCATACACATAGTAGTTCGATTCAGTGCCAGGGATTTCTATGTCAAGGTGTACTTTCTGAGCCCCAAAAATATGTTTGCTTTACGCGCCAAAGATTTTTTTTCCCATTGGCGAGGGCCCAGCATTTCCCCCAATAATAAAGTTTTACAAAAAAAATAACGAAATAAGTAGTGAGAAAGTCAAAAGACCAGCAGTCAACACCAGACCTACTCAGCGGTGGCCAGCACGGACCTGAGGTAGGGGGCGGGGGCAGGAGGGGGGGGGGAGGATGTAGGAGGCGGAGAGGACGCAGGGGAAGCAGCTATAAAAAAAATACATAAAAAATTAAAACTTACCTTTTTGCCACTTCCTTGCCGAGTCTCTCCTCTGTAGTCCTTCCCTCACTCGGCCACAGGAAGCACACCCAAGCTCCCAGTCAGCCAATCACAGCATGTTTCGGCGCTCAGACACTGACTGGAGGCCTGGGCATGTTCTCCACGTAGGCTGCCATGCAGCCTGCATGGAGAGCATGCGAAGTGCACAAAACTGATTTGGGCGGCCCGAGAGGGCCGTCCAAGCAGTCATTGCGCACTTTAGGAGGGTGCTACCAGGCCCTTAGTAGTGTCGAAACATCAGCCTCTCAAACAGTTATTTATACCTTCATTAAAGCTTCGGCTGATTATTTCAGATGATGAATATATCATCTGAGGCCAAATTAAAGCCATAAATGCTTATGGCTAACACATTGTTTATAAGAATCCGTCCAGGATTTGATTGGCCAAGGCCAATGAAAGACTGAATGATTTTCTTCTCGCCATGCACGTTCGTCAGGGCATTGAATAAACATGCAAAACAAGTATCTTGCCTTCTTAGCATGACACTCCTTCATATAGATGTTTTATTCGTCTTGTAAAATCCATTGTAATTGTATGTACATTTCTCTAAATCAGGAGCAATGGGCCTGATTTAGGTTTCGGTGGACGGATTACTCCATTACAAGGTTCTGGATGTCCTGTCCGCCTCACAGCACCGGTTGAAGTAGTTGCCGGCCCCATCAGGATTACAAAATCCACAGAAACACCACTGGCGTTTTTCCTCTACAACACTTCGCCTGCTGCAAGCATGGAGATGGCCCGTGAAACTCCATCCGGAAATGTATAAACACATGCAGCAAACCGCCTGCGCACACCAATTGCTGCATGCTATTTCCCAAAATCTTGTGAGCAGCAGTAATGTTCTCGCCCCGCTTGAATGACAGATTCCTGAGCTCTGGGGTGCAGTGGGGGTTAGGCAATTGCTGGAGGAATTCCAGGTTGAATTCCCGCTCGCTTGTAATTGTCCTCTTGAATGTCAGCCACTAGGTGATGAAATGAGAGAATATTGTACACTAACAATGATGATAAAGAATACTTTAATACAATGTTAGATTTCTTTTTGAGTCTGTACACTTATGCAGTGTTTGTCTATTTGGTCTCTCAATTAACTTATTTCTGCCTATATTTGTATATTCACAATCTTTGTTTGATGGCTACTCGTGTAACACACCATGGATAGACATATTTATCTTGATAATATTTATATTAACTCTCAACGTCTGGAGAGCACCAATAACTTGTGAAATCCGTTTTTATGATGATCTGAGACTAACTTGTATGGAAAACCTGAAATGGTTATTTTTTTCAGTTGCCACTTCTGAAAATTGTGTGATTCTGGGCAAATCACTCAAGGTTCCTGTCCCTTAAAGATTGTAAATGTGTGTAATGTAATGCACGTGTTAATATGTGAAATGTAATGTCGTTATGTAATTAAAATAAATGTATAAACCCCTACTTGATGCAAGCAATTTTATGCTGTCTTCCTACCCCCATTAATATATATCATTACACTGTGGCTGGGTGCATGCTATAACAATACTACTATGTACATACCTTGCAGAGGTATAGCTACATTTCAAGCAAAATTAGGTTGGTTACCCACTTCAACGATAGAATGTGTTCAAAGAATTTGGGCTCTAATGCATCACTTACTTTTTTTTAACATATATTAATATGCCATTTGTCTCTGAAATAAGGAACAGTACATTTCTTTTGAGGCTTCTAAATAAGGGTATAATCTGTATTCTTTTTAAAAACATACCTGTTATAAGAAATTATACGTGGGCCCCAATGCTTATAGAGGGAGCAGTCTTGTCCCAAGTTCAGGAACTTTACAGTGAGTATTACACTGTATTTTATACAAAGTTATTGGTCATGAATGTAGTTTATAGTGACAAGTATGTGAATCTTTCTTTATGGATATTACTAATCATAGACATTCAGCATTTTTATTTCAAAATCTTTTTATTGATTTTATATCAAAACAACAAGAATGCAAGTGCGACAAACATGGTTTCTAGGCTAACAGTTACAGATATTGAAGAAAGCACACACATCTTGTTTCCAAGATCTTAGCCTCTCTTAACATCTTACATTTATGTCCCTCCCTCGTTCATCCAATCGTTCACGTGTAACGTACCTCAGGTGTGTCCTGAGGTGGGACAGTAGCTGATTGACACTTGTGCTTCTTGCCCAAACATTGAAGTATTGAAAGATACAGCGGAGCAAGGCGAAAAAAGAGAAAAAAAGAAAAAGCAAACCAACATATAATCAAAAAACAACATATGCATCATGGTGGTTACGTAGCGTCTCTGGTCGATTTGGGGTGAGGTTTAGTGGACGGGACGGGGCACGAGTCTCCCTCCTCCATAGCCTTCTTTGTGATAGGCCTCCAATCCCTTAAATATGAAAGAGATGGAGAGCTCTTAATCTGGGCCACATGCAAATAAGGGCAGACCTTCTAAGTATTCCACCAGAGGGGACCAAATATACTCGAACCCCCTTCGTGCATCATCTGCTATGTCTGTCATTCGCTCCAATGCTAGCGCTCGCCATAGCCTGGTATGCCATTGCGTGAGGGATGGGGCCTCCGCCTTCTTCCAGGCAGCCGCTATTGCCATTTTGGCGGCACTCAAGCCCAGCCACATAATGGAACGGTCCCCATATGTTTGACGTTTCAGGTTAGGATCCCGGATCCCAAGGAGGGTATGTTCCATGGTGTCTGGAATCGGGTAGCCTAGAATCAGTTTGATTTGAGATAGAATCTCTTTCCAGAATGGCTGGATAGAGTGGCAGTCCCACCAGATGTGGTGAAAGTCTCCCAGGAGCCCGCAACCCCTCCAGCATCTGTCTGTGGTGTTGGGAAATATTTTATGTAGTTTCTGGGGGTGGAGGTACCAGTCATACATAATTTTATAGTGGGCCTCTCTCAGATTCATAGAGCGATTATGTTTGGCAATGTCTTTGTATAGGGAGCCCCATTGTTTCTTCCCCAGAGGGGTGGCGAGGACAGAGTCCCAACATTTTCGGTGCCTCGGGGTCCCCTGTGGGCTCAATGCCCGGATGAGGGAATACAGGAAGGAGATGGTTACCTTGGTAGAAGCCCCTGATTGTGCAAATTTTTCAATTGGGAGCAGGTCCCTGGTCGCAGCCAGCCGCACCTGGGGTTGCTGCACCCAGTTTTTGAGCTGAAGGTAATGGTAGTCTTCTGTAGGTTGCAGCTGGAAAGCCTTAACACATTCCTCGAAAGTTAGGAGTTCCCCTTTTTTGTATAAGTCGGATATCGTAAGGCAGCCACCCGCCCTCCACCCCCTAAATGGCCTCTCGTGAAGCACCGGGGGAAAGTCCGGATTAAAGTGAATGAGGGAATAGGGGGATGGAAAGGTTGTCAAGAGTAGTTCCCGTGTAAGCGCATCCCATACCTGGAGAGTGGTAGCCGTGGGGGTGCTGATGTAAGCATTTGGGGGCCTGTGTTGTTTCTTCTTCCATAAGAGATCCCAGATAGTCCTGCCTGTGATCTGCCGGTCCATATGGAGCCAGTGTTTCTCGGATTCCCTAAGGAACCATTCTGTTATCAATCGGAGTTGGGCCGCTCTGTAGTACCCCAGGAAATCCGGAAGGGCCAAACCCCCCTCCCCACGCGATGTAGTTAAAACACGATGTGATAAACTGGCCCTCTGTCCCTGCCAGATGAATTTAGTAGTTAATTTTTTCAGTTCTGCAAAGTGTGCCCTGTCCACTGGTATCGGTAACCCTTGGAATAGATATAGCAACCTAGGGAGGACATTCATCTTAAGGGCATTGATTCTCCCTATCCATGAAGTGAAGGCAGATCCCCATCTAATCAGGTAGGGGGGGTAATTGGCCTTATAGAGGTTGGTTACTTTAGGAGTAAGTCTCACCCCCAAATATGTGATTTCTTTGCGGGCGCAGCAGAAAGGGGAGGTCTCCTCCAGCACCACCATCACCTCTCTAGACAGAGTCAAATTGAGCAGGAAAGATTTAGAGAGGTTCACCTTGAAGCCCGAGACTATTTCAAAACACTTGAGCTCCGCCTAAATGGCCGGCAGAGAGTTCAGGGGATCAGTGACGGGTAGGAGGACATCGTCCGCAAAGAGGGAAATCTTATGCTGATCTGAGCCAAATGTCACCCCTCTAATATCTGGATTTGCCCTGATCCATTCCGCCAGAGGCTTTTTACTTAGGGCAAAAAGCAGGGGGGAAAGCGGGCAACCCTGGCTCGTCCCCCGCGAGAGATTGAAGGAGTCCGAAGCCACCCCATTTACCAGTACTTGGGACCTGGGAGAATAATAGTTTGCCCTTACCATGCCAATAAAGGCTTCACTGAACCCAAAACCTCTCAGCGTTTGAATCAAAAAAGACCAGTCAACCCGATCGAAGGCCTTTTCCAAGTCTAGTGAAAGAAGGGCCGCCGGGATGCCTTTTTTTCTGGACTTTTTCTATGATGTGCACTATTCTTCGCAGGTTGTCATGGGTCTGACGACCTTTGATAAATCCCGATTGGTCCGCGTCTATTAGGGATGGCAGAACGTTTTCAAGGCGACTAGCCAATATTTTAGAGTATAGCTTTGCATCGGGATTTAGCAGGGCAATGGGCCGATATGAGGCACATGCTTTGGGGTCTTTCCCTGGTTTAGGTATGACGCTAACTAGAGCTTCTCCCATGGAATCAGTTACCCTCCGAGAAGTTACAATATCGTTAAAAAGAGCTACCAAGTGAGGAGTCAGCTCAGGTGCGAATGTATGGTAGAATTGAGCACTTAGCTCGTCCGGGCCGGGGGCTTTTTGCAGCTTGAGCGCATCAATCATCCTCTGAACCTTGTCTCCCGAGATGGGGCGGCTTAGTTCTTCGTTCATAGAGTCCGAAATACTATGGAAGGTTATGGGATCCAAGATATCTTTCTTGGTTTTGGTTTTCTAATGAGTCGGCAGTGTATAAGGTGTGATAACATTTCCCAAAGGCGTTAGCTTTTCCCTATTCGCTTAAATGAGAGACGCCTGCGTCGTCCACAATTTGTTTGATATACTCTTACTCCTGCTTCGTCCTAAGCTGTCGTGCCAGTAAGGTACCTATTTTGTTCCCCCCATCATAGCCTCGGTCTTGAAGGTGCAAAATAGTTTTCTCAGCTCTGTTGGTGTATATGGTCTTTAACTTTCCCCTCAGTGAAGTGGTTTTCCGCATTGTCTGGGTCGAAGGGGTATCTTTGTGTGCTTTTTCTGCTTTTTGCAGTTCCTCCTCTAACAGGAGTCTCTTCCTCCTCTGTTGGTTTTTGAGTGTGGTGGCCAACTCGATGCATTTGCCCCTTATGACCGCCTTAAAGGCATCCCAATTATTCGCATAGGATGTGAGTGCTGGGTCGTTGGTATGAAAATAGTCTGTGATAGCTTTTCTTAATTCATCCCTAAGGAGTCTGTCCCTGCTTAGGAAGTTAGGGAAGTACCACCTCACATGCTTCGAGCGCGGGTCGGCCAGTCAAATATCATCTCCAGGGGGGCATGGTCAGAGAGGCACAGCGGGTGGAACCTAGCTCCCAAAACTGTATAAAAAAAGAGATTGACTGATGAAGGTATGGTCTATTCTAGAATAAGTTCAATGGGTGTGGGAGAAGAAGGAGTAATCCCTTGTGGTAGGGTGTACCCTACCACAAGAATCTAGCAGACCCATGTGTTGAAGGGAAGTTTTGAGCGTCTTGTTAAATATCCCCCCTGCTGTCCTGTGCGGGTGCGCTGTGTCTAATGCCGGGTTCCATATTAGATTAAAGTCCCCCAATAGGATTATGTCTCCCCTGGCAAACCCTTCAAGCGTTGTTAAAAATGCCTCTAAGAAATCATGTTGACCGGTATTGGGAGCATAAACTATGGCAATGGTACAAAGTCTTCCCCTTAAGTCTCCTCGAGCTATCATGAAATGCCCTGCCTTTTCTGTTTTAGTAGCATGAAGACTGAAGGGGACTGAGGAGTGAAAGAGAAGGGCCACCCCGTTCTGCTTCGTGAGGGCTGAAGAGCAAAGGATCTGTGGATAAAGTTTGTGTTTCAAACGCGACTCGTCACTTTTCCTTAAGTGGGTTTCCTGCAGGGCTGCTATCATAACATGGTGGTCGACTAAACATTTTCATAGGCTATGTCTCTTATTAAGGGAATTGAGTCCCCTAACATTCCAGGACAAACAATTAACCGCCATTAATCAAACTGTAGCAACTCCCCCCATCTCGTAGCTCCCGACCCTCCCTTTCCCTGAGAGAACACATTTCCCCACCCTCCTCCTCCCCCCAACGAGTACGCATAAGCAAACCAGTAAGCGAACACCATGATGCAAAACAGATTAACAAATGTAAGTGAAAACTTAGAGCTCTGCGACTCTCTATCCCAGAAGAGAGCCACGTTCGGAGCATCTCTAGGGGCAATCCCATTTCCGCTCCCAGCACCCCCTTAACGTAATCGTTTAAACGCTTGACTGCTTACAAATGATTATCTCCTACCTTGAGTAGAGACTTCACCCCTTCACAGCCCACCACCCTTGAGTCCTTCATCTTCTGGATATTCGACTTCTGAGTCTCCAGGTGGGGCCCACATCATAATAGTTTATATATTCAAAACTCACTACCAGTCTACCTGGCCCGGGTAGCTCAATGTCCGGAGTCCATTGTCTGCCCGCTGGTCAACCCATTGATTTCTTGCCTCCCCGTCTCTGCATCTGCCAGGTGCCTCCGGCGCGCCGCTCCCCCTGGCGCTCCTCTCTTTCGTCCCTTGTGGCTGCCGCTTGGCTCGTGGGATAAATCTTGATACCCAGCAGGTCCGCCGCCTCTTCCAGGTCCGTACAGTGCAGGTGCTTGTTGTCTTTCGTGAATGCTAAACCAAATGGGTAGGTCCAGCGGTACTTTATTTGGCACTCTCTTAGGGCCTCCATGACCAGCCTAAACCGTTGCCGGCGGGCGAGGGTGGCTTGGGCGACATCTTGGAACAGTGAGCAGGTCGTCTTCTGGAATGTGATTTTGTAGTGACCTCGTGCTTTCTGTAGGACTTGTTCTTTTACTTTGAAGGAGCTGAATTTTGCTAAGATGTCTCTGGGCCTCCTGTTTTCTCCTGGGAGCCGTGGTCCCACTCTGTGGACCCTTTCCAGTTGCACCTCCGGACTTTCATCTCCCAGTAACGTGGAGAAGAGCCCCACCATGAACGCCCCTAGGTCGGGCCCCTTGCAACCCTCCTCCAGACCTCTGACCCTAATATTGTCCCTCCAGGAGCGATTTTCAAGGTCCTCGCATTTGAGTACCGCAGCTCGTAATTGGGTGTGTAGGTCGGCAGATTTCTCCTCAACGGGTTTTACGCGGTCAGCCAGTTCTTGACATTTAGCCTCAAGGTCTAACGTACGAGCCCCCACTGAGTATACCGCTGCCTGAAGGGCCGTCATCTTGCCCCCCATTTCCGCTTTGAATGCGTCGAAGGAGGCCCCTATGTCTGCCCTGTTGTCTTCCCGGAGCTCCTTCCTGAAGTCTCGCAACTACGCCATTAGGTCCTCCCTTGTTAGCGCCATGTCACCTTTAGGCGGTGTCGTGCCCTCCTTGTCTGCCCCTGCCCCCGTTGGGGTAAAGTAGCTGGAGACTTTGGATGATTGGGTCTTTTTGGGTGGCATATGGAACTGTACACGCGGCCAAGACCGGGCCTCCGAGCGGGTGGTCCCAGGATCCGGTCTCCGCCCTTCAACAGCGGTCCGAGGTGCTGTGGCTAGGGGCTGAGGCATCAGGGGTGAGGATCCCTTTTTGACCGTCTGGAGGGGTAAGGCTCTCGCTCACTGCTCTGTGGTAGGCATCCAAGCACCCTCCTGAGGATGACTTTTAACGTTTACCCCCCACTCAGCAATTCAGGTCCACACACGAGGCCTCCACGAGGCTACAGGATTGCCTGGCCGATGCCATCTTGAGGTCAGACAATAGTCAATGGAGGTCCTGCCAGCAGTTCGGCCAGCCCCAGGCTTCTCCACAGTTTATTGTGCCATTTTCATCATGTGGCTGCCGGCCCCCGCACTTATCAACTCTTCCCCCCTCTCCTCACCGAGTGCGTCATCTGCCTGCTCTATATCACGATTACGCCGCCTCGGAGGTAGGGGGGGGACTCTCCAGTGAACTCGCTCCCTTGGACTGTGGCCAGGTATTTTCTCCTCCGCTCACCTCGTAGCGGAGAACGGAGGTCTCTTGAAGCGCGAGCTGCGGTACCACACCTTACGGACCCCCGGCCCGATAGCGAGCCCCGACTTCGGTCCCGGGCTCACTACTCCGTGGCGGTCGCCATCTATGTTGCTTCCGCCGCACTGCCAGGAGTCTTTGTTTTAGTTCTTCCTCAGCGGTCTCCGGGCAGCAAAGACACGCTGCAGGCGTCCCTTCCAGCCGCTCATAAGTTCCTCCACTCCTGGGCTCAAGAGCGATGCAGTAGAATTCTTCTTAATCCCCGGGGCCAGGAGTGGAGCCGAACGGATTCACGTCCGTTCGGCCATGATGGTTGGCCACGCCCCCCCCATTCAGCATTTTTAATGATGATCAATTTTAGAATCAAAGTACAAAACTAGTTCTTCCCAAAATGTAATTGTATGATTACATTTCATCCAAGAAATAAACATTGAAAAGCTAATGACATTTCTAGTCCTGCAGCTGTGAATATTTTTTAAACTAAGGCATGGGTAATTATTCTAGTAAAAATGATATAAAATGAATAAGAGTAATAGAAAGATATCCACAAAGATGTGCTTTAAGTGCAATTGGATCAAGTGAATAAAGAACTTGTAAAATGTTATACTGTATTTTGGTTGGCTCAGTGTTTCTTTCTTTGGGAGACCTACTAAGGTACCGATTACGAGTAGATTAGGGCGGTATCCTCAGGTGGGATATTGCTATGCTCAATTACAACTGTCCCTCTGTTCACTCACCTGGCGATTCAGGGTATAGGAGTTGGTATTCTCCTCTCTCAGGGGTACAGGTAAAACAGCCTATGCCCCTCATTAAAACCTCTGCTGCCCAACCATCAAACTTCCAAAGGCCTTGTTGGAGTCAGTAGCCACCCATGACTGTGGGTGAGAATACAATCTGAGTGCACCTTCAAGCGACAGGACCTTCACCTTCTGCTGCGAAACGAAGAAACATCCACCAAAGAAAGAAAAACAGAGTCAGCCAGAAGCCACACAAAAAGACAGAAAAACAGAGCGGTCTGCTCACTGAGAGGATTATCATCCATGTAACTGGCATTTGGCTGCTGTAGATGTGGTGGACCAATCAATCAATCAATCACGGCATTTATAGAGCGCGCTACTCACCCGGGAGGGTCTCAAGGCGCTGGGGGAGGGGGTAAGTTACTGCTCGAACAGCCAGGTCTTGAGCTGCTTCCTGAAGGCGAGATGGTCCTGGGTTCGCCGAAGGTGAGTGGGGAGGGAGTTCCAGGTCTTGGCCGCCAGGTAGGAGAAGGATCTTCCTCCGGCGGTGGTTCTGCGGATGCGTGGTACGGTGGCGAGGGCGTGGCTGGTTGATCGTAGCTGGCGTGTGGGCGTGTAGAAGGACATGCGGTCGTTGAGGTACTTTGGGCCCAGGTCGTGGAGGGCCTTGTGTGCGTGGGTGAGGAGTCTGAACGTGATTCTCTTGCTGACGGGGAGCCAGTGCAGGTCTTTCAGGTGTACGGTGATGTGGCTGTGTCGGGGGATGTCCAGGATGAGTCGTGCGGAGGCGTTCTGGATGCGCTGGAGTCTCTTTTGAAGTTTGGCTGTGGTTCCGGCGTAGAGGGTGTTCCCATAGTCCAGTCGGCTGGTGACGAGTGCCTGGGTGACGGTCTTCCTGGTTTCAGTGGGGATCCATCTGAAGATCTTGCGGAGCATGCGCAGGGTGTTGAAGCATGAAGATGAGACGGCGTTGACTTGTTTGGTCATTGATAGGGAGGAGTCCAGGATGAAGCCCAGGTTGCGTGCGTGGTCCGTTGGCTTGGGTGCGGTGCCCAGGGCCGGGGGCCACCAGGAGTCGTCCCAGGCGGAGGGTGATGAGCCCAGGATGAGGACTTCCGTCTTGTCTGAGTTCAGTTTAAGGCGGCTGTTCCTCATCCAGTCGGCGACGTCTCTCATCCCGTCGTGCAGGTTGGCTCTGGCGGTAGTGGGGTCGTTGGTGAGGGAGAGGATCAGCTGGGTGTCGTCGGCGTAGGAGATGATGTTGAGGTTGTGTCGGCGTGCGATGGCTGCGAGGGGGCTCATGTAGACGTTGAAGAGGGTCGGGCTGAGTGAGGATCCTTGTGGAACGCCGCAGATGACTTCGGTGGCTTCGGATCTGAACGGGGAGAGGCGGACTCTCTGGGTTCTTCCGGCGAGGAACGAGATGATCCATTCCAGTGCTTTCTCTCGGATTCCGATGTTGCTGAGGCGCTTCACTAGGGTGCGGTGGCAGACGGTGTCGAACGCCGCGGAGAGGTCCAGGAGGATGAGGGCAGCTGTTTCCCCGTTGTCGGTTAGGGTTCTGATGTCGTCGGTGGCTGCGATAAGGGCGGTCTCGGTGCTGTGGTTGGCCCGAAACCCGGACTGCGAGGGGTCGAGGGATCCATTCGTCTCGAGGAAGGCGGCAAGCTGTCTGTTGACGGTCTTCTCGATGACTTTGGCCGGAAACGGAAGGAGCGAGATGGGGCGGTAGTTCTTGAGGTCGGTGGGGTCCGCCGTTGGTTTCTTCAGGAGGGCGGTAAGCTCGGCGTGCTTCCAGCTCTCCGGGAAGGTGGCGGTGCGGAAGGAGGAGTTGATGATGTCCCGGAGATGGGGTGCGATGGTGGCGTCGGCTTTGTTGAAGACGTGGTGTGGGCAGGGGTCGGTTGGTGATCCGGAGTGGATGGAGTTCATCGTGCGGGTGGTGTCTTCGGTGTTGATCGGGGTCCAGTTGCAGAGGGTGGTGGTGGCGGGCATTGGTTCGGCGGTAGGGTGCGTTGTTTGTGCGTTGAAGCTGTTGTGTATGTCGGTGATCTTGCGGTGGAAGAACGCGGAGAGTGAGTTGCAGAGGTCTTGCGAGGGGGTGATGTCGTTACTTCCGGCGCTGGGGTTGGAGAACTCTTTGACGATGCTGAAAAGTTCCTTGCTGTCATGGGCGTTGTTGTCCAGTCGTTCTTTGAGTGCCGACTTCTTGGTGGCACGGATCAGCTGGTGGTGTTTGCGGGTGGCGTGCTTGAGGGCGGTCCTGTTGTCTGTGGTCTGGTCGAGTCGCCAGGTTTTCTCGAGAGTGCGGCAGTTCTTCTTGGATTCCTTGAGTTCGTTGGTGAACCAAGGGGTTTTCTTGCTTCCGGGTCTGCTGGGAGGGTTTTTAGTGGTGCGAGGTCGTCGGCGCAGGCGGTCAGCCACTTGGCGAGGTTGCTGGCTGCTTCGTTTGGGTCCGTTGTGTCGGTGGGTGTGTTCTGGCTGAGGGAGGCGGTGAGCTGCTCGGCGGTGATCTTGCTCCAGCTCCGGCGGGGAGCCTGTTGCGGGTGGTGGTGGGTCGCAGTCTTTCTGAAGCTGAAGTGGACGCAGCTGTGGTCGGTCCAGTGGAGTCCGGTGGCGTGGCTGAAGGAGATGTGCTTGCTGGACGAGAAGACGGGGTCAAGCGTGTGGCCGGCGTAGTGGGTGGGCGTGTTCACCAGTTGCTTGAGTCCGAGGTTGGCGAGGTTGTCCAGCAGGGCGGTGGTGTTTCTGTCGTTGTTGTTCTCCAGGTGGAAGTTGAGGTCCCCTAGGAGGATGTAGTCGGCGGAGGGCATGGCGTGCGGGCTGATGAAGTCTGCGATGTCTTCGCTGAATAGTGTGCGTGGTCCCGGGGTCTGTAGATGAGGGTGCCTCGGAGGGTGGTCTTGGGGTCCGTGTGTATCTGGAAGTGTAGGTGTTCGGCGGCGGTGAAGGTCTCGTCGGAGTTAGTCGAGATGCGGATGGTGTTCTTGTGTACGATGGCGATGCCTCCTCCCGTCTGGTTGACGCGGTCCTTCCGGGTGATCTTGTATCCATCCGGGATGGCTATGGCGATGTCAGGCGCTGAGGAGGCGTTCATCCAGGTTTCGGTGAGGAAGGCGATGTCCGGTGCTGTTGCGTCGAGCAGGTCCCAGAGTTCCACGGCGTGCCTGTGGACGGAGCGGGTGTTCAGCAGGATGCATTTCAGGTGGTTGCTGCTGTTGCTCGACTTGGCGGAGGTGGTGCACGTCAGGGGGCAGGTGAATCGGCAGGTTTGGCAGGTGAAGGGTCCGTGGGTGCGTCTCGGTGAGGCTCGGTAGCAGGCAGGGTTCCGGCCGGCATTGAGTGCGGTGAGTGTGGCGGCGTCGTAGGTCCGTCGAGTGGTGTTGCATCGGTGGGATCCAGGGGTTCTGGCGCTGGGCGCGGTCCAGTCGCGGACGGGCGCAGACGGGCTTGCCTTAGGCGCGCCTTCGGCGCGCCAGCGGCGCGCCCGCTGCGCACGTCCGCTGCGCGGCCGTGCAGCGGCCGCCATTTATGGGGAGGTGGGAGGGAGGAGCAGCTGGGAGGCGGGAGGCAGGGGCAGCGAATGGGCAGTCAGGGGGCGGGGCCGCAGGGACGCAGCGGCGGGAATGGCGATAGGCAGCGAGGGGCACAGAAGGAAAAACGGGGGAGAGCAGGTAAATCACGGGCACAACAACAGTGGGGCAGCGAGGGGCACAGAAGGAAAAACGGGGGAGAGCAGGTAAATCACGGGCACAACAACAGTGGGGCAGCGAGGGCACAGAAGGAAAAACGGGGGGAGAGCAGGTAAATCACGGGCACAACAACAGTGGGGCAGCGAGGGGCACAGAAGGAAAAACGGGGGGAGAGCAGGTAAATCACGGGCACAACAACAGTGGGGCAGCGAGGGGCACAGAAGGAAAAACGGGGGGAGAGCAGGTAAATCACGGGCACAACAACAGTGGGGCAGCGAGGGGCACAGAAGGAAAAACGGGGGGAGAGCAGGTAAATCACGGGCACAACAACAGTGGGGCAGCGAGGGGCACAGAAGGAAAAACGGGGGGAGAGCAGGTAAATCACGGGCACAACAACAGTGGGGCAGCGAGGGGCACAGAAGGAAAAACGGGGGGAAAGCAGGCAAATCACGGGCACAACAACAGTGGGGCAGCGAGGGGCACAGAAGGAAAAACGGGGGGAAAGCAGGCAAATCACGGGCACAACAACAGTGGGGCAGCGGGGGCACAGAAGGAAAAACGGGGGGAAAGCAGGCAAATCACGGGCACAACAACAGTGGGGCAGCGAGGGGCACAGAAGGAAAAACGGGGGGAAAGCAGGCAAATCACGGGCACAACAACAGTGGGGCAGCGAGGGGCACAGAAGGAAAAACGGGGGGAAAGCAGGCAAATCACGGGCACAACAACAGTGGGGCAGCGAGGGGCACAGAAGGAAAAACGGGGGGAAAGCAGGCAAATCACGGGCACAACAACAGTGGGGCAGCGAGGGGCACAGAAAGGAAAGGGGAGACAAGCAGACAAAACTGGCACCGGGGCCACAAGCGGAGGGCGATCTTACCTACAGGAGCAGCGGGCAGACAGCACAGGCGGAGCTGTGTGGTGGGGGAGCGACCTACCTGGCAAGGTCAAGGGTCGCTCTCCTCACCGTGCAGCGGCCGCCATTTATGGGGAGGTGGGAGGGAGGAGCAGCTGGGAGGCGGGAGGCAGGGGCAGCGAATGGGCAGTCAGGGGGCGGGGCCGCAGGGGACGCAGCGGCGGGAATGGCGATAGGCAGCGAGGGGCACAGAAGGAAAAACGGGGGGAGAGCAGGTAAATCACGGGCACAACAACAGTGGGGCAGCGAGGGGCACAGAAGGAAAACGGGGGGAGAGCAGGTAAATCACGGGCACAACAACAGTGGGGCAGCGAGGGGCACAGAAGGAAAAACGGGGGGAGAGCAGGTAAATCACGGGCACAACAACAGTGGGGCAGCGAGGGGCACAGAAGGAAAAACGGGGGAGAGCAGGTAAATCACGGGCACAACAACAGTGGGGCAGCGAGGGGCACAGAAGGAAAAACGGGGGGAGAGCAGGTAAATCACGGGCACAACAACAGTGGGGCAGCGAGGGGCACAGAAGGAAAAACGGGGGGAGAGCAGGTAAATCACGGGCACAACAACAGTGGGGCAGCGAGGGGCACAGAAGGAAAAACGGGGGGAGAGCAGGTAAATCACGGGCACAACAACAGTGGGGCAGCGAGGGGCACAGAAGGAAAACGGGGGGAGAGCAGGTAAATCACGGGCACAACAACAGTGGGGCAGCGAGGGGCACAGAAGGAAAAACGGGGGGAAAGCAGGCAAATCACGGGCACAACAACAGTGGGGCAGCGAGGGGCACAGAAGGAAAAACGGGGGAAAGCAGGCAAATCACGGGCACAACAACAGTGGGGCAGCGGGGGCACAGAAGGAAAAACGGGGGGAAAGCAGGCAAATCACGGGCACAACAACAGTGGGGCAGCGAGGGGCACAGAAGGAAAAACGGGGGAAAGCAGGCAAATCACGGGCACAACAACAGTGGGGCAGCGAGGGGCACAGAAGGAAAACGGGGGGAAAGCAGGCAAATCACGGGCACAACAACAGTGGGGCAGCGAGGGGCACAGAAGGAAAAACGGGGGGAAAGCAGGCAAATCACGGGCACAACAACAGTGGGGCAGCGAGGGGCACAGAAGGAAAAACGGGGGGAGAGCAGGCAAATCACGGGCACAACAACAGTGGGGCAGCGAGGGGCACAGAAGGAAAAACGGGGGAAAGCAGGCAAATCACGGGCACAACAACAGTGGGGCAGCGAGGGGCACAGAAGGAAAAACGGGGGGAAAGCAGGCAAATCACGGGCACAACAACAGTGGGGCAGCGAGGGGCACAGAAGGAAAAACGGGGGGAGAGCAGGCAAATCACGGGCACAACAACAGTGGGGCAGCGAGGGGCACAGAAGGAAAAACGGGGGGAAAGCAGGCAAATCACGGGCACAACAACAGTGGGGCAGCGAGGGGCACAGAAGGAAAAACGGGGGGAAAGCAGGCAAATCACGGGCACAACAACAGTGGGGCAGCGGGGGCACAGAAGGAAAAACGGGGGGAAAGCAGGCAAATCACGGGCACAACAACAGTGGGGCAGCGGGGGCACAGAAGGAAAAACGGGGGGAAAGCAGGCAAATCACGGGCACAACAACAGTGGGGCAGCGAGGGGCACAGAAGGAAAAACGGGGGGAAAGCAGGCAAATCACGGGCACAACAACAGTGGGGCAGCGAGGGGCACAGAAGGAAAAACGGGGGGAAAGCAGGCAAATCACGGGCACAACAACAGTGGGGCAGCGGGGGCACAGAAAGGAAAGGGGAGACAAGCAGACAAAACTGGCACCGGGGCCACAAGCGGAGGGCGATCTTACCTACAGGAGCAGCGGGCAGACAGCACAGGCGGAGCTGTGTGGTGGGGGAGCGACCTACCTGGCAAGGTCAAGGGTCGCTCTCCTCACCGTGCAGCGGCCGCCATTTATGGGGAGGTGGGAGGGAGGAGCAGCTGGGAGGCGGGAGGCAGGGGCAGCGAATGGGCAGTCAGGGGCGGGGCCGCAGGGGACGCAGCGGCGGGAATGGCGATAGGCAGCGAGGGGCACAGAAGGAAAAACGGGGGGAGAGCAGGTAAATCACGGGCACAACAACAGTGGGGCAGCGAGGGGCACAGAAGGAAAAACGGGGGGAAAGCAGGCAAATCACGGGCACAACAACAGTGGGGCAGCGAGGGGCACAGAAGGAAAAACGGGGGGAAAGCAGGCAAATCACGGGCACAACAACAGTGGGGCAGCGGGGGCACAGAAGGAAAACGGGGGGAGAGCAGGTAAATCACGGGCACAACAACAGTGGGGCAGCGAGGGGCACAGAAGGAAAAACGGGGGGAGAGCAGGTAAATCACGGGCACAACAACAGTGGGGCAGCGAGGGGCACAGAAGGAAAAACGGGGGGAGAGCAGGTAAATCACGGGCACAACAACAGTGGGGCAGCGAGGGGCACAGAAGGAAAAACGGGGGGAGAGCAGGCAAATCACGGGCACAACAACAGTGGGGCAGCGAGGGGCACAGAAGGAAAAACGGGGGAGAGCAGGTAAATCACGGGCACAACAACAGTGGGGCAGCGAGGGGCACAGAAGGAAAAACGGGGGGAAAGCAGGCAAATCACGGGCACAACAACAGTGGGGCAGCGGGGGCACAGAAGGAAAAACGGGGGGAAAGCAGGCAAATCACGGGCACAACAACAGTGGGGCAGCGAGGGGCACAGAAGGAAAAACGGGGGGAAAGCAGGCAAATCACGGGCACAACAACAGTGGGGCGGCGAGGGGCACAGAAGGAAAAACGGGGGGAGAGCAGGTAAATCACGGGCACAACAACAGTGGGGCAGCGAGGGGCACAGAAGGAAAAACGGGGGAGAGCAGGTAAATCACGGGCACAACAACAGTGGGGCAGCGAGGGGCACAGAAGGAAAAACGGGGGGAGAGCAGGTAAATCACGGGCACAACAACAGTGGGGCAGCGAGGGGCACAGAAGGAAAAACGGGGGGAGAGCAGGTAAATCACGGGCACAACAACAGTGGGGCAGCGAGGGGCACAGAAGGAAAAACGGGGGGAGAGCAGGTAAATCACGGGCACAACAACAGTGGGGCAGCGAGGGGCACAGAAGGAAAAACGGGGGAGAGCAGGTAAATCACGGGCACAACAACAGTGGGGCAGCGAGGGGCACAGAAGGAAAAACGGGGGGAAAGCAGGCAAATCACGGGCACAACAACAGTGGGGCAGCGAGGGGCACAGAAGGAAAAACGGGGGGAAAGCAGGCAAATCACGGGCACAACAACAGTGGGGCAGCGGGGGCACAGAAGGAAAAACGGGGGGAAAGCAGGCAAATCACGGGCACAACAACAGTGGGGCAGCGAGGGGCACAGAAGGAAAAACGGGGGGAAAGCAGGCAAATCACGGGCACAACAACAGTGGGGCGGCGAGGGGCACAGAAGGAAAAACGGGGGGAAAGCAGGCAAATCACGGGCACAACAACAGTGGGGCAGCGAGGGGCACAGAAGGAAAACGGGGGGAAAGCAGGCAAATCACGGGCACAACAACAGTAGCGCAGCGAGGGGCACAGAAGGAAAAACGGGGGGAAAGCAGGCAAATCACGGGCACAACAACAGTGGGGCAGCGGGGGCACAGAAGGAAAAACGGGGGGAAAGCAGGCAAATCACGGGCACAACAACAGTGGGGCAGCGAGGGGCACAGAAGGAAAAACGGGGGGAAAGCAGGCAAATCACGGGCACAACAACAGTGGGGCAGCGAGGGGCACAGAAGGAAAAACGGGGGGAAAGCAGGCAAATTACGGGCACAACAACAGTGGGGCAGCGAGGGGCACAGAAGGAAAAACGGGGGAAAGCAGGCAAATCACGGGCACAACAACAGTGGGGCAGCGAGGGGCACAGAAAGGAAAGGGGAGACAAGCAGACAAAACTGGCACCGGGGCCACAAGCGGAGGGCGATCTTACCTACAGGAGCAGCGGGCAGACAGCACAGGCGGAGCTGTGTGGTGGGGGAGCGACCTACCTGGCAAGGTCAAGGGTCGCATGCTGGAGATAAGTATCATGCCAAGCTTGTAGATGAGGGGAATCCTGTAACAGTAATGATGGGGCTAAAAATGGGGTTAGAGAGAAAGGCTGAAAAACTAATCGGCCTTTTAGAGTTTGACAGAGTGGGAGCCCGACCGTAAATCAGAATGGCTTCTGCCCATTTAGCTCTGAATGATTAACCAGATTTTCAATGCTGGTTTGTGTTGGTCAGAAGGTGCTATGTAAATTTTTCCTATCCAGGAATGTAATACCTAACATGCTAGGCTTGAGTTGAATAGATAATTAGTGTCCCAAAGCAGCGGGAGAATACTCACTGCACACCAGGCATTCTTCCTTTTTTGTTTCCCAGAAACAAAAAGATTGTTGAGCGGACAGCTATGACATGGTAGTCGTTCATCAATACTTCTTTGCTAAAGGTGCTCCTGCCATAGTGTTGACAGCCTTCTTGGGTTTAAATGACCCCCCTGTTGACCATCTTCCAGGGTGTAACTTAGCCCCATGGTGTTTTAGTTTTGGCAGAGTTCCAAAAGGAAGTCGAGAACCATCCAGTTGTGGAAAAGAGACACCCAAGAAGTGAGAGTTTGCACAGAGGTGATAGGAAAAGGCAAATGAAGATATTTTGCCATACTGTGAAGTGGTGTACAGGGAGAAGATGAGAGGACCCAGACTGAGCCTTGGGGGAAAACAGCTGATTTGGTTGGTGTTGAGTTTGAGGAGCAAGAGCAGCCTAAAAAGATCAAATGTAGGGATGGGTAGAGAGCCAAAAATAAGCTAAGCCAGTAATACAGAAGGTAGTAAGAGTAGATTGGGGTGTTCAATTGTGTCAAATGCAGTTGATAGGTTAGGTAGAACAATACAAGAAAGGCAGTGATGTGCTAAGATGACAATTTAACAGGTGAGTGGGAGCAATTTCTGTGGAGTGAGATGCCCGGAAACCATAGTAAATAAGGGTTAGCAAACTGTGTTTTGATGATGTGTGAGTATTTTTGTCACAAGATGTTGCAATATTTCTGGAAAATGGCTACGTGAGAAACATACCAGCACTTGGAGGGAGAGTAGAGGTTGGCAGTAGAGCAACTTTGGTTTTGAAAGATTATGGCTCACTGCCCAAGATGAAAAGTGAGGGCAAACAGAAAAGAACCCTGGAAGAGAGAGTAAGTGATTGACAATTTGAAGGCTGAAAGAGTCAGATGGGGTGCAAGTCCAGATGAAGGTCTAATACACTCCGGCTTAAAGGAGGGAACTCTTTGTGTTCGACTGTGGCATTGCTGGGCAGATAAGTGCACCTTCCTCTGGAACTGGCTTTGCCTGATAGTCACCCTGGCATGACTAGATCATGTAGGGCCCTGCAGCACCTCCAGGGATCCACCTCAAGAGAAGGATGTGCACCTCGGATGCTTCACCTTGAAGCCTGAAGGCTTACATTGATACCTAATTTCAGAAACCTGAAAATGTCTAAAAGGACAGAACGTCCCTCTGCCTCCGGTGGGACGACTGCTACTCCACTCTCTGTGACTGTGTGTCAGCCCTGGTTAGCCGGCCTGAATCTAGATGAAAGACTGTAAGAACTTTGTGATTTCCTTCTGCTTGACCAGGGAGGGGCCAAAGAGAACCCTTTATTTCTAAGCACGGGGTAACAGGCATGTGCTCTGGAATCTTCAGAGATTGCCAAGATGCCCACAAGGTTGCTGCTTTCAATCTGGATGGGGCCCAGACCCAGCCCAGGCTGCCACACCATTCCCAGCAATCACTTTGTGGTGCTTTCCAATCTTGCTCTTTAACACTGCAGGTGCCTCAAGCCTTGGCCCTTTCCTCAGCCTCCTGCATGACACCTGCCTACTTCAAGGCTCTGTCTGCCTACCATCAGACCTTAACTAGCTCTGTCTGCATGCCATCAGACCTAAACTAGTGTGCTTTTTGTGGTATTCAGTATGTGTATTAATTATGGTAGGAGCCTCTCAGCAAGCTGCCATACTAGAGTGTTCTGGAATTCAGAGTGGATTCCAGGACACAGAGGTTGGTGACAGCAAGGAGCAAGAGCTGGCGGAGTTTCGTGGTGGAGCCTTGTCCTGTATTCAGGGCTAAAAAAAGAGATAGCTAAGACAAACCATGCATGCGTGTTTCCTTTCAAGAGTTATTGAGCCTCAGTAACTGGTATTTTCCTTCTAAGGTTAATTATTAGAGATGTATTTAATTACACTCCATTGTTGCTAATGTTACTGTGGTTCAAGCTAGCCATTCATTTTACTGTAATCAGAGGCATATCTCTGTTTGCTAAGTTGGTTTCTGACTAGTCTGTATGTGGGAGTGTTACATAGAGACTTCGGGAGCCAAGCGGAGATAAGTACAGCATTTATTTTGTGAAGCAAATAAGGAGCCCACACACAGCTTGTACTCATGCATCAGACGCCCAACGAAGACTAAGCAATCGATGCGGGACAGCAGCGTGGGCCATAAAGCAGTAACTTAAAAGGAAACATAGCAGCCGGAATGCATTTACTTTTGACAAGTGAGCTCGCTCTGCAAAGCAGCAGCTCACTCGCTCATAACAAATTCTTAAAGGTACTGCGCACTCCATAAATTACTTGGGTAACGATTTTGCACAAATCAGCACATCATCTTGAAACATTTGTACCCCACTCACTCCCTCCAATGTGTTATCCATGAGGCACTGAAAAACACTAGCTGCTGAAGCAAATCCAAAAGGGAGTCTGTAAAACTTAAATGCTTTGAAAGGAGTTACAAAGGTGGTTAACTCTTTCATCTAATGGGATCTGGTGGTAAGCTGATTTGAGATCCAAAAGTGTGAAAAATTTCCAGTGTTGGCAAGTAAGTCTTGAACCTTGGGCAAATGATGGCAATCAACCAAAATGTTCCTGTTGATACTGCGCAGATCAGCGCACAAGCGAATGTCACCATCCTTTTTGCGCACAATTACATTGGGACTTACGCATACAGAGGAGTCAGTGGGTTTGATAATGCCATCTCCAACTAAGTTCTGAAATTTCTTTTTCAATTCAGCTCTAAAATTTTAGGGGGCAGGTCTGGTTTTGTGTGTGACAGGTATAGCATGCCTCTTCAACTTAATTGTGTGCATGTATTTATGAATGAGCCCAATCTTACCAGAAAGAAATTCAGGAAATATTTTAAAAATATCGTCAGTGTGATTAAAATCATCAGTAGTGAGTAAAGATAAATTTGCTACCCTGACTGGTGGTTCGGCACCAGGCACAAGAATAAGACCAAGTTTTGCAAGGTCCTGCCAGCCAACTATATTTCTACCCGTGACTGCAACATAGATTTTAATTGACATTGAACTGCCAAGACAATACACAGTGTCTATGAAGAACCAAACCATATCAATATCCTGATCAATAAAAGCTTTAGCGTGTTTGTCCGGTGTGCTCAGGATAACATTAGACCCCCAATGTTGGTCAAATGAAATATCAGATATGATAGTAATAGGTGCACCCGAGTCAGACATCATGTTAAGAGTTATTTTGGAACCAAAAATGATCTGACATAAAGGTTCCTTACTTATGTTGGTAGACAAGGAGTCACTCTCCAGATTCAGGACCATATTTGAAAGATCCACAGGACACTCCTCTTCATTTAAGGCAACACTGTGTACATTAACTTGGTGTTTACCAGCTCTGCAAACACTGTGAAGTGACCTAATTTCCTGCACTTATTGGATCATTTACCTACTGCTGGACATTGCATATAATTGCTTAAATGGGATTTAGATCCGCACCTGGAACAAAAAGTGTTAGTATTATGTTGAACATTCTTAATGATTTTGCCCTTAATGTGTACAGCACCAACGTGTTCAGAATACTCCACAGCATTAACAATTGGAGAAGATGTCTGAGTGGATTCCTGAGCCATCATGCGACTGGATATTATTGAATGTTCAATGCTTTTGGCCAAATCAAAAACTTCTGACAATGGAGGGTCTCTGCAACTGAGTAGCCTTTCTTGTATCTTTTTTTAAAAGCAGCTATAAACAAACTGATCTTGAATGTATATGGCAATGGACGCTCAGAAATTGCATGTAGCAGCTAATGCCCTTAATGCTGATATAAATTCTTCAACAGTTTCATAAATTGTTTGTTTCTTCTTGAAAAATGAAATCTCTCCAATAGAAGGCTAGCTTGTTATGAGAATTTGACTCAAGTCTTGTAATCGCTTCTGATTACTCATTAGAATCTCTTTATTGTCCAGATGTGGCAGCAGCTGGAGGCAAACTATCCAAAATCTGCTGCCCTTCATTTCCAAATAACTAAACAAAATAACAGCCTTTCTTTTTAGGCTCAAAGCCATCTGCGATTAAGTAGTTCTCAAAAGATCTTAACCAAGCATTCCACTTAATCAAAGGCTTTCCAGGAAGTTGAAGAAATGGTGAGATCTGAACTAAATTGTTAGAAGCCATTGAAAACAATTGTTTAAGATGCCACCATCCAATGAAGAGTTGATACAGGTAACAAAACAGTTCTGAGAAGTCAACAAAACAGTTCTGAGAAGTCAATAAGTATTTCCAAGTTCACTTGAGGTAATTGAAACAAAAAGCTCTCAAGTTCTAAAGATACGTTGCTGTAAACTAAAAATATTCAAAGCAATCTAGCACCAGGGCTGGAATGGGAACCCAAAGCAGCTGCAAGATTGGCCCCAGAAACAAAACCGTCCGCCAACGCTTCAATACCAGCCTCCACCCTTCCAGCCTCCCGGGGAAACATCCGATGCCCACTATGGCCAGTCCGGCCCTGTCTAGCACTGGCTTTGAAATATGAGCATATTGGCACAACGTTGATAATTAAAGCAGAAACAGATCAGAAATGTAACGTGAATGCCAGGAGGACATATGCGCATAGGGCAGCTAAGTATTTACTTGTAAGACAGGCATGCAAACTGGAGAAATGATAAAGGGCGTATACACTAGCGTGCTGGCTCGGTGTCTCAACCGTGTTTAGGAAGAAACAGAGCAAATGGAGAAGAAATGAGGAAATGGCCCAAAAGTAGCCTTGGCCTGTGTGGGCTCCAGGAAGTACAGGAGTAGCATTCACTGGGTAACAGCTTCGATGATGATAGCATGGGTTATCCGGAGTACGCTGTAGGCTCCAAATTATCAAAAGTCTCCCATTTCTTGATAAATCATCGCCAAATGTTACATAGAGACTTCAGGAGCCAAGCAGAGATGAGTACAGTATTTATTTTGTGAAGCGCAAGGTAATAAATAAGAGCACACATGCAGCCTGTCCTCATGCATCAGATGCCCAACGAAGACTGAGCAACTGTGCACCGCAGGCCATAAAGCAGTGTCTTAAAAGGAAAAATTGCAACCGGAACGCGTTTACTTTTGACAAGTGAGCTCGCTCCGCAAAGCAGGAGCTTGCTTGCACATAACAAGTTCTTAAAGGTATCGCACACTCCATACCTTACTGCAATGTCTTATGGTACAACAGGGAGCATTGGGAGCATGCCATCCAGTTCACTAGCTTACTAATATTTGAATTAAGAAACAGATATTTCAGACCTACCTTGGGTGGTCAACCATACCCAGCACTTCTTGCTGTGTGGTGTTTTCTTTTCCACTGCAGATATGCACAGGGGCTTCCGCTACTCAGGAAACATGATGCTGGAGAAGATACTGCTCTTCAACCAACTTCCCCACCAATCCTACAAGGCCAGGACTATTCCATTTCCCAGACGACAGAGCTTTTACAAGCCAGGGCTCAACAGGGATTTATGAGTCTTAGCAACAGTGGTTGAAACCTGGGAACTGTGTGTATGGAGTTGAGATGGAGTGGTGTGGCGAGGGACTACGCGGGGAGTAAGAACAGGCCTAGAGGAGGTTTGCGGTTTCACAAGATACTGAGAAGCAGGATGGGGGCTGGTCAACTTCACCAATGGTCGATGATGAGGTTCTTTAGTTTGACGGGTTGAGGTAGAAGAGACAGGGGGAAAGAGTGAAGTCTGGGGGAGGAACGTAGAAGAGCTGCGAGGCAGTGTAGTAGTGGACGAAAGAGAGACTGGTTTGGTGTACAAATTCTGGATGTGGGTGGTAGACCTTGAAAGGGAAGTACGGGGCAGGGTGGGGTATTGGTATGGATAATTTAGTCCTGGCGACAGAGCACTCTGAAAAGAACCGGTGTTGAGAGGATTTGAGGGAGACGGGCGGTGATAGTAGGCTTGGGGTGCTGCTGCTGAGACTGTAGGCAATGAGAGAGGCAGAGAAGTATAGCCATAGGGGGGAGCCTGGAATGGAGCAGACAAGGCCGGCGACTGATAGCCCGAGGAATCACTATATGCGGCGTAGGGACCCTGAGGTAAGGCTGATGCAGCCTGATATTGGTTTGGGGGGGATGAAGCGTAGACGGGAGAGTGGGACAGGGATGTGGAAGAGGCTGGACGAACTGAGGGAGACAGGTAGGGGGATAAGCTTGGTTCCGCGGTGGCAAAAGGCACTGGGTACTGCTCAAATGGAGGCGATGGGTAGAAAGGAGAAGGATTTGGTGGTGGGGCAGCGGCGCCTCGGGAATGATAGACAGGGGGGGAGGGGACAGAAGGGAGAGAGGGAGGCTGGGGCGGCCCAGAAGAATCTGAGGGTTGGTGGGCTATGGGAGATGGATATAGGGCAGAGGGAGGCTGGGGTGGGACAGCGGAGGGCGGTGACTGGGCGACTAGAGGAGAATCATGAGGGCGAAAGGGAGGCTGGGCAAGGGCAGACTGGCTAGGTGGGGGGTAGCCTGAGACTGGAATGGAGGGGGGAGAGGACGGGGGTAGGTAAAATGAAGGGGAAGTGTAGGGGAGAGGTGGTACAAGAGCAGGGGAAACTAAGAGGTAACTGAGTGAGGCTGGGTAAGAACGGGTGTGAGGCGACCGACTGCGTGGCGTAGTAACCGGGAGAGAAACAGGAGAGGTAACGTTTTTAGCAAAAGACTTGCTTTGGGGTCGAAGTGGACGATTTTGGGAATGTGAGAGCACAACAGCAAATGCACAGAAAGTACTAAACTGTCCGAAAATCAGCCTACCGACATGAAAAAGCCACAGAAAAGAAAGTAGTTCAGAAATGCTCATGGCATTTTGCGTTCTGAGAATAACAATGGATTTACCTTCGGTCCAGAAAAGTTACAGGAAGTTCCAAATTAAGAAACAAAAGGGGCAACTCAATGGCAACCGAAAGCTAGGAACTGCCTCGAAACATAAAACACTAGTAATCTTGTAGACAACAACTCAAGCAAAACGGAGGGTGGGTTTCAAAAAGTGCTGGGCCCCGCCGCAAAAACGAAGTTATGGCATATTGGACCGCAAGCAGCCGACAGATATTTTCACCCCATGGTGACAGGAGCGGAGGGCGAAGTTCCTACAGGAGGCGGCCGCCCGGCCAGGTTGTGCTGCTGCTCTGGTGTGGCAGATTAAAGAGACGTTCTAAAAGCTTTTCAGTGTTCCAGGACATTGATGATTGTCTCGGGGCTATTGTGAGGTCACCCGTGACACTTTGGTCTGCAGTACAAATGTAATGGGAAACAAGTTGTGGCAGAAGAAACTTTGGAGTCATAAATGCAGTTTACTACTAATTTTCTTCCCAAAAGCTGTGCCAAAAATCGCAAATCTGCGTTCCCTTAACACATATTATTTAATATTTCACTACTGAAAATAAAACGTAAAAAAACTGTTACTTGTGCTAAATGAGGCTTGGTGTTAAGGGTAAGTATTAGGTAACTAAGGTATGTGACATGGTCAATTGACAAAGTTTTATGGTTAAAATTATAGTAAGAGCTGTGAATAGGGTAAAGGTTAGAATGAGAATTGTGTTAGGGTAAGATGAAGGAATGAGGTCAGGGCAGAGGTTACCGGTCAGGCTAAGGATTTAACTGTGGTCAAAGGGTACAGGAGGTACATTTCAGCTTTCTACTGTGGTGATGTGAGACATGTGGGTGATGGGTGTATTGTTTGTGTAGGTAAGTGTATAATGAAATGAGTCAAGTAATGGTGCCTATAATGTTGTGATGGGACGTTTTGGGCAGGAGTTGGTGATGACAGTTGTGGTCCTACCTGTGAGCGTTGTGGCCCAGCGCCGATTCTGGTGCTATAATCTTCTTGGAAATAAACATCTTTCACCTCAAACATGTGACCTCCTGCTCTGGGGACCCTATTTCAACAGTGCCAACAAGCGGGAGTTTGCTGGGGAACCACACAATGATTGTGTACCACTGACTCAGCCAGCCCAGTGAGTTGTCCCGGGTTGTCGCTGCAGGGTTGGTGGCAATTGTGCTCTAGGTTTTCTTCCTGAAGGATCTGGAAATTGTGGAGACTGGGCTAGTACTGGAACCATGCTGAACTGTGTGGTCTGAGGACTGTGAATCAAGGCATCGCTTTACATACAGGGTGACATGGCTCGTCCCTTGGCCATCAGAGAGGAGTGACTGCGTCTGTAGATTTGGGCCACTGGCTTGGTTGTGTCTTTTCACCACTGATTTCTACAGCTTGGGTGGCTCTGTGGTGCACAGCCTCTGCATATACATATCCACTTTAAGTTTACCCACCTAGGGCCCCATGTAGAGAAGACACTAGCGTGCCTGGCGTGGATGAATGGGAACATTTCCCTGGTGATCAGAGTGGAGCAGGAGTCAAAAGTACTGGGTGTGTGCAGATGCGCACATTCATAAGGTGACCAGAAACTGATTATCTGTGTGACCTGGAACTCTTCTTACTCTACTACAAACTTAATACAACAGAGACTTGCTTCATCATTTAGAAGTGTTGCCGGTACCTCTGTAGTTGCAGAAGAAGGAATGTATTTTTAGAGCGAGTGTGTATGTGTGTATGACACACTGGAATTGTGTGGAACAGGTAGAAATACAACAGTTATAGCAAACTCTTCTTCTGTATAAAGAAGCAGCTGAGGAATAAAGAAACGTGATGACCTGCAAATTGCTTTGAGAAATTTGCGTGTGCAGTTAACACCATGAATAAAGGTTTTTTTTTGGCCATGAGTATGGGATTTTGTGTTTATTTGACAATCAGAACAGAGATCTCTAAGAATTTACTTTCACCACACACATAGGCTTTTGTTTATCTGAAAGTAGTGCGGAATTGTGTTCCTTCCAACATTCACTGCTCAAGTGCAATTTCCATTTTGGTGTAATGAACGAGCACAGTTCTACGACTACATTAAATACATTGTTGTATTTTGTACAGGTGATTTTGTCAAGTGTTAGACATTGCTTTCAGCACCATAGGTTCCAAGCTTCATTTTTACATGGAGGCAGTAGAAATGAAAATTGAACTTGGTGATCTGGGCTGTATCATGAACATGTTTTACTTCAGTATGCATGCTTGGAACTGGTCCATGCACATTTTCCCTCGAACTGTGTTGTCTGCAGCACGTATTTGGAAATGAAGAGCTATGTCTGCCTCTTAACAATTCTGAACTGTACTATCTATAGATAACACACTAACACATAGATTTTCTGTGTTAATATATGCAATGAAGGCTACTCAGTTTTAGCAAAACCAGACCATTCACCTCTTTTGGGCCCCAGCATGGTTGAGAGAGTTGTTCACGATATGTGCCATGTCTTTCTATAAGGATATACGGTTCCTAAAAGCATGCCTTTTAGACCATCACCAAATAAAACTAAGAACAGGAGTATTGGCTGCAGGAAATTGCTTCTATAGGCATCTGTATGCATGATGATGTTTGTTGCCACAATCCTGATACTTCAGCTGTCAGAAAGTAAATCTTAATCCCACTGTCAACGAATGACAGGGGATGTAGCTTTGCTTGCACTTACTAATATCCTGCTCAGAATTCACCTGCAAACCTTTTAAACACTACACAGCAGCATGCAGTCCACAGTGAGCTGAAGTCATATGAGTTGAGCAATACTGTTAAACAGGAATGGAAGTATGCTGCAGGGACTTTGCAGATTGTCGAAAGGGCATATTAAGTGGCTTACTATAGCCCAAGGGGATCATAGCGGGAGCAGATAGTTGCTGTGGGGTAGAGGCTGCACTAATACTATTTTAAATACAGAGGGCACTAAAGCAGTAAAAGTGCTGCAAAATCTGATGTTTTCTGGTTTCTACTGAAAAGGAAATGTTCCCTTTGGTGGTGTTTACTTGATTATAATTAGTTTTGACTGAAAAACAGAAACCCTACTCATAGTACACTAGAATGTACCTGATATATGTGGTCACCTAGGAAAGTGGTAGTGGCAATTCAACTTGGCTCTGAACTTTTTGTTGCACAGCAGTGCCTGTAGTACATGGTGAAAGACCCACAGAACACTTCTAAGCCCCCTCTACTGGTCTTCCTAACAGCTTTTTAATGCAGAAGGATTGGCAATGACCCTTGACATTTTACCTCCAAACTTTAACCTTAACAGTGCGATCTAGTCATTCATTGTCCATTGGCAATCTTTTGTGCCAACCAAGGCACTCCACTTGGTTCATTTCGACAACACATTACTGCAGAGGTGCAGCTTTAACTATGGGTAGTGGGTGGGTTATGAAATATCAGTCCTCACTATATGCCACCCAAACCAGAAAGGATGCTGCAACATGGAACTATTCCCTATGAATTGTGGTGCTCTAGCAACACCTGATAATAATGTCATCACATTGACAGCATGACATTGTAAGCCTAAGAGATGCGGACAACCATGACTATGCAGGCACCCTCCCCTCACACAACCTCCCATGAGGTTTGATGCCTCCTGGGAGCAGAAATGAAATGTAGGTTAAGTCCTAAACAAAGGTCTGATTCAAAAAGTTAAAAGAAAATTGAGAAGTTCATTCTCAAGGAACATATGTGAATGTCTCTTGTAGAGGCATATGATCAAAGGACAATCTACATGCCACCACCGTGGTTGGCCATTTCGAGTAGATAAGAAGACATATTACTTTGAGGTTTGAGACAGTAAGTGCTAAGGTGGAACTTAAAGATCTATTCTATACACCAGCTCCACATTATTTTCTCACCGTCCATTGTGCTAACCCAGCAATGAGCCTACGAGCTACCCCAGGATATATATTACATGCTCTTGACAGATCCTCCACTCTTGTGCCAAGCGATACTCATTCACATGCCATTGTGTTTGCTCCTCTGCCCACCCGACATAATGACTATGGCGAGTCAGATTTTATCAGGGCGATCTATATTTAGAACCTAGTCGGCCAGCGAGTTGACAAAGAACAGGTATTCTGTTCACTCAAAGTGAAGGAGCAAAAAAGATGCCATTAAATCTTGTTTTTATCTTGTCACATTGGCTCTGTGTTCAGAGATAGAGTTCAGAAGTCAGTTTATGTCTTCTTACAATTACTTTTCTTTCTCTGACTGCAGAGTTCCAGGATTTTGTAAAGTAAACTGTATGACATACTGTACAAATAGTGTGAAATGAAAGGCTGTAGAGAGTCAGGTTTTTCCTAACATCATCATCAAAAACTTTATTTCGATCACTTTAGATCATAAAAGTATGAACACGATACAAAGATCACAAATAGACATAAAAACAATTCTAAACAGCAATAAATATACTTTTAGGAAGTGCTGAGAGCACATTTAAAATACAGTTTAAAATAAAATAAAAACCCCATTATGGGTAGAAACATCGGACCTGACTGTAATGCATAGAAGAATAGCAGTTTAACAAAGATGGAGGCCTACAAAGAGAAAAAAAGAACAACACTGTTGCACAATCAACTGCAGAAACAAGCCCTAGGTATCAGATGCTCCAAATCATGAATTTGAAGCTGCTTGTACATATTTCGAGCGCCTTGCTTCTATCACTTATGTATTCTTACAATTACTTTTCTTTCTCTGACTGAAGAGTTCCAGGATTTTGTAAAGTGAACTGTATGACCTGCTGTACAGATTGTGTGAAATGAAGGCCTGTGGGGTTTTTCCTAACACACATTTAAATAGCTAATACGTAAACTGTACAAACATTTCAAAATATATTTCAGTAATGAAAGCCCATTATTTGTACTTCTGTGTGATGAAAACATATTTTAATAGGAGGAAAACAAATCAGAACACTTTACTGGGTGATGTGCAAATGATAAATATGTTTTCTGAAACCCAATTTTCACAAATTATTGTTTATACACAATATAGTTTTATCAGTAAAGCTGAATGTTAGTGGGAACATCTTTGGCCATTTCATTGTCTGAAAATGACAGTGTGTAGGAAGCTGGCTCTGTATATACTATACCAAAGTGAGGTATAGTATGCACAGAGTCCAGTGGAACCCCAAAGGTAGGTAGAGGTAAAGTTAGATAGCACCTCACTCTCTATTTGTGGTAGTGTGGTCGAGCAGTAAGGCAGTATCAGAGGACAGTGTTAAGCATTTGTTGTACACACTCAGTCAGCAAATGAATTCACACACTCAAAGACTGAACTTCAGACCAATTGTTATTGTGTAAAAATATTCTTTTAGTGATTTTATTTCCTAGAACCAAGCAAGCCTGGGACAGATAAGTGATAAGTACTTTGCAGTAAATATACAGTTGAAATACAGTATGGATTGTAATGGTATATGTACTTTGTTTTGACTTACAGTATTGTTGCAGAGAAATGCAATGCTTTGTAAATACAGTACATAGACTTGAATGGGCTTTTCAGTAAAATTACAGGTGTTATTTTTGAGATTACTTTTCTTACACAGAGTAGTATACCTGGATACTACACTGGGACATTTCTTGTAAACAGGTAAGTAAAAGCGTTTTTGTTAAATAGTACAATTTTAAAGAATTTCTTTAGGTTTTCAAACTCCACACTTAAAAACTCTTCCAAGAAAAACAGTCAATGTTATCCTATGGGGCAAAATAGTGTTATCGGTTTTAGGGTAAGTATTCGGTAGTGGGAGTTGAGGATCGGGGGGTAGACTCAGGGGTCCCCCAGGGTCAGGGATGAACTCTCGTTACACCCTCAGCGGCACTAGGGCGGCCGGGTGCAGAGTGCTGAGGCCCAATGTTATCCAAGGGGGCCTCCGGTTGGTGGCTGCTGATGAGCAGACCACTTGGTTGTGGGAGCAAAGCTCCTGGACTTTAGTTCAGGGCAAATGGGGAAACAAAGTAACACAAAGGTGCACCCTCAGCGGCACTAGGGCGGCCGGGTGCAGGGTGCTGTTTCGACGTCGGGCGCCCTGTTGTTTGCAATGGGGAGCCTCCGGTTTGCAAATGCACTGCAGGCTTGGGGACGAAGGTCTTCTGGGTGCGACCACCACTTCGAGAGGTAAGTTGGGATATTGGGGGTTGGTTAGGCACCGTCGGTTTGGCCACCCAAGGCCGTGGGGCATAGCATAGCTGTCTACGCGTCGCGTGTGCTCCCTCATCCTGTCCCTGTCTTTCTAGCATTATGATACGGGCTCCTAAATTTAATATATTTAGGTATTTATGGTGTTTGCATTCTGCTGCGCAGTAGCCAATGTCTACCCAGCGAATAGTGGGTTTTATGGCTTCCCATAATATTTCTGGTGAGGAGGTTGTCTCCTTATTAAGGGTTAGATAGTCTGTCAGTGCATTATGGATGTGGATTCTGTAGTCTTGGTTTTATAGGTGCCATGGAGAGAGCCTCCACCGAAATAGGCTCCGTCTCAGGCCTATCAGGAGCTGTATCACGATCTGGGCGTGATCCGACAATCCCCTGGGCATAATTGTGGCTTCTGATATTCTCTGAAGATAGCTGTCCAGGATAAAGATATAGTCTATCCTAGAGAAGGACTCATGAACTGAGGAACAATATGTATATCCTGTATCATGGGGGTGTTGAGCCCTCCAGGTATCAGCCCAGCCTACCAGGTCAATAAAGGATTTTAGTCATGATCCCCTTGGGTTCTCTATAGACCCAGAGGTTCGCCATCGATCTTTTGGACATGTTCATTACATCATTCCAGTCCCCCCCATAACCGCAAGTCCCTCTGGTAGCAGCCCACAGACACCTACTAGGCGATCAATAAAGCTTTGATTAAGCGGAAGAGGGGTGTAGAAGCTACCAATCACTATGTGTTCTCCTGATATAATCCCGTGAATCACAATGTACCTTCCCTGTGGATCTATCCACGAGTGAGTGAGTGTAAATGGCACCCTACGGTGTACTAGAATTGCTACTCCCCTAGAATCCCTCACGAAGCCCGCATGAAATACATGTACATAGGCAAAGGGTGTTTTGGTGCCCATGAGATGTGTCTCTTGTAGCAGCAGTATATCTGCTTTTATCCGCTTTGCCTGGCGGAGTATCGCGCCTTGCTTAACCTTGTCTAGCACGCCCCTAACATTTCAACTTACAATTTGTATTTGACCCGGTGGGGGCCTTATCCGTCTGTGGCAACATCAACATATAATGATCGATAATAGTGCAGCAGTGAAACAGGAGAATTGAAATTTGCACATCGGATTAAGGCAACAAACAATCTCTATTGAACTTCCCATGCCCCCCCCACCTCAATACCTCATAATAACTGAAGCATCTGTCGCAGATGGTGAGTAGTGCCGACCCCAACGGGGGATTAGCACCGAGTCCATCCAATTGATCTCCAACCACCCCTGCATTGCAGTGTCAATATAAAGAAAACACTTAGTTTACCAGCCCATTATGTTGCACCAAGATGCTGCTATTTTAGTATAGTGATAAAGTCCCAATGTTTATTCCCCAGACAAGCATAGTTCGTCATTTGTGAGGATTGGAAACTTCAGCCACGGGAGCTTTCTCGTGTTCCTCGTCACGGACTTTGGAGCGCCAGGTCGATCTGGACTGAAGTCTCTGTTTGTCATTCTATTATTTTTGCATTCGGCGGGGCTCCCCTGATGAGGAGTCCGAGTCATGACGCAGTGGAGTGTGAGGTTTAAGATGTCTTATTTCATCTGTCCAACTAAAGACTTCTTCTGGCGTGTCGAAGAACATGGTGCAGGAGTTATATACCCCTCGCAGTCAAGCCGGGATTTGGAGCATGTATGTAATCTTTAGGTCTCGGAGGCGCGCCTTGGCTGCCTGGAGGGATTGCTGCTGCTGGACCAGCCAGGTATAATCAGGGAATACTATAATTCGATGAGATTCATATAAGAGTTCTCCTTTCGTCCTTGCCTGCTTGAGGATGAGGTAGCGATCATGATAGTTTAGGATTCGCGCAATAATGGGCTGCGGGCTAGCACCAGGGGGTGGTCGCTGCAGGAGGGCTCTGTGTGTGCGTTCTATTATGAAGAGTGGGGAGAGTGCAACCGCAGGGATCCACAAAGTGAGCCACCCCGCTATGAACTTTACCATGCCGCTACCTTCGCAGTTCTCGGGAAATCCCACAAAACAGAGATTATTTATGCTGACCCGTCCCTCTGCATCCTCCACCCATGTTGCCAGACCATTAGTTAGCTTTTCCAGGGATGATACTTTAGCCTGCAGCATAGAGACTGCATCTTCTACCCCATAGACCCTGGATTCCACCTCAGTTAGTCGCTCGACCGCTCCCCGAAGGTCTTGGAGCAACAATGTCACCTCCGAGCCGACTGCGCCAATTTGATCCTCCAGCGCCACCCTCGACTGAGTTATTGCAGCCAGCAGAGTGGCGTTATCTGGTGTGGTATCAGGGCTTCCCTCTGTGTCCACACCCCTAGCTCCAGTACCTGTGTAGCGGTCCATAGTACTCTGCCGGGTAGGGTTGCCTGTTAATTTGTCCTTGGTCATAGTGGTATGGTATGGCCCACTGTGTAGCACCCTACGTAGGATTTATAGCTATTTGGTCAGCCTATCCATTAGTACTCTTATCTGGGGCAGTCCTGTGGGCCCTATTATCCCTCTTGTATAGATCACTGTGAGAGCAGGCCAGGGAGGAACTCCCCCAAGCCACAAGCCGCACTGGGGCCTAGCCCGGCCGCCTCTGTGGTTGGGAGATGGCACCTCCCCAACCCCTACTGGCGCTCTACCTCTCCACTGAAATCGTCGTCCCGCACTGCAAACAGTTCTTCAAAGGGCCCGGTCACAGCTTACATCCACAGGGGCCCGCTGGGAGAGAGGTCCGCCCTCCACCAAACGTACCGCCAGGCTGGCCCCTCAACAAATGACCATGGATCTGCTGCAGCGCGTACCCTCAGCGAGCGCGCCTGCGCCTCCGGCACACAGATCTCCCAGCCTCCACTGCAGCCACGGCGCCACCCGGGAGGCCGTGTGGGTTGCACTAAATCCCCGGTCCACGTTTGCAGCCCACCGTACTGCAAGGTCCCCAGCACCACGCTCTCCACAACAGGTCCGGCCCGGGATCCCGGCCGTCCTTGCCCAGCGAGCCCGTGTCACTGACACGTCGGAGCCCCGCAGTCGACTCCATGGCTGCTGCAGCACAGGCCCAGTGCGCAGCTCAGCTTCGGTCCCTTTTTTGCCACAGGTGAGTCACTCCGACATTAACCGGGTGCTCTCTCTGCTGTCTGAAGCCTGACAGGGATTGTAGATGAGTTTGGGGCAGTATGATGCCAGGAATTGGTAGAATTATAAATCGGGCTGGTGGAGCTGGTCTAGTGCGCATCCGCCATGTTGTGGTGCTCAGCCACGCCCCCACACACTCCTTTTTTGAATTAACAATTGCAACCTATTGCACATTAGGGCTTGTTCCAGGGTTACATAGGCCATACGTTAACCAAAGATCAATGGGCACTGCTGTAGCTCCTGCATTTAGGCTCCTTGATTCCGAAATTAATTTATGTCACACTTGGAACTGCATGTAACAAAATTTACCTTAAGAGAGAAATACAAATTACTTTGAAATAATCACGTAAATGGAGGAAGAATGTCTAACAAAAAAAAGTTAACAGCACTGTCATGCTCTTGGCCATGTCAAACATTCCACTTACCAATCCCTATTACCTACTCCATCGCCACCTCTCTTGTGTATCACTGCCATCTCTTTCATCTACATTAATAAAGGGATCCCGGGGGAAGGGGGGGCTCTCTAGACAGATGGCAGCGAGCTGCATATTGAAAGGAGATGACTAGAGGCTCTCCTTGTTCTGATTGTGACATCGTGGAACCAGCGGGACCCCAGTTGTTCTGCATCACTAGACAGCAAGAAGGGGGGCAGCAGCTCAATGAAGGGGCACATCGGCTGGCCCAACACATTCAAACAACTTGGGCCCTGCCATTTTCTTGAAGCCATGGAGGTACACTGGAGGTGGACACCATGATGCTGGGGAAAGGCCTGCTGTAACTTCCTCCCAATAGTGTAGGCCACTGTTGAAACAGCTGACATACTCCAGTTTGAAAGACTACATCAGACATATGAGCAATTGGTTTACAATAATGCTGTGCGAAAGTTCTAGCATTAGACCAATCGGCAGCTTTAAGAATATCATCCAACTTACCACCAGACCAGAAGGACTTACTGGCCATAGCACCTCTGATTGAATGAGCTTTGAAGATTTTTAAATCAATACCTGCTAAATTCATAACAATCTTGACCCACCTAGCAATAGAAGCAGAAGTAACAGCTTTGTGAGGTTTAACGAAGGAAAAAGTAATTGATCCACACCTAAAGGACGAAGAGCATTCATTCTGCAGTCGTACTCTTTCATACAATCAACAACACAAAGTTTCTTGCACGAATCAAAGCGTGGATAAAATATAGAATCAGACATAGTCTTGGTTCTTCTAAACAAATCAAAATTGACTCCAAACATGTTGTAGGATCTATTAGAGATTTCAAGAGCTTTAACATCAGAGACCCTCGACAAGATACTAGGCAAACAGTGTAGCAAGTTTGATGGACAGATTTTTCCTATTCAAATGAATATTATCAGGCCAGCTAGAGAAAAGATCAAGAATTAACTTAACATCCCAGAGAGATTGATATCTAGGTTTAGGAGGTCTCCTGAGTCTAATACTTTTGAGGACTCTACAAATAATGGCGTTTTTACCTACCGTTTTACCATTGACAAGAGCATGTCCCGCGGAAATAGCCAACCTATAACAATTGATAGATCTATAACTAAGGCCTCTTTCGAATTGTTCCGCAAGGAAGTTAACTATGTCAACGATAGGTGCTTCCACGGAATCCAGATTCCTTTCCAAGCACCAACGTACCCATATTTTCCATATGTTGTTATACCGGTAGTGTGTACCAGGGGCCCAAAACTCTCTGAGGAGAGTTGAAGCTGTTGACGAAAGCCCTGCGAGATCATTGGATCGCCTGACACTCTCCAGGCAAGAAGGTTCAAATTCTCTGTTTGAACTAGGGGGTGATATCGAGCGTCTACGTCTGTAAGAAGATCCACTAGGGAAGGGATTAGGAAGGGAAGGTCGTAAGTCAGTTCCAGGGTGGTGGGGAACCAAGCCTGAGATGGCCAGAAGGGAGTGACTAGGACAATTGAACAACGTTGATGTCTCACTTTCTGAAGGACTCTCTGGATCATTGCAAAAGGGGGGAAGGCATACGCGTTGGTCACCTTCCAGCACAAAGAAAGGCGTTCACTGCTAGAGCACCCGGGTCTGGCATCCAGCTGTAATAATTCTTCAGCTGGAATGTCAATCTGCTGGCAAAGAGATCTATTTCCAGAGGGCCCCATATATTGTTGATAGAATTGAAGACAGAGACGTTGAGTTTCCAATCGCTGTGGTCTAAAAGGAACCTCGAGTTCCAATCCGCAGAAATGTTTGTTTTCCCTGGAAGATATTCGGCCCTTAGAGAGATCTTGTGTTCCAGGCAGAACATCCAAAGCTTCTTGGCTAGGTTTGAGAGGTCTGCAGACTTTGTTCCACCCATACGATTTATATAAGCAACCACGGACATATTGTCCATCTTTAGAATGACAGATCTGCCTTGAAGAGAATGTCTGAAACTCATGAGTGCATAGAGTCCGGCAGTCAATTCTAGGTAATTTATGTGGTGAGAAGATTCTTCTTGAGACCAGACACCCCCCGTGTTCTGATCTAGGAAACAGGCTCCCCAGCCATGGAGACTCGCATCGGATTCTAAGACAAATTCTGGTGTTGAGCCAAAAATTGCATAATGTTAGCTTCTGTGTCTTTAATGAAATCCAGATTCTCTAGTCATGGTAATAGGAGAATCGCAATTTACCAACAATCCATATCCATGGCTGGATGCAAGTCAGTACATGATGCTTGGACTTGAGGGGAACCTGCACAGTATCCCAGGAGTATTGCTCAGCATGTATGGGCTACTCACCGTGTCCCCTGTTTGATCCACATACGACTGTCCTCAAAAAGGAAGCCTGTAAAAGAGAACAGTTTCACACTCCCTTGAGCCCCACAGCCTTAAAACATTCAAACAATTGCAGATATTATATTCATTCAATTCAATTCAAACCAGCTTTATTCGGTGTAAAATATACAACCATAAAAGCATACTTATAAAAACAGTAATAAAATTAATCAAGGGTACTATTTACAAAATTTAAAAATTCAAATCATTTACAATTAATATTTTCATAAAAATTACAGGGGATCAATAGTCAAAATGCATTTTAAATCAGAAGCAAGGACTAGTACTATACCATAATTTCATGTCAGTTTGCATACTACAAAATACATTCTATCAAAACTTAGTACAGCGATCAATACGTTTCATTCCATGGGCTAGTCAGTACGCAGTACACTAACACGAGCATGTATAAAAAGTGTAGAATTTAACAAATTCATTTAATCTAGTTGTACATCCCTATTACACAGGGATACAATAAATCCAGAATAAAATTGCTTTTATACGTCACACAGACATACATGTTTTATAACACAACTAGTTAATATAATCACTTTTCTCGTATGATAGCGCATCTAAATGTGCTAATTCCTTTCTTCTCCTGACTGCCCTGAGTATGAAACGAACGACAGTGCACATAATCTTCATGTTGTCCAAGCTACATAAAAAGTTAAAAGCATTTTTATAATTATACAACCTATTTGTTAAAAAAAGTGGTTTTAAAACGGATTTGCGAATATCACTGTAAAAAGGACAGAACAATATGAAATGTAGTGTAGACTGAGGGGTTTTTCCATTACATGGGCAATTAGGTAGATTATGTGGACCCTTTTTCTTATCACGAAAAGCGGTTATATAGTGTAATATGCCAATTCTTAATCGTGTTAAATAAAATCTGTGTTGGGTATTTCCTATCATTGTAAGGTATATCTGTATACCCTGCACAGAGGGGATTTGACAATAGATGGTAACACTATGTTTTTGTTTAACTTCATTGGTTCTAACACAATCCATGGCCGAGATATATCTTGACTTCAACTCATTTTTACTGATATCTTGTATGGATGCAGGATCCCTTTTATCAAAGTCTATCCTGCAATCTAACAGTAACTTTTGGATATACTCAAGCCATGGAATTTTTTTCCAGTGATCAAGGGTCAGGCAGTCCTTTATTATATCTGTGGTAAATTTTGTCTCTTCTTTTACCCACAACCCTCGCCAGAATGTAAGACCCGCTATTCCAATAATATCATTTATATATGATATTGCCAATTCTTTATGTACAATATAATTAGCTGTAGAATTTGGTACTGCCAGTACTCTTTTTAAAAATTTGTTTTCTTGTATTTGTAGGGATGTGGTATTTGCTCTCCCCCATATTGCAGCCCCGTAACAAACACCGGTGACACACTTGGTTCTATATAAAGTAAGTATCTCCCTCACAGGTTTGTTTCCCATTTTGGCAGAGAATCTAAAGATTCCCTCAGCGATTCTCAAAAATTTCAGGTTGCATGAATCAATATGAGGTTTCCAGCTGCCCTTTCTATTAAAAAGTAAGCCCAAGTAGGCAAAGGTTGGCACTCTACCTAAGATTACACCTCCCACATTATGTTGTCTATGCTTCAATTTAGCCTTTCCACATGTCATAACAAACGTTTTAGTAAGATTTAACTTTAAATCCTTTTCTGACATGTACTGAGTAAAATTCTCGATTAGACATTGTAATCCATTCGCTGTCCTTGCTAAAAGGACAGCGTCATCCGCGTAGAGTAAAACCGGGGTTGTGCGTCTGCCAACTTTTGGGCAGTCTACATTTTGTTTTTGCAAAAAGAGATCCACGTTATTAATATATAATGAAAACAACAGAGGTGCCAATACACAACCTTGACGTACACCTCTTGTAACCATAAAATCCTGTGTACATTCGCCCCTCAATCCAAAACGAACTCTTGAAGTTAAAAAGGTATAAATTTGGGATAAATATATAATAATCTCATTTGGTGCTCCTAACTCTTTTAAGGTTTGCCACAATTTAACATGATTGACAAAATCAAATGCACTGGTGAGGTCTACAAAACATAGATGTAGAACCCCTCCTTAGCCAGTGTGTATTTTCCTATTAGGAGTTCCAAATTTAGGCATTGTTCCACCGTTCCAATACCTCGTCTAAACCCAAACTGGGCTTCTGAGAGAATGTTTTTCTCATTAACCCATTCTTCTAGCCTCCCCAGAAGAATTCTTCCCATTAATTTTGATGTTGAGTCCAGAAGAGATATGGGACGGTAGCAGTTCGCCATCCCTCTATTACCCTTTTTAAAAATAGGTACGATAATACTTTGTGACCATGATACAGGTAAAACTCCCCCTATTGCTGCATTAAGAACCTTCAATAAAATAGGGGTCCAAAAATCCATATTGCTTTTAAAAACATCGATGGGTACCCCATCGGGTCCTGCAGCTTTCCTGCTAGCACTCTTTACGAGGGCAGTTTTAATTTCTACTGGCGTAATTGGCTGTAATTTTACAGGTTCAACTAATATAAAATTTCTATTTTGTGTTGTGTTAACCCTAAGGGCACCTGGATTAAAAATAGACTCAAAGTGTGTGATCCAGTCCTGTGGAGGGACCGCAATTTCAATTTTCGGAGTTGAGATATCTTTAAAAAAAGGGTGATCAATGGTACGCCAGAATAGTGTTGCATTTCTAGTTTCCGCCGCCTGAATTAAACTTGCCCATGCATCCTCTTGAATTTCACTTTTCCTTCGTTTTAGTGCTATTTTATACTCCTTTCTCAGGGTGCTTATTTTAGTACAATCTCTTGGTTTTAATTTGAGGGCAATTTTTAGATCCCTATTTAACCTAGAACATTCTTTATTAAACCATCTAGGATTATTATCATGTTTCATATTCTTTTTTTACAAGTTAAATCACTCGCTATTTCGGTGGTGATATTATGGAAAGCATTTACAATTAGCAAATCTGTGGAAGAGCTATTCAAACAGATATCAATATCATTTTGATTTTTCCCCTTTAAGTTATCCAAAAAGAAAGTTGGATCAACGCCTGACCATTTAATGGATATTCCATTATTTCCTTGCAATTTTATATCAGTATAAGTGTTCTTACCCCTTGATTGATGTCCCAGATTAAAAATAAGGCTCAGTATAAGGGGATAATGGTCACTAAACAAATTTTCGCTAATTTTAATTTTTTCCACCAAATCTACACACTTTCCTGATATAATGAAATGATCAATATTGGATGAACCTCTCCCACCTACATAGGTGGAGATCGCAGTCTCACCCACTGAATTTTCTGGTTCCAGAATTACTAGGTTATATTTAAAAATGATCTTATTTATTGCTTCACCATATGTCTCGTGTGGAAAATGTGAAACTCGTTCCCCAAAACTGTCTCTAAGACCACATTGTGTCTCCCACTGGAATACCACAAACTTCGCAATTAAAATCACCCCCAAATAACTATGTACTCCCTCCCAATTTCCCTACAAAATCCTCTAAATCAAGTTCCAAATCATTAATTACCCTTGCTTTAGTACTGTCAAAAATATTATTATAAAAATTAACCAAAATAATTGTTTGTTTCCCTTCCGTATACAACTGTATCAATTGATAAAATTGTGAGTTGTTGTTAACATCTTTCACTATCAGGGGCGCAGTAACCGCTATTAATGTTGCTAAACCTCCTTTTGATCTTCCTCTTCTGGAGGCAATTGCATTAGTGCAAATTACTTTAAAACCATCTATAAAGAAAGGCTCTGTATTCCATGTTTCCTGAATCATAATTATACAATACCTCTCTATCAATTTACACCATGCATCATTATTTATCTTGCTCTTGATTCCTGAGATATTCCATGACATCAAAGTCAGGGGCCTATAGACTTGAGTAGTTGAGCAATGTACGGCCACGGCTTCCGTATCACTAATGGAAATGCCTCTAGTGTAATCTAGATGTTTATTTTGGTGCTCATTTGGTGTTTGTGTACATAAATTACCATCAAGCCTATTAACAATATAGTTTGGAACATTGTCTAAATCAGAGTCTACCATATCATAACGATTCTCAGTAAATTTTTGCGTACTCAGGCAGTCCTTCAACTTATTTATCTTCCCATTAACTACAAGGTCATTTACCAGTGGAATATCATCTTGTATTTTATCTGGGAATATTTCTATTTTTTCCCTATGTCAATCAATCTCACTACATGATCTAAGTAATTCATATCTATTATGTATCGGAATATTTAAAATCGATTTACAAAAAGTGGGTCCATTTGTTTTTGGGTATACCTCATTCGACCTATAAAAGTAGCCCAATGGGACAGCAATTATATATTCAATCGTATCTGAATTCATTTCCATGGTGTTATTTATAAGTATCCCCATCAGTTCTTGTACCAATTCTTTACTACGGAAATTCACCACCACACAATCTCCTGCACCATATTTTCTAGAGCTGCCCACCCAGCTCACTCTCCTTAACATTATAATATTTCGTTGTAATACATTAATGTCAATACTCGTGTTTACGTTCAACCAATGTGTCACTTGGTTTTTTAATTTCTCATATGGTTCATAAGACTTATTTTTTAACTGGGGCACATTTTTAAGAACGATAACATAAGGTGTCGCCTGAGGTGGGAGATGTAGGGGCTCATCTAAAGTGTTACTAGATAACATGGACTTATTTGATTTCTCCAACTTATTAGGTTGTGTCAATACGCTGGGTAGTGTTTTCTGCTCTATATCTGACCTTCGACTTTGTATAGATGGGATACTATCCCCTAATTCAGGCTTAGTACAATCCTTTCCTTGTTTGTTTTCAGATACGGTACTAATGCTGTCACCCTCCTTTGGCCTTATTAATAAATTTTCAGCTACGGTGGAAATATTAAAAGTTTTAGAAGAGAAAAATCCTGTCACCAACTCAGTTAGAAAAGATACATCTTTTTGGATCAATTTTATCTCGGACATAACACAACGTTCAATACAGTCCAATTTTGAATGTATTTTTTTAAAAATGTCTCAAATTTATGCAACCCTTGTTGATTATCGATCACAGGAATATCTCTTTTCGTCAATCCAACCGATTTGCCCCCTTTCTTTAACTGCTTTGTCCTCGGCTTTGTCACAGTAGCTTCTTCGATACTAATCTTCTTTTTTGGCAATTGTTTAACCTTTTTTGCTGGTGGGGAGACTAACGTTGAATAATCGGATAGTTCTGAAATCTCCAATGGTGATGTTAAGATACATGAATTATCCTTTCTATTTGTCAAGGACCTTTTGCTTATATTTTTTCCAGATGATACTGTCTCTACCTCAGATCCCTCAAATACCTTCTCAATTACTTCAAGGGGCAGTAACTCTTGTCTAACCTCTACTTCCGGTACCATTAAGGCTGCGTCTAGCGCAGTTTTGGTTGCAGCCAGTTGTTCCTTCACAAGGACGATTTCACTATCTATCATTCCCACTGCTGACTTTAAATATTTAGTTATAGGCGTATTTGCTGGCTGTGACTTCCCCAGGGATTGTGGTTGTTTCCTCTTACCCATCTTCCTCAAGGAAATGACGTAATTATGGTAATGCTGTCAGAGATAATCCTTACCAGTGTTATTCTTAGGACTCCTTTAGAGCAGTCAAGTGGGGTGGCCCAGCCCAGCCTCCTCCGGTCTCAGACGGGCACAGACGGGCCCGCCTTGGCCCGGGCTTCGCCCGCGCGCGTCCCGCGCTGCGTGAGCCCTGCCCGGGATTTAAAGCGCCGCCGGCGCTGGCGATGACGCACCTCCTGTGCGCCTCACGTTGCAGGCTGGGGGTTGTAGTCTCGCTCCCCCTAGCTGTTCCTCCGGTGATTTTCCGAGCTGCACTGGACAAGTGGCAGGTGGCAAGCAAAGAGAACTGGGCTCCCGCGCTGCGTGAGCCCTGCCCGGGATTTAAAGCGCCGCCGGCGCTGGCGATGACGCACCTCCTGTGCGCCTCACGTTGCAGGCTGGGGGTTGTAGTCTCGCTCCCCCTAGCTGTTCCTCCGGTGATTTTCCGAGCTGCACTGGACAAGTGGCAGGTGGCAAGCAAAGAGAACTAGGCTCCCGCGCTGCGTGAGCCCTGCCCGGGATTTAAAGCGCCGCCGGCGCTGGCGATGACGCACCTCCTGTGCGCCTCACGTTGCAGGCTGGGGGTTGTAGTCTCGCTCCCCTAGCTGTTCCTCCGGTGATTTTCCGAGCTGCACTGGACAAGTGGCAGGTGGCAAGCAAAGAGAACTAGGCTCCGCGCTGCGTGAGCCCTGCCCGGGATTTAAAGCGCCGCCGGCGCTGGCGATGACGCACCTCCTGTGCGCCTCACGTTGCAGGCTGGGGGTTGTAGTCTCGCTCCCCCTAGCTGTTCCTCCGGTGATTTTCCGAGCTGCACTGGACAAGTGGCAGGTGGCAAGCAAAGAGAACTAGGCTCCCGCGCTGCGTGAGCCCTGCCCGGGATTTAAAGCGCCGCCGGCGCTGGCGATGACGCACCTCCTGTGCGCCTCACGTTGCAGGCTGGGGGTTGTAGTCTCGCTCCCCCCTAGCTGTTCCTCCGGTGATTTTCCGAGCTGCACTGGACAAGTGGCAGGTGGCAAGCAAAAGAGAACTAGGCCTACACAAGTCTCCAGATTTAGACCATTCCAAAAATCGCAGATACTATCCTCATTTATGACCTATACAAGTCTCCAGATTTGTCACATCAATTAGCATCTGAGACTCTAAACATTCTCCCCCCAAACAAAGACAGTGAACGCACCTAATCTAGATGTGTTGGCTTGGTCTCTTTCTTCTTGAGCGGCAACTAAGAAAATGCTACTCAACAATGGCTAAAAATGTGCTTAGTCACATCACTTGTCAAGGGATGAATTATCCTTCTGGTGACCCTGCTCAAACTGAAACAGGACGATCATCTGGTTCCGCAGTACCCACTGATGTAATCCTTCAGGCAATAAAATACTTCCAGACAGTAGTAAAAATGAAAAGTGGAGAAGCGGGTATTGAGGTGTCCACCCTTTGCCAAGACATGGAAATCGATGTGGACAGGGTTACAGAAGCAGAAGGTAGAATTTCCTCTTATATCTTCAAGAAAATATAATCCTATTTCCAATTTAACCCTGCTTCATGAAGTCATATGTCATCCTATGAGAGGCAGTCACTACAGTAATCCATGAGAAGGCAATGGACCGTGTGAAAAACCCTGCCTCGAATGGTGTCCTCGTCAAACTTTTCAAACACCTAACAAACAAGATATGTTGGAGAATGCAGTGGAAGACCTAATCTTACTCCCAGATCTAGGTCACTATCAAAGTCCTCCGAAAACTAGGTGAAAAATAGGCCTCTCTTGCTAATTAATGTGGATGCCAAGATCCTTGCTAAAGTCCTGGTCAACCAACTTCTCTTGTCTATCCAATCCCTTGTCCACACAGACCCAAGAGGATTCATGTCCGGCAGTTTCACACAACACAATATTAAACATCGACACAACAAACTTGTGCTGTCAAGTCACTTGATGGGGCCATTGACACTTTTATTAGTTGATGTTGAAAGTGAGTAGATTTGGTAAACTGGGACTACCACTTTGTGGTTCTCACAAAGGTAGAGATTTGGCCTTGATTCCCCTGTATTTTTCACTTCTTTATATGCACCAATGGAAAAGAGCACCCTGTTCCTCTTCCCCAGAAAGAAGAGCACGAGGTAGGGCTGCCCCTTTCACCTTTGGTATTTGACCTGGCCACTGAGCCTCTGGGCAAAGTGATGTGAGAAGATGCATATTCTTTTGGTATCGAGCCCTTGTTGAATAACTTTGAACAGTGCTTAATTTGAGCCAGTGGTTTCCGGTGCTTAGCACCGGCACTTAATTGTCAATACCGGGGCTTGTGACAGTCTTCCACAAGTTGGCGCTGTCAGGCTAATCTAGAGATGGCCACAACAACAGTTAATTATTGCAATTATTACAGCTTTGGGGCCTGAAAGAGTCAGAATCATCACACTTGTAGGATTGTGACGATTAGTAGTTGTGTTGTTACTGTCACTGGCAGCATAGCAGGGGCAATATGTGGTGCAAGCTGCAGTGGCCTCCTGACTAGAGCCCTGGCACTTATTTGTTTACAAACTAAGCACTGGCTTTGACAAGCTCTCAGGAATGCAAATTAATTGTTCTATATCAATCCTTTTCCAAGTCTGCGGCATCACGGATGAAGTGCTCTGGGATCCTGAACACATGGTGGAACCTGAGGCTTCACTCACCTAGGCATCTATATAACAAGTTTGCCTTCCAAGTCCTGAGTGGGGAATACAGCCCCTTTAATTGATTCTCTTTGAGATATGGATCACCGGACTGCACTCCCACTGTCACTGATATGATGTGTTGCAAAAACAAAAATTGTCTCCGTGCCAAACTATTTTACACTCATTACCGCCATCTCCTACCCTTTTGGCACATTTGGTTCATTGCTCCAAGGATTTTTTATGTGAGGGTGAAACTCACAAGTTTCCATGGCCAAATGCTATAAATCACAATATGACGGGGGGGCTTGGCATACCGTACATAGTCTCTTACTCCCATGAGTCGGGCCTTCTAGTAATTAGTAACTGGCTGTTTGACACACTCTCAGACCTGGCCAGTGGCATAACAAACTTGAGGGGGCCCTCCTGCAAAGTGCCAGAGGAGGCCCCCTGGAGCTCAGGGCCCCCTGGCACCGCAGGGGCTATTGTTACGCCGCTGGACCTGGCATACCATACAGAGAAGGGAAGTATTCATACCTACATGATGTAAAATACCCAATTCGACCTCACCCTGCCACTAAGTTGGTTTTTGATCAATGGAAAGAAACCCTACGAGTGATGAGTTGATTTGTAAGACTGACCGGTAAAACCTCTATATGGCTGGGGACAAGTCTGGCCCAACTGATCTACCTTCAGGGCTTCACAAATTGGGCTGCATAGGTATCTCACAACTGAAAGACGTTTTAGGAAACCCACCTTTTCTGTGTGGTTGCTCTGTATATTTTGCCTTTAACTGGGCCCTATATTTTTGCAGGCTTTAGAACTCTGTGGATTTACCCCTGGTAAATAGTAGTAAAGTGCCTGTGCTCACCCATTAAACATGATAGAACTACACATAAAACTATAGTATATGGTGCAAAATGTATACTGAGCCTGTAAGTTAAATGTCACTAGTGGACTGCAGCACATATCGTGCTATCCACTACAGTGACAGAGTAAAATATGACTTCAGGCCTACATTGTAGCCTAACTGTAGCAGTGTAGGAACTGCAATTCAACCCCGTCAAAATAAACCCATTTGACTTATCAAAACATCCCTTTTAAATAATAATAATTCACACCTATGTAGGCTTGTAGCCCACAAGGCAGGGTGCATGGTGTTTACAAGCAGGACATGTAGAAATGTAATGTTAACATGTCCTTACAGTGACATTCACCCAAAAGCCATTTTTCATTGTTGCAGATCTAGTTGTCCTATGTAGAAACCAGAGTACAGATTAAAATCCTAATACTGTATCTCAGGAAGGAGATTAGCTAGAAAAATAATTAAACAACTATTAATAGTCATTAAAAGTCACTGAAGTCAGATTTTTAATAAATATTAAAGAAAGGTAACTTTCAGAGAGTTAGATTTTCCCAGAATTTCCTGGGGAATAAATTTGAATTTGCTCTCACACTTCTGCCAGCCAGTAATTAGCATTTGAATAGGTGCGAAAAAGTGTGAAATGCCTCCCAGGAGCAAACAACAGGCTGACCTGAACGGGCTGAGATTACTCCTCTGAACCTCACACAACATGCAGGGTGGGGTCTATGAGCATCCCTTTTGACATTACGCTGTAAAATTATTGTTTGTGTATCTACTGTCTGGTTGCTGAAGGACCTGCTTTGTCCCACCAGACTTCTGCCTCAGAGTTTTAATTATAAAACTGGGGAAGCACTTGAAATGAAGGGAAACAGGATGAAAAAGCAATTCTTGTGTATCCACTGTCTGGTTGCTAGAAAACTTTACTTTTGTTCTTCAGATGTCTGTCTCTGGCTTAATTGTGGGTACTGTGCTGTCACAAATGGGATTGTAGTGTTAGATATGTGAGGACACTAGAATTACCATAGTACACTACCCTTGTGTTCCCAGCTGTCTTAACAGGGAACGTGACGCGTGTGCGTCACATGATACAGTGGCTTTCTATTTAAATCACAGAGTTGAGCCCATCGAGTACCTCAGGTTCCAGCTCCTTGAAAGCCCGGGGTCTCGACGGAGAGGTAAGGGGCCGCATTCTGCAAGCATGCCATGTAAAACTTTGTTATTAGTTTACCAACACGCGCGCCGAGCAACAGGCTCTGTAACCAGCCACGCTGAAGATTAGATGCCCGGCATTGTTAACCTTGTCAGTAGAATGTTCTTACAATATAAATACATTTTCAACCACATCACTTTAGCTAAGGTGAACAGCGCGATACCATCATTATTGCCATCATTTAAACTGGCTAAGCACTACACATGTGCGTTTAAATGCCCAGATATCAGTGCGCTTAGTAAGGGTGGCATGATCATTTTGAGCGACAGACATCGCACAGCTTGTGATGTACTTTTAAGGATACCGTTTCAGAGTGCCTTTGATTTTCCGTCACGAACACACACAATCTTGATTCCAGCATGTGTTTCATAACAATACGCTCTGTTAGATGCTTGAACTAGACGTTCTTTACATTTTCGTTTGTGGGTAATAGCGGATAAATGTTGCTTCCTGTTTTAATCAACTAGTGATAACACTCATAAATGTGTTGATGGTGTAGTGCACTTATTAACAACAATGGCATGCACATCAACTGGCAACAGGCTCATTACGCTGAGCATATTGCTTGGCATGACTTATCTAAAACTGTTTCTTTGTGTTCTGGCAAATATAACCGTCGGAAATAACCAGCAGCCTTTCTAAACCTGTAACAAGGTAGTTTTGTTCCAAGGGCGCATTCTATTGTCGCATGTCTATATTAATCATGCGACTTGCCTGAACATCTGAACATATAGATGACTAGGTCTATGACATGTGTTAACATGCTTACATAGATGTTGTATTGAGCATACCAGATAGTGCAATACCACACTACACAAAGTGATGGAGTGTCTATAGCGCATCAGGGCAATGTATCTACAAAGTTATGATATTCCAGAATTTTACTGATATTCTTTAAATGGCGGTGTCCCTGGCTCTATTCAGTGACACTAGCCATCTTACCTCTTTAACTTGTGCTTTTGCTTGATCTGTGAACAGTTTTTAACGTATGCTATAGGAACCTGTGTCTAAAAATTTTCATTATTACCTATGCCTTTGACACAGTGCTCAATCCCCCTATTTACAGAGCGGTGCCCCTCCCCTGAGCTGTCGCCAGGTTGAGGTGAGGCGACCTATCCGTACACTATGGGTAATCTACCACTTTATTGTGTTGTTGTCTTTCCAATGTGCTCTGACCAAGGATGAGAACGATGTCCCACCTGGTTACTGTAATAATCTGTTTGTTTTGAATTAAGAGATGTTTGCATTGTTTGATCTCTTCTGTTGTCTTATGTTATTTTACAGGTACGACCAGTAAATCGAACACACCAAACGTGGGATTACTGGTTTTGTATAGAAATAACATTGTTGTTTTATAATAATCTTTGTCACACTGTTGTCAAACACTTTTCAATCGCAGTAGCACATAATATCTTTTTGTCCTGATGAAAGCTGCGACACCTTATAGGGTCCTTAAGGCTGAAACATGTAGACCTGTTCACGTCCACCATACGCAGTTATTATTTTAAACTGCAGGTGCTCTGTTTTTAATCCTGACACCAGGAACAAACCAATAAAGTCCATAAAGCTCCTGGTAGTTAGTTTTAATATCACTTACTCACATTTTTTCTGTCTTTAAGTTCCGCACTGCGCCTGTCACCCAACCCATTCAGTTGTCTTCTCGTCTGAAGGATTTATTATATCCTAAATAGTGTAGGAATATAAAACATCCCTGAGCTCCACCCTCACAGTGAGGGGGTAGTAGCCCTTGGCGGGGCTAGGGTTCCCCATCTAGAGGAGAATCCCAGATGATGAAGCATGCCACTTCGGTGGGTGATGAGATTACGTCCTAATTAAGGGATCTCCTTATTAGCACGTTGAGATAATCTTTGCTGTCTCTTCTTCAGGCCTATATGTGTGTTCTCAGAACCGAGGATTTCGTATGTTGAAGCCGAGTCTATTAGCCATATCCTCTTTGCATGTCCTAGGTACCACCATTTGAGATCAAGGTGGATAGCTCCTGTTTGTAGACAGTTTGGTACTCGTAGTCACAGTGATGAGCTACGTATTTTAAAATCTAACTCTAGCATGTTAATTGTCTGTGCTGTTGCTAAATTTCTGGGTAAAATGTTGATCAGCAGGAGGTACGCACTGACCATGTAACAGATGTAACTTTTTCTTATCTCAATTCTTCCAAATGTTTTAAGTATGTATCTATTTTTTAGTCTGGATCTGAGCTAATTTTAGAACTGTATCTGCATGACGGGTCATGACGTTTAGACCTTACGGTATAGACTTTTGCTGTCATAGTTCTTAGTTATTACTCTAGCTGCTTTTAATACTCTTTTAATCTTGCTCACTTATTTGCACAAGTCGGTCAGAGTTGATCTGGTCTTTCGGTCATTTGCTAGCTATCTTCTGTCTCTTTGCACTTTAGGCATTGGCACTTTTCGAGGTCCTTACTAGACAGTTAGGGATTACTGTCTAAGTTGGATCTCATTAATTCCAGCCATCAGTCTTGTACGATGGTTATTAATCTTCCATACTGTATGCATTTGCACTTTTGTGGATTTCTCTCATGCCTCTGTGTTTTATGAAGATTGGACTTTTTAAAATACGTAGACACGGATTGACATTTTAACCTGAATGTTTTATCATGTTTCTAATGTACTGTATGCATATGGCACTTTTATGGTCGCAATGGCCGAAATAAAGTTATTGACTGACTAAAATGCATGCACGTGTACATAAACAAATACATTTCTTAAAAAGTTGTTAAACACGAACAGCACTTGTTTATTTTTTTTTGCACGATCCAATGGTATTGGAGTGCTTGCTCCGTCCTCTGTCTTGCCATTGCGTGAACATGAGCCAATGGTATTGGAGTGCTTTAAGTGCTCACTGGTTACATTCCATGACGAAACATTCATTTTTCTCGCTGATCCTGCTTCAATGAAGGTATTTTTTTACTCCTTCATTGTTGCTTCCTCCAGCCCTCTCCCGTCGTTGATTGCCCATCTCCCCATCTCCTCCTGCTTCCCTGCTAGACCCATCCCTTACTACCTCCCTCGTCGCTGCTGCTTGTTTTTTGTACGAACCAATGGTATTGGAGCACTTGTTCCGTCCTCTGTCTTGCCATAGTCTCCCTTGTACACATATACACATACAACTAAAATGCATGCGCACGTACATAAACAAATGAATTTCTTAAAAAGTTGTTAAAACATTAACAGCACTTGTTAATTTTTTGGGACAATCCAATGGTATTGGAGCGCTCGCTCCATCCTCTGTCTTGCCATAGCGCGAACATGAGCCAATGGTACTGGAGCGCTTTAAGTGCTCACCAGTTACATGCCACAATGACACATTCATTTTTGTCGCTGATCCTGCTTCAATGAAGGTATTTTTTCCCCCTTCATTGCTGCTTCCTCCTGCCCTTTTCGGATGTTGCTTGCCCATCTCCACATCCCCTTCTTCTTCCCCCCTACTTGAGGTCGCTGCTGCTTTTATTTTTTTTTGCACAATCCAATGGTATTGGAGCGCTTGTTCCATCCTCCATCTTGCTATAATGCTAACACCAGCGGATGATATTGGAGCTCTTTGAGTGCTCACCAGTTACATTACACAATGACACATTCATTGTCGTGCGCAGGGTGAGGTGTAAGTGATTTAGTAGAGTCCGCCCCCAAAAGGGGCCTCAAAGGCCGGCGCCATAATGCAGCATTGGACCCGAAAATACTGGTTTGGGCCGCTGCGGTGCTCCCAACAACAAAGGCAAGTTGCTCCCGCTCCCCCCCCAGCCCAAGAATGAGCCCCAAAGTTGGAGCAAAAGAACTGGGCCAATGGGGGTCAAGGGAATTCTTTGAACCTCCCTATGGGGAGACGCCATAGCCAGGCAGTGGGGAACAGGGTGGGGTTATAAACACTGCACTGCCCCAGCACAGGCTACTTTCTGGAAGCAGGGGCAGTGCGCAACTTAACGTTCAAGATGGAAGTACTCTTCGCGGACCGAACGTCATGATCCGTGGGATACTGCAAAGCTCCCCTGCAAGGACTCCGGCTGTCTCTGGGGAGATTTCCCCTGTTTTCGATCAAGTCACTGCCATGGACTGTTGGCAGAAGAGCCCCGAAGGGAGCAGCAACTCCAGCAGAGGCCCGCTGCATTTGACAGCAACGCAACTCTGCTTGGGGATCAAGACCGCCAAGGAAGCTTTCAGATGGAAAGGGCACTCCGCCCGCACCGCGCCCACAAGATCGACCCGGAAGTATGTGCCTGCGAGAAGAGCAGCGTTTGTTTTATAGGTGGAAGCTTGATTTGGGACCATGGCTGACTGGCTAAACTTGTGGGCATTGCAAAAGCATCATGCAGTCTCGTATCAACGCAGTGGCTAGCTGATACCCCTTCTGTCATTTACTGTATTGCCGGCTGAGGCATAAGTGTCTCGGCCCTGTCCATCTAGCGGGGAGCATTAGCAGGAGCTCTTAAGTGACAGGTCACGGCAGGCTCTTAAGTGACAGGTCACGGCAGGCTCTTAAAGGGGCAGGACACGGCAGGGAACAAGAAACGTGAAGCAAAACGACATCAGAGCCTCATAGCACAAGTGAAACTTTTAATTGCTGGGACCAGCAGAGGACAGTGGCTTATCACAGCGATGCGACTGCAGAGGGTACCCCCATTAACCTCTGGTCCATAAGATAATACTGTTACTAGGAGGTTTGAAGCAAATACATTGGTACTGCAGGTACACAATTTAAGCACAAAACCTACTAAAGTTTGAGAGGGCTGGGGATAGCTCACTACGAGCGACCAGACCCAGGTCCTAGCCAACACAAGATTCCCTTTCCCTCTCCAGCACAAAGGCATCAGGTGAAGTGATCAGCCCAGCAGCAGAAAGTACAGGCATGGAGAATCAAGGGGCAAGAGGACAGCCAGGCGAAGTGGAGGAGCTACTGCGTCTGATACGTACAGTGTCAGAGAAGCATGGAAAAGTTTGGCTGCACCGCCATCTGGGCGAAGACCTGGGTGAAGGTTCAAGCAGTCAGCAGGACCGCAGACCATCTAGCACCCTGGGAGACAGCGAAGATGCAAGCATTGAGCCAGAAAAAGTGCAAAGAGGCAGGAAGCGCCAGAGAACTGCAACCAAGGCACCAAAGAGAGCTGAAGCGAGGAAAGGTCTTGGGCAGACAGGCCCGTCTCCTGCAGCAAAGCGGCACATGGTGAGCATATCAGTGCAATTGTGCATGAGTGTTTGAAGTCATTTGCACCCTTGTTGTTTAATGGCATAGGTGCGGCGCAGGGGCAGGGCATAACAGGCGCACTGGCACAGGAGGGAGAGGTGTCTGGGCTCCCATGGCAACTGATGGACCCAGGGCGCACAGTCTTTGGCCACATACAGAGGGAGCACGGCTTCCCAGCGGGGGAAGACATCATGACAGGGACCTCAAATGGTCAAACCCCAGCGCATGGTAACAGCGGGTAGATTAGTATCCCCATGAAAGCGTGGGGCAGTTCAGCAGGTGGCAGCACAGAAAGAGCAGGGAACCCAGCACTGATGGGGCAAGCTCCCAAGGCCTACTCGAGTCCCCCACCAAGGCAGCCATCAATGATCACAAGAGCGATGAAGCTAGCAAGCCTCCTGCCTCTAGCAGTAAAGGAAAGGATTTGGAGAAAATAATTCATTTACATTTTTTGGGTACTACAGATACAGTTAGAGGGGTTAGACCTAACATTATGTGACAAGAAAAAGGAAGATAGGAGGTAAAGAAAAAGGGTGAGAAAGGAAAGGAACTTCGATAACTGGCTCAACGTATTTAGAATAATTGCATGCATTATTGTCGAGAATTTCCAACACTGTGAGGCCAACATTCATGAGACACATAGGCAATTCCCAGGGGAGGCATCGTTGGATTATGACAACAGTTTTAGATTGAAAATGTAGATGCACCCTGAAATGGAGTGGAATGAAGAAGATGTATCTGGGTTTATCCACATGATGTTGGTGGCAAAAGGGGTCAAAGTGTGGGCAGGGAAAAGCAAGCAGCCATTTTGTAATACCCCCTTTAAGGGGAAGCATAAATAATTTTACAAACCCAAAGCACACAACAGCTGGAAAACACCTGCACACAGAGGGTCAGCAGCAATCTGCTGGAAATACGACGACGACACATGCAGTGCTTCATGCAAATTTGTGCATGCTTCTACAGTCTAAAAGGGTGGATACCCAGCCTCAGGGTATCCACTGACTTATCAGGTAGTTGTCTGGCTTGGCATAGTAGGAAACGCTTGTATCAGGGTTTGCAAGTTGTTCGAAATGGGCCATTAGTGCATGTTTAAGTGTGCAATATATAAACGGTGGTTCGGCGTCTGCGACAGATTTTCCCCGCTTGTGGTTGGCTGCAACTCCCAGGTGCAGAAGCATGGGGCGTCGCCGGTTTCTTCTAATGCCACAGCTGCAAAGTAGGTTTTAAGGCACTCTACCCATTCTTTCCAACTCGCAGCTTGAGCGGATGGGGGACCTTCGACTAGGAATGGCTCAAGTGGTGGAATGGCTGACATGGCGCTTTCTGTAAATCACTGGAGTGGTTTAATCACTGAGCAACAGCATGTGCTCTCCTCCCCCACTATCAATCCTCAGGGTAGAGCTCAAACCACCACGGTAAAAACAGTTTTACCATGCAGCAGGCAATGTCCATGCCACATGGGCCTCCAATGTGCCCTCAAAACCCCAATGTCCTCTTCTCCGGAGCAGATGTGGACGGCTCAAACTGGGGTGGGAGAGGGGTGTGAGGGGCTTCACACTGAGCAAAATTCCAGACTAGCTAACCACTGATGATGGACACAGGGCACTGGTAGGAGTGTCATCATGGCTTACCACCTCAAAACTGTAGAATCTGGCTCATGCTGCACGATGCCCTCTTTACCAGGTCCAGCGGGAGGCCAGCAGCAGGTGGGCTGGCACTGTGCGAACCGCCGTGAGGCCTGCCGACAACAACAGAGTCCAATTCATGGCCAAACACACGCACCAGCAGGTGGCAGCAGAGCACACCACTTGCATAGACAGTGCGAACAGTGAGCCCCAGGGAGCCAGAAGCCGGAGCAGCAGGCCGCGTAGCGCGGGACAGGCCAGCGGGCCGCCCACTCATGAGGCACAGAGACGGGGAGCCGCACGGACAGCACACCGGGTCACGGGAAGCAGGAGCCACCACCGGCACATGGCGGAGCAGCGGGTGAGTCCACTCCGTCGCCAGTTGTTGCGTGGTGTGCGTGTGTCAGGGAGGCCGGCAGTTATCAGGAATGAAGCCGGGGGTAATAAGACAGACACACCGGTGGATGGTTTGTATGACCACAAGGTGTCTGCCTCAGACCCCTTTATTGACTCTTTTCCCCATGTTATGGCCTGGACCATGGTTAAGGTGGTTGGAGGGTTGATCGTGGGATCCCCCCTCCCATCTGTCACATAGTGGGCTTTCCCAAAAAACGAAACATAACAATTTGTTTGTTATACTGTGGCATAAGCTATACTTTTGCATATATTCATTTAGGATTGTTATTAGTCTCATATGTATACACATAGCTTCCATGTCAAATGAAATGAAAAGGGAATTTATTGAGCGCACTCATACTCAAAGGCGCTGTGGCTCAACGTCATGTTTGAAACAGTCAACCAGTTTTCGCTGTTACCCAATAACATATTGCCTTTTGGGACTTGCAGTTTCACTTTTAAATATACCAGTTTGAATCCTGAAATCCCAGCATGCAAAGTGGTGCTGGCCAAGCACCCTGGGGAGGCAGAAGGTTTCACACGCACATTGGCCTGCTTGGCAGCTATGTGTTGTCACTACTCTTGAAAACATCTCCTTTACAGCAATTTTGGCAGCAGAACTTGCTCTGTGGTGACTATCACTGTGCTGCTTATGCATACTGACTTACTCTAGTAAGTACCCAACTCAGTGGTACTCATTTTATCATATTCAGCGCCAAGATACCCTTCGTGAAGAACATGCTTTTTACAAATACACTTTATTTTATGTTATTGTTTTCCTATACTGCTTGGATTTGTTTCCTAGTCTCATATCTACAAGTCAAGGGGCGCAGCTGTTTTATTGTGATCTGGTGGACTGCAAAATAAGTCCCTCTGGTGAGGATCACTGAGCTGCACGCACATTGTGTGCCTGAAGTAGCTGCTCTGGTGCTTGCCCAGTTCTCATCTGCAGGCCTCCTGATTGGCCATGAGTGCCACAACTGGAAAGTCTGGAGCAGTCTTAGCTCGCTGTGCACCTATGAGCTTGGGAAGGTGCCATGTTGGCTGGACTGCAGTGATCATTTTGGATGTACAAGCTCTATTCACCCAGATCATGTACAGCAGGTTAGAAAGACATCTTCACAAGAACAAGCAATACTACCAAGAGACCATCACATTTGTGACATTTTCAACCAGGCAAGGCATTTTAGCGACCGGCACTCTGCATTCTGGGTCATATTTATTTTTAACATTGTGTAGGATTAACTTTAGTATGAAACGTTCTGCTCACTATAAAGGCTGGACTGGCTGAAGTTATCCCACATGACAGGGGACCACTAAGGAGTGATCAACAGGTTTATCTGGGAGAGCAGTTTTATCAGTTTACTTGAATCAGAGAAAAAGCTCTCAACAGCCTGACAGGTAACAGGATGTAGGGGCGATGTTGGCACTTTCCGGTGCCTATAGATTGGCGTGACCTAGGGCTATTGAAATCTTGTGCAGGGTTAGGGACTGGGGAACCGTGTCCTCTCTGCTGTTAATAAATTCCAGGACGCAGAGTGCTGTTCGGTAGTTACTGCTGCATGTGGGGGCTTGGGAGCAGGGTCGTATGTACTCGTGCCACATTCCAGGAGCAGTTGGTGCAGAGTTAAGGACCAGGAATAGGTGCAATATCTTAAATGTTCATGTAAAAGCCCATGTTCAAAGATCCACAGTGAGGCTTGGCAGCTGAATCAGTCAGTATATTGTTCTGGTTGCTTGTGTGAGGTTACAGAACCCTAGTGCAGTAAGAGGTGGTCAGGATGTTTGCTGATGCCGATACTGGGGAGCAGATGCAAGGTTCTCTTATTGTCATTGTTGTAGTAGATGCTCACAGTACTGATGGGATAACTTGGATACAGTGCAGTAGGGTACCAGTGCCATCCTCTTTGAACAGTGTTGCAGATAGAGGACATTACTATGTGGGTTTATGGGTGGGATGGAATATGGAACTCTTTCCATCTGTGGCCATGTACTGGTGGCACTGTGTCCTGATAATGTTTCCGTGAGCCAGCTCGGGCCCTCCAATCCTGGGTTTCTGAGCATGCACTTTCCACAAGTCCATTGAAGCTCTTCTATTATGGTCGGGGCACCAACATCAAAAGTGATCCCTGTCCAATCATCTTCGAGCAAAGGGACATCTACTGTGATAGCCACATGTTGCAGTTCTCTTACATTACTACTCATGAGTTACGGGGGCCTGACTGATCTCAGTTACATCACTGTTTATTTTACTACACATCTGAGAAGATAGGCTAGCTTTACATGTTATACAAGTTACTACATTTAAAAGGCAACAAATAAGCACTAATGAGAATTCCAATAATATTTTGTATGTTGTGCTCTATTACATACGAAGTTTACGTTTTTACCTCTAGAGGAGCAGTTCTTCCTCCTATTCACCATGCCCGTTGGCTACCTTAGGGGGGAGGGGGAACACAGGGTGTGGGGTTTCTCTTGTTTGTACTGTACTGTTTTTTCGCTCACTTGCTCTTTGAGTTGTGCACTTTATGTATTATTTTTCAGTAATCCAGTCAGAGGAAAGAGACAGACTAAAGCATCTAACACAGATGTATTTTCACTGAACACTGTTAGCTTTATTTATTTATTTAACCATTTCTAAAGCGCATGGTTACGCCAACCGGCGTGTCCCCGCGCTGAACGGACTCGCTAGCAAGAGACGGCCCTAGACACGTCACTTGAACTGCCTACCGACACACTCCTGTCGCTATCATTCACTTTAGGATGCAGAGGAGAATAGCCATGTTTTTAGCTTTTTTCTAAATTTTGTTTCGCATGGTTCCATTCTTAGGGTTTCCGGGAGCCCATTCCAAGATTTTGCCGCAAGATATCTGACAGATGATACTCTCCAAACTTGTGAAGTCATGAATAAAACAATGTCTTAACTATAATGATGGCTGGCATAACCCAAACCATTAACATAGTCTCCCTAAATGTGGAAGGGATCAACCACCCGATCAAGAAAAGAAAAATCTTTGTCTACTTAAACAAAAAAGGGATGTGATTCTTCTACAAGAGACCACACTTGACGCTAAACAAGCCTTAAACATTTGGAACCCTCAGTTCTAGGATTTGGCATGCTCAGCAGCTATGGGTAGGAAAAACGGGGTTCTTACCTTAATCACCAAAAAATCCACCTTATTATCAAGTCTCTCTGATACACAAGGGAGGTGGATTATCGCAAAATTATCGAAAGACAACAATGAATTCTTTGTAGTTAACATATATGCACCCACTAAAGATGACCCACTATTTTGGGAGGATCTTTATACACAACTTGAAAAATCACCAGTCTCAGCCACGATCATACTAGCCGGTGACTTCAACCTACCTCTAGACCTCCAATTAGACAAGAACTCTCATTTTCCATTTCACCCAAATTAATCCCACAAGGCGCTAAAAAAACTGTGCACAACATTTAATCTGGTTGACGCTTGGAGAATCCAGAACTCTACGGAAAGGGACTACACATTCTACACTTTCCCCCATAACTCATACTCACGCATAGACTACATTCTGATATCGGGTAACGCCTTGTGCAAAATCGATCAAACCACAATAAAGCCAAGAGTGATATCAGATCATTCCTGCATCACCCCCCCCACAACCAACAAAATCCAACCCCTCTGGCAGTTCAACGATGAGATTCTATCCTTCCAAAGCAATACACAGATTATTGAAGAGTCAATAGAAAACTTCCTAGCTGAAAATAAAGAAAATGAATCATCTGACCTTATACGGTGGGAAGCCTTATAGGCATCGATAAGGGGGGTAATTCTTAAAATAAGAGCCAAAATGAACAAAGAAGCCAACTCAAAACTCACAAATTTAGAAAAAGGAATTTTTGAATTGGAAAGACTACATACCACTAATAAAGATAACAATATACTCAGCAAACCTTTGACTAGAAAATAAGAGTATAACAAAATTATTAGTAATCGTGCGGGCATGTGGGTTAACAAACAGAAGAGCATTAAACTATGTGAGTCAGACAAAGCCGATAAAACCCTAGCCTCATACCTAAAATTCAAACTTCAAAAGCATGCCATTAATGCACTGAAAGACAAGATTACCACCAACCCTGACAAAATAGGTGACATTTCTAAAGACTTTTAACAGAAACTATACGAAGAGAATATTAAGGTTAACCACTCTAACTGCAAAAAGTATCTAGATGGTGCCAAGCTTTCCCTCATTGACAGAGGAAGAAAAACTTTCCATCAATGGTCCGATTACCGAAAATGAGGTCAAAGATTCTATCAAAAAACTTAAAATTGGAGCGAGCCATGATGGCGGACGTGTGCTAGACGAGCTCCGTCCAGCCTCGGAAATTATCCTTTGTATATCCTGCTTCCCCGGTCTGTTCGGGCAACTTGACTACAGCCTAGGTGTGGCGCGAGTGGGGACTGCTCCCTATACTCCAGATTGGACCTGGATCGCTGCACGGAGCGTGAGGATGGAGGCGGCCTGGTTTGCGGCCTGCGAACAGTGGAGCTGGGGCGGGGTCTCGTGGCCTGCGGCGGCGGCTGGTGGGGCGGAGTGCGCCTTGTCCGGGGCCTCCAGCGGTGAGTGCAGACGGTGACGGAGCACCAAAATGAGATCCTCGCTGCACGGGGGGCCGTGGCGAGGTGGTGGCTGCCCCGGTCCGGATCCCCGCACCCGGAGAGAAGACGTTCCATGCCCCCCTCCCCTGTGGGCTGGGGCCCAGTTGTTGGCGGCCGCCTCGGACTGCGGGTGAAGCCGATCGGAGGTGCAGCCTTCCTGGGTTCCCTGGATCCCGGGCTGACGCGGTGACTGGAGCCGCTGCGGAGCTCGAGTGCCTGGTGGGCCGCCCCCCCTTGCTCCTTCCTCTCTCCGCTGTGTTGTGCCCGTGCATCGGTGGCCATACTGGGTCGCGAGGGCCCTCGGAGGAGGGTCGTGGGCTGCCGGCTCGGTGGGGGCCTTCGCGGACCTCAGCGGCTGCGATATTTTGGAGACTGGCTGCGGGCCCTCGAGGGTGTGGCGCAGTGTGTGGAGGACCCCCCACCCCCCGGATTCCCGGCTGGGAATAAAGTAAGCGGCAACACCCGAAGGTGAGACGTAATCCTGGGGGCCGGCCTGGGAGGCGCTGAGGGGGCAGCGGCAGCGGTGTGAAGACTCCTGTGGGGCCGAGTGCAGGGCAGTGGGCTCTGGGGCCCCCCCCCCCATTGGTTGGTGGTCCCGCGGTCGGCAGCCGATTCGGGTCGTGCGGGCCGCACATACGAATTTTGGTGGTTTCGAGCGGGGACCTGGAAGGCCTGAGTCTGCTGATCGCAGCGCTTTGCGCACTGGAGTGCCTACCCGTGCGTCTGGGGCTCTGGAGGGTCCGGTCTTGGGACTCGGTTTCATAGACTTTGACGGCCATCCACGCCGGGACCTGGCGGTATAATTGAAGGTGTGCTGCTGGAGCTGGAGCTGAGAGGCCTGGAGTGCCGTAGAAGTGGGAGGCCTGCCTCTATTTGCCCGTGGAAGTGGCCGCGCAAGAGTGGATGGTGGAGGGCACCCATTAGGGAGGGGGGGGGACGCGCTTGCCTACAGAGGCGACCGGGCTAGTGCCTGGTGCGGCTTGTGGGCGGGCAGTCCCCATCCGGCCCGAACACCCTTTGGCTTCTGGAGCTGCAGCGGACTGAGTCATAAACGGGAGCGAGCCTCCTCCTGTCCTGCATTGGGGGGCCCACAGTGTCCTAGCTGAATTGCGCGGAGAGTTGAAGCGGGGCTATCCTGAGAGTCGGGTGGCTCGGAGGCCGCCATGACGAAGGACAAACCAGGGGGGAGCTCGGCCAAGCACAGCACGTTGGACAAGTTTACTGGCCATGGGGCCTCCGCAGCTGAGTCTGGAGGGGCACATGGTGGCATGCCGGACAACGCCGCACTCATGGCTGCCATCACGCAATCCAGAGATGCCCTCGACGCCAAAATCGGAGCGGTTGGCTCGGACGTCATGCTGCTTCGACAAGATTTGCGCAACGCAGTGAGGCGCATCACAGAGGCTGAGACAAGGCTATCTGGAGTGGAAGACGTAGTCACCACATTGGAGAAAAGGGTTGCCTCGCTGGAGACCATTCAACGTGGTTTGGCGACACGGGTGGAGGATGCTGAGGGCAGGGCCAGACGTAACGACCTCCGATATCTTGGCTTTCCGGAGGGCTGCGAGGAGGGAGATATGGAACGGTTCCTTTCTCAGTGGCTGGAGAGCTGGCTCCCCTCGGAGTCCTTGTCTCGGTGTTTTGTGGTTGAGCGTGCCCATAGGGCCCTGATGCAAAAGCTTCCGCCCGGGGCTCGCCCGAGGCCGGTCATAGCTAAACTATCATGATCGAGACATTATTCTGAAACAGGCCAGGGCTAAGGAACCCTTGCTCTTTGATAATATCCGCATTTTAATATTCCCTGACTACACGAGGCTGGTCCAGCAACGGAGACAATCATTTCTGGCAGCCAAGGCTAGTCTTCGTGACCTCAAGCTTCCGTATGCCTTGCTGTACCCGGCCAGACTGCGGGTGGTTTATCAGTCCCGCACCCACTTTTTCGATTCGCCGGAGGAGGTCTTTCGGTGGACAGACGAGACGGTGAAGATTCGCCCCCACACTCTGCCCAGGCGGGACTCAGACTCATCGTCTAGCGAGGTGGTTCGGAAGCCGCCCAAACCAAAGCTTAAAGGGAACAATCGCTCCAGGTCCAGACGTCGATCTCCGTCGCACAGCAATTCCTCCTGGGCCGGGTCGGCCCCCCAGCAACATACATCAGCATCCCAATGGATGGGGGGACCCTGGTCCCGTGTGACTCAGACATTAGTGCCTTGACCGGAGAAGCACAAATGAAGGCTGGCATCCTTGCCAGACCTTGTCTGACAGGGAGAGTGCCTGCTGACGATGGGTTGTAAGTTGGGGATCCATTGGCGGGGGTGGGCCGGGACCTCCTGTTGGGGTCTGCAGGCCGCACCTGCCGCGACAGATACTTCAACGGTTTTGAGGTATAGGGTGGGGGGTTGTTGGGTTGTTGCTTTTGTTATCTGATCGCACTACTCTATGCCATTACGAAGTCACTATATGCACACCATACATCTTTTTATGCACCAGTAACTACCATTAGGTCCTCCTATGGCGGCCCCATCAGGTAAACAACGGATTCCCTTAGGTACCCTTCGAGTAGTAAGCTGGAACGTCAGGGGGCCGTTGGATAAAATCAAGCGAGGGGCCATACTTCGGCAGGCCAAAAGGGCTCAGGCAGACATCCTCATGCTGCAAGAGACACACCTCATGGGAAGAAAGCATTGTGCTTTCAACGCTATGGATACATTCAGGTGTTCCATTCTGGATTCATAAGGGGGTCCCGGGGGGTAGCAATCTTGATCCACCGCAGGGTTCCCTACAAACATGTTAAAACGTGGGCCGACACTCAGGGGAGGTTTTTGTTCCTTCATGGCACTATCTATGAAGAACATATGGTATTGGGATGTGTTTATGCCCCCCCACCACTCTCCTGGGGCTTGGTAGAGCAACTCATGACCTTATGGGCGGATATGCCGGGTGGCTTGTCTGTGGTTGGGCGGGACTGGAATGATGTGATGGAAGTGGCTAGAGATCGTTGGAGACCCGGGGGATGCTTGGACGTTCGCCAGCCCACCAAACTACACTCCTTGGTGATGGGACTTGATTGGGTGGACCCCTGGCGTCGATTACATGGGACTGAGCAGGGATACACATCTCTCAGCAGTTCACGACTCTTATTCACGGCTGGACTATTTATTCGTGCCCGAATAGCGGCTGGTAGGGTGGTAGAGGCATATATCCTCCCACGGGGTCTATCTGATCACTCGCCGGTGGCCCTTACCTTGCAGGTGGGCCCGGCGCAACAGCCTTTCCGATGGCGCCTCTCGGTATGAAACTTACAGAAGGAGGAATATAGGGTACGCTTAGAGGATGCCATCGATCAGTACTTGACATTGAATGTGGGATCGGTTGAGGGGGCTGAACCCCTGTGGGAAGCCATGAAGCCCACCATAAGGGGGGTAGACATCTCCTCCTGCTCGGCAGCTCGCAGAGCGCGCAGGGAGTCCCTTCTAAAATCAGAGGCCAATATTATAGAACTGGAAAGCCGTAGTAGGGGCGACGGGAGTGGTCAGGTCCGTCGACAATTATTGCTAGCACAACAGGTGTATGCAGACTTATTGGTGGATGAGGCCCGTCTGGCTTGGCTGGCGACCCGAAGTAGAGTGTATCAATGGGGGGGATAAGTCGAGTAAGCTGCTCCACAGGCTGTGTCAGGGGGCATTATACCCCCAGGCCCTTCCGGGTGTCGCCGGCCCAGATGGGGAGCCCCTTACGGATCCCTCTGAAATAGCCGAAAGTTTTGCCACTTACTATGCAGAGCTTTACGCCCCCAGAGAGTGTTTACACGAAGACGTGATAGGCCGCTTTCTCGACGATCTCCCGCCTAAGGCATTATCTAGTGAGGCACACGCGGAGCTGGATCTCCCACTCACGGAAGAAGAGCTGGGTGCCGCCCTGGGGGACCTGAACTCTGGGAGAGCCCCGGGTCCGAACGGCTTTCCGTGTGAGTACTTTAAAAAATACTTTACACAGCTAGGGCCCCATTTTCTTAGAGTGGTGGAGTAGGCCAGGGAGCAGGGTTGCCTCCCTCGGGACTGGAGACATGCGGAAGTGGTGGTGTTCCACAAGCCCGGGCGACCCCCGGACCAACATGCCTCATATCGCCCTATTTCTTTGCTAAATGTGGAGGCAAAAATCTTGGCCAAGGCTCTGGCCAATCGTCTTCGGTCCCATATAACTACTTTGGTACATCCGGACCAGGCGGGCTTTATGCCTCAGAGAGCGACACGTCACAATATTCGACGAGCACATGTTGCTGTTGTGGCCATTCAGGGCTTGGGCGTACAAGCAGCGTTGTTACTGGCAGACATGGATAAGGCATTTGATTCCCTTAGTTGGGTATATCTATTCGCGCTTTTGCGCCGGCTGAATATTGGCCCACGATTCCTGTCCTACCTGACATTACTATACACTGACCTCACCGCGTCTGTGCGCGTAGCTGGCTCCACTTCTTCAATATTTCCCGTTGGGCGGGGTACCAGGCAGGGCTGCCCTTTGTCACCATACTTATTTGCGTTGGCTATGGAACCCCTGGCCGCCTGGGTGCGAATTGATGCACAGGTGACTGGCTTTGAGTGGGCGCATGGACTATCGGACCGCATTGCATTGTACGCCGACGACGTGCTGTTCTTTCTTACCAATGTAAACAGGACGGGACCGAGACTGCTTTGCATCATGCAGGTCTTCGGGGAGTCGTCGGGATTGTATATGAACCCCCGAAAGTCCATGCTGTGGGTCCTTGGGGATGCTGCGGGTCTGGACTCCTGGGCCTCGTCGATTCGGGTGGCTGTAGGGGGGCTGAAGTATCTGGAAATATTCCTGTCGGACTCGCCTAGCGTGTCTTGGGACAGAAATTTGGCCCCGGTATGGGAACGCGTACGAGAAGATCTTAAGACCTGGTCTCATATGCCCCTATCCATCTATGGTAGATCGGCCATCTTCAAGATGGTCTCATTCCCCCGTCTACTATACCACTTGCAAAATTACCCGTATCCGATCCCTTCGAGATGGTTCCGCCAGATTAATGCGGCCTTGGGACAGTTTCTGTGGGCCGGTGGAGTGGCCAGAGTTGTGCTACGGACATGTTTCCAGTCTACGTACTGCGGGGGGGCTGGCGACCTCCGATATTCAGTCTTACTATATGGCCTGCTTGTCTTAAATGAATGGTGGTACGGGGACAGGGCCGACCCGGCTTATGCAGTCGAACGGCGGTATATGGGGGATTCCACTTTGCATACTATACTATACTCTGCACCGCTGCGCAATTCCTTGCCGCCAGCTACGAGGATTATTTTTCAAATATGGAGGCAGGCCCTTCGGAAGATGGGATGGTGGAATAGACTGACAAGGGAGACTCCCCTCTGGAACAATGGGCGATTGCCACAGCTGGCTACTCTAGCAGGGTTTCGTAGCTGGGACAGTATAGGTATCTCTACCCTGGGGGATGTGATGCGAGGATCGGTCTTGAAATATTTTCAAGATCTGCAGAGGGACTTTCAAATGCCGAAAACTCAATTTTATAGATATATTCAGTTTCGCCATGCTATCTCCCCTAGCTTGGAGGGGTTAGAGTCGCTTGCTGAGTTTAGCCCAATTGAGGCGAAGGTATTTATGGGAGATCTCCAAGACCATAAGATTTCTAAAATCTACCAATCCCTGGCTACCCATAGCTCCTCCTCATTAGAGAAGCTTAGAGAGGCCTGGGAGGGTGATGTTGGTCAGCTGGACGGGGAGGACTGGACGGAGGCACTGGCCTCCCCGTGGGGGGCTGCAATCGCAGTACGCCTGCGACTTATCCAGTTCAAGTACCTTCATCGGGTATATTTTACTAGGGTTAGATTGTGGAGAGCGGGATTGGTGGCCTCCCCTACATGTCTCAGGTGCGAGCGGGAAGAGGGAACCCTGATGCACACGGTCTGGCATTGCACTGCTCTGACACGATTCTGGAGGGGAGTTATGACCTGCCTCTCGGAGGTACTGGGCTGGGACCTACCCCGCTCGCCGAAGCTGGTACTCCTACACATTATGAAAGGGGTGGGGGGCAACATATACAAACGCCATCTTATGCTACTGGGGTTTACTCTGGCCAAAAGAGATATCGCAAAGTCATGGAAGGCACCGGCGGCACCCTCGGTGACCGCATGGAAGAATGGCCTGGATTTTTGCATGGGCTTGGAGGTCCCCATTTTTGCGGCAAGGGGGTGTCCGCACAAACATTTTAAAATTTGGAAGAGATGGGCGGACTATCGAGGCCTGCAGTTGGAGCACGTCTCTATGGCAGGGCCCCATGACCCAGTATAATCTTATTTCGGTTGGTGCAAGATGCAGTTTTAGGTGTAATAGAGTGCTGAAGCCAACGAGATGGCTGCAATTCCTAATGATATGCGGATCGAGGTGAGATGTTAGTGCGATAGGGGGGGGGTTTGTTATGTTATAATTTCTCTGTTGATCTGTTTTCTTTTCATATGTATTGCTTTCCATTTTTCCTCGATTATTCTTTTGTAAAAGTCAAAGTCATAATGATGTAAGTTTATTGTGCAGAAGTTTCTGGGGTTCAGAGCTCTGCTCTTTATGTGCTATTTGACAAATAAAATTTGTTTAATTTTTTTTTTTTTTTTTTAAACTTAAAATTGGTAAAGCGCCAGGCCCCGACGGTTTCAACACCAAATTCTTCAAGACGTTCTCCTCTTCCCTAACAGCTCCCCTCTTGAGACTACACACACTTTACATAAACCGGCCAGATTACAGGTACCCCAGCCGAAGCCATCATAATGGTGTTACCTAAAGAAGGAAAAGACCCTCTTCTACTGTACAATTACAGACCAAACTCACTGATAAACCTTGACTGTAAGATCTATGCATCAATCCTCTCTGGATCAATACAACAGCACATCTCTAAACTTATTCATCCCTCACAGGGAGGCTGTTTAAAACACAGATTATCTAGTGATAATATAAGACTACTGTGTCATGCTATAGAGAAAGCTAAACTAGAAAAAATCCCCCACAGTAGCTATCACATTAGACGCGGAAAAAGCGTCTGATAAAGTCGACTGGAGACTTGCGCACGGTCCTGGAGAGATTCAACTTAGGCTACAACCTTATTCGGATGATTATGGCCCTATACCACAAACCCTGCGCTACGGTCAGAGCTGGAGGTATTATTTCCGCTTCATTCAATCTAAAACAAGGCACCAGGCAAGGCTGCCCCCTTTTACCACCTCTTTTCCTCCTGGCGCTAGAACCCTTCCTCCAACATCTAAGAGAGAACCAGGACATCACAGGTATCACATTTGGCTGCATCACAATCAAACTAGCCGCATACGCTCATGAAATACTGATCATTACCAAAAATGACCCCTCCGCCATACCGGCTCTAATGTAATCAATACAGCATTTCTCCGAGGTCTCTGGGTATTTCCTAATTAAAGATAAATCGGAAGTTAAACTTCTTAATCAACAAGGTAACAAAGACATACTAGGGACGTCCGGATTGGCTTGGCAACAGGGATGCATTAGTACCTAGGGCTAGAACTCACCAACGAACTAATCACCACCGTACATACTAATGAATAAACACTACTTAATAAAATCAATCACTACTCGTTTGTTCCCCAAGTTTCTATCCTGGTGGGGCAGAGCTAAAACCTTGAAAATGATGATCACACCGTTAGTTAACTATCTTATTAGCATGCTTCCCATGACACTTTCTGGAGACTTCTTAAATAAAATAGATAAGTGTTTCAATAATTTCCTATGGCAAGGGAAGAAACCTAGAATCTTACTGAGAAAACTCACACTAGCCAAAGACAAAGGAGGCCTTGGCCTACCTATCTTCCAGAATTATCAAACAGCCTACCTCTGTAAGCAAGGCGCTAACTGGTTTATCAATAATCCAGCATATGAACCTCCATGGGTGGCAGTGGAAGAGTCTCTCATTAAAGCTATACCTCTTGCAGCTCTCTCAACTATGCATTCATCCCACCTCCCGCACTCTAGGCATATCATACAAAATACAAAGAATGCTCTTCTCCACCTAGACACTCAACCTAGCTTCCATATGGAATAATCCTAAACTCAAAATTGATGGTCACCCAATCTTCTGGCTGGAATGGGCGGATAAGGGTATCAACCTAATCAGGGACATTTATGACGGGACCTCCGCCCGCTGCCGTTCTCGGCACTGCAAACTCGATTCAATTTAAACAATCTAGACTTCTACAATTTCCTAAAACTGAAAGTACAGATTATGAAAAAATCTCTCTCTGCAACAGCTCCATCCCTTCCTCCATTATTGGGTCATCTAGCCAAAGCTGGCCATATGGTCTCCGGGAATATACAAGCTCCTTCTACTAGTTAAGACAAGAATCTTTCCCAATACCAACTAAAATGGGAATCGGAACTAAACACAAGTAACATTGATACAGACTGGGGAAACATAAATAAAACCCCTTTGTCAAATAAAATCTCACCAGCCCTCTCTTGGACAAAGTATATGATTATCAATAGCGCATATTGGACACCTTCTAGGCTCTTCAAGGTCGGTCTTACCCAAAATTCCAACTGCTGGAATTGTGAACAACACGAAGGCAATCTATCTCACATGCTATTCTATTGTCCTATTCTCCAAACCTACTGGAACAAAATTTTCGACTGTATTAAATGCACTTTCAACATTGTCCCCACCAAAGAATTCTCATACATAATTCTAGGCCCCCTAGATCCTCAGCTAAAGAATGATAATGATCGTCAACTACTAGACCTAATGCTTACCCTTGCCTGCAAGCTGATATTAAACAACTGGAAAAACTTCAATAAAATATAATTCCGAATGTGGCAAGAATAGATCACTTTCCTGAGAGGAGCTGACAATGTCGCATTACAGCTCTCCCCGTGGCGTCCCCCTCATAGACAGATATGGGCCTCACTGGATGCCACCTCCTTCATATACAAACCCCCTTGAACACAGTAGACGGGGATCGTCGCGCAGATCCTCCCCAAAAGTTTCCCTCTTGCATTAGGGAACTTAGTCAATGACTCAAATCTGACATACACACTTGCACTTCACCTATTCCTCCTTTCTCACTGATTGCTGAACGTTTTATTCACTCCTGTGCAAGGTAAACAGATGTCTCTAGATCCCCGATCCCCTCCAAGCTGATACCATGGGATATATGTATGTTCTCTGGTGTAATCAACATCTTTATATTATTAACAACACATTTTTAGATGACCCATCTCTATACTCACACTGTACTGAATGAGATGTATATGTATACTGAGGTCTAAACAACTTACAGCCTGCACAATGCTATACATGCATGTGAACAATAGCGGAACATAATGGGATACTTGAGCCACTGATGTAAGATATGCACAGTCTTTCCCGTCCCCTCTTCACTGTATTCCACACTTACCGGAGCATTGTATTGCACCGTCTGTATATTTATTTCTTTTACCACTGTACCATTATTTGTGTATGCTTATGTTTTCTGAAAATTCAATAAAAATACCTTGAAATCAAAAATGCACCATTTTGTGTACTTTATTTAAAAGCTTTTTGTGGGAGGTCTCCCAAACTTCTCCTTGTGTGTCTTTGAAGCGTATGCACTTTGGAACAGTGTTGTTGGTGATACCTACTTACAAAATGCATCATTTGCTTCTGAATCCTAAAAATAATCTTAAGGGAAGACCCCTTTAATCCTTTTTAAAGTTGCATTCAAAGCCTATGCACCTTGGAACAATGAATAGGTCTACTGGTGCTTAAAGAACGCATCATATCAGTCACACCTTAAATATTACTTGGGAGAAATCTTCCATTCAAATGTATGTTTTGCTGTAAGTTTTCGATGAGTGCCTAGATTTGTTACGTTTTCAATGTTACTTTACTTCAATGTGTATTTATCCTAGGTACATTTTCCGAAAGCAATGCTATTCTCAGTCAAATGCTAGTAGTGATTTATAGTGTAGTGACAAGCATTACCTTTTTACTTATTTAGAGGCTACAAAAAGGAGTTTTATAAATAAAGTTTTGGTCAGCAGAGCCTTGGACCTGTATGTTCAGCTGCATGGTGGAAGGTAATTTTTTTTTAAAAAATAAGGTTTTATACATAAATGGAATGGTGTACATAGTTGTTTATTCAGCACACCAAGCATCATTTGTTCAGCAATGTTGTCGCATCCCATTTTGCACAGAATGAATATACATAGTCGAACATAAATAGTTGAAACTAAGCAAAGTGGAGGCACATTCATCATTTGTTTTGTTTGTTGCAGGGAGGGACCATGTGGAAGGAAAGTAGCAGATAGCTGCTATCTGCAGGAGGGACACCTCAAACTGTTCCCAAGATTAATACAACTTGCCCTGATGTGCTCACTGGAGGCCAGTAGACAGAACTGACAGTCACAATATAAGTTTCCCTGTCCACATTTTCACTTCTCTTACTCTATGTGGATGAAAATTCAGAAACCATGTAGTTGGCACATGCACAATCCATGCTGGACTGTTCTTGCCACTTACCCAGATTGTCGCAATGCGTGCTCCACGAGGAAGGCTCTTGCTGGCAATGTATGGACATTGCAAGGGCGTTGTATCCCGAGGCATAGGGCAAGGAGCAGGAGCCAGGGCTAGGAACCCCCGGAGCACCAAACAAGAGGAACAACCCGTTGACTACAGTCCTCTGCCCTGCGCAAGACTAATGTCACGGGGGAGTGTCGCTCCATGGGGGATAGGAGCTTAGCTAGCGGGAGAGGCCGGAAAGCTAACCACTCTGCTGAGTGCGACCCGGATACAGACAGTGACCTGTCTTCACTACTGGGGGATCCAGAGCTTAGCGTTTCATATGCGGCTGATAGTGGCAGCAGCAGCACTGGTGGGAGGCGGGGAAAGTCTGCTTATGGACCTCCGGACGGTTGCTCACCAGAGGAAGAGGAGGAGAATCGCACAGTAAATCCAAACAAAGTAACTGCTGTGGAGTGCAGTAATCTGCAACAAAGTAGTGAAGCTGCTACTACATCTATTTCTGGTCTTAGATGTGTAAGGAGGGAAGATGAGGTCATGTCGTGCATCACAATGGTTCAAAACATAGAGAAGGGGGCAAAATTAAGTCACTGCAACAACCGCCCAAGGACAGACACTGTGAGCGATTTAGTGGGTGATACCAACCTTAAGCAGAAGGAACCTCTTTTGGTTATGGTTGACAATACCTCTATCAGTGACTTAGTAGATAAGGATGGCTCCATGCTCGTGGTCTCTGATGGCGATGCAATTAGCCAAACTGGTGAGCAAGGTAGTGTGGTTGAGACCTGTGCTTCTAATATGCACACAAATGAACTGACAAATATGATTAATCCTCATTCTAGCCGAGGTCATACCCAAGTTTCAACCTCTTTCAAGCAACATAGGATGGGTAAACCTGGAAAAGCAGAGTATAAGAAGAAGAGCGGGTTAGAATCTTGGTGTTCAAAGCCTTCAAAACCTAGCGAATCATCCGACATACAGCCACCTAACGGGCAGGGTGAGAGTCCATGGCAGGGACCATTATTATCAACACAATGGTATGAATGGCACAAATACAACTCCCCCTCGTGTCTCACACCAATATCTCATCTCAGTATGGGCATGCCCACCAATTCATCTCACATTCCTTCTGCTCTTAAAGGAAAGAGCAATCAGCAGCAGAAAGAGGTTGCAAAGGGAGAAAAGTTGAAAGTGACTGTGTGGTTGAGAAAACTCATGAACCCTCCCAGTCCAAAATACACCAGCTTATGCAGAAGCACAGGGTGGAAACGCAAACACATTATGTAGAGGCCAAAATAGATCATGCCAAGACGAAGAAAGCTATTCAGCCAATCGCACAAGATGTTGAAATATTTTCAGAACGCATTAAGGAGCTTGAATAGAGAAACACGGAGAATGAGGAGGCAGTTTTTCAGATACAAAAGACTGTCGATAGACACACAAAGAATGTAAATGAAAAAAATAGAAAAGGTTGTAGATTTAGAAAATCAACAGCAAAGGCATAAAAAAATGTGTAACTTACCTGTAACTCTTGTTCTCCAGTATTGATATCTTTCATAGATTCACATGCTTGAATCATCCCTGTCGTCGAGGTGGGTATCCTACGGTATATTCTAAAGCAGTGTAAGTATTTAAAACAGCTTACAATGGCATAAGACATTGACTTTAATAGCATATCCACATCATTTATAAAGAACCAAACTGCAGCCAATAAGGCGATAGCACCCTGTGGAACACTCCCAGCAGTAACATCTTTCCCTCAGATTTTCAAGCACTAGTGGTAATAGTCACTACTTGCCAAGAAGGAGAGCCTCTAAGGGGAGGACAGTGGGTCGCATGCGAATCTATGAAAGATACCAATACTGGAGAACGAGAGTTACAGGTAAGTAACAATTTGTTTTCTCCAGTATTGGAACATCTTTCATTAATTCACATGCTTAAATCAGAATAGCTAGCAGTTACATACATGTTTAACCAAATTATATTATGTAACACAATAGCGGATGGTGGGTACAAACGTACACATTTTATGATACCAGGCTCAGTGGAAAAGATGCCAAAGTACCAATTGCCCCACCACTGTATCACTGCGCTGCACCGAATCCAGGCAGTAATGCTAGGTGAAAGTATGCCTATTCTTCCAAGTTGCAGCATGGCATATCCTTTCGATAGGCACTCCAGCAAACAGGGCTGCCGTTGTATAAACTGCCCTTGTAGAGTGTGCCTTAATGCTTTGGCTCAAAGGCCTACCGGCCTCAGAATGGCAGAATTGAATAGCTGTTGAGATCCATCTTGCTATGCTGGCTTTGGAAACCATATTTCCCTTTTATGATTTCCATATGCCACGAATATCTGGTCTGTAGTTTGTAGATGCTTTGTACGACACAAGTAGAAATTCAAGCATCTTTTTACATCTAAGGTATGCAAAGTTCTCTCTGCAGGTGTCAGTGGATTCAGGAAAAAAGTCTTAAGCACAGCAGGTTCGTTGGGATGGAAATCTGTTGGAACTTTAGGTATAAACTTGGGATTAGTTTGGAGAATCACAGTATAATTTTTGAATTGTAAGAAAGGCTCCTTTATTGTGAATACCTGGAGCTCACTTACTCTTCTTAAAAGCAAAGCCACCTTCCATGTCAGGAACTTGAGTTCTGCCCTGTGAATAGGTACGAAAGGGCTCTTCATTAGTTGTGACAGTACTGTGTTAAGTTGCCATGTTGGTGGAGGTGACTTTATTGGAGGAAATACTCTGAATAAACCTTTAAAAAATGGTGTGATTAGTCTGTTAGACCGCAGAGAAGGAGATCCTGAAGTTCTTCTATATCTTGAAATGGCTGCCAAATGCACTTTAATTGATGAATGCACCAGGCCTGATCTGGCCAGAGAGAGGAGATATAGCAAAACCTGCTCTGGAGGCGATGAGATAGAGTGAACGTAAGTAGAATTTCAAGCATCTTTTTACATCTAAGGAATGCAAAGTTCTCCCTGCAGGCGTCAGTGGATTCGGGAAAAAATTCTTAAGCACAACTGGTTAGTTGAGATGGAAATTTGGGATTAGTTTGAAGAATCACAGTATAATTTTTGAATTGTAAGAAAGACTCCTTTATTGTGAATACCTGGAGCGCACTTATTCTTCTTGCGGAAGTGAGAACTAAAAGCAAAGCCACCTTCCATGTAAGGAACTTGGTTGTTGAGGAAGTGCATACTGGTTATATTGTCCGTTCGTATCAACACCGATGAACCCTGTATCCTCGGCAAGAAAGCTTGGAGGGCAAGTGAGATCACTCTGAGCTCCAGGAAATTGATATGCATTTTTGACTGTGCCATACTCCAATTGCCACTTATCTGAAGATCGTGTAAGTGGGCTACCCAACCGTCTAGAGAGGCGTCTGTTGTAATGACGTATTCTGGAACTGGAGATAGGAACGTTAGGCCCAATAAGAGATTGTTGGTGTTCATCCACTAAGGAAGAGTTTTTATCATTGTTGACGTGAGCTGGATGACATCGTTGAATGAGCCTTCCACTCGGACCCATTGTGCGTCCAGTTCCTCCTGAAAAGGTCATATTCTGAGACAAGCACAAGGTACTAGGAGACTGGCCAATGACATGATGTCAAGAACAGACTTGAGAAGGTGAACTGAAACGGACTTTCTTTTTGAAAGAGTTCGAGCCAGAAGGCATACATATGCAACATGACTATACAATATACAGCAAATACAAAGTGTGCTTGGTGGAAAAAGTTCAGACAGGAATTTTGTGATCTTCGGGCATTGGAAATTCAATATGCGATGTAGTAAACAGAGATTTTAGGAAATGAGCAGCTGCTGCATACTGCATACTTGCTTAAGAAAGGATAGAAAACGGAGTAAGGGAAATCAGTTGGAAAGATGTTAGCTTACAGGCTGAAAGAACACAGTAATCTTAATACAATTGACGCTATTAAGGATGAGCGTGGCAACCTACATACTAAGTTCTCTGATATTATACATACTTTCCAAGAATTTTACTCATGCTTATACACTGAACAGATACAGCTGGATGCAGCTAATACCTCTAAATATTTGGGAAGTATAAGATTGCCACAACTACAACAAGCAGAAGTCGAGTTTTTTGATGAGGGGATCACACTTTAAGATCTCAGGCAGGCAATCACTTCTTTACGTATTGGTAAGGCTAAAGGGCCAGACGCAATCCCTCTTGTACTTTACAAAACATTTTCTAAAGAGCTGGCCCCAGTTATGCAGGCAATAGATGCAGGTTCTACTCTCCCTAATTCAAGGAATAACCGCAATATAGTTGTTTTCCTTAAAAAGAATAAACCGGCAGACGATGTTGATCCTATCGCCCTATTTCTTTTATAAATGCTGACGCCAAAATCTATGCCAAAACCCTAGCTGTCAGAATTGCTAGGGTTATTAGACATCTTGTTTCTTCTGAACTGCATGGGTTTATTCCAGGACGTGATATGACTATTTATATTTGCAGTGCTGTATCTATGTTTGATGCAGCCCGAATCCTCAATAAGAATGTTTGAATGGCTATGCTTGACAATGAAAAATCCTTCAATCGTGTGTCATGGAAATATTTATGGCAGTAATGAGGGCAATGGGTTTTGGAAGCAGGCTGATCAGCAGGGTGCAGGCATTGCATACACAACCTAGGGCAGGAGTAGTGTTAATAGGAAGGAAATCTAAGAGCCTTACTATTGCTATATATATCATGCCTGCTATTTGCCATCTACCTCAAACCATACCTGCAATCTCTCTAGTCCCATTGGCCAAACACACCCATCTCCCTGATTAACATCTGTATGAAGATTTCTGCATATGCAGAAGATGTTGCTGTTTATTCAGATATTTTAGCCAAATCCTTACAAGAAGTAAAGTATCAAGCTTGGATGGTCGGTTTAGTGTCTGTTTATAAGGTAAATGTAGGCAAAACAAATTATTGTAAACAATGCATGCAGACATGCAGACTTAAGGGTTGTTGGAATACTTAGGTATTCATATGTGTACTGAGGTTAATCAAAATAAACTTTAATATACAATTGTTCACGGCAGCTTCGGAAAAGGGCCGCTTTCCAATAGCATTGTTGGGATGCTGTACCATCATTAAGATGACCATTTTACTAAAATTCCTATACTTAGCTAGATCCATTCCACTGTATATTCAAAACAGATATTTCAGGCTCTTAGACTCTGTGATTAGTAGTTTTATCTGGGGCTATTGGAAGGCGAATAGAGCTCTGCGTGTTATTAAATTCCTTCCCCAGAGATATGGACTTGGACTCTTGCATCTCCAAATGTATTACATGTCCACTATGGCACAAAGGATCTCTGTATTATGCACCAATAGTGGTGATAAATTTGCTATATTTCAGATTGGGCTTTGTCAGAATAGTGAAAACATTTTGTATAGCTAAGAAAGATCCAAACTACTTCAAAAGAGTGAGATTTAAGATCCAGACTAGCATAATAAATATATGGCATGTCAATCAATGGTTAGTCTATTCTCTATGTAAATCCGCATTGTCTACATATATTTCATGACAGTACGTTACAATCTTGGGCCAAACTCGGTTTGATCACATTTGGGCGTTTATTTTTGTGATGACATTTGTTGCTCCTTCGCCAAGCTGCAAAATGGTTACTACTTATCTAAATACGATTTTTATAAAATATCTGCAGGTGCAACACTTTTTTCTTAAGACTCAGGGTAACATTAGCATCAATAAAACAGCCCTCTCAGACTGAATATATATAATAAGAGTGCCAATCCAAAATCCAGGAGATTTATGAAATTTAAAACTGGGATATGAAACATTGAAATATGCTAGACCCAGACTGCAACAATTCCAGATACTTAACAGGCTATACAACATGCCACAGAAATGGTGTAAATTGAGGTATCAGGAAAATTCTAGATGTTGTCGATATAACATGGACGATGCCGATGAAGTTCACATGTTTGCACTGTCAAATTTTACCTGAATTGTGGGCTAAAAATGCTAGTGCAATCTCTGACATACTTAACTGTGAGATTACTCTCACCTCTAAACTGATTATATTGGCTTTGATGAAGAAAATTACACTAGCACATAATTTGTTCATTTGTAACACCGCTGTTGTTGCAAGATTATGTATTACACTTGATTGGATCAGTCCTAGTGCACCAAGCATCCACAAATGGTGGAATTTAATGTACCACACATATAAAATGGAAGCTGCTTTGCAACCATCTAGAGGTGAAGAGGGGAAGAAAATAAGTTATTTACCTGTAACTGCATTTCTCCAGTGTTGGTATCTTTGATAGATTCACATGCTTAAACCATTTCCTGTCAGTACCATAATAAAGCAGTATGTATACTATCATAGGCTATAATGGCAATGAAAAAGTCAGTTTAATAGCCTATGTCCTTTTTAAAGAAAGGATCAAACTTGAACTATAACCAATCAGGCGACAGCACCCTCTAGAACACTCCCAATAGAGGCTGAGTCTCTCAGCTTTTTAAGCACAAGTAGGAATAAATAACCCTGAGCTATAATGGGATCCTCTCAGGGGAAGAGGGTGGGTCGCATGTGAATCTATTAAATATACCAATACTGGAGAACTGCAGTTAAAGGTAAGTAACTTATTTTCTTCTCCAGTATTGGATCTTTCATAGAATCACATGCTTGAATCACAATAGCAAGCAGTTACTGTATTTGTATATCTTACAGTATTAGCACAAATAGCGTATGGTGGGTAGAAAGTATATATATATAACATATTCATATGCAATTTAATAAACTAATATATATACACAATGTTTTATGCAAATTTTAATGTATGCAGTATATGTGTGTGTATATATATATATATATATGAACATACACTCTTACTCCAACTGAAGAAGGCACGTACACAAGGCTGTAGGGATACGGCATTATTTATTTTCTTGGGTCTCCCTCGACCCTGCGACCAGAGATACGCGTTTCGGCTTCGCAGAAGCCTTTGTCAATCTAATTGGCGCCAAATACAAGTAAGTATATATAGCCCTTCCCACTAAAGACACACATAAACATAAAGAAAATACTTTTACGTTTTAGGTCATGCACTGGGACAGACAAATTATGTTATTCAAACATTACCCTGACAGAATATCTGAATGGTGCGGCTGGTACAAGTAATCTTACGTTAATGCATATTACGTTGTAAATAAACTGCAAAGTGCACCCAAGCAAATCTAAACATAATGCTACCCCTGCCTTCACTGGTAATGATGCGTGTCTGACCCCGCATATGGGAGGAATAAATCGCCAGCTAGTTACAGATTTTAACAGCGCCAATCTCTCAGGAAAATAAAGCCATCATTGTAAAAAACAAAAACATGTAAATGCAATGTTCTGTCTTTAAAATCGTGCAGTTCAAACCGACTTCGCATTGAGCCTAAGACCTCTTTGACCCCGTGATGTTAACCCTGATACAGATTGGTTTACCGGTAATTGACATGTGGTTTTGGTTACGGGCTCAGAGTTATGTTATGCTGCAATTTGAAAAGAACTTCACTCAACAGCGCAAGCGGCAGGGAAATACAAAGGTTGAAAAATACATCCCGGGGCTAAACAATACAATACAATGTGTATAATGCCGGCATAAATGCCTGCCACCTGGTGAACGCTCTTATAACCAACCAAACTGCAAGTCCCATGATGCCTCTCTGCGGTTGCATACATGTCAGGAGTTCATATGCATACAACCCGAATACAAGTCAATATCATGGGTTCATTGTGCCGGTGACCAATAGTCATTTGCAAACAGATGGTAACTCCAAAATCGGGAAAATGTCTCAATGTCACTCGTAAAACATAGCACTGAAAATAGATTTGTGATGGGCACAAAACGCGAGGTCGAAGGAGACCGATAAACAAAGAATTAAAGTATGCCAAACAGTCATCACCGCATCTGCATCGGCATCCGCAGTGCCCAGTCACCAAGGGGCGCCAGTCTCCAGAGCAAGGCTTTTCTAGACTGGGGACCCCCAGACCCCGTGCTGGCAGTCGGCAAAACCGCCTCGCTCCGGTATCCAATGCTCCCACTGCTGTCATCCTCGTTCTCATCCCGGCGTGCTCCTTGGGGGCTCCCCTCTAGCACTCCCATGCTCCTCCAAGAAAATGCGGTCAAAGGGGAGAGCCACAAACAACTGGTGTTACGTGGACAGCGTTTAGACCCCTAACGCTGAATTTGAATGAACATACACTCCTACTCCAACTGAAGAAGGCACGTACACAAGGCTGTAGGGATACGGCATTATTTATTTTCTTGGGTCTCCCTCGACCCTGCGACCAGAGATACGCGTTTCGGCTTCGCAGAAGCCTTTGTCAATCTAATTGGCGCCAAATACAAGTAAGTATATATAGCCCTTCCCACTAAAGACACACATAAACATAAAGAAAATACTTTTACGTTTTAGGTCATGCACTGGGACAGACAAATTATGTTATTCAACCAGTGGAAGGAAAGGTACAGCGTTTACCACTATGGATTTTACTCACCTGAAACTACTGTTACCAAGATGCACTGATGCATACGCCCTGAGGGGCGGGACTACAAATACAACCAAGAGTGCCATGTGATTTGAAAAGCTGTTTTCCACCAGGAAGCCAAGCCAATGATTAAGGGAAATGCTCCTGAAACGCGTATGGCGATGAGGCAGAATACACGCTGGGAGGACATCTGTGGTTGTGCTGCTGCCTGCTAATGAATAAAGTGGTGAATTTACACCTCGTGTGAGGCGTCTTCAATTTTCGGGCAGTTTTCATTTGGATGTGTAGTGGCCTGCTCTGGCCACGAAGACGCCCCACCGCAGACCAAGCGGGTCCGTGCGTTTTCATTATTTAACGCACACCAGGAACGACGCAGCCCTCTTGGCAGGCACAAGTCGAGCAGCACAGCCAATTTGCCTGAAACAGCGACCCAATGGAATTTTAACCAGTGGAAGGAAAGGTACAGCGTTTACCACTATGGATTTTACTCACCTGAAACTACTGTTACCAAGATGCACTGATGCATACGCCCTGAGGGGCGGGACTACAAATACAACCAAGAGTGCCATGTGATTTGAAAAGCTGTTTTCCACCAGGAAGCCAAGCCAATGATTAAGGGAAATGCTCCTGAAACGCGTATGGCGATGAGGCAGAATACACGCTGGGAGGACATCTGTGGTTGTGCTGCTGCCTGCTAATGAATAAAGTGGTGAATTTACACGTCGTGTGAGGCGTCTTCAATTTTCGGGCAGTTTTCATTTGGATGTGTAGTGGCCTGCTCTGGCCACGAAGACGCCCCACCGCAGACCAAGCGGGTCCGTGCGTTTTCATTATTTAACGCACACCAGGAACGACGCAGCCCTCTTGGCAGGCACAAGTCGAGCAGCACAGCCAATTTGCCTGAAACAGCGACCCAATGGAATTTTAACCAGTGGAAGGAAAGGTACAGCGTTTACCACTATGGATTTTACTCACCTGAAACTACTGTTACCAAGATGCACTGATGCATACGCCCTGAGGGGCGGGACTACAAATACAACCAAGAGTGCCATGTGATTTGAAAAGCTGTTTTCCACCAGGAAGCCAAGCCAATGATTAAGGGAAATGCTCCTGAAACGCGTATGGCAATGAGGCAGAATACACGCTGGGAGGACATCTGTGGTTGTGCTGCTGCCTGCTAATGAATAAAGTGGTGAATTTACACGTCGTGTGAGGCGTCTTCAATTTTCGGGCAGTTTTCATTTGGATATATATATATATATATGTATATATGTGTATATATATATATATAATAAATAAAAATTTGCATAAATACATAAGCAAACACGTGGAACCAATAGAGGCTCCCCTTGCTGAAATAAGTGGTGTAGTAAAACCTATCCAACTACTGCTGCACCATTGCTCTGTGCAGATTCCTGGTAATAATGCTGCATGAATATATGCGCACTCTTCCAAGTCGCAGCATGACATGTCTTCTCCAGAGGCCCTTTCGCAAACAAAGTAGTTGAGGTGGAAACCTCCCTAGTTGAGTGCGCCCTGGTTTTCGCTGTGCGGGGCTTGCCAGCCTCTGAGAGGCAGACCTGGATTGCAGCTGAAATTTATCGAGCGATGGTTGCCATTGTGACTGGAGCACCAGTCTATCTGAGTACAACAGTTGGTCAGTTCTCATGAGTTGTTTAGTGTGATATAAGTAGAATTTTAGATATCTTTGATACCTAGGGTATGAATGGACCTCTTAGCTGGTGATGTTGGACCCCAACAACGCCAAGTCTACCTCTCTCCTGGAGAACCTCAACAACATAGGCCTCACCCAACTACTCAACGAACCCACACACAAAGCTGGTCACATACTCAATGCCATCTTTACCTCCAGGGACAGAATTAAATTCACCCATATCACAGAACTCACCTGGACCGACCACGCAATAGTTCACTTTACCATCTCCCAGTGGTGGCTGGTGATGTTTGAAAGTGGTGGAGAGTAAAAGTTTAGTATGACTTTTATGTAGTGAGCGACATGGACAAGCTTAATGGACAAACGTGGGGTCCGGGCTGGATCCTCTCCAGAAGAAAAAATATCTGCACATCATCAACCACCTCTCTTTCCTCTTCCTTCAGCACCCTCTTTTCACTCTTCCCCAAATGCACTTTCTTGCATCTCCCTCACTCCACCACGTCCAAACATACACTGCACTCACTCACATTTAAGCAATATATTTACTTTTGCCCTGTATATATTTTGCCATTGGTGCACCCCCTTCACACACATTTTCACAAAATTGGAATTACAACTGGAATAATGACCATTGTTCTGTGTGCTCTGCAGAGAGACCAACCCATTGACAGGCACTTTGGTTTGGCTTCAGCGTCAGAGCTCTCAATCAAAGCCCCTCATAAACACCTGCACAGCTCAAAGTATGCACGGAAAAAAATACAGAAAGAAACACAACATGAATAAATAGCTAACTCTTGAGGAAGGCAAGATTAAGTAAAACTTGAAATAAGAGAGGAACTAAATCGCTGGCATGCATTGCCTTAACGTTTTTAACACTTATTGTTCATAAATCAATACATTTGTTTGGCATTAATGTTGTTAAGGGCATGCAGATCGGGCCAGTTTTAATGTCATACAGCAGATAACTGTCTATTGTAAGCACATATCTCTGCTTTTCCCTTGAATCGGACATTTGTATCAACTTCACAAGGCAATAGGAACCCTGGCCTGCTCGTCTTTTGCATCCATTTCACGGGCGAACAAATGCTGCAGCTCCACTTCTAACGGAGCCAGCGACGTGCAGCCAGGGCCTGGGGTGTAACAGTATGGGAGTTTAGCATGGCGAGGGGTGTCAGCACAATATGTATAACAGAAAATTAGCATTCTAACACTTACCATTACCGAGGACAAGGCACCAAAATACATGTGCAGGGTGCTTGCATCCACTCCTACGTGTGACGAATGGGAAAGGGTGGATCTGTTCCTGTAAATGATGGACGGCTGCTCTCACGCAGGGAGGGAGACTCCAATGCCCCAAACCATGACACTGACAGCGTCACTGGCCTATAAAGAATACTGCCATAGACTACAATGCCAATGATTCATTATGAAGGGCTTTAGAACAGTAAGCCCTGCGTTGTGCGTCACAGTTCAGAAAGTTGATTTACTGCCTGGCTTCCGTCTTCTGATACAGAGCGAGGCGGGGCAGGCAGCCTGGGACACACAGCCCAGACTTAAATACATCAATTTGTTTAAGATACGATCGTATCTCTAAATAAAATCGATCTATTTAATATTTGTACAGGAATGTGAAGGAAATAATTTCAGGGGGGTGCAGCCCCAGAGCCCTAATGGAGAATCCGCCCCTGCCATCTCCGACGCACAGCATACCATCGCCAAGCACCACCCACCGCAGCTGGGGCAAGGTAAATGAGACTCAATGAACACAGGCCCTCAACACCACACAACCCGCAACCTCAGCAGACCTTGACCAGGCCGTCCAGAACTTCTTTGCTCGGATCAACAAATGCGCCCAAAGAGTAGCCCTGCTGAAGCCAGCAAGAAACAACAAAATCTCAAAACAAGTCAGCTGGTACACCCCAGAGCTCAGAACCACCAAGCAAACTACTAGTGGCTCGAGAAACGATGGCGCATCACCAAGGACACCGCTGACAGAGCCACTCACAAAGCAGCCCTACCCTGCCGACAGAGCCACTCACAAAGCAGCCCTTAGCACCTACCACCTGCACATCAAGGAAGCCAAGAGAGCAGCCATTACCGCGGCCAACCACATGAAGGAACTCTTCAAAATTGTCAAGGAATTCTCCAACCTGACAGCCAAAGAGAATACCATCCACCCCTCCCAGGAACTCTGTGACACCCTCTCAAACTACTTCCACAACAAGATTGTCACCATCTTCAACAACTTCGACCCACCACGCTCAGCCTCAACAGCCACAATCAACCAGTGAACACCACCTGAACGATAACCACCTGGTCTCCGCTCACCACTCAGGCTATCACAGCCATCATGTCGTACAACGACTTTAGGGTGCCCACCGACCCCTGTCCCCACCATCTCTTCAACCTCGGAACCAACCCAATCAGTACGGAAATCACCAGCATCCACAACAGTTCCATCTGCACAGCAATGTTCCCAGAAAGATGGGAACACACCGAGATCAGACCCCTCCTAAAGAAGCCCGCGGCTGACCCGAGCGATCTAAAAAATTACAGACGGATCTCCCTTCTCCCCTACCCAGCCAAAGTACTCGAGAAAGCCATCAACCAGCAGCTCACCGAATACCTGGAACTAAACCACCTACTCGACGCCTCACAATCAAGATTCCGTGACTACCACAGCACTGAGACTGAGCTGATCACCACCACAGACGACATCAGAATTCTCCTAGACCGCGGAGAAACTGCAACCCTGCTTCACCTCGACCTCCCTGCTGCGTTCGACACCGTCTCCCACTACACCCTCATCGACAGACTCTACAACGTTGGTATACAGTAAAATGTCCTCAAGTGGATTGCCTCCTTCCTCTCAGGATGCACACCGAGCATATGACTACCTCCCTTCAATTCCGCACCAAAGAACATCATATGTGGCGTACCCCAAGGATCATCCCTCAGCCCCACCCTGTTCAACATCTACATGACCCCCCCTCGGCAGATGTCGTCATATCCCAAGGACTCAACATAATCTCCTAAGTTGACGACACTCAAATACCCTCTCACTCACTGAGGACCCCTCCCATGCTAAAACTAACTTACTCAACACCATGCCCAATGCAACCAAAAGGATGACAGACAGCTCCCTCAACCTCAACTCCGACAAAACAGAAATACTGATCTTCGAGAAGAACACCTCTGCATGAGACCACAGCTGGTGGCCAGCAGAACTCGGACCAACACCCACACTGACAGACCATGCACGCAACCTAGGCATCATCCTCGACAGCCAAATGACAATGAAACGACAAATCAACACAGTCGCCTCCTCTTGCTTCCACACCCTCCGCATGCTCCACAGAATCTTCCGATGGATCCCAATCAACACCAGAAAGACCATCACGCAGGCCCTCGTCACCAGCCGCCTCAACTATGGCAACGCTCTCTATGCCAGAATCTCCACCCAGCTCCTCAAAAGACTTCAGACCATACAAAACACCACAGCCAGACTCCCCAAACGAACCTGCATCCCCACTCACCTCAGAAACTTCTAGTGGCTACCCATCCAGAAGAGATGTCTGTTCAAGATCCTCTTGCTCGCATACAAAGCTCTATACGACCAAGAACTATCCTACATCAACCATCGACTGAGTTTCCACCTACCCTCAAGACACTTGCGCTCTGCCTCACTCGCCCTTGCACACACCCCCGCATCTGTCAGAGCCGCAGTGGGGGCCACTTTTTCTCCTGCATCGCTGCCAAGACCTAGAACGACCTGCCCTTCCACTTCCAAACAGCACCCTTCCTCGCGGACATCAGAAAGAAACTCAAGACCTGGCTTTTCAACAGAGACACAGTGGTCCCTATCAAGGAAAATATGCAGTCATAATCACAAAACTACAATCAGAGTTGTGTATGTCAATATCAAAATGGATTTTTTAAAATGTATTTACACATTCAATAAACACGAAAAAGCATGTAGTATAATGCAGTGAGCAGAAAGTGACTGGGTTACGGAAATCAACAGATTTCCAGACCTCAGGCATATATTTGCAGAGTGACTTTTTAGTGATACATAATTAGCAGTAGTCACAATGAGGAAAACATCCTCATTAGTCATAAGCAAAGGGTTGGAGTCAAGATGTGGTTGTCGACAACATTTCGATCCTCAACTGCGGTCATGGGATCATCATCAGGACGGAAAAATCAGAATGCCTGAGAGGTTGCAGGGAGAGGGGGGGGGGAGGGGGAGAGAAAAGGGGAGAGAAAGGAGGGGGGAAGAAAAGGGGTTGGAAGTTAAAGGGGGAATGGTGGGTCTTGCATTGTCTCAGAATGCGTGACCAGATGGGGGGGTCGTGTGGGGGGTGTGGAGGTAATTGGGATGGTGCGTGGCATTACAGTGAACAACATACACTTCTGGCTATTCCCTTGTGATACACACTGAACTGGAACTGTACTCATGTGCAGGCAGTTGTAAGGGTGGGATGGTGTGGTCATGCTTGACAAGGGTTGTGGGATGCGAATATGGAACCATGGTGGGGTGAAGGTGATGCGTGAATCGTGAAAGCCACTATATGCCAGTGAAGAAAACTGGTTCGAGTGCAATGAGCCAGGTAGCCCGCGGGAGATGGCGAACTTACTGCTGGTCCAAGCTGAGGACCGCGAGGTAGGGGGTGAAGGAACGATGTCCGGCCCACAGAGTCACGGGAACACAGTCCGCGATGGGGTGGTTGAGTTGCTGAAATAAAGCAAGAAGTGTGACGAATCGCGTATAAAGGGGACGCAAGGTAAATAAAGGAAGCCCATGGTCTTTGAGGCGACGCTTACCGAAGGTGTCCCGGGTGAAGCAGGGTCGGAGGAAAGGGAGAACAATGTCTCACCCGTAGTGTCCTGCTGGCGTAGCTCAGAGTTGAGTGGATGGTTGGGGAATCCTGAAAGTAAAGGACTCAGTGAGACGCGAGTATGTGATGTAGCAGCCGGGAGTGGGCAGTGGTTATCCTAAGAGTGAACTTACCTCAGAGCTCCTGAGGTTCGTGATGATAGAATCAATGCTGTGGATCCGGGAGAGCAGGAACGCCGTGTGCGTGTGCCGGTGCCCGAAATAAATACGGAAGCGCCTTTCACAAGTGCGCATGCGTGCAAGCGGTGAACACTAGAGCGGCAGGTGACCAAGTAATGGAAACTAGTAGGCGCCATGATAGGTGTCGTGCTGATTGCGAGATCCGGTTGGTGAGGGGGGGGGGGGGAAGGAAGGGAAAGACAAAAGATAGTTAATCTTGTCACGGAGGACAGATAGAAATGGTGTGCGTCATTACATAGTTACGTTGGAGTAAAATAAATACAATTAATGAGTTTCAACCAGCAGCCATAATCTTAGTGCGTACAATGTGGCAATTTTTGCAACCTAGAATAACTGTAACAATAACATACACCCAAATGATCAAAAAAAAATAAAAAAACTGTGCCGCTCGGGTAGAGCAAGAGTTTGGCATAACATAGGTGATTACCAAATTTGCGTGTGAAGCATAAAAAAATATATTGCACATTGGGTTAGTAAGTTTACGACCAGTATGTTGATGGTCGTAGTTGCCACATTGTAGGTGTCTCTACCCTGAAGTTAAGGGTACTCGATAAGTATGTAGGCAAAGAGGTGACTGGCTTAGCAGTCAGTTCAGGGAAACACAATTTAAACCATACAGAATTTACTGAGGTAAAAGGAGACACAGCTGTTGTTTAAACTAGTTTAGTCCAGTCCTCCATACGATTCAGTCCAGTATGGAGACTGTTGGTACGTAAAATCCATTTGCGCTCCTCCTTATTGAGGATTCCATTGATGTCGGTGCTTCAGGCGATGGTTGGATCACGTTGATTACTTGCCATTTTAAATCATCCTCCGTATGCCCTTGATTTGTGAAGTGTTCCACCAGTGGTGCGTTCATTGTTTGGTATCTCAGCCTGCTTCGGTGCTGACATATTCTAATCCTGACTTTCTGCGTGGTGTGCCCGATATAGATTTGATTGCATGGGCATGTAATCGCATATACAACATTATTGGTGTTACAGTTAGAAAAATGATTTAAGGTTACATCAGTACTTCCATAAACAAATTTCTTGCTTTCGATGGTCAAGTCGCAAACACTACAACCCCCACAACGATAATGGCCCAGTGTAGGTGGTAGGCCCCATATCTCAGTAAGTGTTTGTGAGGTTTTTTTGGGAGGTAACGCTGCTCTGACTAGGTGGTCCTTTATATTCTTGTTTTCCGGAAAGCGAATAGAGGACTTTCTAGTGTAATTTTTCCGGCATTAGGTATTGGCCAATGTTTTAAGATAAATTTTTTAACCAAATTAGAAATTGGTGAGAATGTTGTTACACATACCATCCGATCATCATTGTTTTTAGATTTGGGAGTCAGGAGTGCCTCGCGGGGACAGTACCAAGCTCGTTTGAGTGAGTTTTTGAGTATTGATCAGTTTCCTAGAGAGAGTGTGAGCTTGCTGAAAATAATCCTTTTTGAAAAAACAGTTCCATCTAATACGGAGGAACTGAGAGAAGGGTAGGGAGTCTCGCAGTGCACAATGGCGATGGGTGTTGTAAGCAAGTAGGGTGTTTTTCTCAGTCGGCTTATGGAAGAGGGTAGTGTATAGCCTGTCCTCCGGGAAATATTTAGAAGGTCAAGGAAGGCTACCTGATTTTTACTGTGTGTCAACGTAAATTTGAGACCATTACAGTGGGCATTAAGCCATTCGAGGAATAGTAACAGGGTAGTCTCCGGTCCCTTCTAAATCAGGAAAATATCATCTATATATCTCTTCCATTCAAGAATGCTCAGGGCAAAAGGATTGAACATGTACAGAATCTTGTTGGTTTCAAGCCAATCCATGTATAGGATGGCAAAGTTGGGCGCAAAAACGGCGCCCATGGAAGTCCCTTTGATTTGTTGGTAAAAAGTACCATTGAATGAGAAGAAATTACAGGACAGACAGATCTTGAGTAGGTGCAAAATAAATGGAGTAGGGACCGGGTGCTGGCGGGGTCTTGAGTTAAGGATATTTTGGACAACATCAATCCCCTCATCCTGCGGGATATTGGTATATAATGACTCCACGTCCAGGGTGCAAAGTATACATTGGACAGGGTCAAATGAAAGTTCCTCAACCAAGTTGATCATGGCCATGGTATCCTTTTATATAGCAACGTGTGTTGGGACGTAGTCTTTGATAAAGTGATCTACATAGCGACCAAGAGGTTCTAGAATCAAACCACAGCCAGATACAATGGGCCGTCCTGGTGAGGTCTCAGCGTTTTTGTGTACTTTCGGGAGGGTATAGATCACAAGTGTCCTAGGAGATTTGGTGTTCAAGTATAGAAATTCATTTTTGCTAAGGAACCCTTCCGATTTGCCTTCTTCTGTAACATCGTGGATAAGAGTCTGTATCTCTTTCATTGGGTCTGATGTAAGTCGTATGTAGTGGTCAGTGTTTGACAGTTGCCTCTGGATTTCTGCTTTATATGTATCTACATCCTGGAGTACAATCCCCCCTCCCTTATCCGCAGGTTTGATTACCACGTTTTCATTCAATTTAAGATTCATCAGGGCATTTTTCTCTTGAAGAGGTAGATTGTATGGGATAAATCTGTGTTTTTCTTCTAAACCTAAAACTTTGGCTGAGATGCCAAACACCGAACGCACCTCTGGTGGAACACTTCACAAATCAAGGGCATACGGAGGATGATTTAAAATGGCAAGTAATCAACGTGATCCAACCACCGCCTCGGAGCACCAACATCAAAGGAATCCTCAATAAGGAGGAGCTCAAATGGATTTTACGTACCAACAGTCTACATACTGGACTGAATCGTATGGAGGACTGGACTAACCAATTTAAACAACAGCTGTGTCTCCTTTTTCTCAGTAAATTCTGTATGGTTTAAATTGTGTTTCCCTGAACTGACTGCTAAGCCAGTCACCTCTTTGCCTACCTACTTGTCGAGTACCCTTAACTTCTGGGTAGAGACACCTACAATGTGGCAACTACGACCATCAACATACTGGTCGTAAACTTACTAACCCAATGTTCAATATATTTTTGTATGCTTCACACGCAAATTTGGCAATCACCTATGTTATGCCAAACTCTTGCTCTACCCAAGCGGCACCAGTTTTTTTTTTGATCATTTGGGTGTATGTCATTGTTACAGTTATTCTAGGTTGCATAAATTGCCACATTGTACGCACTCAGATTATGTCTGCTGGTTGAAACTCATTAATTGTATATATTTTATTCCAACGTAACTATGTAATGACGCGCACCATTTCTATCTGTCCTCCGTGACATGATTAACTACCTTCTGTCGTTCCCTTCCTCCCCCCCCCCCCCCTCACCAACCGGATCTCGCAATCAGCACAACACCTATCATGGTGCCTACTGGTTTCCATTACTTGGTCTCCTGCCGCTCTAGTGCTCACCCCTTGCACGCATGCGCACTCGTGATAGGCGCTTCCGTATTTATTTCGGGCACCGACACACGCACACGGCGTTCCTGCACTCCCGGATCCACAGCATTGATTCTATCATCACAAACCCCAGGAGCTCTGAGGTAAGTTCACTCTTAGGATAACCACTGCCCACTCCCGGCTGCTACATCACGTACTCGCGTCTCACTCCGTGCTTTACTTTCCGGATTCCCCAACCATCTGCTTGACTCTGAGCTACGCCAGCAGGACACTACGGGTGAAACCTTGTTCTCCCTCGCCTCCGACCCTGCTTCACCCGGGACACCTTGGGTAAGCGTCGCCTCGGAGACCATGGTCTTCCTTTATTTACCTTACGTCCCCTTTATACGCGATTCGTCACACTTCTTGCTTTATTTCAGCAACTCAACCACCCCATTGCGGACTGTGTTCCCGTGACTCTGCGGGCAGGACATCGTTCCTTCACCCCCTACCTCGCGGTCCTCCGCTTGGACCAGCAGTAAGTTCGCTGTCTCCCGCGGGCTACCTCGCTCATTGCACTCGAACCGGTTTACTTCACTGGTATATAGTGGCTTTCACGATTCACGCGTCACCTTCACCCCCGACCATGGTTCCATATTCGCATCCCACAACCCTCGTCAAGCATGACCACACCATCCCACCCTTACACCTGCCTGCACATGAGTACAGTTCCAGTTCAGTGTGTTTCACAAGAGAATAGCCAGAAGTGTATGTGGTTCACTGTAATCCCATTACCTCCACACCCCCCACATGACCCCCCATCTGGTCACGCATTCTGAGACAATGCAAGACCCACCATTCCCCCTTTAACTTCTTTTTCCTTTTCTTCCCCTTTTCCTTCCAACCCCCCTTTCTTTTCCCCTCCTTTCTCTCCCCCCTGGCCTTATTTATTTATTTTTTTAATATATTTTTATTGGCATTTCAAAGAGTTGTATATATATACCACATCATGGCGCATAGCCACATTATACAGTATTGTACGCATGTCCGGCTTCGGCTTATACAGAATAATATTACGCGTCCATATAATTTCAGCCGACATCATCGTAAGACATCATGAAATATCTCTCTTGAAGTTACCAACAAATAACGCTACATTTTGTAGAGATAAAGAGAAAACATCAACCAATGAACACAAACCCCCCCTTACTTCCTTCCCATTTCCTTCCAAATAAATCAAATCCACTTACTACGATTACCAGTATTCCTGTCATATCTATGTTAGTCAGGAGTCGGTGCGTGGCCATCCCTAGTACCACTGGGATCAGCTGCTGGAGTGGTTTCCCCCCGTTATGCAGTTGTGTGATCTGTTCCTGATCTTTCTGGAGATCTGTTATCATGGTTGCCCAGGCAAGTCTATCGTCCTCCGCTTTTTCATCCTTCCTCACCAATTTCATCTGGACCAGCTCTGCTGTCGCCCACTCATTTGTACTTATTAAGGCAACCTCTCAGGCATTCTGATTTTTCCGGCCTGATGATGATCCCATGACCGCAGTTGGGGATCGAATCGTCATCGACAACCACATGTTGACTCCAACCCTTTGCTTATGATTAATGTGGAGCATAAGATGTTTTCCTCATTGTGACTACTGCGAATTATGTATCACTAAAAAGTCACTCAGCAAATATATGCCTGAGGTCTGGAAATCTGTTGATTTCCGTAGCCCGGTCACTTTCTGCTCACTACATTATACTATATGCTTTTTCGTGTTTATTGAATGTGTAAATAAATACAATTTTTTCCAATTGGATATTGACATACACAACTCTGATTGTAGTTTTGTGATTATGACTGCATATTTTCCTTGATTTGGACCACTGTCTCTAATAACACTCTGCTACCCTTGGTCCCTTCTGACTTACAGGGCTCCCTTGTCCTTTGTTCACTTTCAACAGAGACACAGCACACTCAGCGCCCAGGTACCCGTAGGGGTGACAGTGCTGGGCTATACAAATGCTGACTGATTGATTATGTTAAATATTGCATACCAGGTTGTTCTATGCATTTGATCTATCCACTCACTAGAAAAATATGCATGCCACTATGTCTGAATAACGGGTAGAACTCGAGCCATACCTTCCTGGGCTCTCCAAACCAGGTGCTCCTTGTATGGGCGTGTTCCTTCTGTGGAATGCTACAAAACATAAATACTTCTTTTTTACAAGTAGCAATATACAATAACTGATGCATGACTGACTATTATACGCCTGAGCTTTGCTGGTCTTTCAGAGGTTTGCTTGACATTTGACTGACTTTGCCCATGTCCAGAAAGCCTTTCACAAATAGGTGGCCAACTTTGCTCCAGCTCCACCAGCTTTTCATAGATACAGGCCTGACATGTGCGTGACAGAATAAATCCTGCTGCCTTTACAAATGTGAGCATGGCATTTGGCAAAAGGAGCTTTAGCTAGCACATATTTCAAAAGTAAATGTACGATGTGCTTTTTATTTACATTATCTAAGGTACCAATCACTAATGGACATGGTCTCATAACCCAGAGCACTATGGTGTACCGCTGTTAGAGTGTAGGGTTGGCTGTTTTACTAATTACTGTCCCCTCTTGGGGGGAACTACAAAATCTTAGATCAGGTGCACCTGAACACCAGTGCTAATGGCTTTCTTTAGTTTAAAAAAAATCTGCATTCTGTACTGATTCTTCTGGTCTCTGCGCCTCCTTCCTGCTGCAAAAGCAAAGCAACCCTTAGCAGACAAATGCACCATCCACGTTTTAAAATTAGGAACCAGCCAGCAGTTTATTTAATTCATATACAAGTCACTGGGACAGGCCTTCCTGGTGGGTACCTCGAGTAAGTCACAAACGAATCCTGACATTTTAGTAATTCATTAATTCTAAGTATACAGGAACAAAATTGGACATCTCCTGTCAGTCAAGTATACACGAGAAGCATTTCCAGCCTTTTTTCTCAGCACTGCTAACAAACTAATGGAATGTAGTACGTTATACAACAGCTCTTCTGGACTGTGTGTCTACAAAATGTGAAATTTGAAGCAATCTTCAACCCCAGTAAGACATCCTGAGTATGCTGGTTGCAACAGTGTAGTACAGTTTTGGTGAGGGGTATAATTACAACTGCTACCCTAACCCAAGTCACAACTAGCTACAGCAGCCTTGTCTTTCATGCTAGTGATCAAGTTGCCATGCTATAGAGCTTCATCTTTCTCCAGGGGCTCTGGTGTCTCTTTCTTGGCCATGTCCCTGATAACAAGCTCACCCACCCCTCTACATCATCCTGAGCTGGCTGGTTATGCTCCTGTTTCTCCAAGGTACCAACACTAAGATGCATGTCATTGAAAACAAGGCTATGAGAATACTCAGCTAACAAGGCAAGAAGGGGTGAGGAAATCCCCTGGCACCAAAAGTTAGGGTCTCCTTTTAAAAGAGGAAGCGAACCTAGTTCCACAGTATAATGTATGAGTAGGTGGACATGGCTGCCCCATGTTGGCTAGGAGAGGCTTTTTGCACGTTAACAGAAAAGGCGTGACATACATAAAAAGCAGCATTTCACAGTAAACAGCCAGGAATGTCAACATACAAAATCATCATTTAAGTATCACTTTAAGTATCCAATGTACTTACTACTGAAGGGATTTGTCGCACTTGTCTTGCCAACAAAATATTTTGCATTGTACTGTGTTGTATTCCAAAGTTAGGTTTTCCTACTATTGTGCCAACAGCCCTCAGTTCTAAAGCCCAACCTGAGCAGCAGCATGAGGGCCTCACTCGGCTACCAGTTAAGCTACCTAGAATGCAAGCACGAGGGGTCAATGTCTATTCCAGGCCACGCCAAGGTAGGAAAATGCTAGGACGAAGCCTTTCGTGCCCAATGCAGGGACCCTGGTCTCTGTCTTCCTAGGAGCCTGGTACCTAGTAAATGGGCTCTGCTGTGCCAGCTGTCCCTCTTCTAACTCAGTCTTTACCTGTGAGCATACAGGTATATAGATCTATAAGTGAGAGGTTGCATGAGAAGTACGACTGTGACAGGCTCCTTCTGGCCCACATATTAACTTTGGAATAGTGTGACTAATTTTTAACTCTGACAGGCATTGGTTTTCTCCCTATCATGCATTTGTGTAAATTATCCTCCTGCCCTCTCTCTTTCCCTTCTGCTTCTCTTAACTCTCTTGCATCCCCATCTGCCCACTAGGCTCCTAAGCCGGGTCAACCACAAGGCAGTTTGCTCCTTTGGGAAACTTTTTAGTGCTTGTGAAAGACCATTCCATCCAAAGGCTTCCTCCTCTATTCTTGCTGTCCGGTCTCCTTTCTTCCATCCTGGTCCCTCTTTTCCAATTCTCCTGCCCACTCTAAGCACTTTGAAGTGACCTTAGGGTGGCATAAAGTGCTATTCAAACAATAAACATAACTTCTTTGATGCTCTTGCAGAGGGGAGTGGAAAGGATAGGTAGCCAACGCAAGAGCCATTTAAGCATCAGAGAAAAGTCAGTTTATAGGATATTTTGACTAAGCTTTCCCTTAGATTTTTACATACTTCTAAAAAACATCAAAGTGGGCACACACCTATACAATGTCCATAGTCCCTGCGGCCACCTTTAAACTAATGTAGCACACTTTATATAGTCACAATCACATACACTTGATATATATACATATATATACACATATATATATATATCTCCCAATAGGTAAATATGTACATTTTATACGCTTGAGTAAGAAGATTCACAAGTCACAACTCTCAGTCATAGACATTCCTACATCTTCTAAATATCTCAAGACATGTTGTAGGCCTTCTTCAGGGATGGTTAAAATGTCAGTCATAGTTTGGCCCTTTACAGCATAATTTGCTGCTCTATAATTTCACCAATTCCGTTATAAAATGCATGTGCTAGAGTGAGCAGAATGGCGTACTGTCGATCCTTAACATATAAATAACATTTACAGGATTTCTCAAAATGTTCATTGAGGTGATCCCGAATCTGATTTAGTGACCACAGTTCGACTGTATTTAGACAATGGTTTCTCCATCTCAAACGTTATGTTTGTAAATCCAGTTATCCGGCTCCATCAGGCAGCGCTACTCTTCTCCTCAGCTGGCTGTGGTTCTTTCCATTGCATTGGAGTAAAGCCTGATCATAGTTTACTGACATCTGGTTTGACTTCAGTTTCCTCAATGTCATCGTCGCTATCCCTCACCTCATGAATGATTAGATCTGATGACGCATCGTCCTCCTCCATCTCGGGAGCTTCCCCGTGCTCCTGGCCTAGCAGCCACATGGATACCTTCTCATCTGAAGCAGAAGAATGAGCCCATTCTTTGTTTACATCAACAGGGATTATATCTTCCGAAGCGTCCGACAGGCACCCGTGGCATAATCTGTAGCGCCTTGTACCATGCTGCACCACTCGTCCACTCTCCTCAGTCACTGGGCGCTTACACTTCCTGCACACGAGTTTAGCAGCCTCATGGATCTAAAAATAAGCGGAAAACGATTCAGACAAGGCATTGTAACCATGCTGTATTTGAGAGAGTGGGAAGAGGTTCCAGGTTTTCCTGCTTCTTCACTGTAAGATGAGTTCAGAAAAGTAAGCTGCAGACTCAATGCTAAAGAATAAAATAGCGACTACTCACCTAACACACCATACACAACAAGCACTGACAAAGCTAATATGTCTCTCCTCTTTCAGCATCAACAACAAGCATTTGCAATGCAATAGGTCTCACATTACTGATAGTTTGAGGTATTTGTGTTGCAAATAATAATGCAACGCCAATAGCTCATACTTTCAGTAATGCAAGACCTAGCGCATTGCAAATGCTTGCGTAGTGAGCCAGGAACCAGCATTGTATGTCTCAGTGCAGTACCGCAAGCTGCTCCTAGAGGTCCCTAGTGAGCCAGGAACCAGCATTGTATGTCTCAGTGCAGTACCACAAGCTGCTCCAAGAGGTCCCTAGTGAGCAAGGCACCAGCACTACTTGTCTAGGTGCAGTACCGCAAGCTGCTCCTAGAGGTCCCTAGTGAGCAAGGCACCAGCACTGCATGTCTGGGTGCAGTACCGCAAGCTGTTCCTAGAGGTCCCTAGTGAGTAAGGCGCCAGCACTGCTTGTCTAGTTGCAATACCGCAAGCTGCTCCTAGAGGTCCCTAGGGAGCAAGGCACCAGCACTGCATGTCTAGATGCAGTACCGCAAGCTGCTCCTAGAAGTCCCTAGTGAGCATCATAAACATTTGGTCACATATGGTACTGCACCCTGAAGAAGATATGGTAAATCCACCCTACCCATAATGCATTGCATGCAAGACAGTACCACGAGTACATTCAAATAGCTATGTCCATATATACAATTAGTAGCTTTGAAATGTGACAAAATAATTATTATATTAATTCCGGATTAGGTTGTACTCTATGTGGAGCTGATGAAGGGAAATTTATAGAAGGTCTAATATAAACGTGAGAAGTGCTAGTGAGCAAAGTAACCACTGCCAACCTAGTTTGAGGCTGTAATTAAAACCTAGGGCGAAACAACACATGTAACAGGAGGTGTACTCATGGGAGGTTACAAGAAGAGACATGGCGGTACAAAGGAGGGACTACTAGTAATGACCAATGAAAAGCTACCATTTACAAAGGGCAGGGACAGGAGCCAATTAAAAAGATGGGCAGAAAGTAGGCAGAGCTTTATGCCTATATCCTGAATACAGCATGTCTCGAAGAGACAGCGCAAGAACTGCCTAGGCAAGACCTAAAAAGGGAGAAGAATGTATTACTGATACTCAACAGCAAGAAAAAAAAGCTGTGTAAGCGCACATACATCATCATCATTCATCTGCAGGCATGAGTCATGGTGCAACAGCAGCCCCAGGAGGATAATGCATGCATGCACATGCATCACTAAATATGTGTGCATGCCTTATGACGTGATGGTCATTTTGGTTTTTACTTTAATGTATCGTTTCAAGATGGCGGACACACATCTTGGAGTGGTAAATGCAAAAAAAGAAAGTGCTTTAAAGAGTTTAAAAAAAAAAAAAAAGGAACGACCCTGCAGCAGCTTGCTGCAAATTTTCAGTTGCAGGTCTAAAGGGGATAAAGACGAGGGCACACCGCTGGAGCAGGCAGGGGAAGCAAGCACTGATGAATGGCAGGGGCAGGGAGGGGAGCAATAGAGGAACTGAGTGTTGAGGGGTGTATACATTAAAAAAAAGAAATAAAAGTGCTGGACGGTGAGGGTGATGGAAGCGACATACAGGGTGTGGGGGTGAGGGAGTAACATGGAGACTGTGAGAGGGATTTGACTGGGGAAACAGCGCACATTGAAGTGAGCAAGAAAAAAACTATGCAGTCCCATGAAGTCTAGAAGGAAAAAAAGAGTAGTTCCCGGAATGTAAACAATGAAAGAGTACAAAGTCAGCCAATGAAATGGGTGGTAAAGAAGGTATGCTACAGGGAAATGACAAAGACAAGCAGAGGCAGGTAAGTCATTGAATAAGAAACAACCAAATGGTAAGATATATATGGGCTGACCCAAAGCCCACTGTAATTATTGGTATTGTCCACCATACCAATTTTTGACACAGAAAACAAAAAAATATATGTAGAAGAGACCTAAAAATGGTGATTATTTCGTTTATTTAACTTTTAGTAAGCAGGCTTTCTTGACATAAGTCCTCACAGAATACAGTAGGAAAGCTGCACTTGACAGAGTTGGCTCATGCTATTGTCCAGCAGAAAAGAACAAAGATTTTGGATGGAAAAGCCTCATCCAAGTTGTTGTGGCATGCTTCATCATTGGCTAGTCCGCCCCACTATGGTAAGATATTACCACCATGGCGGTCTCAACCAATAGATTGAATGAAGAAATCCTGTGATCACAAAATCGGATAACACTCCCATAGAAAACCTGATATGGGTCAACACCGGCCTACACATGTGATTATAATGTAACATACAAACATGAAGTGGAATACAGCAGGGTTTCCTCGCCTATAGGTTGGCTTACTCACATCTTAACCCCCACCGTTACACATATTATATGGTTGTGCTGGCTTCAGCAGGGGGACCTACCCTGTTGGGCTGGTTACTGATGGTCTAACTGACCAGCAGCACATATATTGCCTCACACAAACAACAGAGGTAATGTTTCCTCTGGTTGGGGTCTGACGTGCTAGGGACTAAAGGTCTACAGGTCTGCAAAAATGCAGCAATGGAGTTGGTTTACCACCATAGGTGGAATAATTAAAGAAGTGTGGATAACCTCTCTCATTGTTGGGACCCTACATAAGTGAAGAATATACTAAGAGAATGAGATCTGGCACCCCTGGTAACCTTTTCACCTTACGTTACATTAGATGGAATGGAACATGTCCTTTATAAACCACAGAGGTCACTGTAACATTGGAACCTTTCACCCTTGGCACGTTGTTTTACTTTGGACTACAGTATATTTTAAAATTAACGGGCTTCGCCTATTCTTCATGTTTTTAGAGGCTTGTGTGATAACTGCACCCATGAACACTCGGGATGTAATGTCATCACACATATGGATGATGTTCTGTCTGAAAATATGGTATTTTGTCTGAATAAATATGTTTTGATAGTATCAGTTGACTTCAAATGAAATATATCCATGATAAGAAGTAGCTTCTAAGTATAAAGTGACTATATAGCACATTTTGATTATTCTATGGGGAGGTGGGTTTTAGTTAAGCTTAATCTATTGGCTACACAGAGGTAGTTTGAGGTTTTGCTTGGGTCCCACATATATCCATTATTTATTTTGATCGCCCTCTTCCTGAGACCGCCATGGTGGTAATATCCTACCATGGTGAGGCGGACTAGCCAATGATGTAGCATACCACGACAATGTGGATGAGGCTTTTCCATCCAAAATCTTTGTTCTTTCCTGCTGGACATTATCACAAGCCACCTACGACAAGTGCAGCTTTCCCTAGTATATTCTGTGTGGACTTGTAGTTTATACAGTATGCAGTAGGAAGTAGTAACCTCTACCTCTTGTTATGTTATATATTTTCCCGACATGACCAACCCGTTCCACCCCTAGCAGCCTTCCGGGGTCTTGACCAGCAATAATGAGACTTTTAGAATCACTTGCCTAACCCGTGTCAGACTCTAGATGCAGATACTAGGACCAGGAGAAATAGACTAGGACAATAAGTCACAGAGCTAGAGTGACAATGGAACAGGGATGAGGAAACAGAGATGCTGAAATGGGGAGGTACATATGCCGAGACTGCGAGCCAGACACTCAGGAGGCAGCATGGGATTGGGGAACAAAGTAATTGAGATAGGGAGATATAGGAAGTAAATGACAACATGAGACACAAATAAAAGTCCTTGGAGGACAACACACAGACACATATACTGGGAACATGTGACAAATGTAGACATTGGCAATAAAAGACTCAGATACTGGGATTGGGGGAGACAGACACAGTCAGTGAAACAGGTGACAAACATTGACTCTAGATACCACCCAAAGCACTGCAAGGCCACAAAAATGGCATAAGTGCCCTTTACCTCTACAGCGTAAGATAACACGTGGCTCACTCTGCCATAGCTATATTTGATCTTTCAGAGGCACAGACCTGCTTCATTTGACTGACTCTACCCGAACGAAATGGGCCTTCCAGAGGTATAGTATTGCAGCATACCCTACCTTGTACATAGGCTTTTCAGAAGTGCAGCTTCTCTTGGATGTTATAGCTTCTGCTAACCTGAAATGGTTCTGCAAGAGTCCAAGACGTTGTTCACCTTGATCCCAACAACCGTCAATCGAAAGCCCAGAAGGGCAATTGGTGACAACCTCTGTCAATGACAGGCTGCCAATGGTTCTTCAACAGGGGTGCCAGTGGATCAAATGCAGTAAATTGTATTGCTAAAAAGAGGAAAACTCTACAAAATACTTTGTAGACACGTTTACCTTGACACTAGGTCCCAATGGGTCACAGAGGCTGCTTACCACCCTGACATGTCCCCACCCTCTTTCACCTGCTTAATTGTAGGCGCAAACTTAAGGCCTACTTACAATAGACAGACATTGCTTAGTCTCGGATGGTCTTTAGGGAAGAGCAAATCTGCAAAGGAGACATGACCTTACACCAGCATTGCACTTTCTTATATAAATGTCTTTCTGTGGTGCTTGGGTTTACTTAACAGTGGTAAGGCCCTGGTATCATATTGCTGGGTACCTTGAATCATGGCACCGGCAATGTTACAGGTGATCAACCAACATATTTGAGCAATCACCTTGGTAGTAAAGGGAGCAAGTAGCCCAAGACAATAATATCATTTGTTTAAATATCTTTATTGTTATTTATAGGTTTTTTTTGTCATGACTTATCTCAAATTTTTACAATACTTTCTGTGGGTTGATAGCCGACTTATATATCACAAATGAAAAAGCAGTGTTACATATTACCACAACAATGCGCCACTATTTATGCATAGTTCTTAAACACCAACTGTCATGTCGTGCATGATCTCTCGCACTGAGCTTTCTGTGTGCTATTGCGCTCACTTGTCACTACATCCTGAATCTAACATTACAGGCATGGCTGGCCATCGCCCGTCAAGGGTACATCTGATTGGAATCAACATGCCGTTATATAATACTTGGGTGGCTCCATTACATGTGGGGACAGTTATCAATCCGGATCATTGCGATGTTACACAGAAAATAAGAGATTACATAGCTTTGAAGAGACAAGAGGTCTCCACCGTAGAATGATAATTAAACAATGTTTCTTATAACATTCAATTAACTTAAACATAACATATAAACCTGCCATCTTGTTGTAAATGCAATTGTTACCTGACTAGGTATGACTCGTACGACCAGTACTTCATTGTGTGGTTCCTCACTCAGTTAGTGGTAGAAACAGCCCACCCACCCAGGCGTTAAGATAACAGCTAATCATTCATTGTCGATGGCTCGAAGGGCGCATAGGTCCGCCCCTTCCCACCCTCTGAGGGCAGGCCAGTTCCCCCCGACCGTGCACTAAGTCGTATCGATGTGTGCTGCTGGCTAGCTATAGGGGTCTCTACTTCATCTGAGTCATCACGTCGGAGGGCAGCTAATAATATGTCCCAGCTTTTGGCGATGGGGTATTTGCGGAGTCCTGCTGTCTCCTCCCTATGCAGTACTGTGCTTTCTGCTTGCGCCCAAATTGTAAATGAACCTTTCCAGCTGATTGCCACTGGGGGGTCCGCATGTTTCCATTTCTTAGTTATCAGCCGCTTTGCAGTTATCAGCCCCAGATCTCGGAACCTTGAAGTTACTTTATTTTTTTGGGATCTGGGATAAAGCCCTAAAATGCAGACTTCCCACGATAGCGGCAGGAGCGTGCCTGTACTAGCGGCAAGAGTCGTGGTCACGTCTCGCCAGTACTGCTGAAGGGAGGCGCAATCCCACAGCATATGCAGCAAAGTTGCATCTAATTGTTGACAACGTGGACATGCAGAAGTGTCAGTGTGAAAATATCGGTTTATCTTATCGGGTGATAGGTACGCCCTATGAATGATATACGTTTCTATAAGTTTGAACCTGGCGTTCCGCTGTATATTCCTGGATCCAGCTAGGATGACACCCCATTCTTTATCTGTCCAGGGCCGGCTTCTGTCCTCCTCCCACCTGCCTCGGAGCTGCTGCATCGGTGTCAGTGTGTGTGTACAAGAAGCGCTTCCACCAGCCAATGCACCACATGCGTTCCTGCCCCCATGACATGTAGGTATTGTAATAATAGATGCGTTGGTGGCTCTACCGTCAGGTCACCCCATGCGGCTGACAAAGCCGACAGGAGAGATGTATGGAGGAGGAACTGTCCCGCTGGCAGCTCAGTGTCTTCAATCAACGCCTCAAACGCCAGCAGTGTGCCATCCCTGTAAAGATCTCCCAGAGTGTCCAGGCCCACCGCATGCCAGGCCGCCAGGGCGGCGTCCGAAGTACCCGTCCTGCCCCGGGGTGTACCCAGTAATGGCAGTATAGGGGCATATGGGAGTGTCACGCGCGTGAGGTAAAGACTCCTCCTGTAACACCTATGTGCCAGTCCCAAATGTAATTGTGACGGCCGCGGGGGTTTAGCTACCGGGTGGAACAGGTGACATATCTGTGGGTGGGTCCAGGGCGGCTGCAGTGTCGACGTGTCTTCCAGACACCTGCCATCTAGCCATTTCGTCGCCCACTGAAGCTGGGCAGCTAAGTAATACAATTCCATATTGGGGACCGCCAGCCCGCCCTGGTCTGTGGGGGCATACATCTTCCACAGAGCAATTCGTGGCCTCCCCTCATTCCATATGAGGTCTCGGGAGAGACGCTCCAGCTCCCGCAAATTTTTGGGGGGTATGTAAATTGGGAGATTTGAAAAATAATATAACAGTTTGGGGAGTACGATCATTTTCAGCAGGGCGACGCGGCTCATAACACCCAATGGAAGCGTCTTCCAGAACTGTATTTGAGCACGGATCGCCGAGATTGCTCTCATCAGATTGCCATCCAATAAGTCTTCTGGCTTCCGGTATATAAATATACCAAGATATCTAAAAGTGGTGGGGTACCACGCAATTGGCAGAGTATTTAAAAGTACCTCCTCCTCCGATATGCCATGCCTGAATGGGTAGAGTCCCGATTTGGCCCAGTTCACCCGGAGGCCCGAGTATTCCTCGAAGGTTTTAAGTATTTCGGCAATGGACTCCGGGATAGCAGTAACATCTCGAAGGTACAACAACAGATCGTCAGCGTAGAGGGAGACAGCGTGCAACCCATCTCCCAGCGGTATTCTCCAGGCTTCACCATCTCTCCGGAGCAGCATTGCCAAAGGTTCCATTGCCAAGGAGAATAACAGCGGGGACAAAGGACAGCCCTGTCGCGTCCCTCGCCGCACTCTAATAGGGTCAGAGATTAACTTGCCGGTGCGTACCCGGACTGTGGGACGCTGATACAATAATCGAATCATATTCAAGTAGTTCTCCCCCAACTCGTATTTGTCCAGGACTGCCGCCAGGTAAGGCCACTCCAGCGAATCGAATGCCTTCTCCAGGTCTAGTACCAGGCAACCTGATCGGGGCCAGCCACCCACTGCGTATTCTTGAACTCTAAAAAACCGACGAATGTTAAGCGATGTGCACCTAGCTGGAACAAATCCATTTTGGTCTGGGTGCACCAATGTTTTTACTAAGGGCGAAAGTCGTCTGGCCAGGAGTGATGTGAATATTTTGTAATCCGTATTAAGGAGTGCCAACGGGCGATACGAACCCAGGGAGTCTGGATTTTTGTCAGGCTTTAGAAGGGACACCAGCAAAGCCTCATTCTGTGTAGTTGGCAACGTGGAGTCAGTAAGCGCGGTCTGGTATACCGTCAACAGCTGCGGCACTAAAAGGTAAGTGTACGCCTTATAGAATTCTGTCGGCAGCCCATCCGGCCCTGGCGATTTCCCGTTAGATAGGGAGAAGATACTTTCCCGGACTTCCTCGGTAGTAAGAGGGGCATTTAGCTCCTCCCTCTGAGGACCCGTGGGCTGTGGTAGGGCCAGACCCTCCAGGTAGTGCTGCAACTCTAGGGGTGTAGCCTGTGCGCGCGATTTATACAACTCCTGATAATGTGCCACAAACGCATCATGAATATCTCTCTGTGTGTGCGCTACTCTCCCATTCGCTGTGCGGACCGACACTATTGGCGCTGACGACTCGTTTTGGCGTATGAGCCATGCAAGCAACCTACCGGCCTTATCACTCATGTGGTGTGTCCGTGCCGCATGCGCAGCATAGTTAAGACATTTCGACCGTTCCAACAGCCGCGCACGCTCCTCCCCGTGTCGGCTTTGCTGTTCCTGTGCCCCCGCCGCGGCCCCCTGCTCATCAATGAGCAATCTCCGTTCAAGATTGGTGAGGTCTTTCTCCAACTGTACCCGCATTCCCGCCTGTGTCCCCAGGCAGTGGCCCCTAACCACCACCTTCAGAGCATCCCATTCTACTAATGGCGATGAGGCTGTGTCTGCGTTCTCCTCAATGTATTGTGCTATGGTGGTGGCCAACAAATCCCTAAATGGCGCATCCAAGAGCACATCTGACTGAAGACGCCACAATGGGATCGGGGGCTGCTCAACCTCCCACCGCAAGTCTAGTAGATGCGGGTTATGATCAGAGTGTGTACGTCCCATATAAGAAGACCCTGAAACACATGGTAAGAGATCGTCGGACACCATGAAGCGGTCAAGGCGCCTATGCAGCCGATGGGCCCCCGAATAGTAGGAATAGACTCTGTCCTGCGGGTTCTTGTGGCGCCACGCATCCGAGAGGTGCCACTGCTCCGCCCAGCGCGTCAGTGCTTTCATAGATACGTGTGTGACTGTGCCTGGCAGGGGAGGGAAAGAGCGATCCAGAGAGGCATCTAATACACAGTTATAATCGCCACCTAAGATCATGGGTGTATCATGCCAGACAGCCAGTTTGTGTGAGATATGATCCAAGAAGGCTGCCTGCTCAGTATTGGGTGCATATAGCGACGCTATGACTATCGGTTTACCGTCCCATACTCCCTTCACCATGACATACCTACCACCCTCGTCTACCATGGTATCCGTCACCCGAAACGGGGTTCCTGGTCGCACCCATACTAGGACCCCACGCGCATACGCGGAGTAGCCTGTCGCATAAAGCTGCCCCCTCCAACGTCTGTGGAGACGTATAATTTCTGTCTGCGGTAGATGCGTTTCCTGGAGTAGCGCTATCTGTATGTGGTGGCGCTTCAAATATGAATATATTAAATATCGGCGCGCTGGATTATGGATGCCCCTTACATTCCAGGTTCCTATTTTAAGGGGCGCCATGACTGTGGGATATCAGGGGTGCTAAGGGGTTCGCCTGGCCGAAGGGTGAGAGGGGCCAACTGCAGGGGCACAGGGGCTGCTCTGAGATGAATTGTCTGGTACGTACTCGGTCTGCAGCTAACATATCTTTGCTGAAATAAGATGGCATATAGAACATTAAAAACATACAGAATAAAAAATACCATGAGAGCAATTTTGCAACAGGCAAGTGCCCAAACCGTCTATACAATAGCACACAACTAATGTCTGGGGGAGACTATGGTGCACAGCAACGTGGAAGTTATCCAAAGGGAAACGTAATGCAGAGGAAAGAAAGGGGAAATTAGAAAAGGGTCGTCTTTCGCGGCTGAACCCATCCCTGGCCTCATCCTGGTAAGATAGGGCTACCGCCTGTGTATTATTTATAATATTCCCGTATATGAAGGGACCAGTAGGAGGGGCCTATCAGTGTGTCTTAACCGTACCATGACTGTCGCGTCACCATAACCAGAATCAACAGAGGTGCACAGCATCTGAAAATTATACAGGCAATTTTATACTTGCGTGTCCGGTGAGGTTATGCATCACTTGGACTGTCTGCAATAAAAGAGACTAACAAATGGAACACAGAATTTCAGGCAATGTCCTCCGAGGTCTGCGGGGTGACATGGGGCAGAGTACCAGATCCCGGAGAGGCAGATAAATTGTCCAAGAGGTCATCATCACTGGGCGGCCCAGAGTCCGAGTGTGAATTGGTGTCCAGCGAGTCCCCGATGTTTGCCACCGCTTGTATCGCTTCCAGTTGTCCACTCAGTATCTGTTCCGGCGCAGGGCCAGAAGCCTGTGATGTACGGGATTGTGTTAGCCGTTGTCGTCTTCGTCTCCTCCGCTGAGGGGTCTTTGGTGCTCGTTCTCCCCTCCCAGTTGTTCCTGCATCGTAAGTGTCAAGCCATTCCTCAGCACTTTCTGGGGTAGTGAAAAAGTGAGTCTTGTCATGCGCTATGACTCGCAGTTTCTCCGGAAACAGCAGAGAATACTTTAGATCACATTGTCGCAATCTTCGCTTTACTGCAAGAAAAGAATGCCGCTGCTTCTGGACTTGAAAGGTGTAATCGGGAAATATCATGACCTTCTGGTTATCTACTCGTATCTCCTGTAATTTTCGAGTTTCTTGGAGGTTGGTGTCTCTGTCCCGATAATTCAAGAGGCGGATCAGGAGCGGCCTTGGATTTGAGCCTGGTGGGGGGGCTTAGCAGGGACTCTGTGTGCTCGCTCAACCACAAAATGTGGAGAGAGGGCACCTCCCGGCAGAAGTGACTGGAGCCAGTCTTCGACGTAGGTCACAGCAGTCCTTCCCTCCGTTCCCTCCGGAAGGCCCACTACGCGCACGTTATTGCATCGGGCCCTGCCTTCCGCATCCTCGGCTCTGTCCTCCAAGAATTCCACTCTGTTCTGAAGATCACGAATGTCCTTTTTCGCCACGGACACTCTCGGAGAGACCTCCGCCAGTTCCCCCTCGGTGGCAGTAGTGCGATCCGTGAGTTTCCGGTGATCTGCATGCAGCAGTGTGAGGTCGAGCGCCACTTTATCTATTTTGCGCTCCAAGGAGTTGCGGATCTGATTCATTGTTTCTCCTAGTTTTTCAACAGCTGCCAGGACTGCATCAAGTTTGCGCGACATAGGGTCTACTGTCTCCACCCCCGCCATCTTGTCCGCTTGTGCCCGGGTCTGTGGAGGGGGGGCCGCCGTTCCCCCGGTTCCTACTTTCGTTCGGCCTCCTCTCGACATGGAGCCGCCAAAGTTGTATTCTTGACTGGGCTTGACACTTCCCGGTAGTTGCTAGAGCGGAGTCCAGAATCTGCGCCTGTCTTCCACGTCCGGTGTAGTTCAAAGGCGTCCGGGCGGTACTGGATTGCCTCATCACCATTACCCGTGGCTATCCTGCAGTGCCCCCAGTGTAGTAATTTGCCAGAGTAGGGCTGCCCGCCCTCAGCGAAGCACCGTGGACGAGATCAGCAGGGTGTACAATGGCAGCAAATACACGTCGCCGCAGGGCACCTCCCGTTAGTGCGCAGATGAAGGGCCCACCGTTCACGATCCTCCCCCGCCTCGGATTACACACCACTCGTGGCTGTAGCAGGCCAACGAGGCCTTGCGAGTCGTTTCGCACCCCAGCGGACTCCCCGGGGGGTCACTCAAGTTCCTACACCCCGACCCACAGGCGTTGGGGCGTGTAGGGCTTAGAATGCTGCCTCAGTCTCGAAAGGACTGGATCACTCAATTACTGCTGGGGCCATCCGGTCGCATCACACAACTCCTCCGTGGCTGTCTCACTGCAAAGGTTGAACAGTCACTGGCCTCACCTGGGCTCCGGCACCAGGCTCCCCATCTCTATCTGCTCGGCGATTGTGTCAGGGGGCAGGCCAGCCCACGGTCACCACCGCATCAGCGCTGACCCCGCTGTCCCGCGGTCGGCAGCGCCGTACCCACAGCGTTAATGCGTCCTCCCCAGGCTAGGCCCGAGAAGCGGGCCGGCTCCCAGCCGCGCGTGACACTCGCCGGCAATCACCTCCGTACCTTGTCCGATGGCCGCACAGGTCCCAGGGCCTCACCACCTGACCGGCAATGGGCAGTCTTGACCGGGTCTAGTCTCGGGCGCCGGCGTCTCCGGAGGCGAACAGAGCACACTCGCCAGTCAAGGCCCAGGAGGCGGGGCCAGCCCCCGGGCTCTCGCACTTATCAGCGCCCGGCCGCGTGTAGCCGCCCTCAGTTTGCCAGCAGTCAGGGAGGCCCACACCGAGCGAGCACAGCCTCCGGCATTCACAGTAGCTCCGGAGCGTCGGGGGCCCCCTCTAGAGCAGCGACAGTGCGTGGTAGCCCTTGGTCCTCTGTTATGCTCGAGGTTATGTGGCCAGGATTGGGAGCCGGAGACGGAGCCCCGCTACTGCACGGCTGCCTCCATTGCTGGCCAAGCCACGCCCCCTAGCCCAAGACAATATCATTCAAATGTTGTATGCAGATGATGTGGTATTCCAGTAAATGCAACACAAAAAGATGATGGACGGAATGTTGGACATTGTCAAACATTCACCCCCAGTCGCAGATCTGGGCTTAATGTATCGTTATTTTGCTCGCCACGCCATTCCAGTTTGGACTCAGCCATATGCAAATCAGCTTTGACCCTGTTCCCTAATGGAACAGTCCAGCCAGAACTGCTAGGCCAGATCCTCCCTGGACCGGAAAACAAGCATCTTGGGACCGGTTTTGTGACATCACTCCTCATCAGCCAGGCTAGCTTGAAACCGGTGGCATAGTGTGCAGGAGACCCACGACTGGGCATACCCTTCCCACTTAGGGTGAAAATGCAACACAAAAAGATGATGGACGGAACGTTGAACATTGTCATACATTCACCCCCAGTCGCAGATCTGAGTTTTATCCATCGTGGTATTCCAGTAACCAAGGTGGACTCGCAGACTAAAAAGAGTCATACCATTAAAAGTGGATTTCGGTTGTCCATCAAACCCAATTCCATCCTGTGGCAAGGTAGATCTCTGCAGTGGCTGCTCAACTCAGTGAGCAGTATTTTAGCTGGGGGTCTCTCTGATGCACAGTCAAAATACCTGTCAGTATCAAGAGGATTCTGTAAGGAGTATATTCATACTTGATTAAAGGGGCATTTTTACATCAGTAAACGAACTAGAGTTGCTGTGGAAAAGGCCCACGACCCTGCCACAACATCGAGTCCAAGCTGCAACTTTTAAGCTCAGAGGTGCCAAACTGCATTATATACCGTAAAAATCCCAACCTGCTGTATTTCTACAAAGCCGTCAATAAGCAGTCTCGTTTTTCTGTCTCAATTTTGAGTAATAGAAGATTCTGTGCTATACATGCCTACATCTTCAAAACAAAGTACGACGAAACCACCATTGGCTTCTATTTCTGGGTAGATCACTAGATGCACAGAGCTGCCTGCGTTTTCCAGTTCTTTTTTGTGAAAGTCAAGTTTTTAGAACTTTAACTAATGCCACAGACTCATGGTACCTAAAAAGAAACCCCAAAATAAGCAAAAGAATTGAAAAGAAAATATATTTAATAAAACCAGTTCTTACGGCCTCATTTTATAGTGGGCCACTGGCATGACCAAAATCATAATTATTAGTTATAGCCACTTGACATCTTTCCATAAACAGCGAGATGAAATGGAGTGCTTGAAGCACAAAGGAGTGCATTTAGCATAAGAATGGTCATGATCAGAAAGAAAATAAGTTACATACCTGTAACTGTAGTTCTCCAGTATTGGTATCTTCCATAGATTCACATGCTTGAATCATTCCCCATCGACAAAGTGGGAGTCCCACGGTACCATTAGAAAGCAGTGTAATGTTAAACAAAGCCTGGGAAAACCATAAAGCCTTTACTTTAGTAAAACATCTCCGTCATTTAAAAAAGAGACTAAACTCCAACCAATCAGGTTTTATCACCCTCTAGAACACTCCCCTCAGAGGCTTCTGTCTCTCAGATTTTCAGAGCACAAGTGTGAGTAAGTACAATTTCAAAGAGAAGGTGAGTCTCTCAGGGGAGGAGGGTGAGTCGCATGTGATTCTATGAAAGATACCAATACTGCAGAACCACAGTTACAGGTAAGTAACTTATTTTCTTCTCCAGTATTGGATCTTTCATAGATTTACATGCTTGAATCAGATTAAATAGCACATCACTTAAGAGCATTAGAATATACTTGTACATATATCTATATCTACATATATATATATACACAGAGACACACACACACACAGAAATTCATATATAAACATATTCATATATAAACAATGTGAAATGTGCACAATACATTCGAGGATGGCGGGGTATCACTTACTATGATGGCTCACTTTTATTGGAAAAGATGACGTAACACCGCCTAGCCCACTGCTGCATCGCTGTGGACTGTGGAATTCAAACAGTAGTGCTGCATAAAGGTGTGTCTATTTGTCCAGGTTGCTGCTCTGCAGATATCTTGGATAGACACACCAGCAAACAACACCGTTCACATCGATAGGCTTCTGGTAAAATGAGCTTGCACATTAGTTTGTAATGGTGTGCCAGCTTTTTGATGACAATATTGTATGGTGTTAGTTATCTGTCTTGCTACGCCACCAATAACTGATTGGACTTGAGGAATTGTTTTGTCTTGTCAAGGTAAAACTTCAGACATCTCTTGTCATCTAAGGAATGTAATGTCTTTTCTGCTACAGTCTTGGGATCAGGGAATAATGTCTTCAGAACTATTGGTTCATTCAAATGGAAGTCTGATGGAACTTTAGGGATGCATTTCGGATTTGTTTATAGAATCACTATCGTTCCTGAAGTGCAGGAAAGGTTCTTGAATAGTGAATGCCTGTATTTCACCAACTCTTCTTGCTGATGTTAGTGCCATCAGAAGATCCACTTTCCAAGAGAGAAGTGTAAGGTCCGCTTTGTGTATAGGCTTGAATGGGCTTTTCATTAGTTGAGAAAGCACAGTATTTAGTTGCCAGAGCGGGGGAGGACGTCTAACTGGTGGGTAGACTGGAAACAGAACTTTGAGAAATTGTTTGATGAGCCTGCTAGACCATAACAATGGCAGACTTGATGATCTTCTATAGCAGGATATGGCCACTACGTGAACCTTAATAAAAGCATGAGCAAGAGCGGACTGTGCAAGATGCAGCAAATATGGAAGGATTTCTTCCAATGTAGATGAGACTGGGTGCACGTTTGATCGTTGATACCAGAAGGAGAATTGTTTTCATTTGAGGCTGTAAGTCTTGTTCATGCTATCTACCCAAGCTCTGGCTAGAATATCTCTGCATTCTCCTGGAATGTTCAGATGTGCAAATTAATTAAATTAAGGAGCCAAGCTGACAAGTGTACGGATCTTGGACCCAGATGAAGTACTTGGCGTTGGTTCATTGTCAGCAGAGACGGAAGTGGCTGCAGTTGGATGTGCTGCCTCTCTGAGAGGAGAAGTAGGTCCGTGAACCAATGCTGCCTCGGCCATCTCTGAGCTAACAGAATGATCCTGCAGTGCTCCGCCTTCATTCTCCTGAGAATCCTTGTGAGGAGAGGAGTCAGAGGGAAAAGCGTATGCAAAGATTCCAGACTATGTGATCGAAAACGCATTCCCCCATGACCTTTGTTGTGGATGCCATCCTGCGTAGAAATCGGCATTTCCGGTTCTGGGTGGTTGTGAACAGGTCCAGATTCGGCTTGCCCCATTGGTGGAAGATTTTCTCCAGGACTTCCTGATTTATTTCCCACTCGTGGCAGGTACTTCTTATTCTGTTCAGTGTGTCTGCGATGACATGTTGCTTCTTCGGCACATGCTGCCCTTTCAGATTTACCTGGTGACTGATGGACCACTCCCAAATCTTCTGCGCCTCTTGGGGATAGCGCCTGACATCTTGTGCCTCCTTGCTTGTTGTTGTAGTGCATGGTCATGGTGTCGTCCGTGCAGATGCTCACTACAGACTTTTGTATTCTGGGCAGGAAGGGTTGCAAGGCTGGGTGCACTGTCTTGAGCTCCAGCAGGTTATGTAGGAGTAATTACGATGAGTCCCATTTGCCGTTTACTTGCAAACCTTGGAGATGAGCTCCCCAACCCTCTAAGGAAGTGTCTGTTGTGATGTCCAACTGGGACACTTGGGATATGAACGTTAGGTCTGTGGAGAGATTTTCCTCTCAAATCCACCAGGAAAGAACTTTGCATATTCCCGGGGTAACCCGAATAATATCGTCGAAAGAGCCCTGTGTTTGGATCCATTGTCTGTTTAGTTCCTCTTGCAATTGTCGCATTCGGAAGTGGCAGAACAGTACTAAAGGAATGCATGATGACATCATCCCTCGCAGGGATTTCAAGAGACGAACTGAAAGTGACTTTTTTCCCTGCACTAAAATGAGCACCTGTAGCAATCTTGTCAGCCTTTCTGGAGTGGGATATGCTTTGTTATGCACTGTAGCCAGTATAGCCCCTAAGAACTTTATTTTATTTTTTATTTATTTATTGAAAGTTTTGTATAGCGCGAACATGACCCCGGCGGGTATCAGAGCGCTTTACATACGAGTTGTGGAAGACTTAGGTAGATAGCTGTGGGAGAAAAGTAGAGAAATATACATCAGGTACACAATGACATATTAGCGGGCGACACTGAGGCCGTAGCAAATGCCAGGTAGCAGATTAATCGACTAAACAAGATAGGAGACAAAAGGAGAAAAACTTCTAGTTCAGCTCAGTGTTCATCAGTAGAGCTTTCACTTCCCTTTTGAAGGCAAATGTTGAAGGAATCAGTCTTGTTTCCACAGGTAGGGAGTTCCAGATTCTCGGGGCAATACCAGAGAATGTACGATTGTAGGTTTTCATTTTTTTAAATTTCTTCGGCTTGAGCAGCAATGTGCTGGTGCTCTTTGAGGGCTGGGAGCCACCCGATAGTTCGAGCTTATTTGCCAGGTAAAGAGGAGTGTTGAAGTGTAGTGGGTCATACATGCAATTTTTAACTGGATCCTTGACTCAAACGGAAGCCAGTTGAGCGATTTCAGGTCCGGAGAGATGTGGTTGGTTTTCTTGGAACCAGTGATGAGTCTAGTCGCAGCATTCAGAGATGCTCTGAGGGGGGCTAAACTGAGTTTCGGTAGCCCGCATAGAGTAGCACTGCCGTATTCTAGTCTAGAGATGACTAGTGCTTGCACCGCAGATTTGAAGTCATCTTGGGGAAGGTAGGGTTTGAGTTTTCTTAGGATGCTCAGTTGGAAGTTCGCTCCTTTGGTAGATGCTCTGATGTGATCTTGCATGTTTAGGTTCTTATCTAGCACAATTCCCAGTGATTTCGTGGAATCAATGATGTGTGGGGTGCAGTTGAGGGCGGAGAGTTTTTTTTTAGATATTTCTCAACAATGGGGGTTTGCCTACTGGGTGAAATGAGGAGGAATTCCGTTTTGAGGGCGTTTAGTTTGAGGTGGTTGGAGGTTAGCCAATTTAGGGTTTTGTGCAGGGTTCCGTTGAGTGACTTGATATCTTCAGGGGAAGAGATTTTCATGTACAGTTGGGTGTCATCCGCATACATGTGATGTTGGATGTTAGATGCTTTGAGGATTACAATAAGTAGTTCAATGAAAAGGTTGAAGAGCGAGGACCCTTGGGGGACACCCAGTGTGCAGGGACTGGAGTTGGATAGAGTTTGATTGGATTTGACTCTCTGCGTTCTGTTGTTGACAAAAGAGGCAAACCATTTTAGTACAGTGCCTGAGAGCCCCGTCCTACATTCCAACAGGTTAAGTAGATTGTCATGTTTGACAGTGTCAAATGCAGATGAGAGATCGAGTAGTATTAGTAGGCAAGATTCATTCTGGTCAAGCAAAGTGAGAGCGTCGTCCACTATATGAGTGATGGCCGCTTCAGTGCTGTGGCAGGGACGGAAGCCCGATTGGAATTGGTCAAGAAGTTGGAATTGCTCAATGTGTTTGCGCAGTTGTTCATGTACACATTTCTCAAGGAGTTTTGCCAGGGTAGGGATGTTTGTGATTGGTCGATAGTTATTCAGGTCTTCAGGGTCCACTGTGGGTTTTTTGAGAATAGGGAGAACTAGGCCCGCCTTCAGGCAGTCAGGGATCTCACCTTGAAGAAGAGAAGCATTGATGATCTTGGACCAGAGCGGGATTAGTGATCCTATCATTTCTTTAAAGAAGTTGGGGGGGGGGGATCATTGAAGTGATTTGAAGGTTTCAGGGTCGAGAGAATGCTGAAGATGGCAGTGTCGTTGAGGGGTGTGAATTGACTCCAAGAGGCATTGTTTTCAGGGGAGAGGCAGGGCGGCGTAGGAGGGAGCGAGGGTAAGGAGGAGTCAGGAGAGGGTGAGAGATCGATCATGGCAGACTTTAGATCTGATTCGATCTTACTCAGCTTTTCAAGGAAGAAGTCAGCAACGGCATCGCAGTTTGGCTGAAGGCAGGAGATGAGAGGAGATTGGATAGGAGTGTTATTGGATTGTAACTTAATCAACTCAAACAGCCTTTTTGGGCGATTTTTTGCTTTGTCAAGTTGGGATTTGAGGAAGGTTGCTTTCGCCGTTCTGATGAGTTTGCTGTATCTACTCCTTTTTATTCTTAGAGTTTTTAGTCGACCAGTGGATGGAGCGGATCTCCAAGCGCGTTCTGCTAATCTCAGGCTACGTCTGTCAGCATGTAGGCTGTCATTGAACCATGGTTTGGAGTCTTTGATGGATTTTCTTTTTAGTTGAAGGGGGGCAGTTGCATTCAGAGCAGACAAGATGGTGTTGTTATAGTGCTCAGTGAGGACGTGAACGTCGGCCATGTTTGCAGGCGGCGGTAGGGAGATATTGCAGCGAGATATGAGCTCATTTACATTTGTAATTTGGAGCGTTCTTTTCCAATGTTTTTGTTTTAGTGGTTGTGATCTTTTGGCGTTCCAACTTTCTAGGATACGGAAGGTGATATAGTGATGGTCCAACCAGTCACAGAGGAGAATAGATTCGAGCTGAATGGAGTTGGAATTGGAGATGATTAGATCGAGGGTCGAGCCTAAGTTGTGCGTGGGACTGTCACAGAATTGAGTCAGGGAGAGGTCAGTTAGGAAGTTTTTGAGACTGCTAACCGCCTGATCATGCGGGTCATTCCAATGGAGATTGAAGTCACCAAGGAAGATCTGGGGGCAGTGTCGTCCCTGGTTGGAGGAGATGGTTTCCCTAGTTTGTTCAATTAGAGGGAGGTTGTCGCCTGGAGGGTGGTAGAAGATATGCAGGCTGCATAAGGGTCTATGTTTGCTAGTGATGTCTATGCATAAATAGTCACAGGATGAGAGATTTGCTGAAGGGGACTGTTTTGCTAAGAGAGAGTTGTGGTAGATACAGACTATGCCACCTCCCGTTCTCTTAACTCGATCGAGTCTGATAATGTTGTGGCTTGGAGGGACTAGAATGTCAAGGATGGGACCTGAGGAGTCGGTGAGCCAAGTTTCAGTGGGGATAAGGAGGTCAAGTTTCTGAGCAAGGATGAGATCGGCAAGGTCCGTGGCATGTTTCACCGCTGATCTACAGTTGAGTAACATGCATTTCAGGTGTGATTTGTGGTCCGTGAGAGAGGGCTGTGTAATGGGGATCTGCATGAGGTTATTAATGTTTAAGGCATTGGCGTTGAGTCTGAGAGCTCTATGAGGGTTAGATGTGATGCTTTGTATAGCCTCCAAGTTGCCTTGCTTGGGATTAGTCGCTCCAGGCGCGTTTAAAGGGGCGGTTTGTGAAGTTCCAGAGGGGACTGGGATGACCGTAAGAGAGGAGTTGTAAGCTCGGAGGAGAGAGAGAATATCTGGTTCTGATAGATGATTTTTGGATCTGGCGGGTCTAGATGGGGCGTTGGGGTAGGGAGTGGTATTCCAGTTCTGGCCTGGGAGTTTCTGGCCGAGGTCACTCGGTAACAAAGTGGAAGGAGATGGTAGTTAAGGGTGATGTTGGATCATATGCAGGATCTCCTGCGAGGTCTTGTTGGAAGAGAAGTCAAGGGCCAGCTCCGAGGTGATGTTAATGAGATTTTGTATGTCAGTTTTGATTTTTAGAAGTTCCCTGTTTATTTCCTTGAGCTTAGAAGCAGGATCAGATTGTGGATAATAGCTCTTGTGGAGGGGAGGAGGAGGATTGTTCACTAGGGTGGAGGTAGGCGAGTCCCAGGAAAGGGGACGATGAGGAGGGGGGACGTTTCCTGAGGAGGATTTCCGTCTCTGATGTACAGGAGAGCAAGGTAAGTGGGCGTTAGAATTGGCGTGAGGAAGGAGTTTGGGTGGAAGGGGGAACGGGTTCGAGAGTTGAGGATTAGAAAGGGAGCGGGGTCTCTTGGTGTTGAGGAGGTTAGGGGGAACTGATTTCCTGGTGGAGAGTGGGCGAGCCTGCTGTGGAGAAAGGGAATTATGTAGGAGAGAGCCAGAAGGAAGGGGAGTGGGGGGAGTGTAGGAGAGGTGGTCGGAGCTAGGGTTCGAGAGTTGAGGATTAGAGAGTGAACGGGGTCTCTTGGTGTTGAGGAGGTTAGGGGGAACTGATTTCCTGGTGGAGAGTGGGCAAGCCTGCTGTGGAGAAAGGGAATTATGTAGGAGAGAGCCAGGAGGAAGGGGAGTGGGGAAAGTGTAGGAGAGGTGGTCGGAGCTAGGGATAACAATTGCTCCAGCATTACGGGAATGGCGTTGGTCAGGTCTGGGTGGTCGGGAGACGGTGTGCGAGTCTGTGGAGCCTAGATTTGGCGGAGCTAATGCCCTATGAGTGTTGTTCAATGTAGGTGGGGCAATCAACAGGTGGTTGTGGCACATTGGAGAGGGATCAAGGAGGTCCTGTGGCAAAGTTAGGGAAAGGACGTTCCTAGAGTGATTAGGATTGTCACTTTGGTCTAGCGATTTTTTTATGAAGGAGAATCAGTCATCAAAGATGCCCAGGTTGCGATCGGAGGCTTGAATTAGGATAGTCCCATTGTTGTAGATGGATATGGTAGCATTTGCTCTGAATGTGGGTGACGTCACAGCCAGGAGTCTTAGACCGTGAGGAAATTTCTTAGCCCAGGCGATTCTGAGTAAAGAATGGAACGCCATTCTCCACTGAGCTCTTCTTTTAGTATAAAAGATCAGGTCACTAGTAATAGCACCTTTTTTTTGACAGAAGTAGGGGTCAGAGATAAGGGTTTCTGGATTAGCTTTGAGTAGTCTATGTTTCAGAGATTTAATCGCATTTTTGGAGAGGTTGGTCGGATAATTAATTATGCAGCTATTCATACCTAGCTTCTCTAGTCTGGAGTCCAGTCTGCACTGAGCGAGGGAGGGCATGATGGAGAGAGATTAGATCGCGAGTATTCGATGAGGTGGGAGTGTAAAGGTTTTCAGTATATAGTCCTCACTGAGGATGGGTCTTGTAAGACATGGCGGGATCAGTAGCGGTCTGTATCGTTCCAAGATAATAATAATAATATGGCGTCCACATGAGTGAAGGTAGTTAATGGGGTGGGATTCGATGAGGGCCGAAGATATTAACCTTCCTAGTCAGGCTGGGACATACCTGTGCTCTTTCAGATCAAGAACCGAAGGAGCAGGGCTGAGCCCTAGCCATGTATGGCTAGTGGGAGCAGAGATAAATGATGCTTTGAGTGTAGGGGACAGGGGTAGGGTAGTGCCCTTGTCAAGTATGACTAGTGGGAGCCGAGATAAGTGAGGCTTTGGAGGCAGGGCACAGGGGACATGGAAGGAAAGACAGAATGGGGGCCTCTATTCTTGTCTGAAGATTTGGGCCGGGGACAGGAATTCCGGGAGCGGCCATTTTAGGTGAGTCGAGAATCAGGTGATGGTGAGCTCTAGACCTGCCACAGGGAGTGTAGAGGAGCAGGATCAAGCAGGAACAAATGAATGAGAGACATCCCAGCTCCAGCCCGTCAAAGTTAAAGTTATTCTCTTGGATGGCTGCAGTGCTGATTTTTGTGGGTTCAGCGTAAGGCCTAGCTTGCTGAAAAGGTGTAAGCATGCGTTGGTTGCCCTCTGTGCAGATTGTTGAGAAGGTGCCTTGACCAGCCAATCGTCGAGGTATGGAAAGACTTATTGTTTCTCTTGTCTTAAGAATGCCGCTACTGGAGCCTGGCACTTTGTGAAAATGCGAAGGGCGGATTTCAGGATGAATGGGAGGACTTTGAACTAATAATGGCTGCCGGCTACTGTGAATCTTCAAAGTTTTCGATGGCATCGATGTATCGGAAAGTGAAAATATGCATCTTGGAGATGTAATGTTGTTATAAGAGCTCCCTGGTTTAGAAGCTGCAGGATGTCCTGGAGCATGACCATGCGAAATGTCCGTTTCCTGAGATATCTGTTCAGTTTTCTTAGATCCAGAATAGGTCTCCATTCCCCTGACGTCTTCCAGACTAAAAAAAAACAGGAGTAGAAACCTTTTCCCCTCTGGTTTTCAGGGGCTCGTTCTATGGCCCCACTGCTGAGCATGGTCTCGACTTCTAATTTGAGAAGATGCAGATGCTTTGGCAGGGACTTCTGGGGTGAAGTTGGGGACGTTTTTTGAATGCATTCCAGTGTGTGACCAAATGTAATTAAATCTAATAGCTATTCTGTTCCATTCCATTCTGTTGTTATTTTTTCCCATTCGGGGGAGGTAATTTGATAGTTTGCTCCCGAGACATGCTGGAGAGGGAGGTGTAACCGGTGTCTGCAATTTGTCACTGTTGACGTCCTGTGTCTTTGCCCTGCTGACCCAGCTTTCCTCTCTGGGTTTTTCTTGTGTAGGCTGCCTGAGGAGGTTGTCGCTGCTGATATTGCGGGCGAAACTGCTGTGATCCAGATTGGTATGATGGGTACCTGTATTGCTGACAGCTTCCTCTGTCGGAAAATTGCCCTCTACCTCGTGCATCATTAAAAAGGAATTTTTCAATATTGCAAGGTACCCAGTGACTTGGCAGTATCTGTACCATCTTAATGGATTGGAGGGCATCCGAAAAGATAAAAATTCTCAAAGAGGGCTTCACCGTCATATGGGAGATCTCGAATTTTGCTTTGAACCTCCGGTCTGAAGGAAGTGGCTTTCAGCCACCCTTGTCGTCAAAGGACTGCAGCTCCTACCAACTGCCTAAAAACTGTGGATGCAATGTCCATGGCGCAGTTGATTATTTCGGAGGAGGTGCGCTCTTCTTCTTGGCTTTAGCGTCCTTCGGAAGACGGTCAACATATGGCGCAATATCTGACTACTTTTGGAGGTCATACCTTCGAAGTACTGCCAACAAGTTTGCTGCTCGCACTGTGAGTGCTGACATCGAAGAGAACTGCTTTACACACTTTTTTTTGTATACATATTTATTGCCATTTTAATACAAGTGTACCATACCAAGTTATTGTTGGCATATATAACAAAAATAAAAACTTTAACAATCCCCCTGCTCACCCTCCCCAACAGGCTCTACTCAAGTGCCCCAAGGGATAACAGAGAGCATAATAACAAGAATGGACCAAAGTAAAAGTAGATGCAAGATTACAGCACCTTAGTAACAGAGACAATAAAAGCACTTGTTCAGTACAGTGGCAGCCAATCACCTATCCCCCGCCCCATTCTACCCACTCTCAGATGCGTTTTCCGATATTGTCAAGACGCCTACCTTCCTTATCAGGCGGTGTGGAAATTGAAGCAGACGGATTCTTGGAATGGCGCTGGGCCACTTGGGTGACTACAGAGCCTGGTTTGGGTGTCAGCTAAGGCAGGCTGGAGAATCTTCCGGGGACTTATATTATTTGTCCTGGCGTTGCTAGACTGCAGCCACAGTAGCTAGGTTCTTCATCGTCTTTAAACCTTCCTCCCAGATGTAGATGACGATAGGGATAGCTTTGACACTCTTACGGAAAGGTTCCTTAAAGTCATTTAAGAAGCAGTGAGCTTGCTTTGAGGTCATTGGTAGGTCAAACCTTTTTGCCGCTCTCTCTAGGAGATTTTGGAAACCTCCTTCTTCTGGTGGTAAGTCTGTAGGTGGTGGTGTTGGGGATGATGGAGTCGGAATGAGGTAATCAACCCACTGAGTCTGGATATGCTGAAGTTCTCCTTCCTCTCTGTAGTCATCTAAAGATTAGGTGTCACGCATAGGTATGGTTCCGGACTGTGGAGTATGCCTTGTGGAGGCGACTGTCGGAATGTGTTGCGGAGCTTGCGGAGTAGAAGGCTGTACTGGAGGAGTTTTAGGAGGAGCTGCCAGCTGCTTAGAAGAGATAGTTTTAGGCAGAAAGCGTTAGTGATAATTCGCCAGCATCATTTGCAGGTCCGAGTCCAATGCCCTTGGTATGCATACTACATCCTCCTGGTACTGTTGTTGTTGATATGGCTGGAATTGTTGCTGGAAATGTAAGGCCTCTTGCTGAGGAGGGTAATATTCCTGGCCACAGTACTCTTCCTAATTCTTGTCACCATCTTGCTTATATTTTACATGCAGCTGCGATGGGCTGCATGCTACCTCAAAAGGACCTTCATCATCTGAGTCATCCTCATCCAGGAGATGACTGGGTAGCAAAGGTGGAGATGGATGTTCAGGCAGTAGGGATATGTTTTTTCCATTTCTTTTTTCTTTCCCAGTGATTTTTCTCATGTTGATGATGCAGTCGACACGGTCATCGTTGGCTTGATCGGCATTGCAGTTGGTAACAATTGCAAAGTTGACGCAATTGTCGTCAATGAGTCAGAGACCAGCTTGACCGTCGACAGGATAGGCGCCATAGACTGTATCGTCGACAATGTAGTCGTCGCCGACGGTGCGCTGACCACGATCGCTGTTGTTATCATCATCCTAGTCAACACCGTTGTCGTCTTCGTCGACGGTGTAGTAACTGATTTGTCGATGGTGTGCTCATCGATGATATCTCCATCGGCGGTGCCAAAAGCGGTTCCTTGAACTTGTGGAAAATCTGAGGAGGAGGTGTAGAGGGCTCAGATTTGGATTTCCCTGGTTTTTCTGAGGGAAAATCAGTGTCTCTCAGAGGGACTGTGCTCCTTGTGAGACCAATGGTGGGTCTTCTTAGAGGATTTCTTGTGAAGCTCCTGAGGTGTCCGAACTTCCGAACTCTCCATCTCCTTTTTCTAAACTCTCCTGGCAGATGAGGCAGAATCCTCACCATCATCCCCAGAAACAGGGTCTTCCTTAGAACCAAGTTTTCGAAGCCACAGCAATAACCTCCCCTCTCTGTCTTTTAGGGTTTTTGAGGAAAAGGTACGACATACTTTACAGTCCTTCACCTAGTAGGATGGGTAGAGGCAGTATATGCAGTCCTTGTGATGATCGTCTGAATGCAGCCTCTTCTTCGCACAGGTTCCACATGGTCTAAAAAGACCTTTTTTAGCCTGTTCTGACATGTCAGAGTCAGATTTGAAGCAGATGGTAACTGGTAGTAGTATGGAAATAGTTATATATCTCTCTGAAGATTGGAAACAGGTTGAACTGAGCAGAGCTCAGGTGAGACTCCCTCACATGATGTGCAGTAGAAAATCTGAGAGACAGAAGCCTCTGAGGGGAGTTTTCTAGAGGGAGATACAACCTGATTGGTCCCTTTTTCAAATGACAGAGTTGTGTTACTAAAATGAAGGCTTTATGGCCTTCCCTAACATTACACTGCTTTCTAATGATACCGTTGGACTCCCAATTCTACGACAGGGAATGATTCAAGCATGTGAATCTATGAAAGATCCAATACTGGAGAAATGCAGCTTTCCTACTGTTTTTCCAATCTGTCTGAAGTTTGTTAAACTGGCAACCCTACAATTTAAATAATCGTTTGGTTTTTTAAATTAGAGCAGGGCCGGCTCCTCCGCTAAGGTGGAGGAGCGTCTCCCCACTGCTCTGCGAGTAGTTTAAAAATGAAAACTAAAATAATAATAACCAATGTTATTATCATTTTAGTTTTCCATTCTTGCTTAGGTGCGGTGCGGGGCTGGGCTGGCCAGTGCCGGGGCCAGGGGGAGGAGTGGTGAGCACCCTCTAAAGTGCACATGACGGTTTGGCTGGTCGTCTTGGGCCGGCCAAACAGTCATGCCCACTTTGCATGTTCCCCACCGGCTGTATTGCACAGCCTGGGTGGAGAACATGCACAGGTTCCCAGTCCCTCTCTGAGCGCCGAACCACAGCGCTCAGACCAATCAAAAGGCTGCTGTAAGGCAGCATCGTGATTGGCTAGGGGAGCATGTGTGCTTCCTGGCTCCTCCTGTCGACGAAGGAGCCAAAGAGGACCAAGAGGCAGCGGCCGGCCAGCAGGTAAGTGTTTTAAAAAAAAAATGAATTTACCCTCCCTACCATCTCCCCCGCCCGCCACCCCGGTTAAGTAGAAGCTGCCACTGAATTAGAGAGTGTACGTACCGTCTGAAAGTGGCCGCGCAGGTGCTCTAACCTGGTGAAGCCTTTGCCACAGGCTGGGCATGGAAAAGGTCTCTCTCCCGTGTGGCAGCGAAGGTGTCGCTTCAAATCTGCTCTCCGTTTCACAGTGTGGGGGCAATGCGGACACTTGAATCTTATCCGAGGGAGACCATCTATTAAAAAAAATGAGAAGAGGCGCTTAGCAAATACCTGTCAACACACGAATGAGACGATAGGTAATACTCAGACATTGGCCAGCTCTTTGATATTTAAAGGAGTCTTCAAAGAACAGACGGCCCAGCAAGGCCACTGATTGCTTCAAGTCTCTCTTTCTAATGAGCCTCGCATTGCAGTAGAGTCTCACTTAGGATCAGTTAAAACAGCCATAAAGTTTAGCATGCAATCACTGAGCAACCACTCCTTGGTCCCAATTTTTCTCTTGCACCGCGAGTTATTGAGTTTTCTGATCACAGTTTACTTGGATGCAGAAACTTCATTAGGCTTATTTGTATTTTAACATGTGTTAAGTCAACTAGGATTTCACATATAAAACATTCAAAAAAGTCGTGGCACGACAATGGTCCAGTCTATCCTGACTGAGGGAGAGTGATTTATGGAGACAAAATATACAAAGAAATCCTCAGCACACGTCATAGGTGTATCAACAATTCGTTAAGTGCACGATGTAAGCACAAATTATACACACGTTATTTCAATTCTTATTTTCTTTCTTTATTCTTTTGGTCTTGCTTCAGACAGCCAACACGTGTTTCGTCGCTTACAAAGGGAAATCATCCCGCGACTTTCTCAAGGCTGCATAAACACAAACAAAACACAGGCCAATGTAACACCTTACAAAGTTTTCAGGTGTCAATTATATTATTCTGAAATCTCCCGGGGTCAGAAGTGGAAAACAACTCCAAGTAGACCTGTATTAGCATGCACAGGGTGGGCAATGCAGAGCATGAGCCAAAAGAAATGCCCAATACCATGAACAACAAATAATATCATAATATCAAAAGATCCCAAATACCTAATGCGGTAATGGAGGAAAATAAGGGTGACAAGCAAGTGACATTGAACCTAAGTATCATTCCAAGACCGCTAATTTACCTCCAAGTGAAAAGCCATTATCAAAATATAGTGAGTCACACAAAGCCTATCCCGTGACCGTGACTAGTGAAAGCCAGGCAAACGTCTATAAGGTGCATCCAAGTGGTGACGGAAGAGTGACTACAGTATCCACCTCTGTAACCCCAAACCGTGAATTTGTGGAAACTCAATAAATACCTATGTCCTTTTTGATAAAGACCTCTGCAAAGTAAGAACAGCCACTAGTTAGCAGACCATAAAAACAGGCTGCCCACTCTCTAGTACTCAACTCCCACACACAATATGGACTCCTACTTCTTTTGTGGTGATATTTCCAACCCACAAAGGGATTCAGTATCTTGCGCGACGTCAATAAGGCAGTCCATGCATCTGAGGGATCCTATTTTGTCCCCAAATCTTGAGCTCTGAAAATAGTAATAACGGGGATGTCTCAATGTGTAAAATCCTTACAAAAACAATGTAACCAGTTCTATATGAGTAAAAGTACGTGCTCATTCCAAATGCACAATTTCAACCAACGTGACATCTATCCTCGTGTTTGCCAAGCCTGTTCTGTAAGCCAACATGTCAGCCCTCGCTAGAATCATCTGGCAGATCATTCCATACACACAGTAATACATATCACATTACGTTCGTTATCTCTTTCGCCAAAATTCGCAACCAGAATATCTCTTATGTCCCTCTGCAACATAAAACACTGCTTCAAAATATGTCCTCCGTAATATACTTTCACAGTATCACAGACTCTTCAAACCAATGCATCCCATTATATGCGATTTGCACAATCAAAGTTCATGTAAAGTAGAGCCAAACCACATATAGCGTGATGGCTAATACAGTGATAATCCTGTACTCTATGCCACATCATTATTCGGCATACTAAGTGTCAACCACCTTTCAATCTCAAATGCTTACACGCCAAATCAGTTACCCAAAATGTCTTTACAGTTATCATACTACAAGACAAACACATCACCCAAACCTAGTCCCACTCTTACCGTGAGTCTGACGGTCTCGTCCCAAACGTCGCTCTCCGTGTAGCTCGAGTACAAGAACACAGAAAGAAGCCATGCGAAGCTGCTTAAATACAAACTTCCACTAATCAATTCATTGAAATGAAGAGAGGACAAAAACCAAGTCTCATTCACACAACCTGATTATCAAAATAGACGAAGGACTAAAGTCATGTCCCACTTCTTGGTGGCCATCTTAAAATATCGATGTCCAAAAGCAAACTCATTACTCTGACCTCTGTACTCATTATACAGCGCCCCAAAACTCCCGACCCATATTACACACAGTGTTATTTCAAAGTAAAACCTATATTCAAGCGTGTCGCTGATTACACAGGGCATATATTAACAAATGTCCATATAAACTCCACTGGGCGCCATCTTGTAACGTGTTTCTCGGACGAATGTGGTTACCTAAGCTAATCAAAAGGCTCAATAAGAAGTTAAAGCACCCTTTCAGAACGTGTGTCCGGGTAAATGGACTATAGTGATTCTTTCTCAAGGTGTGCTATGAACCATGAGTGAGATGTGTTCAACGTGATCAATCGCACTAAATTTCTCCATCCCCTCATGGTACTGGAATATTAAATTTTTTTGTGTATGGATAGAACAATACAAATTATAAACAGAAAATATCTAGATAGGGCTTAATGTAGACCAGGAGCTACATTATTTTCTGGGCAGATAAATGCATAGAACTGCTTTACTCTGTGCTTTACAACTGGTCTCGGTGTCATGAGGGTTTTTAGAAATGAAAAAGAAAAGTTTCCGTTTACCTGCATTCTACGTTGAGAAATTTGCCTGGTATTTGTTGCTTTCTGTACATTGTAATCCGTGATTCTGGTTTTTTTCCCCCCGTTATATATAATTTGTATTGTTCTATCCATACACAAAAAAATTTAATATTCCAGTACCATGAGGGGATGGAGAAATTTAGTGCGAATGATGACGTTGAGCACATCTCACTCATGGTTCATAGCACACCTTGAGAAAGAATCACTATAGTCAATTTACCCGGACACACATTCTGAAAGGGTGCTTTAACTACTTATTGAGCCTTTTGATTAGCTTAGGTAACCACATTCGTCCGAGAAACACGTTACAAGATGGCGCCCAGTGGAGTTTATATGGACATTTGTTAATATATGCCGTGTGTAATCAGCGACACGCTTGAATATAGGTTTTACTTTGAAGTAACACTGTGTGTAATATGGGTCGGGAGTTTTGGGGAGCTGTATAATGAGTACAGAGGTCAGAGTAATGAGTTTGCTTTTGGACATCGATATTTTAAGATGGCCACCAAGAAGTGGGACATGGCTTTAGTCCTTCGTCTATTTTGATAATCAGGTTGTGTGAACGAGACTTGGTTTTTGTCCTCTTCATTTCAATGAATTGATTAGTGGAAGTTTGTATTTAAGCAGCTTTGCATGGCTTCTTTCTGTGTTCTCGTACTCGAGCTACACGGAGAGCGACGTTTGGGACGAGACCGTCAGACTCACGGTAAGAGTGGGACTAGGTTTGGGTGATGTGTTTGTCTTGTTGTATGATAACTGTAAAGACATTTTGGGTAACTGATTTGGCGTGTAAGCATTTGAGATTGAATGGTGGTTGACACTTAGTATGCCGAATGATGATGTGGCATAGAGTACAGGATTATCACTGTATTAGCCATCACGCTATATGTGGTTTGGCTCTACTTTACAGGAACTTTGATTGTGCAAATCGCATATAATGGGATGCATTGGTTTGAAGAATCTGTGATACTGTGAAAGTATATTACGGAGGACACATTTTGAAGCAGTGTTTTATGTTGTAGAGGGACATAAGAGATATTCTGGTCGCGAATTTTGGCGAAAGAGATAACGAACGTAACGTGATATGTATTACGGTGTGTATGGAATGATCTGCCAGATGATTCTAGCGAGGGCTGACATGTTGGCTTATGGAACAGGCTTGGCAAACACGAGGATAGATGTCACGTTGGTTGAAATTGTGCATTTGGAATGAGCACGTACTTTTACTCATATAGAACTGGTTACATTGTTTTTGTAAGGATTTTACACATTGAGACATCCCCGTTATTACTATTTTTAGAGCTCAAGATTTGGGGACAAAATAGGATCCCTCCAATGCATGGACTGCCTTATTGACGTCGCGCAAGATACTGAATCCCTTTGTGGGTTGGAAATATCACCACAAAAGAAGTAGGTGTCCAGATTGTGTGTGGGAGTTGAGTACCAGAGAGTGGGCAGTCTGTTTTTATGGTCTGCTAACTAGTGGTTGTTCTTACTTTACAGAGGTCTTTATCAAAAAGCACATAGGTATTTATTGAGTTTCCACAAATTCAAGGTTTGGGGTTACAGAGGTGGATACTGTAGTCACTCTTCCGTCACCACTTGGATGCACTTTATAGACGTTTGCCAGAATTTCACTAGTCACGGTCACGGGATAGGCTTTGTGTGACTCACTATATTTTGATAATGGCTTTTCACATGGAGGTAAAGCAGCGGTCTTGGAATGATACTTGGGTTCAATGTCACTTGCTTGTCACTCTTGTTTTCCTCCATTACCGCATTAGGTATTTGGGATTTTTTGATCTTATGATATTATTTGTTGTTCATGGTATTGGGCATTTCTTTTGGCTCATGCTCTGCATTGCCCACCCTGTGCATGCTAATACATGTCTACTTGGAGTTGTTTTCCACTTCTGACACGGGAAGATTTCAGAATAATATAAGTGACACCTGAAAACTTTGTAAGGTGTTACATTGGCCTGAGTTTTGTTTGTGTTTATGCAGCCTTGAGAAAGTCGCAGGATGATTTCCCTTTGTAAGCGACGAAACACGTGTTGGCTGTCTGAAGCAAGACCAAAAGAATAAAGAAAGAAAATAAGAATTGAAATAACTTGTGTATAATTTGTGCTTACATCGTGCACTTAATGAATTGTTGATACACCTATGATGTGTGCTGAGGATTTCTTTGTACATTTTGTTGGCTTTGGCCGCTATTTTGGGGAGGTTGGTGGTTCCCCTCACCTTACAGCACCGTCTTCCAAATAAGTGGTTTTATGTACAAATACATGTGTTATTCTCCTGAGTGGCACCAATATACCTAAGCATTATACCACTGTTCATTAGTAGTTGATTTATGGAGAGGGTACATTTACACTCACTGCTTACAGAAATTAAAATTACTCGAGAACAAATAAGTTGAAGCAAAAGATAGGGTTCTCGTTTGTAGATTAATAGAAGGATCTAACTCCTGATTCCACACAGTATTATTGCAGTATTGAAATGCTGCAAATTGAAGCCTATATATAGAACTGCAGTTAAACTAATCCATATCCAATGAGGGGTGAACCGTTATGCCCATAAAGCCTTTCAACATTCGACTTTCCAGCAGCCTCAATGATGCTGGAACAATTTTCAGAGTAGCGGTGCTTCCATTAATATTATATGGTTGAAGTAATAAGGCTTGCGAAAAATCGCAGTGCCACACAAAAAAGATGTTTAGCAAATGTGCAATGCCCATTCAGCAGGAGAGTGGTAAGGGTGTGTATGAAGCAGGCTTGGCACTTTCGAGCACTGTCCTGGTAGCACACTGCCACTTACAGGCAGCACATTTTCCTTTGAAATGACAGCTACATTTGCATGGATATGTATATAACACACAAACAATGTGTGGAAATCTGGTTTCAACACAGATTTATGAGGTGCCTCACCAAGTAAAGTGTATTGATTTGGTCTGATCCTATTAAAATCTTTCTTTCCATCATATTTCAGAAAAATTTGCTTCATTTGTGCTTTCCTAATTGCTGATATAGTCTCAAATATGTGTATTACAGGTGTTTACATTTTGTTTTGTGTTAGAAAAAAAATGACATCCTACAGCCTTTCCTTTCACACTCCCTTTACCCCAGCACGATTGTTACCTAGGTCACTTTTACAAAATCCTCATGGTTTGCAGTCAGAGAAAAAAAAGTAAACACCAGTTTCGCTGTTAAATGTAAAGCAGTAATTTGTCAGAAGATATAACCTGAAATTTGACTTCTGTCTTTGAACGCACAGCAAATGTGATAAGATAGGAACGCAATTTAAAGGCATTTTTATTGTTCATTCATCTTTCGATTTCCAGCATGGTTATTTTGGAGGTACTGCAGCACCCCCACACTCCTCTACTTCCAGCACCTATGAGCAGCCTTCAATACTATTAACTTAGAGCTGCTACATCTATGGCAGAGTTACCTGGCTGGAGTTGAAGGAACCATTTTGATATGGTCTCCTACTTTTTCCAGGGCAGGTCTTAGCAGGCAGATAATGGCGACTGTGTGGTGCTACTTGATGTGGCCACTCATGGCTCACTTGCAACCCCACAACTGTTCAGTGTATAAGAAAGAATGCTAACCTATTTCACTGCAAGGAAGGAAGTGGTGAACCACATAAGTAAGGTGATGCACAGATCTAGGTCCCATTAAGGCAGGAAATGCAGTCTCCGCTCATGTTAGGACGTGTCTGAAGTTGCGATTTGGATGAATAAGAACTTGTAGCAATCAAATCCTAACAAGACTGTAGCCCTGAATTCAGCATCACAGCACAGACTGAACATCTGGGAGGGTAGGAAAGAGAACAAAGGGCTCAGTTCAGTCCTGCCCAACTCTAGCCTCTATGTTAGACCCCATTTGGGGGAAAGGAGGACACAAAGGAGGCACGGGTTACATGGTCACCACTGTGGTGGCGGAGATTGTTTGCCACTACGGTCTTGGGGCATGTCCCAGTTTGGCTTGGCAAACTGGGCCAAGTACAGCCCTTTGATCACTTTACTCTCAGGGTAGTGAGGGTGAGCAGTCACAGGCTTCGCAGGGAGGTAGTGTGGGGTAACCAACAGACACAATAACTTCAACGTCCAGCCCAGTGCTTGTCTTTTAAGAAAAGGAAATTACTTTTTACTAGCAAATCGTTTTTATTGGCATTTTTAATAAAATGCAACATACATAAACACACCATGGGAGGGAATAGCATAGGTGCTAACAGGACCATACAGAGACTATCAGTCCCTTCCACACAAGCCTATCTATTCAGAAGAACTAAAGAGAAAACGTAACCCTCACCCCCTTCCCCGGAACATCCCCCCAAAAAAAGAAATTACTTTGTAATCACACAGCAGTATTAAATACTTATCAATGCTGTTTAGTATACACAGCAGTGACTAGTGATATGATTCTCCCATGTGGCGCTACACCTGCCGAGTTCTCCTGACCTAATCTCACCCAGGTGACCCCTTGATGACCAATCCCACACACTAGTCAGGTAAAAACATAAATCAGACATGTGCAGTTTCAGGTTCCCCCATAAGTCAAATGTGCACTCAATTACACCGTTTCTTTCAGGTGATGTACTCCTGGTGATGTAGCAGGGGTATGATAGTCCCTTCCTTGATCCTCCTGAGCAGATTTGACAATCCTGCTGGACTTTAGCAGGCAGCGGCCAAAGTGAATGAACACGGTGGCAGGGCCACTGGGTAGGCCGGGTGAAAGCGAGTGACTAGTACAGTCTCTTTGATTTTTGGATAGTGCGCTGTCGCATGCTCAGAGTTGTCTGAATTGCACATTGCCAGATGGGTTTAAGCAGTCTAAAGAAGTGAGTAATGCTGTGGAGAGCTTGGTTAGCTGTGTTGTATGCACTGTTTGTGTGATTTGCACATGTAGGTGTCTACTGTTTACCAGGAATCTTGTTGATCACATGCCCTTCTTGATATGTATGTTTAGCCCATGCCCCCAACAGACATATGCTATCATGCCATATTTATGGAGATAGTACCCGATTCATTGTCTTCAAATTAACTCACCAGACAACAATTCCGATTTTATTAAATCCACCTTATTTACTGCACAGACGAGGATGAAAATTGGATGTGCGAAAATTTTAATTTTTATTGGTAAGTTTGGATTAAATTAGATCTGAAACCAATCTTTAAAACTTGGACATGTTTCTATTAAACTTTACGCAAAAAATTAAAGTCTGGGCACCATTCTTGATTTTCCTTCATCCCTGGAGATTCATATCATCGCAGAAATGGTGTATTTGCTGTTCAACAGAATAGGTTCTGTATTGAATGAGAAGCAGAGAAAGACTAGTCACTAAGGGCCTCATTACGATGGCGGTGGGACCACCACCGTCAGCCCGTCAGTGGCACTCCCACCGCCATCGGACACTGCCTCACCGCCTGCTGCATTTTTATGGCGGGCGGATGATTGGTGGTCGGAGAGACCGACCGCCACGGTTCCGACGGGCTCAAGGAGCCTGTCGGACCGTTGGAGGCAACCGCAATCCCTACAATGGTGACGGTGCCTGCCAGGCACCGCCGTAGGGATTAAGCTGTCCCTTCCCGCCGGCCGTTTCATGGCGGTTGACCCGCCATGAAAAGGCAGGCGGAAAGGGACAGTGGGGGCCCGTAGCGGGCCCCCTTGCCCCCTGGCCTTCAGACATGGGACCTGGGGGGCACTATATTGCCCTGCACAATGTGGCAGGCACCACATGGTGCCTGCCACATAGTGCAGGGATATGCAAAATGTATTTTTGTATTGCGGCGTGTGCTGCAGCCCGCAGCACACACCGCAATACAAAAAATACATCGCATTGTAATTCCCATGGCGGGACCGCTGACAGCAAGTCAGGCGGTCCCATTCCTGATATGATGGCGTTTGGACGAAAGTCTGTCCGCCATCATAATGAGGCCCTAATTGTTGTCTCCAAAATAGATCACACAACAACTTGCTAAGAAAGACTTCTACAACACGGGTTAATAGACTAGAGATGTTGCAAAATTCTGTGGCTAGTGCAGCTGCTCTCCACAAAGCAAACCATATTTCACCAACATTGAAGAGGCTGCATTGGCGTCCAGTGTCAATTAGATTAAAGATCACAACTTAAGGTATAACGTATATGGTGGAGTATGGTAATATTCTATCCCATCATAAAACTAGACTCAAATTGTGCACCTTATTGCAATCCTGAAGGTGCTTTGGCGGGTGCTGGCGGGAGTGCTTTGGAGTTCTCAATAATCGCATCTGAAATGCGATTCTAGAATCTATTGGGCAACAAAATATTTTGTCTTTTAAAAAAGGAGAGAGAGAGAGAGAGAGAGAGAGAGAGAGAGAGAGAGAGAGAGAGAGAGAGAGAGAGAGAGAGAGAGAGAGAGAGAGAGAGAGAGAGAGAGAGAGAGAGAGAGAGAGAGAGAGAGAGAGAGAGAGAGAGAGAGAGAGAGAGAGAGAGAGAGAGAGAGAGAGAGAGAGAGAGAGAGACAGAGACACACTGTGACTCTGTCTGTCTATCCCTGGAGCTTGTGCTCTACATTAAGTTAGGTGCCAGGTTGCCAATGCAAGTTAATGGTTGCTTGCCAAGGCTGCTGCTATTATTACTACTCAGGGCTCGCTTTAGGGCAGTGTGATCAGTGCAGCCGCACCTGGCACTGATCTCGAGGGGCACTGTGATTAGAAATAACTTATGGGTTTAAAAGCACCCACTGCTGTTCCTTGAGCGTCCAGGGGTTTTCAAGCAACAACAGAAATGTCAAGATACCTGAGAATTAATGTTCCTGCTGGAGAGAGATCGGAGGTTTGTCTACTCGCAGTTTTGAGTCATCATAAAGTAGCGCAGAGGGTTAATATGCCTGCTGCAAAGAACGTGTGCCTCACAGAACTGTATTTTACATGGCTAGCTCAGTGGGTTACTGCCTTTGTCAAATACATCCTTTGCTACTTGCGGTTCATAAGTTACAGTCCTAATATAGGACAGTGACCTATGAATTGTCATCAAAAAGCTGCATGAAAACTGCATGGTACAGGCTGTAACGTTATGTTTTTTTCTCCAGCTTTTCATTATCCTAATGTTGCTAAAAAGGGATTGTTTGAGTAGAAATACATTCTTTTTACTAAAAGCCAACCCTAACCACTGTGGTACTTTTTTAAATCCTGAGTTTATGCTTCTTCAGACCAAACTCTTAAAATATACTGCCTACTAGTATAGATATTACACCTTGTATTCCTTATTGTCATATGTAACATTTACGAAAAAAGACTGGTTTACACACATGATTTATTGTCTCTGTATAATGTGTGTGTGATGTAAAGTGCTCCGACATTCTACACTGGAGTGAGCAGTGCTATAAAACAAATGAAATGCATGTGAGAGAGGAGCAATGGAGAGGTGAGGGACATTGTTGGAATGTGGTAATGAGGGAATCCGTGGAGAAGGAGGTCATTGGAGGGCACCTAAAAAGATTTTCGCACCAGGCGCCACCAGCGCTAAAGCTGGCCCTGCTACTACTAAACTACTGTTTGACACTCTCCACCCATCCTCAACAGCACTTATGCTGTTGAGGATGGGTGGAGAGTGTCAAACAGGTTATGCTGCGTGCAACAATGCAAGAGTTGTTTAGAGAACATAACTTTCTTCGCAATCAGTACATGTTATATCTAAAATTATTAACCCAATTTATGACAAGTCCAACGGCTTACAAAGCAGTGCATGGATAAGGCCCAGGTGCTCGTGCCACTAAATCTTGCATTTGACTGCCGATCTTATTCGTGATGGTACGAAGGGCCAGGTCAGTTAAATGTTTCACTAACCTACAATTCATCCTCAGTTGGCCAAACTTTTTCTTGGCTGGCCTACACTAACGCACTAAATTTTGATGGTTCTGGTTCCCATGTAGGACTCGTGGTTTTTGTTTGCTATTTACCCTCATCCTTCCCCCATATTTTTAGCATTTTTATGAAGGTTTGAGGTTTATTTGTTTACATTGTTTTAAAGGTGCTCTCTTTGGTTGGAGGGGGTCTGTAATTACCTAAAAATAAAGATTTGATTTTAATTTTTCTTTTAAGAGTTAAGTGATTCTGGACTTCAATATTCCTAACAAACTTTGAAAAGAACCTTCTTGAGGTTCCACTGAAGATGGTAGTGCTTTTTGTCTATCCCTTACTCTTTGGCTTGTGGATGCCCCATTATCTGCACTATACTGGAATTGAGGGACCCCGTAGCCTTTTCCTAATGCTTGTGATTTTTTGCAGTTCATGGACTACAAACACCACTTGGCTTTTTGAAGAGAGCATTTATTAATAATTATATTGAGGTGTATAATTTATGTGTGTGGAAATTGATTCAGTGTCTCTGCATAATGTGTGTGTGGTTTACACTCAACTCTTGCATGTACTCGCAGCAAATCAAGGCCATTTTGAGAGGCTAATTTATTAAAGCATTTTGCAGCTTGGACTAACTAAGGGGTATTAGAGCGCTGTACATGGAACATCATAAATACATTAACAAGGGCCTGTTTTATTAAGGCAGCATAAGAGGTACAGGAGTGCTGTACATGTAACAGAAAAAAATATGTTGATAATGTGGATAGAACAGAGAACAAGGCCAAAAGGACATTTTTAAACACTGTTTTTATTTATTAGTTGTCAAAGTACTTTTAAGCATGGTCTAATAAGCCTTTTTCTCCCCTCTGCGTTCTACTAATTTTACTGGCACTTTAAAACTCATGTAGTTTGTTAATTCCATGTTTGAGCCTAGTTGTAAAAGTTAAAATATTTTAGCAGAGATTAACTTGAAGTTGGGCGTCTCAATTCTAAGATCTGGTTTATATAAACTTAGTGTGCTTACTTCTAATTGTAGATAATGTAGAGCCATTTGTACTTCCTGGCTTCCCTGTTGTTTAAGATGTTATTGCTGGAATATATTTTATTGATTGTACAAACAAACAAAAGGACATGTGCAACATGCTCAAACAGAGCAGCGATTCTTAACCAGTAAGTCCACTGACCCCTAGGAATCCACAACGCATACTACGGGGGTCCACAACTGCTTAGAAAGTTAATAATATTAGCAGAATAATAACCTGCATACACATGAAACTAAAAATATAAAAATTTGAAGGATTTAAAATTGGGGGCTAAAAGTCAATTTGGTATCCTTGGGTTGATTTGTGGGAGCAAGGCAAGCACAGCAAACAGTAGTAGGCGCATCTGGTGGCTTCAAGCGAAGTACTGGTATGTGCCAAAAAAACAAGATACATTAGGAGCAAAAACAAACAGACACATTGATATGCTACATTCTAGCCTCTTTGTCTTTTAGAAAAAAAACTACATTTTGAAAAGCTCCAACATCCCTATTACAATGTTAATAATTTCAAAATATTACATAAGTTGTATTATTTTCTTTAGTGTATTCTTGTTTCTATAGTTTTGTGAGGTTCAAAACATAGAAATTGCCTCAGCTTCCAACTGTGATTTCTTAGAGGTCCACTGATGTCAAAAGTTTAAGAACCGCTGTTCTAGAATTTTAGTGCTATTTATTCATGGCTCTGTTTTCAAACACATTAGAAAAAAGGAAAAACATTTCCAAGTGAAAACGACATGTTTAAGAAATATGGTGCTTCTCACCTTCTCCGTAGCCTTCCATGATGCCTACAACCCCGCTGTATGGGTCAGGTTCCATTGTGTGTTTGGGAGGGTTCTGCTCCTTGAGGGATTCAGGCTCTCGTTTAACCTCCTGACCATGCAGGCCACCGGGTTGAGTGGGCTCCTCATCTTCCACAATCTCTATTATAACTCCTGCAGGAGAATTGGCGCCCACTGTTGCTGTATATCTAGAACTTCGTGGGTCATCACCAACTGCTAAGGATTTGCCTAGTCCAGTATCAGGAATAAGGGAGCGTCCTATCTGCTGCCGGGGCTTTCCGAGAATGCCCCATTTTCTAACCTGTGGGCCTGGACGTGGCTGCTGCTCTTGGAAGTCCATCTGTGAGGGTGGCTGATTGCTGTGATGTCCCCATGAACTGGAACTGACAAGGAAATCGCCCGGATCGGAGGTTGGCTGATGGCGAGAGGGGCTGGTTCCTGTCCTCCATTCTGCATTGTATAGGTTAGGCTGTCTGTCCCCATTGCTGCATTTGTCAAGTTTTGAGAGTGGCGAGAAGCCAGCTTGTTCTTTTTCATTGATGTCCAATGAGGAATTGATGAAGGTCTTGCAGGCACCAATAACGTCGGTCATTTGAAGGTAGCTAGCTGCCGACATGACTTCAATAACTGTTTGGCCATTAAGAGAGAGTTTGCCTGTATACATGAAGTCCAGGATGACATGGAATGTTTCAGGTGAGAAGACTTCAAAAGTTGCTGTGGTTGGCTGACATGCCTCTTTTGAACTCTGGGAAAGGAGCATTTTGAAATATCCACTACTGGCAAACAGCACATTTCGATGGGCTTTGAAAGTTCTCCCCTGAATGAGGATATGGCAGTCGCAAAATAAGTCCTGCCGGCGTTGCTCATTCAGCTGGTGCAACAGGCGCGACTGATGGGAGGAAATCTCCATTCCACAGGATGACAGCTAAGCTACGACACTGAAAAAGAAAATACTAAATAAATCTCAAATTGAGAAGAAAGCATCAAATAAGAATAAAAGACTGTGAATTCAACAGCAGAGAAGCATTATCAATTTAAATGGAAGTGGTTTCTTTCCAGAAACAGTCACTAAAGTGTGAATGGGTGAGCCAGACGTACAGTGCTAGCCTGCCATTATACCATGGCCCTGCCATGATCTATATTTTCAACTCAACCAACATCAAAACAATATATACCTCTGAAGTAAATTAAAGCTGTTATGGCCCACCACTGGTAAAACTAACTGCTGAATATATTTACCAGAGGTTAAAAAAATATACAGTGTTGGAGTATGTCTTATGTTGACTGGGCACGATTCACAGGCATTTAATGTTAGAGGGTTATTTCAACGTAATGTAGCATATTACCAGAAACATTCAGGAATCATGGTTCACTGCTGTATGTATCACATGATAGGAGTCATCAAGATCCAATCCAAACCTCTGTGGCAATTGTTCTTTCCTTCTATCTGAGGTAAAACAAAGCACACAATCGACGCACGTTTTTCTCTGATGGGTCAGCAAATGAGCTTTCTGAAGGCTGGGTCGAGGAATATAAAACACACCAATATACTCAATCATGAAAAATATTCAACTGCCTGTACGTGAGGTAAACTGAGCAGACAGTAACGTCCATAGTAGCGACTTCGGTAATGGTAAAGATATTGGTTAATGTTGTCTTGAATAATGAAGGCGCAAGGTAGACTAGATGAAGAGACGGGAGTTTCGGGTGATGGATGAAAGCGGCATTGGGTGGAATCAAGACTAGGCAGCCTTGGTGTTCGGCACCCGACATTCGATAGCGGCGCCACGAGCTTCTGAGCATAACTGTGGGCCCTGGCACTAATTCTATTACAAATTAAGCACTGGTTTAAAACAAATATGCTGTTGGTGTTGCAGCTGTGCAAGGACCTGATGGAGCAGGGTTCTGCGTAAATAAAACCTGCTCGGATTGAACCCTCAGTAACATATATTGATAGTGTGCTGTGAAGATTTTTATGAATAAATGCTAAAATATGGGGAAATGCTTTTGCGCATGTGTAAAATTAACATGTGAAATAATACATGAAAACTAGGCCGCATTTGCTCATGGCTTTGAATACAATAAAAAGACTAATGCTGCTTTTGTGCATGTAAATAATATTCTGCTAGGAATAACATGGGTTTTGCATGGGTTAGTGCAATGCTAGGATGGTGTGCAAAGAAAATTCATTTCATGAAAATAATAAATGTTTGTGTTTGATTCTTGTAGAAAATACAAGCATGGGCCTACTTTCCTGCATGCCAGTTTGGGGTTAATATTTGCTGAAAATAGAATAAAAGAATTAAATTGGGTTTTGAATGAGGAGAGAACGCAGACGCATGAAATCGTCCTTCACGATGTGCTGACTGTCTGCCAAGGTTGCGGAAAGAGAATGCTGATAAACAAATGGAAGCGTGCAACTTCCTTCATGAGATGGCAGAAGCAAACAATGGAAGCGTAGAGACTTGCAACATGTAGAATATGTAATATGATTGTATTCAAAGTTGTTTCCTGAGAAGGATCTGTTGTAATGTTGAAAGTCTAAAACAATAAACTAGTGAATAAAGTGATCACGCTGAGAGTGGTGTGACAGAACACCCCCATTATTAGCCAATGAGAGACCAAGTTGGTGGTATATTGAAACAAATGTGGGTTGGACGTTTTAGGGTATTATTGAGGTGCCCTGGGGGGGGTGTGGTTTGGTGTAGGTTCGGCTGGTGTTAGCTAGCGGGAGATCGTCACTGTCGTCGGTTTGCTGTTTCCAGATAGAGGCCTACCTGTTTCCTGTATCCGGACTTAATCTTTACCACTTGACTCTTCTCGAGTGGCCTACTACCCTTAGGCCTGAGGGTAGATTTCCCTGTCCCCTTACTTGGGTTAGTATAGATAATCTCCTGAATTAGCATAATCATTTGCAAATGTATTTTGTCTTTGAAACTTTTCTCTCTTTGCCTATCCACTCCTTTAATGCATTGTTATTTTGATATGAGTTTGTTTCTATACATTGCTAATGTTTTCTCTCCGTGATAATTCATGATTTTGCATTCATGTGTAACTGTACTTGATGAGCATTTATTTCACATTATTTACGATAAACATACATAAAATACATACCGAGTCTGTTATTATTTAGTAGTTATTGATAGGTATATAATTATTGTCAGCAACTTCTCAACTAATACAATTCATCGCCATTAGTCATATTCATATCGAGAGGAGAAATGCAGGTTCTGTAATGCACTTTGGTAAGTTGGGTATAAACTTACATCACACTGAACCCCAGCGTGAAGGGATTAGTTACGAAGTATAAATGGGCCTATGTTTATGAAAAATTATCGATCGCTGGATCAGTTTTGGTAGCAGAGGATGGTTATTATTGAGTAGTTTGGCAATAATTATTGATTATTGATTTATTGATTATTAACATGAAAAGTTAGTGTCATTTGTTTTATGTTGTCTGGAAGTACGGGTACGGAGTTACCTAAGATCCCTGGATGATGATGTTATTTTAGCCTATTGTGGCAGAGGGATAGTGTGGAAAAAGTATCACACTGGAGAAGTACTTTGTCTGTTGTTGTAATATCGAACAGTGAAAGGCTGTTGAAGTTATTTTAGGGACTATTCGATCGAGAGAAGATTGCATGAAATAGTGAAAGGTCCACTTCCGAAACTTTGGCCTTACATCCCCAAAGGAGTACCAAGACCTCTTTCTGAAAGGAAAGTCCTCTTCCGAAACTTTGGCTAGTATCCCCAGAGGAGTACCAAGACCTCCTTTAACATGATTGAGAGTAGAGTAGCGCTGGTCGTTATTTTACTAGAAGTGAAAGAATTTCTTGAGTAAAAGGAAAATCTATCTCTTTTACCAGTGGAACAGACAAGGTAGCATTGTTTTGTGTTGTTTCTAACAAGATTTAAGCTAAAGAAGACCTAGAAATATATTGCCGTATTATTTTGTAAAGGGAGGGTCAGTAGCAGGAGTAATACTGACGTCACAAAAAGCCGCGCTGGCATTGGTCAGAAAGCGGGCGTGTAGTGAGCTGTGCTGCTATTGGCTAGAATAGTAGATACGTAGTGAGCCCTGATTGGTGCGTTGGTGTGAGTCGCGCTGGTATTGGACGAGCGCTAGCAAATAGAATACGCGGAATTACGGAAGGATTTTGTTTAGTTTATTGAGATATTTTAGTGTAAAAGAGTTGAAAATGAGTATGATAAAAAGAATAAAAGATTTTTTCAAAAGGGATAAGCCAATAGTTACTAGAGAGGGACTTCCTATTCCACCTCCGAGAACACCTGCTTCTTTTATGATGTTAGAACGTGGGTATCATACGTGTACATGGTTAGAGAATTGGACGAGTTATACGGAGGATGATGGAGTTTTAGCTTTTCCAGAGCATGGTACATTTAATGTAAGGATTTTGGAGAACTTGAGAGGACGAATGAATTCATTGAAACCAAATCCTAGACCTATGCAGTATGAAGCACTTGAGGAGTGGGAACATGAGGCTTATAAAAGGGAGAGAGACAGAAATGGAATAAAATACAGGAATATAATATCAAGGTATTCATAGGCTAGATGGGATGATCAAAAGAAAAGATGGAGGAGAGATGTGAGTGCAGATGGATTATAGCCAATAATAGTTGCTAGGGATCAGACTGGAGGCAAATGTAAAGAGAAAAAGAATAACACAGAGACTTCAGAAGTAGAAATAGATCTGAATGAGATTGATGATGAGTTAATGGATGAAATATTACTGAAAAGACCTCCACCTTATCAAGAGAGTTCAGGGGAAACAATTCCAAATATACCACGAATTGAAATACAGGTTCCGCAAATTCCGCAAGCTCCACAAGTTTCGCAAGTTACACAAGTCCCGGTAGCTTCACAAGTTTCATCAGGTACTCGAGTGTTGCAGGAGAGTGAGATTGACATGTTAAATAAAGCGAGAGAAGAATTAACTCAGAGAATTAGTCAGATGAGTCTGAATGCAGAAGCATTATCAGTACCAGTAACAATTGGTCCTATAGTTCCATTATATGGTAAGAGTCAGACTATATCGAGAGTACATGCATTGACAATTCCCGTGAATAATGTCAGGAATGTTAGTGGATCGGAGCCGGTTGAGGTGAATACTTCATTGATTGATCTTCCAATTTGTGAAAACATGACTGAAACACCCAAGAGAAGTGTACAGATGGATCCTAGGAAAATAGTACAAAATGTTAGGGGAACAACTCCAGTGTCGGGGAGTTCAGCAGGTCCTTCACCAGAAGAGTTTGATGAATGGATAAAAGGAATGGAAAATAATAAGTCTCAATCGAGTATAGATGTAGGTAGACTGAGAGTAGATCTGGAAGAAATGATTATTGGTACTATAAGTCCGGAGAGATTGAGCAAGTACAGTGATGAAGAGTTGTTGTTCTTGTGTAAGAATATAACATGGAAAGCAAAGAATTTGCATGAGAAGTTGGCAGAAGCTGCACAAGAATATAGAGTTGATATAGAGAAGTCTAAGGTTTTGCAGAAAACGTATAGATTGGATTTTACTGACGAAGATTTAGAGAGTTTGAATACGTCTGGTAAACGATTGCAAATAAAAGAATTAATGAATACCTTGAAGAAATGGGGTGATTTAGATCGGTGGAAAGGTAGATGGGCGAAAAAAAGGAAGAAATGCTTGCCAGTAAAAATGCGTCTTTATTTCCGTTAAGGGAAACAGGACAGGCTGAAATGGTATGTCCAATGAGAGAAGTTCCAGGTGGTGGATATCTTCACGTTCCTTGGACAAGGCAGGATATATTATCCTTTACAAATGATTTTCCTATGTTGAGGGAGAAACCTGTCGAGTGGTACAAACAGGTAGAAAGGTTTGTAAAGGTTTCAAAGGTTCTGTTAAAAGATTTAGATGGTTTGTTTGAGATTGTAATTCCAGCTGATTTATGGACGTAGTGTAAAATTACTGTTGTTTGGCCTAAAGAAGAATATCCCAGAGATGTGAAAACAGGAGCACCTTCAGAAGAAGTAATGAAAAAATATAATCAAGTAATTACTTGAAGAGTAAGTTTCTCCAAAAGAAACAGATTGGGTTAAAATTGACAACACAACCCAGGAACCTAAAGAATCAGTACATGCCTATTATGAAAGGTTGTTACAAGTGTTCAAACAGTATAGTGGTTTTGAGAGTATAGGTGACAAAGATATGGGACATTTTGTATATAGGTTTGTTTTTGGATTAAAACCTGAGGTTAGTAACATGATTCAGCAACATTTGATTTGTTGGCAGAGTAAAACATTTGATGAGATTTTGAGATATGCTAAATATTGTAGTGATGATATCGAATCAAGGCATAAAAAGTTGAAAGACAAAATGATGTGGGCACAGGTAAAAGTAGCAGCGCAGAAAGACGGAAACAATGGTTCTCAAACAGATTGTCAGATGAAGGGACAAAATCAGAATGGTCAGATACAAAATGGAGGTAGAGGTAAAATGAATGGAGAAGCAATGAAAAAGAAATATCCTTGTCATGCGTGCGGAAAGTTTGGACATTGGAGGAATGAGTGTAGATCTTTATTGAAAAATAATGAATCAAAATTTCAATCCGCAGATGCAGAATGAGGTGGTTGTGAATCAACAACAGCAACAACAGCAGCAGGTAGTTACACCACAGACACAACAAGTACAGGTGCCTCAAGCTCCTATGCCAAATAATGTGAATGATCAAGTACAGAGATACAGTGCGAATACTGGATTTCACGCAAGTGAACAAATTGGTAAGAATCAAAATGTGCAAGTAGTTTCGCAATATTTGTTGCAATGTTCAGAGAGTGACTCAGACTCATCTCAATGACGGTGCCTGAGGGGGGAGGAAGAGTGCGTGCTTGGCGCATCTCTAGAGGTAGATCAGTCGGGTCCTTTTGTTGATGGGAAAGTGGAAGGTAATGATATTACATTCCTTGTGGACACTGGTGCTACCCGTTCTACTGTGAGAACAGCAGAAATTCCAAACCTACCCCTCTCTGGAGAAACTATCCAAGTTGTGGGAGTTTCAAATAAGTATATTAAGACTCCAATAACAAGACCAATAGAAGTTCATATTGGAAAATTCAGAGACATGCATCGTTTTCTGGTATGTGATACAAGTCCAGTGAACCTTTTAGGTCGGGACTTGCTGTGTAAGATGAACTGCACCATCTATTGTACGCCAGATGGTATTGCTTTTCAAACACCAGATGAGGATGTTGCTTTTAAAATGATGTTAGCGAAGCAAGGGACAGAAGTGAATGATTTGTATTCATTAGTTACAGAAGAAGATTTACCAGCAGAGTTGAGAAATGCAGTAAGTCCTGATGTATGGGATTTTTCAGGAAAGGACATTGGTCTGATGAAAGGTGTGGATCCTATACAGGTTACAGTTAAACCAGGTGCAATTTATCCAAACACACCTCAGTACAAGATGAGTCCTGAGATCACAGCAGGAGTGATTCCTGTAATTGATCAAATGATTGAGCAAGGTATTCTAAAAGAAATACTAAGTAGTCCTTGTAATTCACCTATTATGGGGATTAAAAAACCAAGTGGAAAATACAGAATAGTACAGGATTTGCGCAAAATTAATAAGATTGTAGTACCTTGCTGTCCAATAGTGCCAAATCCAGCAGTGATTCTCTACCAAATTCCCTGTGATGCAGAATGGTACACAGTAATTGATCTGTGTCAAGCATTTTTCTCGATACCTTTACATCCGGATAGCCAATATTTATTTGCTTTCCGGTTCGGAGACCGTGTTTTGGCATGGTGCCGAGTTCCTCAAGGGTATACAGAGAGTCCTTCAATTTTTAATCAGATTTTGAAAAAGTGTTTGGAGTCATTGATCATGCCAGAAAATTCAGTGTTAGTGCAGTACATTGATGACCTTTTAGTGGCATCAAAAACACGAGAGGCTTTTGTGACAGATACAATTGCCCTACTAAATCATTTGGCTGAAGGTGGGCATAAAGTGTCACCAGCAAAGTTACAATTTTGTCAAAAAGAGGTTCAATATTTGGGACACATAATTGAGAAAGGAGTTAGAAAAGTGATGCAAGACTGTATCAATGTGATTTTGCAAATGAGTCCTCCTACGACTCAAAAAGAAGTTCGAATGTTTCTGGGAATGGTTGGATACTGCAGGCAATGGATCAGTGGGTTTTCACTGATTGCAAAACCCTTACAAAGGTTGACACATAAAGATGTGGTTGATTCGATTGAGTTGGATGAAGAATATATGAAAGCTTTTATTGAATTGCGAGATAGTCTTTGTCGAGCACCTGCATTGGGAATGCCAGATTATACAAAAGACTTTGCATTGTTCTGTTGTGAGAGAGATGGGTGTGCATTATCAGTCCTAACACAAAGACATGGAATGGCACGTCGTCCAGTGGCATATTTTTCTGCTACTTTGGATTCAGTAGCTGCAGCATTACCAGGCTGTTTAAAAGCAGTGGTTGCCACTTGTGTGAGTCTTGAGCAGAGTGAAACAATTGTTATGGGACATCCAGTGAAAGAATTTGTGCCACACTCTGTTGAGATTCTGTTAACAAGAACTCGGACTCAGCATATGATGTACAGTCGGCTGACTAGATATGAAAGAGTGATTTTAGGTGCTGAAAATTTGACAGTAACAAGGTGCACAACATTGAACCCAGCAACTTTATTGCCAAGTTCAAATTGTGAAGAAGTGAGGGATGAAGCAGATCATGATTGTTTGGATGTGACAGAGCTGTGCACAACACTAAGGCCTGACATTAAAGATACTCCACTAGAAGAATCAGATAGTGTGATGTTTGTGGATGGATCTTGTTTGAGAGAGGAGAAGGGTACTTTGAGTGCTGCTTATGCGGTATGTACAGTGTCTATGGTCCTTGAAGCATCTTGTCTGAAGGGGATAAATTCTGCTCAAATTTCTGAGTTGATTGCTCTGACTAGAGCATGTATAATTGGCAAAAATCTGAGAGTAACCATATTCACGGATAGTCAATATGGTTTTGGGGTGGTACATGATTTTGGTCAGTTGTGGATGCAACGGGGATTTCTGACTTCTTCAGGATCTCCAATCCGGAACAGTAAAAATGTGAAGGATTTATTGAATGCATTACAACTGCCCAAAAAGTGGTAAAATGTTCAGCACATAAGTCAGGAAATGACTATGTGACAAATGGAAACAGATACACAGACCAAGTGGCTCGTTTCTGTGCACAAACTTCAATTGTAATCAACAGAGGGATGGAGAAAAAAGATACAAGTTGCCACTTGATGTTTTCTTCTCTGGAAACATGGGAAGAAATTAGACAGTTGCAGGAAGAAGCAAAAGAGGAAGAGAAACAAATTTGTATAAAATCAGGTTGTGAAAAAAGAGCAGAAGATGAAGTGTGGGTGTATGTTGATGGAAGACCAGTAATGCCAGATTGTTTACTCTCCCAAATGGCAAGGATGTACCATGGAATTACACATATAGGAAGAGATGCTAAGATCAGACTCTTCAAGCAGTCATGGTTTAACCCGGAATTCAGAGTCATTGCAGAGAGTCTATGCCAGAGATGCGTAGTGTGCCAGCAGCAAAATCCTGGTAGAAAGACAGCTGTTAGTTGGGGTTGAATTGGAAAAGCAGCAGGACCATTTACTAGGTTACAGCTTGATTTCATAGAACTTCCTCCTTGTAATGGACTAAAATATGTGTTGGTCGATGTTTGTTTGTTTTCTCGTTGGGTAGAGGATTATCCAACAAGAAGGAATGACAGCCTGACTGTTGCTAAACTGCTTTTAAGAGAGATAATACCTAGGTTTGGATTGCCAGTCTCTTTAGAAAACAGATAGAGGAACACACTTTAACAATGAAATAATTCGGATGATTTGTGCAGCATTACAAATTGGGCAAAAGCTGCATTGTGCCTATCGACCAGAAGCATCAGGTGTGGTCGAGCAAATTAACGGCACTATTAAATCCAGACTATCAAAAGTGTGTGCGTCTACAACACAGAAATGGCCAGACGCTTTACCCCTGGTATTGATGAGTCTTAGAAGCATTCCTGATAAAAAAGACTGGATTGAGTCCTCATGAAATTTTGATGGGGAGAGCAATGAGACAAGCAATTGTGCCAGCAAACAAACTGATGAATATTACTGATGATCTAGTGCTTGATTATTGCAAAGGATTGGCTGATCTGGTGCGTTCTGTGTCTCATCAGGTTGGAGAAATTGCAACCACAACACAGCCGGATCAAGCACATGATTTAAGTCCAGGCGAGTGGGTTTTGGTGAAAAAGCATGTGAGGAAATCGTGTTTAGAACCCAGATGGCATGGGCCATATCAGATTATTTTGGTGACAACGACAGCAGTGAAGTGTGGTGGCTTGCCCAATTGGATACATGCAAGTCACACAAGAAGAGTCCCAAGTCCACTTGAAAGACAAGAAGAGCAGCAACTGGTAAAGAAAAGAACCAGAAGCTGAAGGACATGAAGCTACAGAATCTAGTGTTACAGATTCTGAAAAAGCTGAAGAAGAACCAAGTACAAGTCGAATAAATTGGGCACCAGCTACTGGGTCTCAAAAGACTGCTGTTGAGAAAGAAAAGGAGAAAGTGACTAATGAAAATCAAGAGCAAGTACAACAAAGAAAAGAACTGAATAAGAGAACTTGCGAACTTGACAACGAAGGTGAAGAAGCAGTTCAAGTAAAGAAAGCAAGAAAAGGTGATGAGTGGCCAAAAGGAGTGAAAAGACTGAAATACACTCTAGAAAAGAAAAGGACAGAGCAAATAAATTAAATATCTAGTCAAACTGAACAAAGTGACTCAGAAGAAGAATCAGTTCGGAGAACAAGAAGAATAAGAATTCCAAACAAGAAATACACAGCTCCAGAATGGACACATGTAGTGTTGGAAGAAATTGAAAGAACAAGTCAAAAAGAAGAAGAAGCTGGTGCAGATCAAAGTGATCAAAGCAAACTGAAACCACCTTAAAAGAGAACTGTGAAGAATAAGGTGTGACAAATTCAATGAAGATTCTTTTGGAAAGAAGATATAAAAATTTTTTTAAATAAATAAAAAAAATAAAAGAGGGGGTAAAAAAGAGAGGCGAGGCCTAAAGTGTAAGGATACACTACTCTAGATGGTTTTTGGATACGTTTTTTACAAAAAAATTATTTTTAGAATATTTAGGTTTTTCTTAGATTTTTAATTTTTTTATATAGTATCTAAAATGGCAAAAGTAACAGAGACTGGATATCAAAATCATAGTTTTAAACGTAAATGTACTAATGCTTGCTTATGTAGTGTTCTATTACTAACATTGGTGTGGTTAACACTGATTGTTATTGTACCTGTTCTAATGGGGACTAATCACAAAAATAATACTAATAATGTTGAAAGTGAGAGAGTGGATTCTGTTACTAAAGAAAACTTAAATACTAATGTAGAAAAGATAGAAGATGATAGTATTTATCATCATGATAAATCAATTATATGATTTCTCGTTAAATGTCTTTACTAAGTTGCTTTATGAGTATGTTAACACAATGAATGCGAGAGATTGTTATGTGTGTATGCAACTACCATGGTCTGTCTCAGAGGGGGCGACATATCATCACCTTCCTTTAACATATGGTGTGTCTTGTAGTGTCTTAACAAGTCTGTTCTATGAGAGGGAAGGTTTGGAGTACTACTACTCTAATTTTGATTTAATATTATCAGAAATTCCTATTAGGAGAGATTTGAAAGTTGTTTATGGACCTATTTATGCTGCTTGCATGGGAGATTTTTTCATTAGTAACAAACCAATAGATACAATAGAAGCGCAAAGAAATAATTTAACGTGTAAATTACGGCATGAAGAGATTGAGTTTATGAATATGGTAGAAGATAGAAGACGAGATTTCAAAAAGAAAGCTGCTGAGCAAAAGTCTCATGTACCTCCATGGGCTTCCAGAGAGGGTGATTACAAAAGGGGTGAGACTTACGCTGCTATGACTCTAGATTTTCAACATGGAGGAAAACTTTGTGTGTTTAGAGAAAAGACTAAACGAAATAGTTACTTAATTGGCTATAGGGAATGTGAGCATACTTTCTTGATAAAAGCAAGTTGGGGATTGAAAGGAGGAACTGATCCTGTTTTCCCAGGAATTTATTATGTGTGTGGTAAGAATGCCTACTATAGGTTACCTACAGGATGGTATGGATGTTGCTATTTAGGCATAGTTTTCCCGAAAGTATACCATGTAGATAAGAATAATAAAATTAATGAAATAAAACAAGGATTAACACATAGTAAGAGAAGAGCAAGTTATTCTGAGATAATTGGGGATATTTTTGGAGCACTGATACCTTCAGTTGGAGTTATTCTGAATTCACATAAAATTAGAAAATTGTCCACAGTTGTTGATCGTTTATCAACAGATACTGCTGGTGGGTTTTTGATGATTGATACTGAAATTGTTGCAATTAGATCCATGGTTTTGCAAAATCGACTTGCCCTTGATATATTATTGGCAAAAGAGGATGGAGTCTGTAGCATGTTGAAAATACAACATTGCTGTACTTATATCCCTGACAAAAGTAAAAATCTTGAGGGGTATATTAAAAATATTACTGAACTTCATGAAGATTTGACTCAACTGAAAGTTGATGGTGTTTGGGAGAAACTTGGTAAGAGTTTTTCCTCAGTGGGAAATTGGTTTTCTACTTTTGGAAATATTAATACCTATTACTTCAGTGGTTGCAGTGATATTAATAATTATTAAGACTTATAAATGTTGCAAATGTAAGAATAAAAAGAAAGAGACCGATCTTAAACGTAGAGCTAGAAAAAGAAAGAGAGAAGAAATAGAATTAGAAGACATGAGAGGAAATTACTACGAGATCATGAAAGATTTAGACGGAAGAATGATAAAACGAGAAAGAAGTACAGCATTTGAATAAGTGGTAAATTGTATCATGTTGGGTAATTTTATGATGGCTCAAAGACGCCATCAAAGGGGGGATTGATGGAGCAGGGTTTTGCGTAAATAAAACCTGCTCGGATTGAACCCTCAGTAACATATATTAACAGTGTGCTGTGAAGATTTTTATTAATAAATGCTAAAATATGGGGAAATGCTTTTGCGCATGTGTAAAATTAACATGTGAAATAATACATGAAAACTAGGCCGCATTTGCTCATGGCTTTGAATAAAATAAAAATACTAATGCTGCTTTTGTGCAAGTAAATAATATTCTGCTAGGAATAACATGGGTTTTGCATGGGTTAGTGCAATGCTGGGATGGTGTGCAAAGAAAATTACATTTCATGAAAATAACAAATGTTTGTGTTTGATTCTTGTAGAAAATACAAGCATGGGCCTACTTTCCTGCATGCCAGTTTGGGGTTAATATTTGCTGAAAAGAAAATAAAAGAATTAAATTGGGTTTTGAATGAGGAGAGAACGCAGAAGCATGAAATCGTCCTTCACGATGTGCTGACTGTCTGCCAAGGTTGCGGAAAGAGAATGCTGATAAACAAATGGAAGCGTGCAACTTCCTTCATGAGATGGCAGAAGCAAACAATGGAAGCGTAGAGACTTGCAACATGTAGAATATGTAATATGATTGTATTCAAAGTTGTTTCCTGAGAAGGATCTGTTGTAATGTTGAAAGTCTAAAACAATAAACTAGTGAATAAAGTGATCACGCTGAGAGTGGTGTGACAGAATACCCCCATTATTAGCCAATGACAGACCAAGTTGGTGGTATATTGAAACAAATGTGGGTTGGACATTTTAGTTTTAGGGTATAATTGAGGTGCCCTGGGGGGTGATGTTTGGTGTAGGTTCGGCTGGTGTTAGCTAGCAGGAGATCGTCACTGTCGTCGGTTTGCTGTTTCCAGATAGAGGCCTACCTGTTTCCTGATTCCGGACTTAATCTTTACCGCTCGACTCTTCTCGAGTGGCCTACTACCCTTAGGCCTGAGGGTAGATTTCCCTGTCCCCTTACTTGGGTTAGTATAGATAATCTCCTGAATTAGCATAATCATTTGCAAATGTATTTTGTCTTTGAAACTTTTCTCTCTTCGCCTATCCACTCCTTTAATGCATTGTTATTTTGATAGGAGTTTGTTTCTATACATTGCTAATGTTTTCTCTCCGTGATAATTCATGATTTTGCATTCGTGTGTAACTGTCAGGGCCGGACTGGCCGTAACGGGCACCGGGCGTTTCCCCGGTGGGCCGCCAGGGTGGGGGCCGTTTTTGTTACAGGGCCGTTTTTGCAGCATAGCTGCAATATCGGCCCCTGTAACAAAATCGGCCGAAACCGGCCCTGGCAAAGTGCTCGGCCGCACCCCCAACCCCGGGGGGATGCAGCCGAGCACTTTGCCAGGGCCGGTTTTGGTTCACAGTCCGGCCCTGGTAACTGTACTTGATGAGCATTTATTTCACATTATTTACGATAAACATACATAAAATACATACCGAGTCTGTTATTATTTAGTAGTTATTGATAGGTATATAATTATTGTCAGCAACTTCTCAACTAATACAATTCATCGCCATTAGTCATATTCATATCGAGAGGAGAAATGCAGGTTCTGTAATGCACTTTGGTAAGTTGGGTATAAACTTACATCACACTGAACCCCAGCGTGAAGGGATTAGTTGGGTAGTATAAATGGGCCTATGTTTATGAAAAATTATCGATCCCTGATCGCTGGATCAGACCTTCCGTCAGATCCCACTGAACGTCATATTCTGCCTAAAGGAAACAGAAGCAGAGCGAGACGGAGCCGCGCTGTTACACTGGGTCTTTCAAATTTTAGGTTATTCTAGCTGCACGGCTGGATCAAAGGCGAGATGTGAAGAGCCACTATAAGGTGTGTGAAATAACAAGACATACCAATAAGGTAGCGCAGCCTGTGTGTGTACCTGTTGCAGAAATCTCAGGCTTTATAGCTTTCCTCCTGTCTATGCCCTGTAGAGACATCCCTCAAGTGCAGGTCGAAACACCAGGCACACTCCCTTGTTTACCCTGGTGCCCTTGTGCCCAAGGGAACTCCATTACAAACCAACAACATGCAGAGCATAGCACCTGCAAGAATGGGAAATCCGAGCACGAGCTAGCAAAAGAGCTCAGTGAGTGAATGCACCCCTGGTGCGGCTGCACTCTAACATAGCGCACAGACATTGTCAATGTCTATTCCACATATTATATGTGTTTGTTGATTAATATAAATCATTGTAAATTCATTACACAATTCAAAGTTTTAAAATAGTATAAAAAGTTACTTCAATATTCACAGATCCCTGTCCAGTGTTAAGATTTGCTGTTTGTCCACGAGCGCTATGGGGTGGTAATACTAATAGCAAATAGACAGATAATGTTGCCAGACTTCTATATTAATGCTTAATGGAAAAGTATTCCGTCTGGAAAGGTAACAACGTGCAGTGTGTTACTTAGTGGACTGCTGGACATTTCTACAATCTGCATTCACTCCATCCTCCTATACGTTGTACTAAAATATTACCCAAAGCAATATTTTTTCTCCATCAAACGCTAGCGGGGGCAATACAAATACGCCACTGAAAATCTTAAAATTATCTCAAGCTGTAGTTTGGTTGAAATAGGTCCCGTCATTTCTACCAAATTGTTTCTCATGGCACATGGCGGGGCAGGCACAGGTAAGGCGTATACTGCAAGGTGTAAGGTACCTATGTGGATAAAGCTACGATGTGCACACACCTGCTACAGAACTCTGGAGACTTTACTCTGTGCTAGACAAATATCCCCTCTGATTGCTAAGCTCCACGGAGGCAGCACTGGCATATTGCGAGTCAGAACCAGGTACAAGGTCCAACCCTTTCTGGTTACTTTTTAGTGACCCTGGGGCACCCTGTTTTAAACAACCTTTATTATTATCTTCAAATTATGCATTTTAATTGTGACAACACATCTTTATTGTAACACTATGTATCTTAGGTTACATGGATTGGGGTATTTTGTAGAAGGCTGTTACACGTTATAGAACATGGTGAATCCTTCTGACTGGGAGAGTTTAATCTTTCCTGGTTAAAAAGCAAAGAGGGTGGTGTGTGTGGGGGGAGGTCGAGTAAATGTCAGGAGGAGTAGGAAGTGTTCACACTTCCCTAATCACGGGCAGGAAGTTCCCTTTAGTATGCTCAATTGCTCAGTGGGTTAATGCAAATGCAGCAGCAATATATGCACAACACGGAGATCACTGATACAAATGATTCCCATCTGTCCTCTTAATTAATGGGGACTAGAGAAATCCCTGACAGCCTCTTCCTTCGGGTTCTGTGCCATCGTTGCAGAAGCTGTTTCAGAAGGACTCAGGCAAATTACTCCCTCTAAGACTCAGCGTTTGCCAGGTCTTAATACTCAACTGCAAGTGATTTTTACAGCAATCTATCCCCAAAACGCTTGTGGCAAATGATGTGCAATTTGAAGAGAAACTAGTGCATCTTTACATTTCCATGGCAATCAAGGGCGTAGGCTTTTCTGCAAGGTCTTTGTGCTTGGGACCATCAGCAGTAGGTGCTATATACATTACTTAATGTTCCACTGTTAATGGAAGTGTTTGCTTTTTTGTTGTCAGTGCACGGTATGGACTTCTACGGTGCTTGGCTAAAGTGACGAGGAGGCTCTTGTTAGGAGGAGTGGTACATCTATATGCTTCAATTTCAAATGTACAAAAAGCATTACACAAGATAGGCCCTTATGTATTTTTGAGACCATTACACAGCCACCTAGGAGGCAGGGATGGAATGGGGCATCACATGATGTCGTTTGGGCGGTGTGTTAGTGCGTGGTGTACTCAAGGTGTTTTTTTGTGTCCCCCTCACAGGCTTATCGCGGCTCTTCATGGAATTAATACAGGGGAGCCTGAAGCATGGGGTAGGTCACAGGTCACTATGTCAAAGAGTGAAAAATGAAAACTCCATGGGAGTGCTTATAGTTGTTTGTTCAGCTGCATAGCTAATATTGGAATTCCAGATCTTTCTAGTAGAAGCATCAACAAACTTCATTTGGGCAGCCAGCCTCTGACTCTATGCTAGGCCTAGAGAGCGTTTTGAGCTCTCCTGATCCCAGATGTCCAAGGTGTGACCCAGACAAGGAAAGCAGAGGGGCTACCAAGACACTCTTGCCCTGCATCCCAATAATTCCTGTCTCTCCTCTCCTCTATTTACTATCTTTCCAACTCTTTTCTCTTTACCCTTGGGGTGTGCTGCTGCCCTCGCTATAACTTTTCTAGGTGAATGAAGCTTGATCTGCTGCTACCTGTGCTACACATATTTTTATTCTGAATATGACACATTTGCACAGTTATTGCATCTCTTCATGGCAGTGACGCTTACACTGCTGCTGCCATTATTATGCCCGCTCTGTGCTTGAGAGAATACTGTACGGCTGCTGCATGCCCCTAACGTGTTCCTTGTGTGAGAGAAGAAGGTGTAGATGTTGTCCTGTCTGGACTATAACATAACCACATCATACCTGCTCAGGAGTGCACAAAGGAAGATTTGATGCACATTCAAACATCGGTCTATTTTAGGAGAATGCAAACAACTACTATTATTATTCCTTAAAAAGTACAGCAGCCATGCTTCTAGGTTCGGGAACTGTCCAATTAAAAATTACCGCTCTGATCAGAAGTGATATAAATGCCTCATTAAAGGCCTAGCAGCCCTGATAATAAGAGGGGATAGTGCCCTGTTGAGCCGCTCCGTTTCTGCCAGGTGTTTTTGCTGCCCCAATTAACATTTTATCAGGTCTGCCAAACAGTGCAGTTCTTGCCACCCTCGGACGTTTACCACATTACATGTGAGTATTTTTGTAGGACAGCTGATGGACGTATGCCACATGATGGAGATCATCCTTCTGTGCTAAATGGTTCATATCAGTGGACTTCCCAAGACACCGCAAGGCACATACAGAGTATGTCACAATTACCAGTCAACTCTCAACCTCCAGAAATTACTGCTGTAGATAATACAATCTGTCACATGTAAACAGTGGGTGCAGTGCACAATCACACTGCACTGCACGTGTGCTGTAAAAAGTATTGTTGCATACAAATGTCCAGTAAATGTCCAGTATTTGTAAAGCTCACAGCTACCTCCGGAGAGGTGTCCCGGCGCTGGGGGCCGTCGGGAAGATTAAGCGAGCTATTGCCCAGAGTCACATGGTGCTGGGCTGATCTGCCGCCGGTGCCGGGGATCGAACCCCAGGTTCCGGAGTCAGTCGCCCTGGCCGCTGCGCCACACCTCTTCCACAGTGCAAAGCTACATCAGCATGCAGTGAACATATGCGCTTGCATTTGAAATATAGTGCACAGTATAACGCACTGACCGCAGTATGCCAACCAGTCTAAGTGATTTAGGGAGCAGGTGGGGCAAGTGGATCTCGGGAGATGTATATTTCTTTATTACTTTGTCCCTTGGGGAAGCAGGTTTAAAAAAATAATTCAATTCCACACTCTTGTGCCAGCAGTTGCGAACTAATACAGTTAAGAGATTGTTAATCTGCTGTATTGACTAGCGATTAATATAAAAAAGAAAATATTTTACGATTACAGTGTCTTTATTGACATGCTTTCTGAAGACACATGGGTTGATGCTAACTGGACCTCATAAAATATAACTATGTTACAGGAAAAGCCCAATGAATAAGAGATAACCGAGATAAATTCAAGAACTATAATCACTTCGCCTCGGGTTAAATTTATCCGAGAGCTCAATACTGCGGCACAGTGAAGAACTGACAAACTATCATGCAAACTGAAAGTGATCACATCTCAGAATCGATCACTGAATAAAAGCCAATTACCAGTTCAGGTGGATTAACGAGTAAGACACTGAAATACCACAATGATGGAAGAATGAAATGGAATTAAATAAGAAATGCATTTTTTAAACACCTACAAGAACAAATACTTCAAAATAAGTACTGAGTCTGTACAAGCGAAATTGACATTTGAAATGTATCATGAAGGGACGACAATGAAATTGAAAGCATTATACAAATGTCTTGATGATTGCCAGGAGCGTAGAATAGAAATCAGTAGCATAAACCAATATAGTATTTAAAGGAGCAAAAACTATTTCACATAGAATGTGCCACAAGTTCTATCAGAGGGAATACAGAGACTCCGATTTTGTAATTTTTGGGCAAGAAAATATAATATACAAATAATTGATCAGGCAAGAAAAAAAAAGAGTGGTATATTAGAAGCACTTACCTGAATGCCAGGTATCATCTATCAATGATGGACGGAAATTCGCAGATGTAAATCCAATTTCTGCATTAAGAGAAGATATATGGGCTGTGTTATATAAAGGCTTCCTTCTTCAAAAATAAAATGGAAGTTGATCAACAGTAATTCAAACAAGACCTAACCTTGCATTTGATGCCAATATCAACGGAAATCCAAATAAAAAATGTATCCAACCTATATAATTCCTATGTGTTAGGACCACACAGGGTTCCTAATGCTGTCATAAAACTTAGTCTGGATTAGAATGAAAGGAAACAATGTCATCTTCTTAATAACAGCAACACATACCTAGAACATGGATGGAAAGAAAATAAGTCACTTCCCTGTAACTGTAGTTCTCCAGTATTGGAATCTTTCATAGATTCACATGCTTGAATCATTCCCTGTTGTCAAGATGGGGATCCCACAGTACCTTAGAAAAGCAATGCAATGATAGGTATAGACTAGAAAGGCCCTAGGCCCTTCAGTTTAGTAACGTGTCATAGTCATTTTTAAAAAAGAGACCAAACCGAAGGTTCAACAAATCAGGTTGCCCCACCTTCTGGAACACTTGTGTGAGAACTTCTAGTCTCTCAGATTTTAGAGCAGTGTAAATAAACACCCACTGAGAGAGAAGGAAAACTTCCCATGGGAGGAGGGTGGGTCGTATGTGAATCTATGAAAGATTCCAAAACTGGAGAACTACAGTTACAGGTAAGTAACTTACTTTCTTACTCCAGTATTGGATCTTTCACAGATTCAAATGCTTTTATCAGATTAAATAGCAGTTGAACACATTTATTTACACAATCCAAACTATATACTTCACTGGAATAGATGTCTTAATACCGCTTGGCCCACTGCCGCATCACTGTGAACTGCCAATTCCAAGAAGTATAGCTGCGTAAAGGTGTGTCTATTCTTCAAGGTAGCTGCCCGGCAAATCTTGAGAAGTGACACACCGGCAAACAGCGCCATTGTAGTACACATAGTTCTTGCAGAATGGGCACGCACCAATGTACGTAAAGGCCTGCCTGCTTTCTGGTGAATGGCGCTGGATATCCATCTAGCAATGCTCTGCTTTGAAATAGGATACCCTAGACTTGGCGCGCTGCACACTACAAATAGTTGATTGAATTTGCAATAGCTCTTTGTTTTGTACAAATAGAACTTTGAGCATCTTTTGACGTCTAAAGAGGGAAGTGCCCTTTCAGCTGGCGTCTTAGGATCTGGAAAAAAGGTTTTCAGAATTACAGGTTAATTGAGGTGAAAGTCTGAAGGGACTTTAGGAATTAACATAGGGTTTATGTGAAGTATCACTCTATCGTTCATAAATTGGAGGATAGGCTCCTGAATGGTGAGAGCCTGTATCTTGCTGACTCTTCTGACTAAGGTTAAGGTCAGCACGAGAGCTACCTTCCAGGAAAGGAACTGGCTATCCGCCCTGTGGATTTGTTAAAAAAGATATTTTATGAGTTGTGAATGTACAATATTGAGTTGCCAGAGTGGAGGAGGAGGTCTTACCGGTGGGTAGACCCTGAATAATCTCTTGAGGAATTGTTTGACAAGTCTGAATGACCATAATGAAGGTGATGTGCATGATCGCCTGAATCGGGCGATGGCTGCTAAATGGACTTTAACGGATGCATGAGCCAGTGCAGAAGATACAGAAGGGCTTCTTCAGGTGAAGAGGAAAGTGGATGAATTTTAGCAGTTTGGCATCATATGCAAAATCTTTTCCACTTGAGGCGATAGGTTTTATTTGTACTGTCTGCGCGAGATGTCCCTGCAGACTGGTGGGATGTTTAAGTGTGCAAATTCGTTGAACTCAGGAGCCAGCCTGACAAGTGAAGTGACTTGGGATCCGGGTGCAACACTTGGCCCTGGGTCATTGTCAGAAGAGATGGTTATCAGCTTCAACTAGATGTGGCTCTTCTCTGAAAGGAGTAGTGACTCCGTAAACCAATGATATGAGATTGAGCTTGCATGCTTCAGCCTTCATTTTCATGAAGACTCTTGGGAAGACAGGAATCGGAGGAAAGACATAAGCAAGGATTCCGGACCATGCGATCGAATATGCATTCCCCCACAACCCTGGATGAGGACGCCAGCTTGTGAAGAACCAGCATTTCCGGTTCTAGGGGGTAGCGAAGAGATCCGGATTCTGATTGCCCCACCGGAGAAAGATGTTGTTGAGGATCCTCTGATCTATTTCCCACTAGTGACAAGAGGTCCTCAGTCTGCTGGGAGTGTCTGCTTTGGTATTTTGCTTTCTGGGGACATTTTGCCTTCGTAGATGTACTTTGTGATGAATTGACCACTCCCAGATGCTTGGTGCTTCCTGGGACAGCAAGTGAGATCTTGTACCCCCTCTTTGTTGATGTAGTGCATTGTGGTTGTATATTCCGTGTGGATGAGCACTGCAGAATTTTTGATTCTGGGAAGGAAAGCCTACAAGGCTAGGTGTACTGCCTTGAGTTGCAGAAGACTGATGTGGAAATGTAGATGAGACGTTTGCCACTTACCGCTGACTTGTAGATCTTGTAGACAAGCTCCTCAACCCTCTAGGGAAGTGCCATTGGTGATGACTAAAGGAGAAAATATATTTAGTAAAGACAGGCCAATTGACAGGTGTGCTTGCTGCACCCACCAGGATAAGGCATTGATCATGGTTGGAGTGAATTGGATGAGGTTGTCAAAATACCCTGTATCCATTGCCTGTCCAATTCCTCTTGCAGCTGGCGCATCTGAAGACAGCAGTATGGAACTAGAGGTATGCACGATGACATCATTCTTAGTAGCAACTTGTAGAGGCGAACGGAAAGAGACTTTTTTCTTTGCACCCACTTTGCTAAAGTTATCAATTTTAGTTGTGTTTCTGGAGTGGGGAACACTTTGTTGAGGGTAGTATCGAGTGTGGCCCCTAAGAATGTTATCTTCTGTGATGGATGAAGAACTGACTTCTTCTGATTCAGTGTGAGGCCCAGTTCGTTGAACAGGTCACTGCAAGCAGTTGTTGACGTCTGTGCAGCCTGACGGGAATGTGCCTTGGCCAATCAGTTGTCGGGATAAGGGAACACTTGATGTTTGCGCTGTCTTAGAAAGGCTGCTACAGGTACCAAGCACTTCCTGAATATGCGAGGGGGCAAAAGGGGGCGGGTGCATAGGAAGCACCTTGAACTGGTAATGGCTGCCCGCTACTGTGAATCTCAGAAATTTCCTGTGTTTTGGGTGGATGGGTACATGAAAATATGCATCTTGTAGATTGAGGGTTGACATATAGTCTCCCTGATTCAGGATCCAGAATCGGTCGCCATTCCTTTGACTTCTTGCAGACGTAGAAGAAACGGGAATAGAAACCTTTTCCTTTCACTGTTGTAGGAACTCTCTATATCTCTTTTTTTGAGCATGGTTTTTACCTCCAACTTGAACAGTGGCAGATGTTTTTGAATGGAGGTTTGAGGTGGTGTTTGGATGAATCCTAATGTATGGCCAAATTGAAGCAGGTCTAAGACCCATTGGTAGGTTGTAATTTCTTGCTAGCGCTGAAGGTGATTGGATATTTAACCTCCGAGCTGGGATGGAGAAAGCAGGAGAGTAGCCGGTGCCTGTAACTGGTCATTGGCGGCGGCCAATATCCTTTCCTTGGCGTTCCAATTTTCCCCTTGGCAGGGGTCTGCTATAGGCTGCTTGTGGCGGTTGCCTCTGTTGACACTGGGGACAAAACTGCTGAGAGCCTGATGAATATGAGGGATAGTGATACTGCTGGTAGCCTCCTCTATAGAAGGGTAGTCCTCTACCTCAAGCGCCTCGAAAGGGCATCTTCCTGTATTGTAAGGTCCCCAATGACTTAGGTGTGTCAGTGTCTGTTTTTAAGGCCCGAGGGGCATCATTGACGTGTTTGCCGAAAAGGGCTTTGCCATTGTAAGGAAGAGCTAAGATTTTATACTGAACTTCCAGCCTAAAGGAGGTGGCTTTGAGCCAACCCGGTCTCCTTAACACTGCCACTCCCGCCAATTGTTGGAAAGCAGTAGTAGCAATGTCCATGGTGCAATCAATCATTTCTGACAAAGTACTCTCACCCTCCTGTAAGACTTTCTAGGGCTCAGCTTTTATGTCCTCCGTGAGCTTGTTTAAGTATGGAGCTATATCTAACCACATTTGGCGATCGTATACCCCTAGAACTGTCAAAGAGTTTGCAGCCCTTACTATAAGTGCTGACATGGAAGAAAAACGCTTTCCAATATTATCAAGGCACCTACCCTCTTTGTTTGGAGAGACTGAGATCGGTGCTGAAGCGTTTTTAGGCCGCCAATGGGCCGCCTGTGTAATCACGGAATCTGATTTAGGATGTCCAGTGAGAAATGTAGGAGACTCTTTCGGGCACTGTATTTCAAATCTCGGCATGGTAATACCGCAGCAACCGTGGCTGGATTTTTCATAACATTTATGCCCTCATCCCAGATGTAATCGACAATGGGCATATACCAATGGTTTTTCAAAAGGGCTCTTTAAAATCATATAGAAAATAGTCTGACTGCTTTGTAGGCATGGAAAGCTTGAATATTCTTGCTTTCTAGAAGATTACGGAACTCCCCTATAGCCTGGAGAGAAGAATCCACCGGAGGTGGCGTTGTGATGATGGCATTGGTAAGAGATGATTATCCCACTCAGTGTGAGTGTCACAGAGCTCATCCTCTTCCCTGTCATCATCAGAAGACGTGGGATTGTGTAGGAGAGCTGTTTGTGGAGTGTGTCATGCCTATGAATGATATTGCTGGTGGAATAGTTCTTTAGGAGCTTAGTACCCCTGATCATAATAATCACCGTTGTCATCCTCTTGAAATTTGACAACCAGCGCTGATGGGCTGTGCGCAATGCCAGAGGGGCCTTCATCATAAGAGTCATCTTCGTCTAACAGGTGGGGAGGCAACAATGGTGACACTTTACATGGTAAAGTGTGTGCAGGTGTAAGATGTTTTGGTTTTTCCTGTTTTTGTAAAGATTTTTCTCTCGTTGACATGGTCATCGACAAGGATGTTTTCGTAGATGGTTTGAGAGACGATGATGCTGAGGCTGATTTTGCCATCAACAGGGGAGCCGTCGTCAACGGGACAGTTGTCGTTGATGGGAGTGCTGTTGTCGACGTTGCCATAGACGAGGCTGGAATTATTTTTAGCATCAACAGTCTAAGGGTATGATTCGTCGATCATGAGGTCGTCATCGAGCAGGACGTAGTCGACGACAGAGTGGAGATGGTAATCAATCAATCAATCAATCAATCATGTCACTTATAAAGCGCACTACATACCCGCGAGGGTCTCAAGGCGCTGGGGGAAGAGGGGGGTGGTGCTGCTACTGATCGAAGAGCCAGGTCTTGAGGAGTCTTCTGAAGGCCAGTAGGTCTTGGGTCTGTCGGAGGTTGGTGGGGAGGGTGTTCCAGGTCTTGGCGGCGAGGTGGGAGAAGGATCTGCCGCCGGCGGTCGTTTTCCGGATGCGGGGGACTGTGGCGAGGGCGAGGCTGGTCGAGCGGAGCTGGCGGGTGGGGGTGTAGAAGCTGAGTCGTCTGTTGAGGTAGGCTGGTCCGGAGTTGTGGAGTGCTTTGTGTGCGTGGGTGAGGAGCTTGAAGGTTATCCTCTTGTTGACAGGGAGCCAGTGCAGGTCTCTCAGGTGGGGTGTGATGTGGCTGCGTCGGGGGATGTCGAGGATAAGACGTGCAGAGGTGTTCTGGATGCGTTGCAGCCGTCTCAGGAGCTTAGCCGTCGTTCCTGCCTAGAGGGCGTTTCCGTAGTCCAGCCTGCTGGTGACGAGGGCCTGGGTGACTGTTTTTCTTGTTTCGGTGGGGATCCACTTGAAGATCCTGCGGAGCATTCGGAGGATGTTGAAGCAGGATGAGGAAACGGCGTTGACCTGCTTAGTCATGGAGAGGGTGGGGTCGAGGATGACCCCTAGGTTGCGTACGTGGTCGGTGGGTGGCGGGGCTGTTCCCAGTGATGTTGGCCACCAGGAGTCGTCCCAGGCTGAAGGGTTGGAACCAAGGATGAGGACCTCCGTCTTGTCCGAGTTCAGCTTCAGGCGGCTGGTCCTCATCCATTCGGCGGCGGCCTTCATTCCTTCGTGGAGGTGGGCTTTGGCGGTGTGAGGGTCTTTGGTGAGGGAGAGGATCAGCTGGGTGTCGTCGGCGTAGGAGATGATGTTGAGGTTGTGCTGTCGGGCGACGTGGGCGAGGGTGCCATGTAGATGTTGAACAGCGTTGGGCTGAGGGAGGAGCCTTGGGGTACGCCGCAGATGATCTTGGTGGCCTTGGATCGGAAGGGGCGAGGCGGACGCTTTGTGTTCTGCCGGAAAGGAAGGATGTGGTCCAGTCCAGGGCCTTCTCTTGGATCCCGGCGTCGTGAAGGCGTGTTCGTAGTGTGTGGTGGCAGACCGTGTCGAAGGCGGCTGATAGCTCCAGGAGGATGAGGGCTGCTGTTTCTCCGTTGTCTAGCAGGGTCCTGATGTCATCGGTGGCGGCGATGAGGGCGGTTTCGGTGCTGTGGTTGCTGCGGAAGCCGGACTGGGAAGGGTCCAGGATGTTGTTCTCCTCGAGGTAGTGGGTCAGTTGTTTGTTGACGATTTTCTCGGTGACCTTCGCGGGGAACGGGAGCAGAGAGATGGGTCGGAAGTTCTTGAGGTCCTTGGATGTCGTAGACGCTGCGGATGTCTTCGTCGACGGCGCGGATGATGATTTTCTCATTGACAGTGACAAATTCAGCGATGAGCTGTCCGTCGACGGAACAGATGAAGCCTTTTTGAAGTGTGACGAACCAGAGGTGGAGTTGTAGAAGGCTCAGATTTTGGTTTTTCCGGTCTTTTAGAGGAGAAAGATGGATCTTATTTATTTTTTTTCCTTGAAGAGACCTCACCTTCATGTGGAGACTTGGATGGACTGCGTCCTCTGTGAAACCCATGGGGAGTCTTTTTAGAGGATTTTTTAGACAACTCTAGAGAGGAATGAGAATGGGAAGAATCTCTCTCTTTTGCGACCTTTTTGAGGAAGATGATGAATCCTCACTGTCATCATTTGACACAGGCTCCTTTCTTGTTTTAAGTTTCTGGAGCCATAACAACAGTCTCCTTTCACGGTCCTTCAGGGTTTTTGAAGAGAAGGTACAACATATCTTGCAATCCTTGGCCTTATTAGCTGGATAAAGGCAGTATATGTAGTCTTGATGAGGGTCATCAGAATGAAGCCTCTTCTTACCACAAGTGCCAGGGGCTCGGAATAGACCCTTCTTTGCTGTTTCTTACATGTTGAAGTCAGATTTAGAGCAGGAACCCACAGATCTACTGAAGTATGTATATATAGCTGTATATATCTGAAGCGTTGAAATTCTTTTTGAACAAGTCTATAACAGGTAGAACTGAGCAGAGCTCTGTGGGGACTCCCATATAGAACATGCGGCAGAAAACCTAAGGGACTGGGGCTTCTCACAGGTATTTTCTAGAAGGTGGGGTAACATGATTGATTGAACCTTAGGTTTGGTCTCTTTTTTAAATGACTGTGATATGTTACTAAATTGAAGGGCTTAGGGCTTTTCTAAGGTATTGTGGGATTCCCATTTCAACGACGGGGAATGATTCTAGCATTTACATCTATGAAGAGTAAGTATTATGTTCATAAAATAAAAAAGAAAATGAAACATTAGCTAGAATAAAAAGAGGGTTGTATGATATCACAAATACTCATTAAAAACAAGCTACGCCTGCAGTGGGTATAGTCCCCCCTTTGTGGAACCAGTATTAGCGAAATCTGCATTGGTTAATCTTTATAAATGAGTGACATGATCCATTCTACACATGTTATTTTTTCTTCATTTTATTTGTATTTTTTCTGAAAGACCTTAATGGTTTACAGTTGATAAATTCTTTGTCAAGAACACAATAATCTGCCACTGATTAGGTTTAATGTCTTGAATATTGATTATATGTAATTTTATGCATGCCTATGTTATAATCCCCAGTCCTTCATGGGAGGGAATTTGTAGTATCTGCAATGAAAACATAATATAACAATTATTTTATCAAGAAACTAAAATCACAAGAACTAATAAAAAACCATATGGGACGGTGGGTTAAATTGAGCCTCATGCATTTATGGTGATGAATAGTCGTGGACTATTTCTTTCAATCATCTGACACATTTAAAAAACTCAAATGGTGTTGGATTACTGTGTGGACTGGTGGTGTGTAAACCAAGGAAAGAAAAGGCGGGGGGACTAACAATTAAGTGCTGCAAAAACATGAAAAAAACAACCATATTAACCATGAACAGGGCAAGAAGCACGCAAAAAGGTAGTAGGGGAACCTGGACTTGACAGGATAATCCAAATGTGATGAGTTTTACGTATCAGTAAACAAGAATTGTACTCTGCAGAATACACAAGGCACAGAATTAAAAATATACTTAGACTGGAAACGATGCCACAATCGAGTTTTACCTCCAGAACCACAATTGTTCATGAACACTATGTTCGACTGTAGGTTGGTGCGAGAGAAGAGACTACGGAGTGGTTCTATAATGGAGATGGAAATTGTCCACCATTTTGAATGGTCAATAGAACTAATGAGATGTGATATCAATTAGTAGAATATGCCGACACTGGAGAGGGAAAGAGAGACAGTTCATGTTCTGTTGTTAGTGAGGTGATGTGAAGCACATTTAAAGAGGGAAGGGGACAACATCCGCCACACTGAAAATAAAAATAGAGATTAAAGGCTGGGCTACTGAAATATAAGTGTGATATGGAGAATCATTAGCGAAATGGTTGATCTTTATAGCGTTCAGATGAGGAGAATAAAGTGAATAATGTCAAAAAGAAAAACAATGAAATTCATAATAAGCATATCACAGGCTCTGGGGTAAGATGCTAAATGGTATATTTTAGAATGACAGTAACAAGACTGTTAGTGAAATGCAGGGTGGAAGCCAAATTCTAATCTGATAAAACTGAGTTGAAAATAAAAAAAAAGATTGAGAAAAAATAAATTTAAAAAAAGGAGTATGATTGAGTAGTATGCGCGACTGGTAATGCTCGAAATGCAGCTGAACCAGTGTAATATAGAAAAATACTATAGCAGATGAATGTGTGTAAAAAATTACTTGAGTAATGAGAACACAATATGCTTACATTGTTAAAAACATCAAAAACAACTGAAAGAAATCTTGCATTACTTGCTTTTATATAAAGCATGACATTACATTTCTGCCTTTAAGCCCATTAAGACAGACTGCATCAAAATGTCTTATCCACTTGTTTTCCCTCTGTAATAGGGTTTATTCAGACATCCATGTCAGGCAGTGGTTGAATTACTTTGACAACTTGAAATGTCTTACGTTATGTTTGTTTTCTGAAAAATGTGTGGCTGCAATTTATTCGATGTTTTGTTACTGAATTTTTATCTTCTGAGAAGAGTTTTATTTTTCTTCCTGTCATTCCTATATATAGTAGTCCACATGAGCATTTCAAAGAACATATGCAGTTGCGGGGATCAAACGTTGCACAGGACAGAGTTGGATTTGTTTGCCACTAGGTGGATGTAGTACGGAATCACCTATTATTTCGTTGCTAGAATGAAGTCAGCTTAAATAGAGGGAGTACCTTCTGGTGGCTGATTATCTTTCTGACCAGTTGTCCTGTCTTTTGTGATTACCTCTTAAATGTTGCGAGATCTTTGATAAGCAAACCAAAGTCTGCTTGAGAATAAACCCTTAAAATCTCTTTCTATCTGTAAGATTTCCCTTCTTTTGTTGATAGTTCTTATGATCACTGGACTCAGTGGAAAACTTAGAAACAAAAGTGAACATCTTTGTCCTTCTTTTCAGGCTTTCTAGAGCCTTGTGATGGTCTTTTGCTTATTCTGTCTTGGGCCTCTTTATTAATGGCTAGCCTCAAGCATGGAATCAATTGCAAAAATCTACTTAATCTTTTTCATATTGGTTGGTTTCTGGAGAGGGAAAGAGAGACAGTTCATGTTCTGTTGTTAGTGAGGTGATGTGAAGCACATTTAAAGAGGGAAGGGGACAACATCCGCCACAATGAAAATAAAAATAGACATTAAAGGCTGGGCTACTGAAATATAAGTGTGATATGGAGAATCATTAGCGAAATGGTTGATCTTTATAGCGTTCAGATGAGGAGAATAAAGTGAATAATGCCAAAAAGAAAAACAATGAAATTCATAATAAGCATATCACAGGCTCTGGGGTCAGATGCTAAATGGTATATTTTAGAATGACAGTGAAATGCAGGGTGGAAGCCAAATTCTAATCTAATAAAACTGAGTTGAAAATAAAAAAAAGAATGAGAAAAAAGAAATTTAAAAAAAGGAGTATGATTGAGTAGTATGCGCGACTGGTAATGCTAGAAATGCAGCTGAACCAGTGTAATATAGACAAAAACTATGGCAGATGAATGTGTGTAAAAAATTACTTGAGTAATGAGAACACAATATGCTTACATTGTTAAAAACATCAAAAACAACTGAAAGAAATCTTGCATTACTTGCTTTTATATAAAGCATGACATTACATTTCTGCCATTAAGCCTGTTAAGACAGACTACATCAAAATGTCTTATCCACTTGTTTTCCCTCTGTAATAGGGTTTATTCAGACATCCATGTCAGGCAGTGGTTGAATTACTTTGACAACTTGAAATGTCTTACGTTATGTTTGTTTTCTGAAAAATGTGTGGCTGCAATTTATTCGATGTTTTGCTACAGAATTTTTATCTTCTGAGAAGAGTTTTCTTTTTCTTTCTGTCATTCTTACATATAGTAATCCACATGAGCATTTCAAAGAACATATGCAGTTGCGGGGAGCAAACGTTGCACAGGACAGAGTTGGATTTGTTTGCCACTATGTGGATGTAGTACGGAACCACCTATTATTTCCTTGCTAGAATGAAGTCAGCTTAAACAGAGGGAAGTACCTTCTGGTGGCTGATTATCTTTCTGACCAGTTGTCCTGTCTATTGTGATTACCTCTTAAATGTTGCTGGATCTTTGATAAGCAAACCAAAGTCTGCTTGAGAATAAACCCTTAAAATCTCTTTCTATCTGTAAGATTTCCCTTCTTTTGTTGATGGTTCTTATGATCACTGGACTCAGTGGAAAACTTAGAAACAAAAGTGAACATTTCTTTGTCCTTCTTTTCAGGCTTTCTAGAGCCTTGTGATGGTCTTTTGCTTATTCTGTCTTGGGCCTCTTTATTAATGGCTAGCCTCAAGCATGGAATCAATTGCAAAAATCTATTTAATCTTTTTCATATTGGTTGGTTTCTGATGTAATTCTTTTTAATCCTGTGAGCTGAGAGTACACTAAATGTCTTTTTAAAGTTTCTCTGTGAAAGCTTATAAAGTGCAATATGAAATACAAAGAAAAAACGAAAAAGAAGTGCAAAGAAAGATCCTTTTAGATTCTAAAAAGATGATAAATTCTCCAGGCAGAAAGAGATTTTATGGGTTTATTCTCAAACAGACGTCAGTTTGCCTATCAAAGATCCAACAACATAATCACAAAAGACAAGACAATTGGTCAGAAAGATAAAAATATGCTTTTCGTTTTAAGTTGTGTTCACTGTGACAATGTAATAAGAGGTGGATATATAATAAAGCCATACAGTGGCAAAAAATATCCTATGCAAAGCGTCGACACCAGAAACTGCATAGATTCTTTAAAATGTCCATGTATACTACTATATGTAACAATGACAGAAAAATTCAAACTTGATTCACAGAACATAAAGCAACATCTGGGACAAAAGTATTAAATTAAGTGTGGCCACACATTTTTCAGAAAACAAATACAGCGTAAGTTAACTAAAGTTTTAAGTTCTCAAAGTAATTAAACCAATGCCGGACATGGACATCCAAAAAAAAAACAGTTATAAAGGGAAATCAAGGGATAAGAAATTTGGATAACGTCAATCCAAATGGACTTAATGACAGAATTAAACGGCTACGCTCTTTATAAAAGCAAGTAGTGAATGATTTCAGTTGTTCTGAATGTTCTTACAGGGATGTGGGATTCCTATAGCCCGACGCCCAGGACATATTGTTTGGGGTCAAGGGCAACAAGTTTTCATGTGTATTTTGTCATTGGGACAAGTAGGCCCAACTCCCTGCAGCACAAACCCTTTGGCTGCCAGTTTGCAGTACCACATTATGGATCAGGGAAGGGCACTGTCAGTAGTTAAGGTAATATTTTTGCCCATATGTTATTGCTGTTCAAACTTGTATTTATGGTTCATTAATTGAAAGCCTTTATTATTAGGGTGAGCGCTTTAAGTAAATGTTGTAAGCTCCGACTACACTACTGACAGTGGTTCGAGTATAAAAATGTGTACACACGTTTTCAAAGTTTAGCAATATGAGGCTATGTATAACGCTCCCAGAATGTTCTCTGATTTGATGCAAATATTTGCAAAAGCTTGAAAGCAAAATTGATGATTCTTTGCTTTCAAAATAAAATGTTCATTAAAAAAATAAAAGCAGGAAAAAAAACATTTTGCTAAACTACTGTAAAATTTCAGGTACCATTTCTTTGCAGCATCATTTAGTAACATGTGTTGATGCATGCTTGTATTTCCCAAAAATATTAATAATGGAAAATCAGTGTAACCAGTTTCAATAAGATTATGAGAAACAAAAATAAACAAGCATTGGCAAACCCAGTAGGTCTGAAATTGGTGGTCAGCTTCTTAGTTTTGTCAATGTGTGACTTGTTTTGGCATGGTTTTTGTAAAACCTTATTGGTGTGGGAGCTGCTGGGCCCTCACCATTATCATAAACATTGGCAAAAGCAAAAATTGTTTTTGGTCTCAAAAAGCACACACTGCCACAGTAGTTACTAGCACTGAACAAAACTGTTTAGTGTGCCGATATGCTCCTTGTGAAAGAGCAGAATGATGTCACTCACAGTGAAGCCAGCCGATACAGAGAGAGAGAGAGACAGAATTTTAATAAACACAAAAGGTCACGGTCAACGCCAGACCAAATTAGTGGCCCAATTATTAAAGAAAGTCTCAAAAGTGCACCCATGGTATATGTCCGTGCATTAAGTGCAGCTATACGGCTTTCGTGAATTCCCAAGAATTTACAGAAGTAGGACAGGAAACAGTACATCTCGAAAATATCTGTGATCTGCATTTTAGCATGGGCAAATGTGAATGTGTAGATTTGCTCATGCGAAAATCTGAGTGTTTGCAAATTCACTTTCCCTCCAACCACTTTTTTTCCCAACTCTAGAAGAAGGTTTACGTCTGCCATTGTGAGGGTAAATTTCCAACATTTCTCAGTATGGGAAAAGATTAGAGAAGAGTTGTTGAAAACCCCTAAAACATGCAAGCTAATAGGTTTGCACAAACTCAAAAGGGCATTCTAACCCTGGAACTATTGCTTACCACTACATTCAGCCGCCAGTATGTAGATCTGCGGAAACGTGGCAACATAAGGGGATTGCAAGTATTCAAACACTACTATGGTATGAGCCCTGGCATAATCAGAGAGGCTATATCAGAGCTCTTATATAATGAAATTGCTGCATAATTTGTCTCTGCACTACATGGCACCAAAGGGGCAAGTGGAATTTGTTACAGGACAAGTAGATTTATGAAGCAACCTGCCCCATGGACAAGTAGATATTTTATTAAATTCCACACCCCTGTTCTTAACAATGTAAGTATATTCGTTCCCATTACTCAGGTCATTTTTCCCACATATTCAGTCATCTGCCATGGCTATTTTTATATAACACTTTTTCCAGCTTGATTTTGAGCATTACCAGTCGCAAACACTGTTCAGTAATACTCATCCTTAATTATTTTTTCTGATTATTTTGATTTCAACTAATTTCTAACCGATTAGTAGTTGGCTTACCCCTCTTCATTTTGCTTACAGTTGAAATACCATCATTCTAAACACATACCATTCAGAATCTAATTCCAGAGCATATGAATTCCACCATTTCTATTCCTGACATTATTCACTTATGCTGCTTGTCTACATACTATAAAGATCAATCATTTCACCCATTGCTCTCTGTATCACACTTTGATTGAGGTAACCCAGCCTGCAAGTCTCTATTTGTACTTTCAATATGGCAGATGTTCTCTTCTGCAGTGCTTTACGTCACCTTTGCATATATTGAAAACTGTGCTGCTCGCCCACTCATTCTTTTATACCTTTGAAATAGGTGCTTTCATATTCTTCCTGTGTCTCTTTCTTTCTTTTTTTTTTTATTGAAGTTTTTATCACGTAGATACAAATGATATCAGTGACATAAGAACAAAGCAACCCAGAAAAAAAACAAAATATCACAGTAATACACGATGAATAGCAGTTACAGAAAGCATACTTATAATGCATATATATCGGTACTCCTTACATAAACACAGTTCAGGGTAATATATACCATTATTCAGCTGGGGTAGATAGCAAATCCGGGTTGGAACTCAAATATTCAGAGAATGGCAACCAGTATTCCTTTGGTCTGGCACCCATTGGTAGTTCTTCTTCATACGTTTTTAAGGTGTCTTTACAATAAACGAGATCAGTTAACCATTGTTTCCTGCTAGGCGACCCTCTACCTCCCCAGCACATGGATACACGTCTTTTTGCCATCAATAATGCTATAATGCAGAGTTTACGTTTGGCAGCTTTTAGCTTTCCTTCCATGCCCAGCAGGCACGTTTTCACTGTACATTCTATTGATGTTTCCAATATTTGACCTAGTGTCCTCGTAACATCTTCCCAATATTGATAGATTGTTGTGCAATTACACGCCAGGTGTATGAAGTCAGCGTTATCTTCTCCACATCGGGTGCGTCTAGCATCCGCCCTCAATCCACATTTAAATAATTTGCGGGGGGTGTGGTATATTTGATGCAGATACTTATAGTGAATAATACGCAGGTTGCCGTTTGGTGTAAGTAGGGTTGTTAGCGCGCAGCTATTTTGCCATTCTTCCTCCTGTAGTGGTGTCTCTAATTGGGAATTCCATCGGTCTCGGGCTTTATCGGTATTTCCTGCAATGTCATCTTGTAATAATTTGTATAGTTTGGATATCATGTGTGCATTATTTGGGTTGGTAATAATCATTTGTAGCGCTGCCAGTGTCGGTAGCTCAGCAGGGAATGTGGTGTATATGTCTTTAATAGCCCCTTTAAGTCTGTGGAAGGTGAATTTGACAAGTAGTGTCTGATTATGTATGTAATTGAGGTCAGCATCATCAATGAATTTACCGTCTATGTATAAATCCCCCATAGTAGTTATACCCACTTGTCGTAGTATGGACATGCCATTTCCAGTGTGCGTCACTGTCAGTGCAGGATGATGTTGAAGTGGCATAGATGGTGCATATAGAGGTAATTTCTGTGTTAGTTTCCCCATGCGTTGCCACGCCAAGTTCGTAGTTTTGATGGTATTTATTTCAGTTCTGCTAATATGGGGGCGTGCATGTGGCAGAATACAATGTAGTGGGATCGGATTGGCATCCCCATCTTCCACTGTTGTGTGTGGTAGGTACCTTATCGGGAAGAACCAATAATGTGCGTATTGTGCTTGCGCACATAAATAGTACAGTAAAAGATCAGGAACAGCAAATCCGCCCTTGGGGTAGGGCAGTGTCAGAGTCAGAGTGCGTAGGTCAATTCGTGCTCTCTTCCCCGCCCATATAAGGCGAGTTATGCAAGTTGTGAGTCTCTGGAATACTGTTGTAGGGGGAGTTATTGGAATGTTATTAAATAAATATAATAGTTTTGGTAGGATGACCATTTTCACAATGGCCATTCTATCTGCTAATGATAATGGAAGGTGAATCCACCTGTCTATTTTCTCCTCAATTTTAGAGATTGCCGCACCATAGTTTTCCCTGATCACTACATCAGGTATTCTATGATACCAGATTCCTAAATACCTTACAGGGTCTGTTTGCCATTCTAATGGGAATTCTACTGGAGTTGGTTCAGTAATATCTGGAAGAGGTAGGATTGTGGATTTGCCCCAGTTGATTTGGAGTCCTGAATGTCTGCCAAATTTAATATATTCACGTAATAGTGGGGACAGGTGGATACGGGGCTCTCGTACATATAGCACCATATCGTCTGCATACATTGATATGCTTATCGGACGTTGAAGGAATTGCAAGGCTGTAGCCTCGTGTTTTTGGCGCAGCTTACATGCTAACGGTTCTAGCGCTATAGCAAATAACAACGGTGAGAGGGAGCATCCCTATCTCGTGCCGCGTTGTATTGGGATAACGTATGATATATGCAGATTTACTTTTATTCTCGCCACTGGTTGGTTGTAGAGGAGTCGGATCCATGTCATTAAGATGGGGGGCAGGCCCATTTTCTGCAAGACCGTGAATAAGTATTCCCACTCCACCGAATCAAAGGCCTTGGCAGCGTCGAGTAGAACCGCCGCTGCCTCTAACTCCGGATTGAGTTGGTGCGACAGTGCAAACAGGGTGCGTAGGTTATGCGATGTAGAGCGGTGGGGAATAAATCCAGATTGGTCGGGCAAGATTATGTTTTGCATTAGTGGTTGTAGCCTAGTAGCAAGTATTTTCGCTAATATTTTTGTGTCTGTATTTATTAACGACAGTGGTCGATATGAGTCACTGCAGGTAGGGTCTTTATCAGGTTTCAATAATGCTACAATTAGGGCTTCTCGTAACGTGGGCGGTAATATTTGTTTTTTGTGTGCATCCCCGTACATTTCTACAAGATACGGGCATATTAGGTCTACATAGGCTTTGTAAAACTCTCCTGTAAACCTGCCAGGGCCCGGGGCCTTGCCGTTTGGGAGTGTTTTTATGTCGACTGTGACTTCCTCTACCGTGATCGGTTGCGCTAAATAGTCTCTCTGATTATCTGTCAGCCAAGCGATGGCTACGTCTTCAAGATATTCGAGAATCTCACGACTGTCTGCAGTGTTGCGTGTCGCATACAGGTCACCATAAGTGGTCATGAAGGTTTTGAGTATATCGGCTGTGGCATATTGCTGTGCCCCTTGTATATCTTTAATAGAGGTGACCACATGCGTGGTACGTGGATTACATATTTTTTGCGCTAAGATTCGGCCTGTTCTACCCCCTTCCCCACATGTTCTAGCTGTCTGGCGGTGTGATAGATATCGTAGTTCACTGTCTGCCAATTCCTGATATTCAGCCAAATGATCTTTTATGTTCCCCAGTGTGGCAGTGTTTTGTGTACATTCGAATTCTGTTTCCAACTGTCTCAACTTATCTTCACACTTTTGCAATTGGGTGCGAATATCACGTAGTATACCAGCATTTGTACTAATGCAGACGCCGCGTATAGTGGCTTTAAAAGCTTCCCACAACAGGCCAGCGTCTGTCACAGAGTTTGTATTAATGCGAAAATACTCTTCTATAGCGTCGTGGATGGTTGTGTTGTAGAGAGGGTCTATCAGTGCCTTAGCATTAAAACGCCAGATGAAGGGTGGGTGGGGGGGGTGTAATGTGGAAGATTCAGTGTAATCATTATAGGGTTATGATCCGATAATGTCCTGGAGAGGTGCTTTATATTCCTTATCCACGTGCTGGCTATTTCCGTTGCTAACCAATAATCTATACGCGCCCAGCTATTGTGATACATAGATACATGTGTGCCTTCCAATGTGTGAGGGTTGTGTAATCTCCAAATATCTAACATTTCGAATTCGGACATGCCCTCCTTCATTACCCTGAGTGCTTGTTTATGGGGTTCTTTTGTAGTGCCTGATCTATCCAGCTCTTCACTAAACGTTAGATTGAGGTCACCGCCCCACAAGAGTTCCAGCTGCGGTAAAGTTCTCAATTTGTCCCAGACATTGCTGTAGAAGGCAGGGTCGTCCACATTGGGACCATATGTGTTAACCAGGCCTATTCGGGTACCTCGCACGTGTCCAGTGATTATAATATATCTACCGTGCTCGTCCAAAAGCGTTTGGTCGATAATAAAATGGGTCCCTTTTTTAACAAGTATAAGAACGCCTCTGGCATAATTTGAGTAGGAGGATGTCAATGCTATCTCAGCCCATCTATCACCTCGTGGACATTTAGTACCTTTCGCTAAGTGGGTTTCTTGCAACAGTGCAATGTCCACGTGGTGTCTATCTAAGTACGCAATGACTTGTCTTATCTTCCGGGGGTTATTTCTCACCGGACGTTCCACGTTAGCATGCAAAGTGCAGAAGTCGTTTTCTTATTTTCCATTTTGGGGTGGGTAGCGAATTGTGCCATAAAATGTCATGTGCAAGGTAGTATCTACACATAATAACGCTTTCTGGTAGTAGTTATGGTGGTATTCAGTTCTATGCATGCATGACCAAAATCTTGTAGTTGCTATACCTGTATCTGGAAAACTAAAAATACCCATTGTCTCCCCTCCCACTTCAGCATCCCAATCATGCCAAAGAATTAGCCCCATAACTCAAACATTTAACATCCAACTTTGTCGGGGATCACCCATTGGGGGGACCGCGAAGTGCACACATCACCATCCGCATAGCGGATGTGACCAGAACGTATATAATGTAATTGGTCATATAAAGATCAACATTTCAACAGTTATCATAGTGCCATTCGTCTTGTCACAACAAATATCCTATATATATCTAACCTTTTAAGCATCGGTCTAGAAGCACCTTGGTTCCATGCATCCCTTCTTCCGCATGGGTGCCGTCGCACACAGCTATATCTATGCGCTATCTTAAACTAGGTTCACTGACTTAGGCTGGGTGGCAACTGCACCCGTAGCGGTCTACCATTGCTAGGCGTTATTTAATCTATACATGAAAACTGAGACAGTGATTCAAGGCCTATAGATGCATGTATAACAAACATTACGGTTCATAGGTTTAGTCACTTATCAGAGTCGAGTCTATCAGTAGAGTACCACTCATGCACAGTTATAGTTGGCTAGTATGTCCTACATTAGGTCATGTAACTAGATGTATTCGATGTACGTGCTTATATCTCTCATAGTATAGTATGAGCATATGCGGCAGTCACTACAGCATCATCCCTTCCCATCAGTTGGGTTATAAACAAGTATGTTTATGTGTTATTATTAGTCTTGTGGCATCACTCGCCAAATGTATAACAGCATCATCTAGCACATGCGTCGATGAGTATCTTCTCCACAGTCAGCCATTACATGGAGGCGTATATATCGTCCAGGAGGCATGTATACAGATTATATAGTCTTTACGGTATACAGAGCTTACCTCCTTTCCGAATACAATCAACAGTAGATATCGCCGGGCTGCGAACAGCAGTTCAATTAGCGTTATGCAGTCTTACCATGTTAAGTATGTCCAGTTTACAGTTCACTATTGCTGTCTTCAGCCTGCGTCGTGGTAGGAGATTTTTCCTTGGATTTCCGCTTGGTGGAGACATGCTTTATGAAGTCTTGGACAGCTTTCGGCGTAGTCAATAGTCTTGATCTTCTGTCGTGGGTGACACGCAGTTTCGCAGGATACAACATCGCGTAGGGTATTTCCAGTTCTCTGAGTTTCTTTTTGACTGCCGTAAACTCCTTGCGTGCTGCTTGCACCGTTTGGGTAAAATCGGGATAGAAGGAGACATCATAGTTGTGATACGTGGTCCGTTGTTTTTCGCGGGCAAGGCGAAGTATTGCGTCCCTGTAATTTAGCACCTGGGCAATTATGGGACTTGGTGTGGCTCCTGGAGGTGGCGGTGGGGCTCCTGGAGGTGGCGGTGGTGCTAAGGATCGGTGCGCTCGTTCAATAATGAGCAGCGGGGAGAAGCTTTCTGCACCAAAACAGTCTCAACATATTTTCTATATACGCTTCTAGCCGTCCAGTATTTGCGCTCTCTGGTATGCCCATTATGCGCACGTTGTTTCTTCGCGATCGGGCTTCTAATTCTTCATTTTTATTCTTGATGAATTCCAAAAGTTTTTCCATGGACGCGCATTTCGTGGCTGTGGCACCTGATTCGTCCTCCACCGCTAAGATGCGCAGTTCTGCAGCATCCAGGCGCTCGCCTTGTCAAGTTTCGTCGCCATGTGGTCCACCCGCAGCGTGAGGGCATCAAATTTGCCATCGATTGCTTGCAAGCTTTGCTGGATAGCGTTGAGAGCAGCCTCCATATTAGTTTCACGATTGCGTTCTGAATCAAGTTCAGTGTCAGACAGAGCTTGTGTGTTCCTGGGCGTGCGACGTATATCAAACGATATTTTAGGTTGCTGCTTGTCTGGTTTGCCCATAGTGTAGCGTGTAGCTATGTATCACTCTGTGAGAATGGGATGTACTTGTGGCAGCTTCTATGTAAGGAATGAGAGGCAGTCTTTGGTGCGCACCAGTGTAATACTGCTCCTCTGCCTCCCAGCCCGGTGGTCTCACTGGCACTTGAGCAGTGAGGCTGGAACTGTCCCACAGTCCGCGTCTCTGTTGGGGAGTCGTCTTTGATTAGTTATCCCCAGTGATGTGCACAGGTAAGTATTTTGCCACTATGTCCCTGAAAGGACGGCAATTCCTCACAGATGCATAGCCATTGTGATGTTCCACACGTAGCTCGCTATATTAAACACGGGAGGCTGTATGAGTGCAGGCGTTCAGGAATGTAGTGCAGGGTTAACATCAGTTGCATAGGCGGGCATCAGTTAGTGTTAGCGCCTTTTCCAGCAAGTGTGGCCGCAGCGCAATGCTTCCGTGCGTGGGCAGCGCAGCTGCCTCTCTATTTGTGGTATCCCGCTGAAGCTCTCGCCCTTCCAACGTGCACTCGCAGGGCCGGAGTCCTATATCGGTGTCTTGACACTATATCCCATTTGCAGTGTTTCAGGGGTACAGAGATCACAGCTCCGAGTTACTAGAAAGTGTCTCGGTAATATTTACCCTCCGCCATGGCCGCCATTTTCTTTTTTCCCGGATTTGCGGGGCCGTGCAGCGAGTGGGCTGTCATGCAGAGTGCACAGGGCAAATCTGGGTGTTCCCGCCGGCAATTGTCGTTGCCGCCGCGCTCCGCGCTATATATTCTCACTCACCCCCCGTCCAGGCTGCGTGTGGGACTTCGGTCTGCGAGCTGCTGCAATAGTTCACGATCAGTGAATACTTGCGGCCGCCATCTTGTTTTGCATATCGGACACCTCGTCCGACAGTTTCAAACTCATTTTCGGGTCTATTATAGGATCGGCCAATATGCACGAGCACATATTTCGGGTCCTCTAGCACTCCGATGCCGCATCGCATTCAAATGGCATGTTTGTAGGTGGCGCTTGTGACCATTTTCAGCCGATCTTCTCTCTGGTCATGCGGAGCAGCACTAACGCGCTACCATCACGCTGTGCGCCCTCTAGCGCCCTTCCTGTGTCTCTTTCTGATACCTAGATCTCACTGGTTTATTGCACCACTCAAATAACACAGGCAGTTTCCATCCCTGCCATTTAACGCATGTCATGTTACCCTCAGTCGCATGACTGCAGACCCAGAAATAGGATCGCTCCATAGCCTCTTTGCTCATGCCAAACCACAGTTGAGCATATCATTCATGCTCAAGGTAAGATCCAGATCATGGGGTTAGAGGGATTCCTTGCTTCCACTCTTAGTCTATTTATAATTCTCCTCTTTCTTCTGGATTCTGCAGATGGTGATTCCTATTTACTGATACGTAAACCACAGCACTTTGGATTCTTACATCATGCACCCCTGCTACCTTCTTCTCCATTCACAGTTAATATGGTAGGTTTTGTTGCACTTCTGCTACCCTTAATTATTCGTTTTCACTGTCCTTTCTTTCCTCTTGGTTTACACATTTCTGCAGACCACACAGGAAACTGTCACCTATATAATTTGAGGTTTGTTACACAGTGGACTAGTCAAAGAGGTACTCCGCGATTGTTCATCACCAAAAGTGCATGAGGCATGATATAACCCACAAGCCACATGGTTTTTTATCAGTCAATTTTTGTGATTTTCCCACCTTGATAAAATAATTGATAAATTATGCTTTGCTTGCAGAATACATTAATTAAATTCATCTTGGTGAAGTACCTCCGTAAATTATTAAATACATTGAGGATTACAATAGAGGCATGCATAAAATTACATGTTATAAAAATTCAAGACATTAAGCTTATCAGACACAGATTATTGTAATCTTGAAGAATTGATCAACTATTTACTATTGATGCCGTTCATCAACAATACCAATAAAACAAAGAAATAATGATGTGTGTAGAATAGATTAAGCCATTAATTTATGTAGCCAGTCGCAGCTGGTGTCGGGGCAAGGGGAGGGGGACAAAATTAACAACACCCAAAAAAAAAAAAGAACTTACTGGATGCCCGTCGCATCACAGCTCTTCTGTCTCCACTGCAGCACACGCTCCCAGACTCCCCTGCGGCCAATCCTAATGCTGCTCTCATGTTGCTTGCAGCATGAGATCAGCGTCAGGATTGGCCTGAGTGCCGTGGATTCACGCTCCCAGACAGACTGGGAGCCTGTGCCTGCTGTCTCCAACCCGGCAACGCAGCTCGGGTTGGAGACAGCTCAGAGTGCATGTCGGTTTGGCCGTACTGAGACAGCCGGCCAAACCCACATGTGCACTGATAGCAGTGCACCTACCACTCCTCATCCTTGATGATCATGGATTAGGCCCCACCCCCTCAAGACTCGGCCAAGAAAAATAAAATGATAATAAACCTGCTTTATTGTTTTATTTTTCAAGTTTTGCAGCTGCTGGCAGGGGGGTGACGTTTCTCCGCCATAGCAGGTTGACCTCTTGGTAGGTCGCCCCCCCTCCGCACAGCGCCGCCTGTGCGTCCAGTTCCTGCCGCTGCTGTAGCTGAGGCCCTCCTCCACCCGCAGGCTACCACCTGCGCCTCATCCCTGGTGGCCAGTGGTAGGCCGTAGGTAGGTTCTTGTCTGTGTAGCGTCATTGTTGCTGTTTTTTGCCCTTCCGTTCTGTGCCCCCTTCTGCTGTGATCTGTTTTGCCCTTCCATTTTGTGCCCCCTCTGCTGTGATCTGTTCTGCCCTTCCGTTTTGTGCCCCCTCTGCTGTGATCTGTTTTGCCCTTCCGTTTTGTGCCCCCTCTGCTGTGATCTGTTTTGCCCTTCCGTTGTGTGCCCCCTCTGCTGTGATCTGTTTTGCCCTTCCGTTTTGTGCCCCCTTCTGCTGTGATCTGTCTTGTGCCTGTGCCCCTCTGTGCCCTCTTTGACTTCTGTACCCCCTCGCCACCCCCGTGTTTTGCGCCACTTCCGTTTCCCGCTGCTGCGTCCCCTGCGGCCCCGCCCCCCTCGCTGACCATTCGCTGCTCCTCCCTATATATGGCGGCCGCTGCGCGACGCGTGCAGCGGGCGCGCCTAAGGCAAGCCCGTCTGTGCCCGTCCGCGCCTGGACCGCGCCCAGCGCCAGAACCCCTGGCCCCCGCGCCCGCCCCGAAGACCGCCACCGTTACGACGCCAGCACACTCCACGCTCTCAACTCCGGACGGACCCACACCTGCTTCAAGGCCGCCCCGAAACGCACACATGGTCCCTTCACCTGCCGGAACTGCAGCTACACCAGCCTCAGAACCACCGACCCACCCGCAAAGAAGGACCTCAACCACCTCCGGTGCATCCTACTGAACACCCGCTCCGCACGCAAACACGCTGTCGAGCTCTGGGACCTGCTCGACACATCATCCCCGGACGTCGCCTTCCTGACCGAGACCTGGATGAACGACTCCTCCGCACCCGACATCGCCATAGCAATCCCGGACGGCTACAAGATCACCCGCAGAGACCGCACCAACGGAGTCGGAGGAGGAATCGCCATCGTCCACAAGAACAGCATCAGAGTCTCGACCAGCACCGACGACACTCTCCGCACCGCCGAACACATGCACTTCCAGATCCACACGGACCCCAACACCACTCTCAGAGGCACCCTCGTCTACAGACCCCCCGGACCCCGACCCCAGTTCAGCGACTCCATCGCCGACTTCATGAGCACGCACGCCCTGACCTCCACCGACTACATCCTCCTCGGAGACCTGAACTTTCACCTTGAGAACAACAACGACAGCAACTCCACCACCCTGATCGACAACCTCGCCAACCTCGGACTGAAGCAACTCGTCTCAACGCCGACCCACTCGGCCGGCCACACGCTCAACCCCATCTTCTCCTCCAGCGCCCACGTCTCCTTCAGCCACACCACCGAACTCCTTTGGACCGACCACCGCTGCATCCACTTCTCCTTCCAGAAACCCACCACACATCACCGCCCTCAGCAGATCCCCCGCCGCTGCTGGAGCAAAATCACCGAAGACCAACTACAGGCAAAACTCGCTCTCAGCCCTCCCACCAACCACTCCAACGCCAACGAAGCCCCCCACAACCTCAGACGCTGGATTGACAACTGCGCCAACACCCTCGCCCCACTGAAGAAGCCCTCCCACAGAGACACCAGCAAGAGGGCCAGCTGGTTCACCCCAGAACTCCTAGCCTCCAAGCGAGCCTGCCGGAAACTACAGAAGAAATGGCTCAGTGAAAAGACACCGGACAGCCACGCAGCCCACAAAGACGCCACCCGCAACCATCACCACCTCATCAGGTCCGCCAAGAGGACCTCCTTCACAGACCGCCTCGACAACAGCGCCCACAACAGCAAGGAGCTATTCAACATCGTGAAGGAACTCTCCAACCCCAGCTCCAACACCAACGACATCCCGCCATCGCAAGCCCTGTGCAACTCTCTCGCCACCTTCTTTCACTGCAAAATCACCGACATCCACGACAGCTTCGACTCCCAGACAGCCCCTACGGGCATCGACACACCGGATTCTACACACACCATCAACCACGACCCCCTGCCAGCCTGGACCAACGTGGACATCGACGACACCATCAAGACCAAGAGCACTATCCACTCCGGCTCCCCGTCAGACCCTTTCCCACACCACATCTTCAACAAAGCCAGCAGCTCCATGGCACCCCACCTGCGCGATGTCATCAACCTCTCCTTCGAGACCGCGACCTTCCCAGAGAGCTGGAAACACGCCGAGATCAACGCCCTACTCAAAAAACCCAAGGCGGACCCGAAAGACCTCAAGAACTTCCGGCCCATCTCCCTGCTTACGTTCCCAGCCAAGGTAATCGAGAAGATCGTCAACAAACAGCTAACCCGATACCTCGAAGAAAACAAAATCCTGGACCCATCCCAATCCGGGTTCCGCAGCAACCACAGCACCGAGACTGCCCTCATCGCCGCCACCGACGACATCAGGACCCTGCTGGACAACGGTGAAACAGCGGCCTTCATCCTCCTGGACCTCTCCGCCGCCTTCGATACTGTCTGCCACCGCACACTACGCACACGCCTCCACGACGCAGGGGTATGAGACAAAGCCCTGGACTGGACCACCTCCTTCCTCTCCGGCAGAACCCAGAGCGTACGCCTCCCCCCTTTCCGCTCCGAAGCCTCCAAGATCATCTGCGGCGTACCCCAGGGATCTTCCCTCAGCTCAACACTGTTCAACATCTACATGACCCCGCTCGCACGCATCGCCCGACAGCACGACCTCAACATAATCTCCTACGCCGACGACACCCAACTGATCCTCTCCCTCACCAAGGACCCCCACACCGCCAAATCGAACCTCCACGAAGGAATGAAGGCCGTCGCCGAATGGATGAAGATCAGCCGACTGAAGCTGAACACGGACAAGACGGAGGTCCTCATCCTCTGCCCCAACCCCTCAGCCTGGGACGACTCCTGGTGGCCTACGACACTGGGAGCACCGCCGACACCCACCGACCACGCACGCAACCTGGGAGTCATCCTCGACTCAATGCTATCCATGACCAAGCACGTCAACACAGTCTCCTCCTCCTGCTTCAACACCCTCCGCATGCTTCGCAAGATCTACAGATGGATCCCATCAGACACAAGAAGAACGGTCACCCAGGCCCTCGTCAGTAGCAGACTAGACTACGGAAACGCCCTCTACGCAGGAGCCCCGGCCAAGCTCATCAAACGACTGCAACGCATTCAAAACGCCTCCGCACGCCTGATCCTCGACATACCACGACACAGCCACATCACCCCCCACCTGAGAAACCTGCACTGGCTCCCCGTCAACAAAAGGATCTCCTTCAAACTCTTCATCCACGCACACCAGGCTCTCCACAAGACCGGCCCAGCTTACCTCAACAGACGACTCTCCTTCTACATCCCCACCTGCCAGCTCCGCTCCGCCGACCTCGCACTCGCCACCGTCCCCCGCATCCGAAGAACCACCACCGGCGGCAGATCCTTCTCCCGCCTCACCGCTAAAACCTGGAACTCCCTCCCACTCAACCTACGACAGACCCAAGACCTGCTGACCTTCAGGAGGCTTCTCAAGACCTGGCTGTTCGACCAGTAGCGGCGCCCCCCCCCTCTCCCTAGCGCCTTGAGACCCTCGCGGGTATGTAGTGCGCTCTATAAATCCCATGATTGATTGATTGATTGATTGATAGCAGGGGAGCCGCCACTGTATGTAGGTTACCCAGTGCGGATTTTCCTGATACTGACTGTGCACAGAGAGACTATACCCATTCCGGGGATAGCTTGTTTTTGATGGATTCATTTGTGTTCTTGGACAGAGGACACACCCAGATAGCACACCTATGATAAATTAAGCATACTACACAGGATTAATTTGAATCTTTAAGACAACAGGAGTACAAGTATTAAACCTTTTCTATTCCGCAAATTGTCATTAACTCATAAATTGCTAAGTTGCAGGACAATCGTTGTTAGACTTGGCATCTTTTGGCGTGTTTCCCCTGAGTTTTTGCTTTCTGACCTCCCGGTTTTGACTCTGTTTTGTGCTGGTTTAGTGTTTCTGCGCACTTTACGCACTGCTGATCAGTGGTAAAGTGCAAGTGCTCCTGTAAGAAATGTGTTATGGATTGGTATTTCCATGTTTGGCTATTTGATTTATGTGTCAGTCCCTAGTAACGTGCACTGAGTGTGCCAGGGCCTGTAAATCAAATGCTGCTGGTGGGCTTGCAGCACTGGTTGTGCCACCCACCAAAGCAGCCTGCAAAATGTGTCTCAGGCCTGCCACCGCAGAGCCAAGTGCAGTCTGTGACTGCCATGTCAACTTGGCAAGTGCACCCACTTGCCAGTCCCTAAACCTTCCCTTTTGTACATATTAGTCACCCCTATGGTAGGCCCAAGGTACCCCTGTGGGCAGGGTGCATTGTAGGTAAAGGTAGGGCATGCCCTGGTGTGCGTGGCATGCCCTGGTAGTGAATTACAGCCTCTTTCGTTTTTCACTATTGAAAGGCTACCTGTCCCCCATAGGCCAGAATGGGCAGTTTTGATTATTACATCTTATAATCCTAACTGACTCCGGGAACATGGTAGAAATTTGAGTTTAGTATGCCTGAACTCAGAATGATAAAATACATCTTTTAGTGAAGTTGGTTTTAACATTCTGTGTTTGAAAATACCACTTTTAGAAAGTAGGTATTTTCTTGTCTAACTAGCCAGGCCTGCCTCTGCTAGGTTGTGTATTCCTTGTCTGGAGTTTGAGTGACAGGGCTGGGGGATTCCAGGAGACAGAATGAGTCCGCCCAGTGGTGAATAGAGAGATCTGCATCTAGATGGGAGGGAGGAGTTGCACCTGGGACCTGAATAGGACTGTGCCGGCCCCCACAGTGCTGGCTCCACCCCCTGTGGTGCGTCTGATGTCTCTGCCCTGCACTGTGAAAGAAGAGAAGGAATCATGTCAACAAAGTGCTCCAGGGCTGTGCTTTCCCTCCACAATGCTGGCTCCACCTCCTGTGAGGCGTCTGATGTTTCTGCCCTGCACTGTGAAAGGAAAGAAGGAGTCTTGTCAACAGAGTGCTCCAGAACTGGTTTGGACTAGGCAAAGGCTTCTCTGCCTCCAGAGAACAAAGGAATTTGGGATATAAATATTGGGGCCCTGACCCCATGAATTTAGATCTCGCTGGAATCAAGGAACCTGCCAAGAAGAAGAGCTGGAGAGCTGCTAGGAGGAGTACTGCGCCTTTGCTGAGTTATTGCCTTGTTGGGTTGGCCTGCAGTTGCTGCTTCTGTCTTGGGCAGTGAAAGGACTGGACTGAACTTTCTACTCTTTGTGCTGAGAATCTCCAAGGGCCTGAAACCGAGCTGGCCTCCTGTTAAGAAGTCTCAGGGACTGCAAAGACTTCACAACCCTCTGGGTACCGCTTCTGGAACCGCTGTTTCAGTTGCCACAGAGGAAGGGAACCGCAACCGACTCCGTCAACCGACTCCATCACTGGCCCGGTGTCCTGTTTGCACCGCAGACCGCATCGCCCCGCTTCGCACCGCAACCCTGGTCTCACCGACGACGACGTCCGACGCCATCGAGCCGCTGCTTGCATCGTGACCTGTGGGCACCGCAGTTCGCATCGCATCGCTTCACTGTACCGGCCGGACCAGACCGACGCTGTCGCTGCATCTGGCTCAACCATCGTGACCGCATCGCAGTTGGGGCACCGTTCGCACGCTTTGCGACGCACCGCTCCGACTCGCACCGCTGTCCGACGCCAGCTCCCGCACTCCTGCTTGGTCGCCTGCATCGCAACCTGCCAGCACCGCATCGAGCTCCGTCTCACCCTGCATCGCCCGCCTTGGTCTCACCGACTCCGTCTGCACGACTGTCATCGAGCCGCTGCCTGCACCGCATCCAGAGGACACCGCACCTTGCATCGCTCCGTCTTGCACCGCAACCGCGACGAACGCCGACCGGCTCGTACACTCCATACCAGCCACAACGATAAAGGTACTGTGACCAAGTCTGTGCATGACTCTCCCCGCCCGTATCGACGCGATCGGCCGGAACTGTTGGACTTTGTTTGTTTTCAGCATCGCGGTAGACTCGGACGGAGCTACCGACTCGCACAAACTTTGTTTTTCACGATTTCTGCAAAGAAGAAGTTATCTTGCAACGTATTCATTTTTAAATTATTTGTATTGTGGATTTCTATCGTATTTGGTCTTGTTTTGAGTATATAAAAATATTGGTTATTTTTCTAAACTGGTATGGTGTCCTTTTGTAGTGCTTACACTATATTACTGTTGGTTATGTGCAAATGCTTTACACACTGCCTCTAGAATAAGCCTGACTGCTCGTGCCAAGCTACCAAGGGGGTGAGCAGGGGTTATTTTAGGAGTGTAACTCCCTTATCCTGACTAGGAAGAAGGGTCCCTACTTGGACAGAGGTGCAAGCCCTGGCCAACCAGAGACTCCCATTTCTAACATTGGTCGTCAGCGGTGAGGTTAGGACTTGTGTTTGCACTTGACTTTCAGTGATTGGTGTGCACTACAACCATATTGCAGACCATTACGTACCACATACTGTCTCTTTTTCTTTTGGCCTATTTTTGATCTTGCCAGTTTTCAACTCACTACTTTCATCATGCCTGAATCAACTGCATCATCCGTTGCATCTCTGGAAGTTATCTTTGATGAGGATAGGTTGGAATCCTACGCCGTAAAGGAGCTACGAGCGATTTGTAAAAACCTGAAAGTCCAAATTAAAGGCCTCACAAGGAAGGAGGAGCTACAGAAGGCGCTGAGGGCCTGGGTAGCAGCCAGACATGCCAGTGGGCAGCCTGGTAATCTCAGTGAGGAGGTGGAGGAGCCTATTTCCAGGGTGGATGTGCTTTAGGGTGGGGGGGAACCCGCCAGGTCAGGCAGCAGCAGTCTGTCCCCAGAGGAGCTGGAGGACAGGCGGGAGGCAAGGCAGTTTGAGCTGCAGAAGCTCAGGCTGGAGAGTGAGCGGGAGGAGAAGAGGGAGAAGAGGAGATTGGCCATGGAGGAGAAGAAGATGCTCTTAGAGCATGAGAGAGAACTGAAGGAGCTAGAACTTAGGAGTAAGTCAGGCTCAGATGGTGGGAGCAATTCGTCCAGAAAGGCAGACAGGATTGTGCACATTCCCAAGAATGTAGGCAAGGAGTTCAAGAAGGGGGATGACATACAAAGGTGGTTTCAGGGTTATGAGGCAGCCATACACATGAATGGGGTCCCTGAGGAAAATTGGGGAGCAGGATTGTGGCCACTTTTCCCTGAAGAAGCAAGGGATGCTCTGATAGCTTTGGGTAAGGGGTATCACCTCACCTATGCTGACATGAAGGATGCCCTTCTCACTAAGTATGGCCTTACTCCTGAAAAGTACAGGGATCAGTTCAGGTCCAGTAAGAAGTCTGATGCCAACACTTGGTTGGAATGTGTGGATGTGTTCTGCAGGTCTCTGGATGGCTGGGTAAAGGGCAGTAATGTGACAGATTTTCAGGGGCTCTACAACTTGATTGCATGGGAGCACTTGTCTAAGCTATGTTTTGCAGATCTGCGCCAGCACCTAGTGGATAGTAAGCTAACTGACCCCAGGAAGCTTGCTATGGAGGCGGACCGCTGGGTGAGTACCAGGGTCCACAAGAAAGCGTTTGGGGGAGACTCAGCCAAAGGTGGGCAGGGTCCCCAGCAGAAAAGTGGGGGGGACAAGGGTAAAGCACAGGAGTTCTCTAAAGGGCCCCAAACTAGTACCCAGGGTAAAGGTTCCCAGCCCCCAGGTAAGAAAGCAGTGGTCTCTTCAGGGAAGCCTGCTGAGACCGGCCCCCGCAAGTGTTATGCATGTGACCAGGTAGGCCACATGAGGGGGACCCCAAGTGCCCGAAGGGGCCACAGCCACCCACCGGTGGACAGTCCAAGGTGTTGGCTAGTGTAGCACTTGGGGAGGAGGGGTGCCCACTGGAGGGTGGGGATCCCGCAGAAGTGACCCTTGTCTCACTAGGGGACAGTGAGATGGTCCCAGGAAACCAGGTGCCCCCTAACACAAAGAAATACAGCACCTGGGTGACCATTAATGGGAATAGGGTAGAGGCTCTCAGAGACACTGGAGCCAGTGTGACCTCAGTCCGGTGTCACCTGGTGTCTGAGAAGCAAGTAGTCCCAGGAGCATTCCACCAAGTAGTTGCTGTAGACAACTCAGAGCGCCAATGTATGGTGGCGCAGGTTCCCTTTGAATGGGGGGGGGGGGTCTCAGGTCCCTTGAGGGTGGTTGTGAGCCCTACCATGCCTGTGGATTGTCTGCTAGGAAACGACCTGGAGCAGTCCTTGTGGAAGGATGTTGAGCTCAGGTCTCACTTGGAGATGCTTGGGTTGCCAGAGTGGGCATGCGTGTCCACTCGGTCAATGGCAACCAGGAAGGGTAGTCAAGAGGACTTGGAGCCTGAAACAGTGGCCCAAGTCCCTGCCAAGAGAAAGGGCCGGGGGCGCGGGAAACTGGCCCCTGATGTTCCCTCGGACCGGGAGGAGGCGGACCTTGAGGGGGACGCCCCAGTGCCTACAGGGGAGCAGGTAGCCGAACTGGGAGACATCTCTGAGCTGACCCATTGGCAGCAAGAAGGGGGTCCCACCAGGGAGGAGTTCTGCAGGGAGCAGAAAGAGTGCCCTTCTCTAGAGGGTCTGCGGCGGCAGGCTGCAGACTAGGCAGCTGGTAACCAGTCTGGATCTCACCTGATCTATTGGGAGAATGATCTCCTGTACAGCGAGCCTAAGGTCGCTGAGCCTGGGTCAGCCCGTGTGCTGGTGGTACCCCAGCGCTTCAGGACCTTCCTACTGGGTCTGGCTCATGACGTTCCTTTAGCAGGACATTTGGGGCGGGACAAGACCTTTGACAGGCTTGTCACCCACTTCTTTTGGCCACAAATGAGAAGGCAGTCAGATGGACATTGTAGGTCTTGCCAAACTTGCCAGGCAAGCGGTAAGAGTGGGAGGAGGGTCAAAGCTCCTCTCCACCCCTTTCCAGTTGTTGGAACACCCTTTGAAAGGGTAGGGATGGATATTGTGGGGCCACTGGATCCCAAGACAGCCATGGGCAACAGGTACATCCTGGTCTTGGTGGACCATGCCACCCGGTACCCTGAAGCAATCCCTCTCAGGACAACGATGGCGCCAGTGGTGGGCCGGGCGTTAATGGGGATCTTTTCCCGTGTGGGATTCCCCAGAGAGGTGGTTTCTGACAGAGGGACCAATTTCATATCCAAGTATATGACATCCCTGTGGAAGGAATGTGGTGTAACCTACAAGTTCACCACCCCTTACCACCCCCAAGGTAATGGTCTGGTGGAGAGATTCAACCAGACCTTAAAAGGCATGATAAAGGGGTTGACAGAACCCATGAGGCGTAAGTAGGACGTCCTCTTACCATGCCTACTGTTTGCATACAGGGATGTGCCACAGAAATCTCTAGGGTTCAGCCCCTTTGAGCTTCTCTATGGCCACCCTGTGCGAGGACCTCTCAGTTTGGTGAAGGAAGGCTGGGTGGCAGCTCCCAGGAAATCTCCCCAGGATGTGTTTAGTTACATGCTAACCTTCAGAAACCAGACTGCACGCTTCAGGAAACTCGCTCAGGCGAACCTAGAAGCAAGCCAGGAAGAAATGAAGAAATGGTATGACCAGAATGCCACTCTGGTCGAATTTCAACCTGGGCAGAAAGTGTGGGTGATGGCCCCAGTGGAACCTTGTGCCTTGCAGGACAAGTGGACTGGGCCATTTGAGGTGGTGGAGCGCAAAAGTGACGTCACCTACCTGGTGAATTTGCAGTCTCCAAGGAACCCTTTGAGGGTCCTCCACGTGAACCGCCTCAAGCCCCACTTTGAGAGGTCCGAAGTGAGCATGCTCTTGGCGACAGATGATGGGGTGGAAGAGGAGAGTGAACCTCTCCCTGACCTCCTGTCTACCAAGGAGCAAGACGGGTCAGTAGAAGGAGTGGTCCTCTCCCCTACACTGACCCCAGAGCAGCAGAGCGACTGTCACCAGTTGTTGGGACAGTTTGCCCCACTGTTCTCTCTGACCCCAGGTGTTACTCACTGGTGTACCCATGACGTGGACACCGGTGACAGCCCTCCTGTGAAACACAAGATTTACAGGTTGACTGACCGGGTCAGGGCCAGCATCAAGGAGGAGGTCTCCAAGATGTTGGCGTTAGGGGTGATCGAGCCCTCCAACAGTCCTTGGTCCAGCCCAGTGGTTTTGGTCCCAAAGGCTGCTGCACCCGGTGCCACTCCAGAACTCCGGTTTTGTGCGGACTACCGTGGGCTCAATGCCGTCACCAAGACTGACGCGCACCCCATCCCCAGAGCTGATGAGCTCATTGATCGGTTGGGAGCTGCCAAGTTCCTCAGCACGTTTGATTTGACGTCTGGGTACTGGCAGATTACCTTAACTGATGGGGCCAAGGAGAGGTCAGCATTCTCAACCCCAGAAGGACATTACCAGTTCCGTGTGATGCCCTTTGGGTTGAAGAATGCCCCTGCCACTTTCCAGAGGTTGGTCAACCAGGTGTTGGTTGGACTGGAGGATTTGAGTGCCGCCTACCTGGATGACATTGCTGTGTTCAGTTCCAGCTGGGAAGAACACAGGCAGCACCTTGGAGAAGTGTTGAGGGCTCTGCAGAAGGCAGGCCTCACGATCAAGGCCAGTAAGTGCCAGATCGGGCAGGGTTCTGTGGTGTACTTGGGACACCAGGTAGGAAGCGGCCAGGTGGCGCCCCTACAACCCAAGATTGACACCATTCTGGCTTGGGAGCCCCCAAGACCCAGACAGAGGTGAGAGCCTTTTTAGGTCTCACCGGCTATTACAGGAGATTTGTTAAGGGCTATGGCACCATTGTGACCCCCTTAACGGAGCTGACTTCCAAGAAGCAGCCCAGGAAGGTGATCTGGACTGAGTCCTGCCAGAAGGCCTTTGATGCCCTGAAGGCTGCCATGTGCACGGCGCCCGTGCTCAAGGCACCCGACTTCTCCAAGGAATTCATCGTGCAGACTGACGCTTCAGAGCATGGTGTGGGAGCGGTGCTCTCACAACTGAACGAAGAGGGCCTAGACCAGCCTGTAGTCTTCCTTAGCAGGAGACTACTCCCCAGGGAACAGAGGTGGAGTGCCATAGAAAGGGAAGCTTTCGCTGTGGTCTGGGCACTGAAGAAGTTGAGACCATACCTGTTTGGGACTCACTTCCGGGTTCAGACAGACCACAGGCCCCTCAGATGGTTGATGCAAATGAGGGGTGAGAATCCAAAACTGTTGAGGTGGTCCATCTCCCTACAGGGAATGGACTTTACGGCGGAACACCGCCCTGGTACAGAACACGCCAACGCAGATGGTCTGTCCAGGTTCTTCCGCCTTAGTGAAGAGAACTCCCATAAGGTTGGGTAGTTCTCCCTACTTTCAGCTGGAGGGGACATGTGTTAGACTTGGCATCTTTTGGCGTGTTTCCCCTGAGTTTTTGCTTTCTGACCTCCCGGTTTTGACTCTGTTTTGTGCTGGTTTAGTGTTTCTGCGCACTTTACGCACTGCTGATCAGTGGTAAAGTGCAAGTGCTCCTGTAAGAAATGTGTTATGGATTGGTATTTCCATGTTTGGCTATTTGATTTATGTGTCAGTCCCTAGTAACGTGCACTGAGTGTGCCAGGGCCTGTAAATCAAATGCTGCTGGTGGGCTTGCAGCACTGGTTGTGCCACCCACCAAAGCAGCCTGCAAAATGTGTCTCAGGCCTGCCACCGCAGAGCCTGTGTGCAGTCTGTGACTGCCATGTCGACTTGGCAAGTGCACCCACTTGCCAGTCCCTAAACCTTCCCTTTTGTACATATTAGTCACCCCTATGGTAGGCCCAAGGTACTCCTGTGGGCAGGGTGCATTGTAGGTAAGGTAGGGCATGCCCTGGTGTGCGTGGCATGCCCTGGTAGTGAATTACAGCCTCTTTCGTTTTCACTATTGAAAGGCTACCTGTCCCCCATAGGCCAGAATGGGCAGTTTTGATTATTACATCTTATAATCCTAACTGACTCCGGGAACATGGTAGAAATTTGAGTTTAGTATGCCTGAACTCAGAATGATAAAATACATCTTTTAGTGAAGTTGGTTTTAACATTCTGTGTTTGAAAATACCACTTTTAGAAAGTAGGTATTTTCTTGTCTAACTATCCAGGCCTGCCTCTGCTAGGTTGTGTATTCCTTGTCTGGAGTTTGAGTGACAGGGCTGGGGCATTCCAGGAGACAGAATGAGTCCGCCCAGTGGTGAATAGAGAGATCTGCATCTAGATGGGAGGGAGGAGTTGCACCTGGGACCTGAATAGGACTGTGCCGGCCCCCACAGTGCTGGCTCCACCCCCTGTGGTGCGTCTGATGTCTCTGCCCTGCACTGTGAAAGAAGAGAAGGAATCATGTCAACAAAATGCTCCAGGGCTGTGCTTTCCCTCCACAATGCTGACTCCACCTCCTGTGGGGCGTCTGATGTTTCTGCCCTGCACTGTGAAAGGAAAGAAGGAGTCTTGTCAACAGAGTGCTCCAGAACTGGTTTGGACTAGGCAAAGGCTTCTCTGCCTCCAGAGAACAAAGGAATTTGGGATATAAATATTGGGGCCCTGACCCCATGAATTTAGATCTCGCTGGAATCAAGGAACCTGCCAAGAAGAAGAGCTGGAGAGCTGCTAGGAGGAGTACTGCCCCTTTGCTGAGTTATTGCCTTGTTGGGTTGGCCTGCAGTTGCTGCTTCTGTCTTGGGCAGTGAAAGGACTGGACTGAACTTTCTACTCTTTGTGCTGAGAATCTCCAAGGGCCTGAAACCGAGCTGGCCTCCTGTTAAGAAGTCTCAGGGACTGCAAAGACTTCACAACCCTCTGGGTACCGCTTCTGGAACCGCTGTTTCAGTTGCCACAGAGGAAGGGAACCACAACCGACTCCGTCAACCGACTCCATCACTGGCCCGGTGTCCTGTTTGCACCGCAGACCGCATCGCCCCGCTTCGCACCGCAACCCTCGTCTCACCGACGACGACGTCCGACGCCATCGAGCCGCTGCTTGCATTGTGACCTGTGGGCACCGCAGTTCGCATCCCATCGCTTCACTGTACCGGCCGGAGCAGACCGACGCTGTCGCTGCATCTGGCTCAACCATCGTGACTGCATCGCAGTTGGGGCACCGCTCGCACGCTTCGCGACGCACCGACTCGCACCGCTGTCCGACGCCAGCTCCCGCACTCCGGCTTGGTCGCCTGCATCGCAACCTGCCAGCACCGCATCGAGCACCGTCTCACCCTGCATCGCCCGCCTTGGTCTCACCGACTCCGTCTGCACGACTGTCATCGAGCCGCTGCCTGCACCGCATCGAGAGGACACCGCACCTTGCATCGCTCCGTCTTGCACCGCAACCGCGACGAACGCCGACCGGCTCGTACACTCCGTACCAGCCACAACGATAAAGGTACTGTGACCAAGTCTGTGCACGACTCTGCCGGCCCGTATCGACGCGGTCGGCTGGAACTGTTGGACTTTGTTTGTTTTCAGCATCGCGGTAGACTCGGACGGAGCTACCGACTCGCACGAACTTTGTTTTTCACGATTTCTGCAAAGAAGAAGTTATCTTGCAACGTATTCATTTTTAAAGTATTTGTATTGTGGATTTCTTTCGTATTTGGTCTTGTCTTGAGTATATAAAAACATTGGTTATTTTTCTAAACTGGTGTGGTGTCCTTTTGTAGTGCTTACACTATATTACTGTTGGTTATGTGCAAATGCTTTACACACTGCCTCTAGAATAAGCCTGACTGCTCGTGCCAAGCTACCAAGGGGGTGAGCAGGGGTTATTTTAGGAGTGTAACTCCCTTATCCTGACTAGGAAGAAGGGTCCCTACTTGGACAGAGGTGCAAGCCCTGGCCAACCAGAGACTCCCATTTCTAACAATCGTGCATGGTACCAACCGCTTATTTCCTTCTTCGCTATAGTTTCGTTCTTTAATTTTTTTTCGAACTCCCAAAGACTCTTAGTCTCATGCCTATTCGCCTCCCCCCAGCACTTCAACTGAAGAAATTTAAACCGAGACAGGGATCCCCCTGTCTTGCTCGATAATACTTCCCATGGGACCACTTCATCCATCCGAGGAGGAAAAAATCAAAGCCCCCTACGAAATATGGGACGAAGTTATGCAGATTCCTGAGCCACAAAAATTATGGCAGCTTTCTTTCAAGTTGCTTTACAAAACGGTTAAACCATCGAATTTGAAGAGGAATCACTTCTTTACGGCAAATAGACTTTACTGGACTCCACAAAAATTAGCAAAGTTTGTAATTGTTACCCCCCCAAATGTCGCAGGTGTGGAGCATTGAGCGCTAATGATAAGCACATGTTTTTTGAATATCCTCAGTTAGAGGAGTATTGGTTTGAGGTGGAAAAGATAATCAACGAAATTTTTCATACAAATATCAAAGTTAGCCTCTTATTGATAATGCTGGGGGTGGAAGATAAACCATGTAGTGCTATTACAGGGGATAAACAGTCTTTGCTATTTTATCTAATTCTTCTCGCTAGGCGGGAAATTTGTAAAAAATGGATTGAACCCACCCCACCACAAGGGTTGGACTGGTTACAAGCAGTAAGAAGAACGGCAAAAATGGATACTGCCCTGGAGTCCAATATATATTCTAAGATTTGGGTGGCCTTCCAGGACTGGAATGGTTTTATAAGTGTGTAACCCCATCTGTCCAATGATTACACCTGCGTGGGCTGTGCTGCCAGGATACTGGAAGGGGCACGAGCGCAGGAACTATTGAAATATCGCAAAAGCCTGGGAAGGAATAGATTGGTTGACTGGCTGTTATTTGCATATAATGGTGGTATGAGGACAAAAAAAATAAAAAAATATTGCAGGACAATCTAAAAATGATGTTATTTTTAGCCATCAATCGTCCAAGATGGACATTAATGTACTCACACAATCTTAACATCCTGTCACATACACCAGTAGACCCTCGAAGATGAAACTGGAGATTATTGGAAGGAAAACTGGTATTTCTGGAAAAAAATTCAATTGAGGTCATTCAGTAAAAAATGCAATTTCGAAGTTTGCAGACGAAAGCTGTGGCTTTGTATTAGGTGTTTGGAATTAAAAAATTAAGGGGGGGCAGCTTAACGTGGTGCTCCGAGCACTCTGCAAACAAAATATGGCCTTCCACTAACTGCCCAAGAGCAGCCACTGATCCAAGAATGCCGTCCACTGTATTATGCCAGAAAAAGCACAAACATATTAAACAAGGGGTAGAACCATTAAAACTCCTGGTTCGCACCTGGAATAAACTAGGTCCATCTTTGAGGCGTCATCCACTCTACCAAGTTTTAAAAAAAAAGAAAAACTAAAATAACTGTTTAAGTATGCCTTTTTAGTAAACACCTCTCCCTGAACATGACGAATTCCACACCGAAGGCCCCGGATCCCACCCACCACAAAAGATTGTATACAATAACAACATCTCAAATCTTTTCCCCTATGATGTTTTGACTGTCCGTTATCCCACTCGTGTAATCTACTATTTGTGGAACTCAAGCGACTAAGCCCACTTCTTGAGAATCACAAAACTCTAAAGGTTCTCCTCGTGTATCAACGTGTCCAGCACAATACAAAACGCATTAAAAATATAAAATAATCATACTAAGGAAGGTCGGGTTCGTATAAAGAACGTAGTAAATTACGTGCAATCTTTCCAAGCCAAGCTCTAGTAAATGTGCCGATTGATCACGAAGGTGGTAGTGTTTTTAAGCTGCGAAGACAAGACATTTGCTCATTTCGAAATATTTTTCTAAAATGTACTATTGCCAGGTCCTGACATTTGGTCGTAAATAAGATGACAACCTGTCAACTACTTACACGGACAGTCCGTAAATTCAGCCCAATGCCCGTTGTCCTTTGTTGATGTTTAAACGGATGTAATTTGTCTGTAATGTTAGCACTTCCGGGTCGTATACCAACCAATCCCACTGCTGAACATTTCGGGGACTCGCATGAGAGTAAATGTGTAAGGGTACCTAGTATTGGAGACTTGGCGCCATTTGAGAGGATCCTAATAAACTGCACAGATTGCCGAACTTTGTATTGGTTGTGGGGGTCTGCACATGCCGTAGTCTGAGCCGTCCTCTGACTGACTGCGGGGTCGGGGGGGACCGTAGTGCAGTCGCGTTGGTGTTTCTCTTAGTTTGGAATACGCTGTTCTTGGTTGAACTGAGGGAATGATGTTAAATTGAGCCAGTTGTGTACCGGTCGGTGATACCCTCTTTCGGTCTTGGACCTCTTTTCTCCTTGGCTCTAAATGGGATGGCCTAGAGGGGGAGTGCATCTCGGAGCAGGGCTGACCGCACTTGGTCATAGTGACACGTGTGGACCCGGTCACGGTGGCGATTGGCGTTGCGGAGTATTTGGTATCTCACAGATAATGTGTTTCCCCTGCGCTTCGACTAGCTTAAAAGTATTGATGAAGCCAATAGTTCTCTCGCATCCGATATTATTGACTTTGGCAATGATTTCTAGCTATTCTCTACGGCACCATGCGCTAATGCGCTTTTATTTATAAAAAAAAAAAAAATCAGGAGAGTGGGTTGGTTGATGACTACTGTTGGAATTGGAAAAGCTTTACTCTTTGAACCTATAAATTGAGGGTCAAGGTGTGGCGACAAAAAGGGAGTAGAGTCACGAGGGGCGGAGTAATGAAAAGCAGCCTCACAGTCAAATTACACGTTTAATTTTTTTAAAAACTCTTCCGCAAAGGAATGTGTAACGGGGAGAAACTTGACACTACATTTGTTCTGACTTGATTGGTTGCAAAGGCTACATTTTAAGATAAGCTAAGGCACCAGTTTCAGAGAGCTTTGTGTGCCCAGTAAATCTCGGGGAATAATAATTAATTGTAAAATAACTTCAGGGGTTAATGCACTTGCTTGACATATTTTATCTAGTCACAGCTTTGACTCAAAAAGTAGCATAGAGTGTTATTGTGTCTCTTGCAAAGCACACCATGTGTCATGTTGATGACAGTTTTTGGTTTATGTAGATAGATAAGCGTGTTACTGCTTTTGACACAGGAAGGCTTGTATTACTTGTAGTTCATAAATTGAAATTCTTCTAATATAGCACAGTGAGCTATGAGCCGGCATCAGGGGCTCGTATATAAAATGCAAGGCATGGGTTTAGAACCTTATTGTTTTTCTGAATCTGTTGTTATTCCAAGTCTGTTTAAAAATAGTTTCTTTTGGTATTAATAAAATCCTCGCAGTATAGACATCCCCCAAGGACAACGTTACATTTTAAATCCTGACTGTTTCTAACGGTCATGCACTCTTCACATGTAATCCCTACCAGTAAAGATGTGACTCATACACCTTGAAACACTCATTGTTTTATGCAACATCCTGTACACTGATTTCCAGACTTGTATGATTATTATCGGTATATAATGTGTGCTACATGCAAAGCGCTTTGACACCCACTTGGGATGAGTAGTGCTATAAAAGAATTAACTCAAATAAATTAGTAAGCTCTTTTTAAGTTGTTGTTTATGTAAATATTCATACAGAATGATACATCTGACGTTCTTACAATGCATGCATCTCTCTTATATACAGAAATTGAACAAAGTCAAAAGTTCTAAATCATAGTTTGTCTTAAGTATTTGTGAAGTTATAAGCTGCGGGCTTTGTTTCCCTCCATTGCATTGTATTGGCATCTAAGTGTTAGGCTCCTGGTGGCTCCCAGCCAAGATTATACTTGAACAAAAGGAGGGTTGATGGACCCTTAATTTCGTCCTTTGTTTTGGGCCCAGCTGGAATCTGAAATGAGTGTCCCCTCGCTGCCTGCATTTTGTTACTCCGAACAGAAAGCAAACAGTATGCGGGCACTTTTGAATGTCCCGGTCTCGGAAAATTACACTGGAGCCAACTCAGCAAATTTCACTAGAGCCAGACTGCTCAATAGTAGTTGACCGATCTGGCTGGATCCTCTTTCATTCCTGCACTGGTGATGAGGCAACACAGGGAGGGTGGGAGAGAAGAACAGAGGTCAAGGGAGAGGACATGCTCAGACAATAGGGAAGCACACTGACAATGGAGGGTGAGCAGGAGGGGCTGTGGAATCAAGCTGACAATGGGGGAAGGGCTGCAGTAGCAATTGGAAAACAGGATGGGTGGGAGGAGTTAAGAAAGCAACTGGAGGGTGGAAGGGGCTGGAGGTGCAAACAAAAGTGGGTGGTGGGGAAGCAAGAATGGCAAGGATAGGTGGGCGGGAAGGAAGCAAGCGTAGACAGGGCAAGAAAGAGGAACACAGAAGAGGGAAAAATACTTGAGGAAGACAGCTGGAATACACACATAGTCTTGTAGATTGCTCAACCAAAGAAAGTGCCTGTAAAGGGAGCAATGAAATGACACACGTAATGGGTCCAAGCTCCAGGGGGCGGACAAACACAGAAGAGTTAGGAAAGCCTATGTAAGCTAGTGAATAAGAAGCAAGCGAATGGGAGTGACAATGAAGCCAAACAAGGGGCAAGCATTAAGTCCACATGTATCACACTGTATATGCACTATTGGACAACTGCACTTTAGCTGTGCCCACTCAAGAAGAGGCATAACGAAGTAGGCAATTTCTCAGCTTGGTATGCCCATCTCTTTCTTGATCGAGCCACTCAGTCAGGGTCTCTGTAAAGTGCTGAATTGATTCAGTTTGTTTTTGTTGCTCTCAGCTTGACTACTTGCATTGTCAGTGTCATGGCACAGGCTCATAAATATAGATAAGGAAAGTAAAATATACGAAAATAATGTAGTGACAAAACATACAGTAAGTGATAGTACAGACTGCTGGGAACAATTGTGTGCTAGATCGTGTTGATGACCTTTTGGTTGAGTGCGAGGAGATACTAACCCCTTCCAGGATTGCTCTAGTTCGCACATCAGAGGTCATTCCGATTGGCTCTAAATCCAAGGCCCACAAACATATTCCTTCAATGTTTAAGAAGCCTATCACACGTAGCACAAAACAGACCCAACCAACCTCTAATGTTACCGCCACGGATGTTGAGAACGAGTCCAATCACCCAGTAATGCTCAAAATTCAAACAGTTTCCGACATTCGGGCTACTAAACTTATACTGAGTAATAGGTTCTTACCACTATTGGTCCTAAGTAACGACCAAGAGGGCAGCAGTGTATCTGACAGATCGGGGAGGGGGGTGGAAGACCCGATAGGAGGGGGGGGGAGAAAGGGGGGTGGACAATAGGTGAAGATAATAATGACAGACAAATTGAAGGCTCATCACAGACTAACCTATCTATTTTCAAAACCATTACTGATCTAAGGTCTGAAGTTAGCTTGCTGAAATCAACAATCAAAGACCTTACTGATCAGGTTATTCTACTCGTAGTTAGTAGTGCGAGTAGAATTCAGCCCCCCCTCCCCGCCTTGCAGGCGCTGTGCCACTTCATTTCCCCTAGCACATACAATCTCAACTCAAACTCCTATGAGCATTGTTCCTGTCATCTCCAAGCCAAATCCCATTGCTGCATCCAGGCAAAATGACCCTCTTGGGCCAAATGGAATCAATCTTCAACCCAGGCAGGGCTCACCCCCAAAATGGGGCTCCCCGCCTAATTTCGAACAGCTGCACAGACCTCATAGCAATGCTTATTCACGTAATAATACAAAATGGCAGTGTATACGCCCCATCTCACTCCCTAAATCCATCTTTATGACCAATGTCCCTAAACTCTCGCCAAACCAAAAATATGAAGGGGAAGAGTCGCTCATAAATAAATTTGTAAATTGGACTCGTCATTTGAGGGGATGCCGCTCAGTAATTAGAGACAACATTATAGGAGCCAGAAGGCTCACCTGCCTCAGCAACCATATGGATAGCATTGAAGAGTGCTTGGCTGATGAGACGGTGGCCCATAATTTGATAGTCTCTTAATCAGTCGAGGGAGAGAGAAGAAGCTGAGATCCATTCGGCTTCCAGGCAATAAGTATTTTATCAAAGGGGAATGGATCACTTGTCCTGTAGTGTTACCAGGGTCTTCGGTACTGGCCGTCTTGTAAAAAACCCTCATTCACGCACAGTGGAACTGGGCGGTATATCTTGATTATCCGCTTTTGTAACTACGTGAAAAGCATCATCATGGGGTCTAATCGTATGCTTTCCTCCACCTGGAGGGAGACCAACTGGTGATCACAGTAGTGATCAGAAATGAAAGAAAAGTGAGTTTAAAATTACCTCCATCTTTCCAGCATGAGTCTTTATTCTATTGGAGATGGGGCAAGGTTAAAAATAGAAGGTGGTGCGTATCTAGAAGGGCTACTGTTCTATAGCACCTATTGTGAATACATGAGTGGTCGACATGTTTCAGCCCTAACGGTGCCCTGTTGGGTCGGAGGGCTTTCTTCAGGACCAGGTTATGGCACGTAAGTGATTTGGGCCATGCGTGCACTTACCCTTGCACTTACCCTTCTTCACAGTGAGCTATTGCGTCACTTGGTGGTTATTGGTCTATAGTACCTATAACTGGAGAAAGGAAAAGGAAAAAGACCATGACAACAGAATATGATATCAATTATACACATTTGTTGATCTATTGCGATCCATGTCTGTCATCAAAGATGCTCATATTGAGTAGTTAATTTACTACACAAAGCGTTATGTGCAGGAAGAGAGAGACACAAATCATAATACATTAGGATTAACAGTGAGGCAAATTTTCGCATGAGGACATTGTGGTGAGCTGTGCAGCAGAATGGGCGCTAACTTCTAAAGAGTTTTTGCGACCTCAAACGTAGGACCACTGTTTTAGTGAGTTACACAATCTGGGGAAATGCCTACGTGAGTTCTGTCACGTATCTGTGTAAAACTGGAGTTGTAAAAGTTAAATGGTAAATAGCGCGGCGCTACTGCAAGTGTGGCTGCTGTTCTGCCAACTAAATCTTATAAGAGTTGAAAATTAGTGTGTCGCCGTTGCGGCGCTGGTGTTGGCGTGGTGGTGTGCCAATTGAAAAGCAGTAATAGTGTACCTTCGTTAGGAGGTAACAGCTTAGTTATGAGCCTGTCATGATTTTACGGTATTCATGCTCGTATATTCTCAGCCTGTAGTGTAGCTCCTATTTCCCTAATAGGCTCTGCGCATTGGAATAATATCCCCTATAGGTTTGACATAGGACTAAGGTCAGTATGTCCCTATCGAGTATATTAAACTTAATTACTTGTGCCAGCTAGCTCAGAGGCCACTAGAAACTCCTTGACAAACAAGAAGGGAGTAGTTTCTGGCAGCCGCAAAACATGACCACTTTGTTTCCCTTTAGAATCAGAACGTGTCCCAGAGTCGTGGAAACAATAGATAACTATTTCACTCAGCTCACTCGTGCATACTTAGTTTTCCTCAAAGTTACACGGAAAGAACAGACGGGCGTTTCAATAAAAGGTTTATTGAACAGTCTTATTTCTTGTGTAAGTAATATGAGTTGTTACGATCACAAGACAGTATGCAAGATAAATAATGTACAGAGTAAGCAGTAGAAATAAATAATACTGTGCTAGCATGATCTTTAGCAGATATTCATTCACATAAATAACACAGACTAAAAATGCGAGTACTCATACAATGCGTTTCTAAGCTAGTTCTACCCCAATGTTCCTAACCTAACCTAAGTGTAGGGAGAGGTATGAAGTAGGTGAAGTATTCCTTACTATGGTATACTAAGAGTGTGTTATGCCTAGTATGCCAAGAGTCCCTCTAGGTTCTAGTCAGCTCCATACCTTGAGAATGAGAGAGGTAGGAATCTCTTGCCAGACTCGAACTCCAACACCCCGCAAGGGAAGTCAGATCACTGGAAGCTGTATTCTCTGCGTGCAGGGATGACAGCGTCTTCTCAGTGCGTCGGGCCGGGAAACGGGCTCCTCTGAAGTCGAGGTCTCCTCTAGTTTACAAGGGCTAGGGAAGGTATATTTAAACCTGAGAGGTACCTCAGAATGTTAGCATTGACGTGGATCGGACAGCGGAAGACGTCATGAATGAACCCCTAAGGTATAACGGTTCATGCATAATAGATGAGTCCTTGAAGAAATCAATAGTCCTGTGCTAGGGAAACTCCCGAAGCCTAAGGGTCTGTTCTTCAAGAACTCGTTGTGACGTTAGGGTGGACGGATGTCGGAGACCATGCCTGTATTTGGAGTGCAAGGTTTAATGCCTAAATAAGGACTGGGGTTTTATGCCTATATAAGGGCAGGGCGAAATGTGCCTATATAAGGACATGATACAGGAAAACCTATATACGGACACCCTAAGAGGAATACAACACCGCTCCACTTTCGTGTGTACGATAATACTAAAATGCTAAACATTTAAAAATGCTAAACATTAAATGGAGTACCGCATATTGCTAAAATATTTCTTAAAACCATTTAAAAGGCATTTAAAAAAAAAACCTATTAGAATGCAAAAGGTACTGTACATTTTAAGCATTGCTTTTCATTTCAGGCATATATTTTAAAATAAAATGCAATTTGAATGAAAATAAGCAGTAATATATACATGTGACACACAAAAAAAAATGATCGATAAGTTTGTTCAAAATCAAAGTCTTTCCATGTCATGGAAATTAATAAACTTTTTTAGACACACAAGATGACTAAGTGTCTGTGGAAGTACCGCGAAGTCTGTACTATAAGGCTAGTTCTACTTCAAGCAGATTGAATTGCCATTTTAGTTCGAAAAATGGGAAAAAGTTCAATTTGGGATGAGTTCCAAGTTTTTGAAATATGAAGGCCAAATTGTTACTGCATCTCTGGAACACTGTGGGCTGAATCAGAGTCAGTTTTACGGGTCTGGTGTAAACATGAGATCATCTATTTCTGTAGACAAAATATCGTCCACTGAAGTTGGTGTCAGTTGGAACACCTCGTGTAGTAGATTAATTGCACAGAGATGTGAAGCATCGCTTTCAGCATAGGATGCCGCAGCAATGGTCGTGTCCGTTGTTACCTGTGTGCCTGCAGATCTTTCTCGTACCTCAGCAGCTGCCGGAAGCGTCTGTGAGATCTCAATGAACGCTGTCATCAGGATTGGTAGCCTCTGGGGACAACACAAAGCATGGGCCGTTATCGGGACCAGCAGAGTATCGACAACCGTTGGCGTTGCTGATGGATATGTTAGACAGGTGTCTAACACGCATTCTTCACCGCATAGCAGGCATCGTAGGACAGGTAAGATGCAATCTTGCCAGATTGGTCTGAATGACAGGAACCACGTGGTATTAAGGTCCCGTAGACGAGTCAACGCCCAAAAGCTGTACTATTCGCTCACGGCACTTTCGTTCAAGGAGAGCTTTCTCCATTTCGCTCGGAGTGATGTCTGCGGATAGGCTGGCCATAGCGTAATAGCAGGAAGAGAAATAGAATTCCGGCAACAAGTGCTAGAATTAATGGTATGCCACCAAACACCGAATGTGCAAAGTTCGGGATGATTCCGAGTATTGCCTGAAAAGGTGCTAACAGACCGGAGCAGATGCTCTTAAATACATGTACAATTCCGGTTGTATCAGACATGTTACAGATACGTCCTATCATTTCTACGAAATGTATAGGGCAGTTTGTACGTATTAAAGTCTGTATCTCAGCCGAAGTCCTTGCTACTTGTAGATCATAGGTTTCTTTGGCCGAGGTCAAAGGCACTGTTTGCTGTAAAAGCATGGCTTTCATTCTGCTCAAAGTATCAAATCTTATAAAACAGACGTTCAGCGAAGGCCACAAAGGCGACTCGCTGATTGTGTCTATTGGGGCAAACAATACTTGCATACAGCAAGTGACCCTGGAGTTGACCGTTACTAGATATGGGATGCCTGGCAACATACCGCAGCAACTCTGATCATTCAACATGAGGTAACTCCCATTAGAAAGTTGTCCAAACGTTGGATTAATCACAGCAGCTGGTGTACCCTGCTGATGGCAAGACAAATTTGCCACAGAACGATTGCAAGCCCCGTGTAAAGAAATGTCCTGACATATAAGTGAACCGCTCAGTGCACTTTTACAGTGTGTACCGCTCAAAAACACTTCACGATCCCCACTCCAACATCTATATGTATATGGTAAATTCCAAGATGTCTTAATGTATTCCTTACCCAACCTTTCATATTTGCCTGCTTGCATTTGTCTGAGGCAATACTGAAACTGAAAAGTAGTCACAGGTAATGTTATTTTGCCATGAATGAGCCATTCTGTTGCTGGTTTTTCTGCCACTGTGAATGGTAATTTCTCCAGTTTTTCAATGCTCAGCACTGTATACTTTGCTCCTCTTTGTGCCAGTTCGATCTGTTTATCAGTTAGATTGTATTCTGAAAACAGAGCTGACGTGTTGATGAAACGCCAAGGCACATAGCCCGCACGCAAAGATTGCAGCGTCCAGCTTAATAACACAATAGAACGTAATTGAGATTGGCCTTGCTGTAACATCGCCAAATCTTGTTCTAGTATGTCGATAGCAGAGGATACAATGCCATCCAATGAATATATTCTGGAGGACAAAGTTGTTAACCCATTGTCGACCACAGAGAGGGTTTTCTCTAAATTAATACGATCAAGTTCACGTATTCGTTCTGCGGCCTCCATCTGTGACACTTTCCATGCTTCATTATAGGCAGCGTAAATGCCGGCATATATGAAACGTTTTTGACGCAGTTTTCTTGGTCCAAGCAAGAATTCCCTAAGGTCTGCGTCTTCTTTAAGTAAGGATAAGTGTTGTTTCACATCCTGTAGTGTAGATTTCTGAAGCCAATCGAGGCATAATTTACCTACACTGTATGTTGTTACTACCCCCGGATGCTGTCTTTGGACGTATCTTGGGTCTGGCCTATGAATAGTAAAGCCCTGAGTTTTATTCAGGAATCTTTCCTGACAGTTGTTCGTGTCTGTGGGCCAGATCAACCATTTTTCCCAATCAGGATTAGATCTGTTGAGTTGTAGTATATTGTCAACTGTCACCGCTGCCTGTGTATTATTATCACTGGCAGGTGTTGGTACAGAAGGTGTCTTCATCTCTTTTATCTTGGCTAGTCCGAGACAAGATGTTTGTTGGACAGTTTCATTCAAAAACATTATTTGTTCAGGGATGATACAGGCCCTAAATAAAGCTTGCATCCCCTGCACTTGCCAATCTTTAGTACCCCACACAGTTTTTGTTTCTATTGTGTCTTTCCATAAGTTGAAACCCTGTCTAGACAGTTGGGCAATAAATGTTGCAGAGTAAATCTGTTTTGAATTAGTTAACATAATTTTCAGTCCTGTTTTGTTTACATTTTTATAGTAAAACGTTTCTGGATCAGATGTATTGTAACCTGAAAAATATGGAAACTTGTTAGCAAATGTTTTTGAACTACCGTGTGGTGGTGTAGGACAATGCTCCCATTGGTTAAACATAAACACATTTCTAGGGTATGCAGATTTATGCAAATAATGATGACCATAGTGGTTATAACAATATAGTTGTTCATAGTCTGATGAACCCTCTAAATATTCATTTTTAGAAAATGCAGCAGATTTTTCTAGGTCAAACATTATGTCATTAACAGTCTCAAAGTCCCAATCATCAGAGTAGGTACTGGACGAAATTAGATCACTTAGTGAAATTTTAAATAAATGTGGAATGTTCAATTTTTCCGTCGGACCAAAGATATCAAAATCTGTTTTGTCCCACACTATACCATCCTGTATAGGAACAGCTGTGATGTTCACTGTCGACAAGTCTCTTGCTTCACAATGGGAAGATTTATGAGGTTTCAAAAGTACGTTCACGTCTTTTCCTTCAGTATTCACATGGATGTATCTTCCACTTATAAGCACGCTCACAGTTGTAACCAAAGCTAGCCAGAGCAGGAAAACAAATAGTCCAGATGTAATCCAGAGTTCAATCCATGGAGAAACCAAATAAGTCTTTTTCAGAAAGTGAAGAAAGTCTTGTACTTGCTGCTTGAATTTCAAAGATGCTGGCGTCGTTTCAGGTTCACTCGGATCTTCTGAGTACGTATCAAAGTTAATGAAATAGCCAGAAGCAGTTCTGTCAATTGTTGGAATTGCATCAGGATTTGTCGAAATCGCTGGAACCAGTTGATCACTTGCTACATTGGTGTAGACAGGTGTATTTGGACGAACTGTTACTTGGTTTTCAAGAGGGATGAGTTCCATAGCATTGTTGCTTAGTGCTTCATCTGTTACTGCTGAATTCCCAATTGTTATTAGTCTTTCAGTCTGAACCTCTTGGATAGTAGCGAGAGGAGTGTGTCTGCTACTGGGTCGGAGTCCACGAGGCCTACTATTTAGTTTTGGCCACATTCTGTGGTTTGATGAGGTCGATGGACACAAATCTTTTCTCCTTTCTTCCAGCAAGGGGCGGCAGAAGTACTGTTCTTGTTCCTTGAACTGCTAGGACAGGTACTGGTTGTCTGTAAGAAGGTCCAAATTCCTTCTTGTCCGCAATCTTTTCTCTGACTAGATCCCCAACTTTTGGAATCCAGACAGGCCTTGCTGGGACCGCCGGTTTTACCCCAGTGGTGGTTGGCTGTAGGAATACGTTGCTTTGTTTCGTTCTTAACTCATTCAGTTCCTGTAAAACAGCCAAATGATCTTTGATATCAAACGTTTTATTTTCCACCACTGTGCCTATGTCATCGAGATCTGGTACCCACATTCTTGTCCCAAATAGGACCTCATATGGAGTGACCCCCCCTAGAGAACTTCTTGGCAGGTTATTTAATGAGCGCTGGACCCCATAAAGATGTTTGACCCACCCGTCACCCGAACCTAATACCCTAGCTGTTATCGACTGCTTTATGTCCCGGTTTTTCCTTTCCACAACCGAATTTCCCTCAGGATGGAATGGAGAGGAGTACCGCAATGCAACGCCCAGACTGGCCATGGCTTCTTTGTAAGCCCGAGAGCTAAACGCAGGGCCCTGGTCAGAATGTAGCGTGCCTATTGCGTATGTGCCGATAAAGACTCACAAATCTTTTATAACAGTTCGAGCGTCAGCCGAGCACTGAGGCCATATCCATAGGAACCTTGATTCAGTATTTGTGGGATTGCATTTGTCCAGAAGGACGCATGCGCCTAGATAGTCTAATGCTGTCTAACAGTGGTGTCTGTACTGGGCAGCTACATTTGTAGCATGGTGTCTGGTTGCTTTCCCGCTGTAATTTACAGTCTATGCAGTTATTGATGAAGATGTGTATTTCTGTATTCATCCCAGGCCACCAGTACATCTCTTTTAATGTCAAAATTGTTTTAGAGATCCCTTGATGAGACAGACCCTCCCCCAAATGTGCCTCATAAATCAAAGCTGCTCTTCGTTCCATGTTTGGAATTACCCTATCCCCCACTCCAGGGATTCGAGCAAAAGGAACGTTGTTCGCATCAATTACATAAGAGTACTTGAGTGGAAACTTTTTGGTAACGCTGCACTGCTGCCCTTGCTTGAAGCATTGACAGCCAACATTATCTCACCGTCTATTTTTGTTTTTGAACGAGTGATCGCAGCTACGGAAGCCGTCTGAACAGCCCCCTTTGCGGCTTCATCAGCCAATGAATTCCCTGTAACGTGAACGCCATCACGTTGATGACTCAGTGTGTGGATCACGTGAGCCTTTGGTAGTTCGTTTTTCAACTGAACTACTTGTTCCCAAAGCATTTTATGCTTTATTGTGCCACCTTTCGCATCTTTGAAACCATTTTCAAGCCAGTTTTGTACATATTCATTATACGACTGAACACAGTAAAAGGATTCGCACACTATTAGTGTGGGGAATTCTCGATCTGTACTTTCAAGTGCCAGTTTGAATGCTTGTAGTTCAGCTCGCTGAACTGTACAATCTCCTAGAGATTGAGTTTTTGTGACCATAGGTCTGAAGATGCCATCTCGCATGCGACCTTTAACGATTTCACACGCTGCACTGTAAGCTTGCTTACCCCCTGATGCGGGCTGTGCGGATCCGTCAGTGTAAATTATGAATTCGTACTGATCGAGAGGCAGAATTTCAGTGGGCAGAGGACATTCTTGTTCATATTGCAGGAATGCTTGTGTTTTTAAATCAGGATCAAAAACATATTCAACATCTGTTGCAGCAAGAGAATTAACCCATTGTATCCATCTTGGATGTAATGCTTTAGCATTGGCAATGCTTGCTTTTGTGACCGCTTCTAAAGCTGGTACTGGGGTTACGACAATAATGCGTTTCCCTTGTGCTAGGGCTCTTTCTTTTGCTACAGCGGTTTGAACTGCTGTCAGATTTTTTTCAGTTGAAGTGAAGCGCATTTCCGCTTGTGTATACAAATGAGATTTGTATGCGATTGGTATTTTTTCACCCTCATTGAAGGTTAAATATGTGAATCCGCATTGACCCGAAATTATTCGGATCACCAGGTTGCGTTGACATACGCGTGTTTGTAAGTGATTTGTTGCTAACATGTTAGCCTGGAGTGAACGCAAGATTTCTGTGTGTTCTTGTGTCCAATTTTTGATTGAAAAATCAGGTTTGATTAATGCGTAGAGAGGTTTAACCCTTTCTGCGTAATATAGAATGTATGTTTATTCAAAATTGAGGAAACCCAGAATGGATTGTAAGTTTTTTAGCGTTTTTGGAGGTTGGAGCAGCGCACACTTTTCTAAAAAGTTAGCTGCCAAGCTCTTGCCTTCACTTGAAAGCTCATATCCTAGAAATAGGACATTGAGATGGGCAATTCTGGACTTTTTAAAGTTGAATTTGTAACCCTCAGAGGCGAAGCCCAATATAATGGTGCTTACCCTGTTCAAGTGTTTCTCGAGGTCATCGTCCGTCAGATAAATATAATCGAAATAGGACAATGCCTCATTGTCATAAATTTGTAGTAACTCTGTTACTCTAGCTGAGATTAACCCTGGGCTGTTCTTGAACCCTTGTGGGAGTCGACAAAAGTGACGCTGGGTCCCCATTAGGCTTTCTCAAATTATTCCTATTCCTGAGGTTATACCTCCTTTCAGAGGGCTCCTTTTGAGGAGACCTACCTCGGGATTGAGAACGTTTTTCGTTCGAATTTTGTTTATTAGTTTCCCACTTCTTTTTAGAAGATGTGGGAGTTTGTTTAATAGATTCCTTCTCAGGACTTTCAGATAGTTTCGGCTTCACTGGTCTTCCACCCAAACTATCTCTGCCTAATTCTGCATAAGATTGTTCTATTATTCTGGGTAGTTCTGTCTGATGTTCTGTAACATCAAATTCCCTTAATTTTTGGCTTATCGCCACTGCTGCTGCCTCCCCTTTAATATTAGATAATATTATTGTTGAGACCTGGTCGAAATTTTTCAGTAATTTCATAGCTAAATTTAGAGCAGGCTCTGCCCCGTATTCGTTTTGAATTTGTTTCAGGACATCAGGTATTACCGCAATTGACGGAATGCCATGTGTTTTAGTATAGATGGCAGCAAAGACTGAGCCCCAAGTGGTGCAGTCTTCCAGTTGTGGTGTGATCCCCATTGGTAAACTGATTGTCAGTATTCTGTGTTTCTCATGCGGGCTAGTATTTGGAAATACTGCTTCGATTTGAGTGATTTTTTGAGCTATCCAGAATGGAATTTGCTAACGTTTTGTGGGCATTTTACCCATGACTGCGTATAGAGTCTGTGGTGTAATTTTTAGTGTATTCCCCTGGTGAGGAGTTTGATTTGGAAGTGTCAATGGTGGTTGGACTGTGAAAGTCCGCATGACATATTGGACCAATTGTCTGTAGATTTTTATTAACTCTGTAAGTTGAGTAAGTAGTTCCTCGTCTGACATTTCTTCAATGTCAGGATGAGGTGTGTAGCCGGCTAGAATCGGCCATGTTGCTCCTTGTCTACCTAGTGGACCGAGCCTGGTAATGTTTCTGTGATGTTTTAGGGCGCCTTTAAACCAGAGCTGATGCTCCTGGTATGTTAATGGAATTTCAATATCCTCGAAAGGAATGTATTCCTCTGGTGGATCATCTTCTTTGTAGAAGTGAAACATGTGTGTTACTGGATTGGATTCATGAAGTATTACCCATGAATAGAATACCTCTGTCTGAAAGGATTCATGTGCCTCTATCACGAAAACTGCTCTACCGCCTCTTGGTGGTAGGCCGTGTTTTATAAGTTTTAGAGTGATGGCTCTTCTTAAGTTTTGAGGGATGTCTATAACACCCTCCTCGGTTTCAATAAAACCTGTGATGTTATAAGCTGTTGCAGCTGGCTGATCCGCAGCTCCACCGTTTCCGGTTTCAGTGTCGGAGTCAGGCATTTTTGTTGTTTGAAAAATGTAGAACAAGCTTCAAGGAAACAAAGATAAGGTGCACAATATTTTGGAACACTGTATCCTTCAACGTTGAACAAACCAAACAGCTAATATATATAGGGTGTTTCCCTATGTAGCCGTGGCGGATATTTAACCCTGCCCACTCCAGATGTCTTTTGGAGTATATGGGTAGGGGTCTTTGAGAGAAAAAAGCACGGCTGAGTTACTCAGTATCTAACGTTGAATTACCGCCTTACCAAACGTTGGGCGCCATGTAGTGTAGCTCCTATTTCCCTAATAGGCTCTGGGCATTGGAATAATAACCCCTATAGGTTTGACATAGGACTAAGGTCAGTATGTCCCTATCGAGTATATTAAACTTAATTACTTGTGCCAACTAGCTCAGAGGCCACTAGAAACTCCTTGACAAACAAGAAGGGAGTAGTTTCTGGCAGCCGCAAAACATGACCACTTTGTTTCCCTTTAGAATCAGAACGTGTCCCAGAGTTGTGGAAACAATAAATAACTATTTCACTCAGCTCACTCGTGCATACTTAGTTTTCCTCAAAGTTACACGGAAAGAACAGACGGGCGTTTCAATAAAGGTTTATTGAACAGTCTTATTTCTTGTGTAAGTAATATGAGTTGTTACGATCACAAGACAGTATGCAAGATAAATAATGTACAGCGTAAGCAGTAGAAATAAATAATACTGCGCTAGCATGATCTTTAGCAGATATTCATTTACATAAATAACACAGACTACAAATGCGAGTACTCATACGATGCGTTTCTAAGCTAGTTCTACCCCAATGTTCCTAACCTAACCTAGGTGTAGGGAGAGGTATGAAGTAGGTGAAGTATTCCTTACTATGGTATACTAAGAGTGTGTTATGCCTAGTATGCCAAGAGTCCCTCTAGGTTCTAGTCAGCTCCATACCTTGAGAATGAGAGAGGTAGGAATCTCTTGCCAGACTCGAACTCCAACACCCGCAAGGGAAGTCAGATCACTGGAAGCTGGATTCTCTGCGTGCAGGGATGACAGCGTCTTCTCAGTGCGTCGGGCCGGGAAACGGGCTCCTCTGAAGTCGAGGTCTCCTCTAGTTTACAAGGGCTAGGGAAGGTATATTTATACCTGAGAGGTACCTCAGAATGTTAGCATTGACGTGGATCGGACAGCGGAAGACGTCATGAATGAACCCCTAAGGTATAACGGTTCATGCATAATAGATGAGTCCTTGAAGAAATCAATAGTCCTGTGCTAGGGAAACTCCCGAAGCCTAAGGGTCTGTTCTTCAAGAACTCGTTGTGACGTTAGGGTGGACGGATGTCGGTGACCATGCCTGTATTTGGAGTGCACGGTTTAATGCCTAAATAAGGACTGGGATTTTATGCCTATATAAGGGCAGGGCGAATTGTGCCTATATAAGGACATGATACAGGAAAACCTATATACGGACACCCTAAGAGGAATACAACAAGCCGTGAATGCTGTGGTTAAAAAGGTGACTTGAGTGTCAGTTTGTTTACAATCTATTAAATTATCGAGTTGTTAAATGGCACTTGCCGAGTTAGCTTGTAGGACAAATACCTTGTTTTACAACTCCTTCTCTTCCTCGGGGGACGAGCGGAGATCAATACTCATTGTCTGTCAGCGTGGAGGGAAGAGTGGTAAATTGTTAGGCGGAGGCACGTATGAAAGTGTGACAGCCTCTCGTTGCGGTTGACATACCTCGTGGAGTCGAGGTCACGACTTGTGCTCGCTCCGTCTTCTGTGCCCCGGTGACGCAGGCGAGTAGCAGAGCACGTTTTGTGGGTCCGGCAGTGATGGGCATAGTAGAGAGACTCAGCCCAATTGTTCTTTTTGTTTGTTGCGCAAATTGATCCGATCTGCCAATAATGATTGTACAAAACCGGGGGTTCACTTTTAGAATGTTGTAAGACTCTACTTTTTTATGTTGTTAACAATATGTTGTTCATTGGGTAAATTCCTATTTTTTGCTGGTGATTCTATGACAGAGTTGAGCTATGTCGTTTGGTGATTCAAGTGAAAATGTGTGTTCTTGAAGGTAGATTGCTACCTTACATTTTGTAATCGTCTTGTGTGTCAGGCTGCTGATACGAGAGTGGTGAATTAATTATCTTGACTCGTATGTTCGTACGGTGATCAGGATGGTCAAGAACAGTTAGGGCCATGTACATCAGTTGTTGGTATTCATGGTCAGCGTAAGATGGTATGCCAAGGGATATGGTCATTCAGCCCTGTTTAATAAGTTTTAAGACGGTGCACCCATCGTTGCTCTTTTTCATAGAGAATCTTTTCTGCATTGTGGTTTTTTGTAATCAATGTTTCAAGGACCACCCAATTGATTTCATCAATAGTATGTTTGGTGTTGATGAAATGGGTGCTCATTTTTGTGGTGGTCTTTTTGCATTTGATGTTGCTCTTATGCTCACTGATTCTGTGTTTGATCCTGCGACAGTTCATACCTATATATTTAAGGTCACAAGGACAAGTAATCATGTAGATCACATGGGTGGTATTACAGTTCGTATGTTGTCGTAAGGTCCATGTTAGATCAGGTGTTAGTTGCAGAGTCTTGGTTGCCTTTGTTAACTTGCAGACAGCACAGGACCCACATGGGAAGTGACCAGTTACGGGCGCCAGGTTCTAGATGTTTGTGATAGATTCCATTCTGGGCTTCTCAGGGGGCGGTCTGGTGTGAACCAGTAGCTCGAGGATGTTTTTTGTCCTTTTGTTAGCGAGGATCCGGACGTGAGAATGCGCCAATTTTTGTTCACAATTTTTTTCACTGTTTTGGAGGCTGTATTGTACGTTGTCACGCAGGTGAGTAATTCTTCTGTTGCTTCTTTTGTGCTGGTCTCCAGGAGGGTATCTCTGTGCTGGTTCCTCGCTCTCTTTTGACATTTTTGTATTACTCTGTAATCTCTTGCTTTTAATTTCTGGCACAGATCCCTGGCTTGTGTTTTGTAGTCCTCTATGTTGTTGCAATTACGTCTGATGCGTAGAAATTGGCTGTATGGAAGGTTTTCCCTCAAGGGGCGTGGATGAAAGCTATTGTACGAAAGAAGGCTGTTCTTTGCAGTAGGTTTGTAGTAAATCTTTGTGTTGATGGTGTCGTTTTCTATGTAGATCGTTATGTCCAGAAAATCCAGTTTGCTGTAGTCTGCTGTGTATGTGAATTGTAAGAACTTGTCTCTGTTGTTGATCTATCTATGGAATTCCGGCAAGCTGTCTGGGGTGTCGTTCCAGATCATGATCACATCATCGATGTAACGCTTCCAGAAAAGTATTTTGGCTCTGTATGGGTTGTTGTCATTGAGAATGTGAATATTCTCAAAATTGCTCACATATAGCCCTGCTATGCTAGGGGTTAATGTGCTGCCCATTGAAGTACTGTGGGACTGAAGGTACAGTGTTCCGTTGTATTAAAAAAAGTTTTCGGTGAGGGCTAACCGGCAACATTCCAGTACAAAATGCCTTGGGGTGTTGTGCTCCCACTGTCCTGCGAACAGTATGTCTTCAATTGCCTGGAGAGTCCGCTGTTGTGGTAGGCTTGTATATAGACTCTCCACGTCAAGTCCTACTAGGCACATGGTTCCTTCCGTGAAAGTGAGTCCCTTCAGCTGATTAAGTAGGTCTCGGGTGTCTTTGAGATATGTTGGGGTCTCTTGGACCAAAGGTCTTAGGTAGTGGTCAGCAAATTGAGATAAGGGCTCAAGCGCTAAGCCAATCCCAGAGACTATTGGTCGTCCTGGTGGTGGTGGCCTGTTTTTGTGTGTTTTGGGCAGTGAGTAAAAAAATGGTGTTCTGGGAGATTTGGTCTTCGGAAAATCCGCTTCATTCTTGAAAATCCAGCCATTGACCTCAGCTTCATCAACCATTAGTTCAATGGTCCGTTGTAATCTCTGTGTTGGGTCTGTGGTTAGGATATTATAGAAATTCTTATCAGACAAGAGATCTCTGCATTGCTTGTCGTAGTTTTCCTTTGTCAAGATGACGATTCCTCCTCCTTTGTCCGCTGGTTTTATTATTAGGCCTTCATGTTTCTGTAATTCCTCCAGTGCTAGGCGTTTTTGTTTTGTAATGTTCATGAAGGGCTTCTTCGTGGTATTTTTTAGGTTTTCCACCTCTCTGAACAGAGCTTGTTCAAAGGCTTGTATCTCGACTGGGACCAGATTGGTTGGGGGCAAAAAGTGGATTTATTCCGTAGATTGGTGTCACTTGTAGCAGTGTTGTTTTCCTTATCTTTGAAGAAAGCTTTTAATTTTATTTTTCTGCAAAATTCTTCCAATTCACATTGCAGTTTGAACTGATCTGACGGTGGTGTGGGTGCGAAGCCCAGGCCTTTGTTCAGGTTTTTTTCTTGGTCTTTTGTTAGTGACCAGCCTGTCAGGCTCACTATGAGCGAGTTGTTTTGCTGGGTCCCGGTCTCTCTTTGGACATACTTCGTGTTAGGACTTGACGTTCTTGATCTGTCCATGTCACCCCTCTTCTTCTTCCTCTCCGGTTGTTGGGGCCTCTCCCTAAAAACGCAGCCTATGTGTATGGTGCGGTCCCATTGCTGGTCCCATCTGTGGTGGGCCTTGCATGTATATGTTCATCCAACCTGGAAAATTCGGTGTATATGGTTGATACAGTGGTTGTGGATGATCGCCAAACTTAGATGGATGCCACGGGTTGTTCCACCGGCGAGAGCGATGTCTGTTTTGTCCTCTTTTCCTTCGTTAGTATGGTCTTTCATCGCCACTCCAGTCAGAGGTATCTGTGGAGTTCCCTCCGGAAGACTCATTATCGCTCTGTTGTTCAGATGCAGTATAGTCGTCTTTGGTATAGGGGTGCATTTTTTATAGAGAAAATCGTTTTAAATCCTTTCCTAATTTCTGTATTTTATTTTGTGTAATGTATTCTTTGGTTTCCTTCATTTCTTTATTAATTTCTTCCCGTCTCTTTTTGTAGACCGAAATGTGGACAGTTGTCTTGAGTTTGGCTTCACTCACTTGTATCTTGACAGTCAGAGCTTCTGACAGTCTGGTGGCTGTTTTTATGATGAGGACTAGGTAAACTCTTGTACACTTCCAGGAGATGGCTGACCAGTCTTTTCGAAACAGGATATCCTGTAGAAAGATCCTTGGGGCATTGTGCACCCACAGGCCTTTGGGGGCAGCGTTAGCGCGCAGGTATTCGGTCATAATGAGGCCGTGAATGGCTGTTCTGACTTGTTCCTTTTTGGTTTCAGTAAGTTCATCCTATTCATTTGTCTGTGCTAGAGTTTGAGTGAGCTCATTCTCTTGCAGCAATGAGGGTCCAGAGAGGATGGAATTAATTTCGTCGTCTGTGTAACACTGTTGCGGAGTGTTATGATGTGTGTTATCTCTTCCTGTGTTAGCTTCTCAAAGGTAGCGAAGTATCGGCGTTCTTCTTTTAGAGAAATTTTCTCTCAAGAACGTCGAATTTTTAGTTCCTGTATAGGAAAGACTCCCACAGCTGTGCGCTGCTTCAATAGTCTCTTAATCAGTCGAGGGAGAGAGACGAAGCTGAGATCCATTCGGCTTCCAGGCAATAAGTATTTTATCAAAGGGGAATGGATCACTTGTCCTGTAGTGTTACCAGAGTCTTCGGTACTGGCCGTCTTGTAAAAAAACCCTCATTCACGTACAGTGGAACTGGGCGGTATATCTTGATTATCCGCTTTTGCAACTACGTGAAAAGCATCATCATGGGGTCTAATCGTATGCTTTCCTCCACCTGGAGGGAGACCAACTGGTGATTACAGAGGTGATCAGAAATGAAAGAAAAGTGAGTTTAAAATTACCTCCATCTTTCCAGCATGAGTCTTTATTCTATTGTAGATGGGGCAAGGTTAAAAATAGAGGGCGGTGCGTATCTAGAAGGGCTACTGTTCTATAGCACCTATTATGAATACGTGAGTGGTCAACATGTTTCAGCCCTAACGGTGCCCTGTTGGGTCGGAGGGCTTTCTTCAGGACCAGGTTATGGCACGTACGTGATTTGGGACGTGCGTGGGTAAGTTTTGCACTTACCCTTCTTTGCAGTGAGCTATTGCGTCACTGGATGATTATTGGTCTATAGTACCTATAATTGGTGAAAAGGAAAAGGAAAAAGACCATGACAACAGAATATGATATCAATTGTACACATTTGTTGATCTATTGCGATCCATGTCTGTCATCAAAGATGCTCATATTAAGTAGTTACTTTACTACACAGAGCGTTATGTGCAGGAAGAGATAGAGAGACACAAATCATAATACATTAGGATTAACAGTGTGGCAAATTTTCGCATGAGGACATTGTGGTGAGCTGTGCAGCAGAATGGGCGCTAAGTTCTAAAGAGTTTTTGCGACCTCAAACGTAGGACCACTGTTTTAGTGAGTGACACAATCTGGGGAAATGCCTACGTGAGTTCTGTCAGGTATCTATGTAAAACTGGAGTTGTAAAAGGTAAATGGTAAATAGCGCGGCGCTACTGCAAGTGTGGCTGCTGTTCTGCCAACTAAATGTTATAAGAGTTGAAAATTAGTGATAAGTGAAATTTGATAGCCTTAGAAGCCAGATTTAGCGCTCCTACGTCCTCGTCCATCCAATTCAAGTACAGTTTACCACAGAACCCCTTGCCTGTTAGAGCCCAACCTTCAGCTATTTACCTAGCTACCGATTCCAGTCTGGCTGCCAACGGCTGACTCGCATCTTCCAGCAATCATTTGCGCTCTAAGCCTTCGCTACCACGTCCCCGAAATTCCCAGCATTCACGCATTGATGTGTTTACATACCTCTAACTGCTCTACACGTGCTTCGAACGATCTTATCCGGCACCCCAACGAGCTCTTGTATCCCGGCAGATGGGTGACAATTGGAGTGCCTGGTACTACCCATGTACAGTTACTTGTGCATACAGGGAATTCCCTTGCTATACCACAACTAAACTCCACCAGTAGGCAGGAAGTATATAGTCAGCGCAATGTGGTATCATGGAATGTGGCTGGGGTAAGACCGAAATTGACCCTCCCACATTGGATACATTTTATTGAATCTTTCGACATATGCATACTTCAAGAAACATGGAGTACCACCCTTGCCTATGTGCCTGGCTACGTAAAATTCTATTGCCCAGCAATCTCCAATAAGCCGGGACGTCCTGTAAGGGGGCTGATAATTTGGATTAAGGTTGCACTCCATTGTACAGCTCCTGAGCTGCGGTCCGATAGCTTGGACATTCTAGTTGTGCAACTTAAAGGCCCGAATGGTGCCTTTCTTGACATCTACAATGTCTTAGCTAGAGGAACTAAGGCGGGAAAGAGGTCAGCCACGTTAGATGAGTTGGAGTCTCTTTTGGATGATAGGGCTACTCCACCTCTGCTGATTGTGGCTAGCGACTTTAACGTCACCTTTGAACCTTTGGATAGCGAGGATATCTGTGAGGCTAACGAGGAGGACAAGCTTTCGCATGTCCTCCACCTCTCTCCCCCCTATAAAAAAATGGTCCCAAGTGGCACTCCAGCTAAAAGCGCTTTCCCTGGAGTTTGGACTAAGGGCAGCAAATGGTCGCACCGCTTCAGATTTAAGTGGGGCTAATACATTTAACAGGACCTCAGGCTGTGGTCCAGAGTGTTTGAGATGAGTGTGGGTTCTAGTGTGGATAGCGACCATAATCCCTTACAACTCTCGTTGAGGTCACTCTGGGTGGGTCTGCTTAGTTCTTCAATCCAAGCCCTGTCCTCAAAGGAGATATTTCCTTCCAATGACGATCGTCGCCTTAAGTGGCTCCAGGTGGCTATGAATGAAAACAAGCTGGAATTCATCAAACAGAACTTGCTGACAACCACAGCTGAGCTCCAAAGTTTGACTGATTATCCTGGAGGGCTGGGCAAGATTAGAGATTGCCACACTTAACTTTTTGAGCAGTTAGCCAAGCTCTTCCACGAACCAGTGTGCCCATGTAAATCTGCCCCGAACAGAAGTCCCCAGATGGCCTGGTACATAAGGAATGTAGAGTCACTAGACATCAACTAGCCCAGGCAATCGGAGAGAACAATCTGACTCTAGTGAGGGATCTGAGGAGAAGGTATAAGTTAGCACAAAAGAGGGTCAAAAGGGAGTGGGACATAGGTAGATGGGCTCTGATTAGGGAGTCCTGTGATAGCAAGGACTCACAGAAGTTCTGGCTCCTTGTAGCTAGGGGGGTTGTCAACAGGCCTTCACCCCCTACCAATAATGTCTACCACTGCGTGGCACGATCACTTCTCACTGCTATATTCTGGGCTTAGTTCACCCGAAAGAGAGGAAGCCTTTTATGGCCCTGCCCCTGCTCCAGCAAATGACTTCTCCCAAAACGAAATCATGACTTGTATTAACTCCATCGCCAAGGCTAAAGCTGCTGGGCCGGATGGCATTCCGGGTGACATGTTCAAATATGACAGCGAGAACTGGGCAAACTACATCTTGGCCTTGGCTAATGCCATAGCTGGAGGGCCCAAATACCCAATTCTTGGAAGGGAGCAGAGGTGATCCTAGTGTATAAGAAAGGCGATAGAACCCTACCTGGCAATTATAGGCCAATCAGTTTGATAGACTGGAAGGTCGTGGTCTTGGGTTGCGGGAGTCTCTACGTAGCCTTCATCGACCTAAAGACTGCCTTCGATCTTGTACCCAGGGATAAAATACGTGAAGTTCTAAATGATATGGGCCTCCCAAAGGAGATATTATCACTCATCATAGGACTCCACGAGGCAAATTTTGCTAGGGTCCCCTGTGGCTGTAAAGGCCAGCTTTCAGACCCTATAGTAATCAACAGGGGGGTACGCCAGGGCTGTGTCCTGGCTCCCACACTTTTCTCCCTCTTTGTGAATGGTGTAGTCCAGCATCTTTCAGAGGTTCAGGCGGATGCCCCAACCATATGGGGAGAAAAAGTGGCAACTCTATTATTCGCTGATGTATCAGAAACACCTAGTGCGCTCCAACTGCTCATGAATCATTTAAATCCTTTTGCAATTTACGCGGTCTGGTGATTAACAGCCTAAAGACGAAGCTCCTCCTATCAACCCTCATTAGTCATTTAGAGGTAAACTAACAATAGGAGGGGTCTCCTTGGAGAGGGTGAATACCTTTGACTACTTGGGAATTACCATCTCCAAAGATATGTCATGGAAACCCCATGAAGAAAAGCAGATGCTCAAGCACAGACAAATTGTCAGGCCTTGCTCAAGGAACATAGCACCTCCTTTATTAAACCAGTGGCAGCCCCAATTCAGATCTATGAAGCAGTGGGCTCCGCGCTTTATGGAGCAGAATTATGGAGATTTGAAAGGATGGATGCTCTACTGAACTCGGAGAACAAGTTCCTTGGGTCTCTTGTTTCTCTACCACAGAGCACGCCACTCCATCCGTTAAGACTTGACTTGAGTAGAGCCACCATTGTCAAAAAGGCAAAGCTACAACCCCTACTATTCTGGCGGAGTATTAAGTCCACCCCGGAGTTGTCCTCATACGCCGCTGCCCTTGATGAAGTGGTCGCACTCAACCCTTCCAGTAAGATTGGCTGGATTCGTAATGTGAAATCCTCTCTAAGAGCATTAGGTTCAGAGGGCCTCTGGGACTCTAAGGACCATCTACCGCTCCTTAGCAAAGACGCACTTAAGAAATACTACTGGGATTGGGTAGCCCAGGGTTCAGTTACCAGGTCCTCGCGGGGACGCCTAACCTTGGAATTTATGAATTTTTAAATTACTGTATTTTATGAGCAATATTTTGAAATCATCACCATTTCCCTGGACAGGAAACTCTATATGCAATTCCGCTTCGGATCACTTCCTTTAAATTCATATACTAGCACCTGGAGGCAGACATCCACTTCCTCTCAGTATTGCCCCAGGTGCACATCTGCTATAGAGTCTATCGCCCATGTGTTCTTTGTTTGTCCCAAGTACTCTTGTCCAAGACGCAAATGGCTGAAACCAATCTGTAGGCAGCTGGGTACGCGCCACCAAGTCGAGGCACTTCATATCTTAAGATCAGATCCTAGCCCGACAATTGTTTGTGCCGTTGCTAAGTTCTTGGGCCACATGTGGGCAATAAGAAGGCATCTGTCGAAAGTGTGAAACTCTTACAGAGATTACTAACTTTTTATCTACTGTATCCATATGGTTTTAAATCACCCGCGCGTCATTGTTTTGGGTTCACTGGGCAACCTCTTATTGGCATTGAGTGTGTAAAAAGCATAGAAACCTGCCAGCATAGCGGGCCTTGTCACCCGAGTGGTTTAGGCAAAGGCTTTTGTTGTCATGGTTCTTACCCCACACCCGTGTTCACCTAAATCACAATGGATTTTAGATTGCGTTCCTATGGATATTGTTATTCTTTGTCATAGCCTACTGTGTTTTTTAACTTCCAATTGATTACCAATGTACTAACGTTCATTGTACCGTACTTCATGTCGTGTAATCCTCCATTTGGTTCCCAATGTATAGGTCTGGTTTTAACAACTGTTTGTATGTTGTACTTTGCACTTGCACTTTTATGGTCTATGACCAAAATAAAGTTGAATGATAATGATAAGTACATTTATTCTTGCAGGAGCACCAACAACTCCTGTTCCAACACTCCTGGAATGTTCACCGCATTCCATTCCAACCATGCTGGGAGGAATTTGCACATAAAAAGGAGGAAGAACAAGGAAAGTGATAACAGTGAATTCAACATGTACAATACAGTAACAGTGAAATACAGCTCATTACACCCTCTTCCGTTTATTGAAGCATTTAATCCATAACCCCATTAAATCATTAGGGGGATTCAGCATTTCTGTTTTTTTGTCACTCACCACACAGGGGCACTACATAACCAGATTGCTGTTGTGGAGCACCCGCCATCAGAAACCCTGAAACCATGGTTGTTTCCATTCTGAGCATTTATGGAGACATTGAGAGTTGTAGTGGTAGTATACCTTTGGAGAAGTGCCTGGTTAACAGAAATGGCTGGTTTGGCAATAACACTTAAACCTTTCCACCATTGTCCATTTCTAACAAATCGAGTAAGTCCATCCTTTTCACTACATGCATAGGCTTACATATTTGTCTTGAATCTCTTTTCACGATGTTTCATCCTAACCTGATCAACCTTCAAAGTCAGTTTCGTGACTGCACTTTTGGAGTTTTACATTGTTTCTCTGATACAAACCATGCAATTTCTTTTCATCCCTGGCATGTTATGTTCCCATCTGTTCTACACTAAGACCAATAAGGCTGCAGCCTCGTGATGACCAACCTGCTCCAAAGCAACTCAAAGTATGTATTCTCCATAGTGCAGTGTGGGCTCAATGTGCTGCCTCAATATAAATAGGAGATTTTAGTGCCATTTGAATTGTCTGCATGATAAGTACATTGGCCCTTTCGACTTGACCATTGCTCTGTGGATGATAAAGTGAGAACTTAACATGCTCAAACCCATTCATTTTCAGAAAACTCAGATTGAGAGATAAACTGGATACCAGTATTATTATTTGACTAGGGAACTCTTCGACAGAAGATTTGCTTGAGGAAACCACCATGGTGTTAGGTTGGGGTAAACAATGTACTTCTATCCATTTGCTTAAGTAATTCACCAGGCAATGGTGTAACACATGTCTAGTGAAAACATTCATTTCTAGAAAATGCATACCAACTTTTGTCCAAGGACCCTTGGGCAACTCAACGGATGTCATAGGACAATTGCATATCTTCAGGGTTTGCTCATCTGTTAACATAATTGTCTGTGTCTTGGTCCATTGGTGGCCACCAGTAGGCCAGTCTTAGTTTTTTCTTGGTTCCAATCATGCCTACATGACCCTGTGGGCTAAAGTGGCCAACTACCACCTCAAGGAACTTAGAGCCAAAAGGACATCACCATGTAATATGATTTCACATGTTTTTGTGCATTTACTATTATTTGTGCATTATTAGCAATGTGCAGAATAGTAATCTAAACTCAACACCTATATTATTCTATTGTCTTTGAAACGATTTTAATTTGACCTGACAAAGTGTATTTTCCTGCTTATGCTAACGAGGCCTCAGCTAGGCCTCAACGCCATCCATCTTGTTCAAAATGGATGTCTCATTGTGCTCATTCACTGTTTATTATTTCTGCTGCGCAAAGTCAAACAAGTCATGTTTGTTTATTTCTCTAGCATGGGCTCACTGATTTTATATTTCTTCAAGGTTTTTTGCACCTGCTCTCAGTATTGGATTCATTCACAATGATTCATTGTTGTTTTGTAACTAGCTCGTTCTGACATCTCTGGATGACATTGGCTTATTTGGGGCTGACATAGAATTCATGTAGCGGGACAGTGCCTAGGTGAGGGGGGCTGTTTGATGCTCTTTAATTCATTGTTCTGATTGATTGGAAATGTATTTATTTTCCTTACACCATGATGAATCTGCACTTTACATTCTATTCAATGAGAACATTTCTTATATAAACCCTTGATTTTGGGGGTGAGCCAGAGTTCTTATGTTGACTTTCTGATGCTACTAGAGATGCTGAGTTATTATGAATTTTGCTGCTCACTTGGGACTTAGACGATTTTTTTTTCCTATTCTGTGTTGTCCTATTACTGAGATCCTTCATAGCAATGACTTTATGCATCTGCACTTTACAATTTCTGCATTGTAACCTTTCACATTTTTGTAACACATTTTTATACATTTTCTAATTCTACCATCGACCTCCCTTATTGAGTCACACCTTTTTTACTTATCTGTATTCTTGATGTGCTGATTTTGTACCTTGTCTCTGGGACCCATTGCCATGTGAAATTGAGGTTTAACCCAGTCCCTAATCCACCCACTCATGGGTTTGCTATTGAGGTGTCTTCACCGCACCCACAATTGCAAGTTCCTCTTTCACCTTCCAGAAGGGTTGCAAATTTCAATTCAACACTTTTTCACAAGGCCACCCTTTCACGATGTGTTGTTTTACTCCCATTTGTATCTCATCTAACTCCATGGCTTCTAATCTCTCTTTGCTAGTAACTGCTCCTATTGATTCACTACAATCTGTCAACCATGTCACTGTCAAATCATCCTCATCATTCAACTTATTTTCAGCCAGTTCTTCTTCACATGGGGCACGTGATAAGTAATCAGCGCTTGCAAACCAATGTACCTGTACTTGAAGTAGTTTTACCAGAACTGCCACCTTACCAGTGGCTTGTGTTCAGAAGATATAAAAATTCCTTGTCCTACAATAAGCTTTTAAAATTTGTTCATGGCTCAAAAGCAAGCCAGCAATGTGTATTCATTGGCCAAGTGCATAGTTTCTGCCCCACCCCCTAAGTTTGCATGAGGCAAAGGCACTAGAGTAGTTTTCCTCAACTGAGTTTTGACTAGGTATTGCCCCAAAACCAATTTGACCTTTTCTGCACTCTGTTTCTGCTGGGGCACCGGGGCCAGGAGGCCGGACCTAAGGTCCCAGACTCTCTCACAGCTCACCGCAGTCCACGTCAGCCGCAGCGCCAGGAGGCGCTTTAAATACCATCAATGGCTCCCGCAGCGCGGGACGCGCATGGGCGTGCCGGGGCCAAGGGCGGGCCATCTGTGCCCATCAAAGCCCGGAAGAGGCTGGGCTGGGCCACCCCCTAAGGCTTGTTGCTGAATTCTACTGTCTTGTGTAACCAGCCATCACGGAACAAGGTACTGTTCTTAATTTCGTCCCAGAGATTCCATCTTCATTTTTATGCCCTGAGAGTTGTGGCTAGCTGTGCTTATTTGGTTTAGACTTTGCCTGCCTATTTGCTCCTGCTTTTATTGGTCCATGTCTTTCCAACCAGGCCTGTAGTATGGGCAAGAGAAAGGGTGCCTCAAGCGCTTCCAGCACGATACTTCCCCCCGCACCCGCTGAACTATCAACAACTACCAAACTCGGGCAGTGGACATGGCCACCAATGAAATTCGGCTAGTGGAACGTCGCCTTTCCCTCACAACCGATGAGATCACTCATATACCTATTGATCAAAGCTCCTGTGAGCTGCTACCAACTCAGAGTGCAGTATTAGTAACAAGCCCAATTGCAGTGTCAAGGGGCCATGTTTGTTCCGCGGAGCTAGTTCAAAATGTGGGTGACGGCCTAGATTGCGTGGGGACTGGGTTCCCTACACCAGGAGGGGAGATTGAACCCGGTCCAACCAGCACGGAGGGTGGCGACCAATTTTGTGATTCTGAGGGGGAAAGTGGCCCAAAAGCTAAGCGCAGGAGGAAAACTGCCAAAGCAACTAAGTATAGAAATTCTGCCACAACTGGCAAAATTGCCACGCGCCATAAGGCTGGTGATGAAGATCTGATTGGGGGTTCAGCAGTGGTAAATGAAAACACCTGGAGTAAACTGAGCAAGTGCATAGGTGATCTTTTGGACTCCAAGTTTTGTCCTATTCTTGAACGTTTAGCAATAATTGAATCCAAACTGGCGAAGCCCTTGTGTTCTAGGCACTGTTCCCTCTAAGGTGCACGCGCACCTATGTTTCCCGTAGTGCGCATTATAAAATGTAAAGCGCGCACATGCAACTGTGGACCTTCGCGCCGCCGCTTTTAAAATGCGTGCGGCGCGAAAACAGTCAGATTGTGTGGCATTTTGTAAGTCAGGTGCTTGGGAAGGTCGTCCTACTCCACTAGCCCGGCCAGGAGCCGCTTTTCCCCATTATCACCCTCTGCGCATCATAACGGCTATATAGTACAGGTGCAAATCAGGGCAACCCAGCCCGCCCTCGTCATGGTCCAGTTTCAGGAAGTCAAGTTTAAGTCTACTCCTCTTGGCAGCCCACACCAAGGTGAACAGGAGGCTATTCAGTCCCGTAAACCTGGACCTCTGTATGTCACCGAAGGAGTTCATTAAGGCATACAGGCAGTGGGGCAGAAGGACCATTTTACTCCGAGCCACCTTGCCCATCACCGAGAGTGGCAATGTGTTCCAAAACCCAATGGAGGTGTGCAAACCATCGAGGACCCAGCCCACATTGGGACCATATTGGAGACTCGGTGTATGTGTAATATACACGCCCAGATACAGGAACCTCCCTGTTTCCCAACGAAACTCCATCTCAGGAAGATCCATCGTTGAGGATCTCACCAGTTATGCCAGAGAGAAGATAATTGTCTTTTGTTTGTTAATGTGTAGCCCAGAAGCCCACCCAAATTCCTCCATAATTTCCAGCATCATCAGCACCAAGCGTGCCGGACAGCTCAAGTAGAGGAGCGTATCGTCTGTATACATTTCATAACACGTGTATTTGTAAAGTGCACGCATCACCCAAGGGTATTAAGGCGCTGAATAGTCTGCTGTACGCTCTATGGGCTGCGGTGAAACTGGTAAACTCCAAATATCCCTGCAGTTCACCCATTCCATTGTTTCTGCAAGTTTGGCTGTCATGTTAGGATTAGTTCCCATCTTAGGGGGGTGTCTCACCAGTTGCTCATCTAACACACAGTTAAAATCCCCCACCCAGATGAATGGCATCCCAACATACAGGAGTAGCTCCCCCTCCACTGTGCCAAAAAACTTCAGGTCATCGATATTTGGCACATACACATTAAAAAAACAGATTTCCATCTCATCCAGGGTACCGTACACCAGTGCAAAGCGCCCCTCAACGCCTGCCTTGTAACTACGAAGCTAAAAGAGGACCTGCGCCATCATCCAAATGAAGGCCCTTCTAGCATAGCTCGAGTAAATAGTGTAGAAGAGTTCGCCTCTCCATTTCTTTCGCAGTTTCTGCGTTTCCCCCTCCAATAGATGCATTTCTTGGAGCATTGCGATATGCACCCCCATTTTGACTTTCCAATAATAAAACACTTTCAAAGCTTTAGTAGGACACTTCACAGGTACAACTTGGATGACAGCAGCACAAGCTTCCCTTTATTTACATACAACACGGACACATGCCATGTTGCCATTTGTTTGTGACACCTTCTGTCAACCCTTTTTACCCTACAACATATTGCTTTGTGGGACTTGTAGTTTTCTCTTTGAACATTGAAAGTAAGACCTCAAAAACCCCAGTGCTGTTAAAAGGGCAATACTGGCTGACGGTGTCATACGTGACATGGGAAAAAAAATAAAAGTGATGGGTGAAATGTTTTAATTAATCCCAGCCGTTAGTAATTCATCAGGACCAAATTCAGGCATCCGCTTTTTTTTACTCACTAAACTGCTTGTTGTTTTGTCCCCTCCCATGGAGACTGGCCCTATTAAATGTAATCTTACTCTTACTGGTCATTTAATTTATCTTAGGCGCACTATTTTTTTCATTTGCTTCACTTGCCTCGGCTCGTCTTGTAGGAATGTTGGTTTTTTTGGGCTTTCCCCCCAAAAAATCTGGGTGATGGAGTTTACAAACACACATGGCATTTTTATTATTTAAACACACTTTCCCTCGATTCCCTCTGCTTGTGTTTTCAGAATATTTTTGTTTTCGGCATTCAAACAGAATGCACTTAGAAATTGGCATTTATAGTTAACACATACACGGAATCCTTCGTTTACAAACACAGTTTCTCTTAAGTTGCTTGAAAGGTAGAAGCGTGATGTATTTCAAGCAAATGCACCATGCTTGTACCTTTTGAGCAACTAAGCAATTAGGTTTCTAAAGCACACACGCTCTTGACAATAATAAATATCTAAGTTTGTTTAAACTCCGCCAACACGCACTTGTGCATGTGTGTGCTATGGAAAGCGCTTTTGTTTATTTGCTTGAACGGTAGAACCGTGATGCATTCCAAGCAAATGCAGTGCACTTCTACTTTCTGTGCAAATAAACAATTAGGTTTAACTTTTAACTATCTTTAATTTACCTTGTGTCTCTTGCAATGATACTTAGCATTTCTTTGTTAACTCTTGTCCTGTGTTAGTGGTTCTGCACTTCATGTTGTCTCTTTCACTGTGAGATGATTACCTATCCATAGCCGTCCTTCCAAGCCTGCAGACGGGGGCACACTCTCAGCTTCTTGCTACACAGGTCGGACTCATTCGTCATCTTTGTCAGTTGCGAGATGAACATTGATCAGCTGGAAATAGTCCTCTTTGGGTTCAGGTAGAGGAGGAGAGGAGTCAAGGGAAGTCCTGCGTTGCATCCTGGTTTTTGACCACTTTGACGTTCCATTTCAGTTTGTGCCGACTCGTGAGAGGATTACTGATTTTTTGTAAAGATGTTTCACAATCATGTATTTTTTTGTCTTATTTTTTTTACAATATATATGTACTTCAGAGCATTCAAGTTTATCAGTCCCATGTGACGGCCGGTCATGCAGACCAGGATCTTTATTTTGATTGTGGGACATATTGCCCCGATTTTGTAATAGGTTAAACAAGACCACCCATCCCAGCATGCCGCAGAAAAACACTGGACTAGATGCGCGACGCAGGCAAGAAACTTGCCCCCCCATCTTTTTGGTGTATTGAACTTTTTAGGTCGAGCCTAGCGCAGCACGAACGCGCTGCTCTAGGAGAAGGCCTCTTGGAATCACTTCAGACTTTCTGCAAACTCGTGCGTGTGGTGTTCGATTTTCCACACATGCTATTGGCCTTTGCGTGTGGCTTTCAAAAATGAAAGCACGCAATTGGCCAAGGCGGGTGCATGTCCCACCTTTTCTGAAAATGTTTACTCCCACAGCGTTTAGCTGTCGGGAGCGAGCATCGACGCGCAGCGTGCCATCTGTTGTGGATCATGTTTCATTTCAAGACCTTGCAGCTTTCCTTACAAGGCGCGTCCCCTCCACCCCGGCCAAGGGACAGACCCCACCGCCACAAGAGTGTGCGCTTCTTTTCCAGCGCTCGCATTCATGACAATAAGATACTAACAAGGCGCGTCCCCTCCACCCCGGCCAAGGGACAGACCCCACCGCCACAAGAGTGCGCGCTTCTTTTTCCAGCACTCGCATTTCATCTATGTCAGCACTCTCTTCCTGCACCGTTATCTTTGTATTAGTATGTTATTGTCAAGACATTTGCTGTACTCTGTAGTTGGCCTCTATAGTCGCCTCTTTTTCGGTACCATCTTAAAAATTGACCGCACCTTTTAACATTAGCGCTTTTTCATCACCGTGGTGCGCGCTTCCTTTCACACCTCTGCGCAGCTGTGGTGCGTGCTACCTTTAACATCTATGCATAGTGCACAGCTGTGGTGCGTGTTTCCTTTCCCCCCATTGCTTTTGGTGCTCGCTTGATCCAGGGGCTCTCTACAGTGCACAGCTGTGGTGCGTGCTTCCTTTCCCCCCATTGCACAGTACACAGCTTCAAAATTGACCGCACCTTTTAACATTTGCGTTTTTTCAGCACCGTGGTGCGCGCTTCCTTTTACACCTCTGCGCAGCTGTGGTGCGTGCTACCTTTAACATCTCTGCACAGTGCACAGCTGTGGTGCGTGCTTCCTTTTCCCACATTGCTTTTTGGACTCGCTCGCTCCAGGGGCGTAACGCAGGCCCTTGCTGGGGGCTTAATTTGAGCCGGTGTCTGGCGGTGCGCACATGGGCACTTAATTATTAGCACTTGCTTTTTGTGCGTGCTTGCTGGCACTGGCTGCTAAATTATGCCTCTGCGCAGCTGTGGTGCGTGCTACCTTTCACATCTCTGCACAGTGCACAGCTGTAGTGCGTGCTTCCTTTCCCCCCATTGCACAGTACACAGCTTAAAAATTGACCGCACCTTTTGAACATTCGCGTTTTTTCAGCACCGTGGTGCGCGCTTCCTTTCACACCTTTGCGCAGCTGTGGTGCGTGCTACCTTTGACATCTCTGCACAGTACACAGCTGTGGTGCGTGCTTCCTTTCCCCCCATTACACAGTACACAGCTTCAACATGGACCTCACCTTTTAACATTCGCGTTTTTTCATCACCGTGGTGCGTGCTTCCTTTCACATCTCTTCGTAGCTGTGGTGCGTGCTACCTTTGACATCTCTGCACAGTGCACAGCTGTGGTGCGTGCTTCCTTTCCCCCATTGCACAGTACACAGCTGTGGCGAGTGCTTCCTTTCACCCCACTGCACAGTAGTGGCGCGTGCTTCCTTTCACAACACTGCACAGTGCAGGTATGTGGTGTGTGCCTCCTTTCACCCCAGTGCACAGCTGTGTTGCGTGCTTCCTTTCACCTTATTGCACATTGCACAGCTGTGGTGCGTGCTTCCTTTCACCCCACTGCACAGCTGTGCTGCGTGTTTCCTTCACCCCACTGCAAACGTTAACAAAGCCAATAGCTCTGTCTAAACACTTATAACGCCCCAAAGGCGAGACCTATTGGCTATGCCAATGCTTGTTTTATTTTAGAAAGTGAATACGAAGGAAGGTATTTGAAGCTGACAATTTTAGTTAACCACTGGGACGCCGAGAATTTTCCTAGAAAATGATGAGATTTGTATCGTGAAATTTCCTTTCGTGGTTCCAGGCGAGCATTATTATTTTGTTTACATTTCAATTGTTGCATTGTGGAATGTTGTACTTCATACACGTGCGTCTCCTCCATGCTATCCCTTCCAGAGCTGCTTCCCAAGGCGCCTGGACCCCCTCCCATCCACACATAGCTGCCATGGGGTGGGAATTTCCTGCCATCTACAATTGATCAGACCCGAGGCACTCGTACACGGAAACAGAGGCCGCTGAGCCCAGAGACAGCCACACATTTTTTCCACTCTCACCCTGCATGGTCTCCGCTTCACTCTGTTACTCTCAGTATTTTACTGACCAGGCTAATACACATATTCACGAGCTTAGTAAACAAACACTCTTGTCTTCACAGTACTTTCTAAGGGCAAATTGGCCAGTGCTTAAAAGATTGGTAGGGCTGGAGAAGAGTCAGTCACACATAGGAAAAAAGTAGGCCTGGGCGGAGTTAAGTGACCAAAAAACTCTGCCAAAAAGTTCCGTAAGCGGCGGAGTGCATTAGGTCGTGCCATTCGTGCTGATTTTTAGCGCCGGGTGTTTGTCCCGCGCTGGGAAATCAGTCCGAACGGCACAATGCGCAGCGGAAGAGGGCGCTGCTTCTCTCTGCCGCTCGAGTAGATGTTCTACTCGAGCTGCAGCTTCCTCAATGCGAATGGAAGGTTTCTCAATGCAAGCAGTAGTAGCTATCTGCAACCGCCCGCATTGAGAAATCTCGCAGGGAAGTGGTCTGGAGTAAGAAAGACTCCGCAAACTTTACGCCCAGGCCTAGAAAAAAGTTTGAGTTCCTTAGTAAGCCAGTCCACTTCTGGTGACTTTCATCATAGATATGTTTTTTTCTGAAAGGGCCCTTTTTTGTCGAATGAATATAATCCCCAAAAAACTTCCACCCAAAGTAGACTTATAGCAATGCAGACAGTTGCAAAGTCGAATGTTGCTACTAAAACATTTACACTAATCCATTTAAATTGACGCGAGCAAAACATGGACGTTTGAGTTAAGTAGAGTTGGTTTTTATTTTTAATACAATTAATTTCCCACCTGAACATATTTTTAGCAAAATATCCAGAATAGGTTTTTCACGTAGTGCCTCTGCCCAAACCATGTGAGCTGTGGCAGTGACTGTTTCTGAAGTCTCAGGTGGTCGATGCATGATGAAGAGTCTTGTACTCATCCAAGGGCTCGAGTGAGCGTGCCTTAGGCCACACATAGATGCACATACAGTGCCTATCTGGCTGATATCTTAAAAATATATATATATATTTATATATCTATATCCCATTGAGTGGGCGCTCGCCCGCCCTCACTGTTGGTTTCTGTCACTAGTAGAAAGCAATTTCCTAGAGCATGTCAGACAGTACTGACAACTGTATGTTATAACTGAAAGTTGCCAGCCAGTGTCTGCAGAACACACTCAATCTGTTGACCTAACTGACTGGCTGGAGTGCAGTGTTTCTGGCAGACTTTAAGTTTACTTCATTGATGTATCCCGCTGTATCCACTGCTCACAATAACCCCATTGTAGCCCTTCTCGGGAGGGTCCAAAAGTTTCACTCCTGCTCACATGCACTCAGAAGGTGCAAGGATTCCCTTGTGGATCCGACAATAGTTCCTTCATTTCTGGGAGAAGTATGAAGTTCCAACAAGACTGGGTATCGCACCTGGGACCTCCATGTAGGGGCCATCGAGACCACATCTGCCAGCTGTCTACGAACTTACGCTGTCACCCTCTTAATCATGGTGAAGGTTGAAAATGCATAATGAAGAACCCCTGATTGGTCTTGGAAAAATGCATCCGTAGCTTTCGCCTCTGGATCTGGCCTCTAGCTGAAGAATCAGGGCATTTGCCTTTTCAAAGGACATGCAAACAGGTCCAGGCGACAAGAACCCCAATGATACATCAATCTGGGTTAAGTTGTTTACCAGAAATCTCAAATTCCATTCCGTGATCAAACTAGACTTTTCTGGTAAGTGCTCTGCCATGACAGAAATCCTGTCATCCATGCACTAATGCCAAAAGTATGATTCTGTTTCAGACTGTCTAGCTTGTTTATATATCTGATCGCTGAAGTGTTGTCCATCTTTAGCAGAGCACACAATTCTGACCTGTTATTCATTAGACAGTTCACTTAAAAGGTGCTAGCTAGGAGCTCTAAGGAATTCATGTGTAACTGCAGCTGCTCTTCTGACCACTTCCCCTCAGCCCCCATGGAGATGGGACAGCATCTAGCACCCCAGCCTGTACTGTTGGCTTCTGCCTCTATTATCAAGTTTGAAAGTGAACCGAGTATGGCCCAACCATTTCACGCTTCCTTGTGGTCTATCCACCACTTCATCTCCTGTTTGCCATCCTCTGTCAAGTGAACTATGTCTCCTTAAGGCAGACCATTGTGGAGGTGAGCAGTCTTTAGCCTCTGAAGAGCCATGTAGTGAAGGGTTCCAGGGAAAATGGCCTGAATCGAATCTGACAAGAGCCCTACAATTCTTGCCAACTGCCTCATAGAAGTTTTGGCCTTTGTCAGATCTTTCTGAATTTCTTTCTTTATTGTGCGCATTTCGTGGTAGGGAGCAAAGAGAATCTTTGATCAATTCTATTTGGAACCTCAGAATTATCAGTTGCTGACTCTTAAGTCTAACGTCTGTGCATTGATCAGAAAGGCTAGGTTTACAGCAAGGAGAATGCCATTGGAAGGTCTTGCAGTAGAAATTGGGCGAAAGAAAGACTGAACGAGAGAGCTGTGAACTAGTATGTCCGGCTCTACCAAAGGAACAGCAGAAATATGCAGTGGGGCTTGAACATAGGAATGATCAAATGAGCGTCTTTTAGACTGAGTTCACCATCCAAAGAGCCTGGCGTATGATGTCCCTTAAGAGATGGCTTCTTTCTATCTTGAAATGGTAATAACTTAGACGAGAGAAGAACTCTCTTAGATTGATCACCACTCTGTGACCCCCAACTTTCGTCAGCCACGTATATATATTTTTAGGAAACCTGAGGGTTGGGGAAGAACACCTGGGTTTCCCTTTTCAGTAGTAGTTATATAATTTACTCAGCTATGATGATCTCCGGTTGGGAAGAAAAGATTATCAGTCTTTGGCAACCAGACGTCATGGAAAGCTGAAAAATTCCCTTTAAAATCCTTGAATTATGTGTAAGACCCATGGATCGGTCATCAACAGTCGCTATTTATGAAGAAGCGTATACACACAGTCTCCTGAATGGACATGATCACATAAAATAATCCTGACATGTATGTCCTTGGTTGTAACTCCGGGCTTTATCTAGGGCAATAAAGGTGTTTATGAATTTACCCCGCTCCTATACAAAGAGGTGCCCAAACAGGACCCCCATCTGCGATCATTCCACCCTCGGAAGAAGCAAGGTCACATAGCTTAGGGTCTACACACATTTAAATGGCTTGATCACACTGAATTTTGGTGAGGGGGCATGTAAGGTATAGAAGTATATCATGACATTCCCCCGCGCTCTATAGATTCCCTTCTTTGGTACTCTCAAGAGCTTCGCAGTGAAGGTGGCCATTTTGGTATCCACCTCTGGGGTCGCCACTACCCTGCCGGACGGAGAAGGTCTAGGGCATTCAGCCTGTAGTTTGTTTCTCTCCTCCCTGTCTAATGCCACCCTAAGATGGGAATGTTCATAGACTGTTATTATTACTGAGGACAACCAATCAAAGGATCTGGGATGAACCAGATCTCTAGGAGAAGACATGTCCAATAGGGTATATGTAAAGGAGTATGCAGAACCCTCCCTGTCCTTCTCCGAACTCAAGTTCAGCTGTCCCTTACACTTGTAGTGTGCAGGTGAAGGTTGCCAGTATCTTCCCAAGTCCCATTCAGACTTTCGGTCATAGGAGTTGGTTGACTGCAACTTCCCTTCTTCTACATGGTCCTCAAATTGCAAGTCAACAGCTAAATTAAGACCTTTGGGTCTCCAACTCTGAATTCTTTGGGTCCGTCTCTATGTTTATCAAATTGGGTGATCATCCTTCCATCATTTGCTACCCTGCCTTGGCTAGGAAAACCGCTTTGATTTTCTCAAAAGCATCCAAGTGCACAATCTGCTTAACTCTACTGTAGTTTGCCATGACTTTTCCAATAAGAAAATAAATATTTTGGACTCAACATTCAGGAAGAATCAGGCCTATTAGATACCAGCCTATACACAAAACTTACAGAATGCCACACCCTGCAAAAATATGATAGTCATCATCCTTGTAATTTGAGGGATAATGTGTCCTTAGGCCAATTTTTAAGAATTCATGGAAATTGTGCAGAATAACAGATTATTTAAAAGAAGCCAAAATTAAAAAAAAAAAAAAAGAATTAGTAGCAAGAAGCTCCCCAAATCAGTTGGTTAGACAGTCACCTGAAAGTACATGGTACTGTGACTGAGACTGCCTCTTGGAAAGTAAAGAGAAGCTTAAAACTTTGTGTCCGGTATGGGTTACAATATTTGGCACTGAGTCCCACAATATTAAACAGATCATTTAAAAAATTGCTATTTATTACAGAATGAGACTGTTGAAAAAGAAAAAGCAGTTTTTTATTTCATTTAAAATAAGTCGTATTATTAAAGATTTATTAGAGAGTCTACAGAACCTTCCAAATCAACAATGACTGAAATGGAGGGCATACAACCCCTGTATGGCGACTGTACATGTGGGATTTGTCCAGCTTGGAACTCAACATTGAATAAAAAATAATGCACTGTCTAAGACCGAAAATGGGAATTAAAACATCCCTCTTATTGTGCATCAAAGAATGTATTCTAATGTATCCAATGTCCTAGTGGTCTTCCACTATAAAGGGAACAAGCATTGGTAAAGCCAATAGGTCTTCCCTACGTGAATTTTAATGGCTTTGCTAATAATGTTTTTAACCATGTTGCAAATGGCTGAAAGTAATGTAAAAAAGCTGTATGACACAGTCAGTGTTGTCTGCATTGTAGCACTTTTTAGGTCTCGCCCTGAGCCAGCGCTTGCGCTGGTCTGGGCGAGACATTTAGTCAGTGGGCTTTCAGAAATGCGACCACAGCTTTTTGTGTGGCATTCTGCGCGCGGTTACGCGCACAGGCACGAGCGCCATCGGGCTTTCCTCTCGCTCTCCCGCGCGCGCCTCGCTCTGCCTCTCTGTCTTGCTCGCCCCTCCCCCTCCCCCACCAGAGCTGCCATCTGGCTTTCTATGCACGCACCACTCGCGTGCTTGTTTTCTTTCACTTTCGCGGCCGCGTCACTTTTGCGGCCGCGCGGCCAATGCTTGTTTAGCTTTGGTAGTGAGGACTTTCCATTGCGAACTTGGTAACAATACTCTTTCGATGCGCTTTAAACATGTTATTTCTGCGTGCACTGTCAAATTCATAGACATAGAAAACAATGTGCATCTTCATCCAATAAATGCATCCAATAAACGCAAGACTTCAAAATAATGTGGAAATCTGAGGACAGATGAGCGAGTGAAGTTCTGAAAAAACGAGACACTATTCCCAGGCAGTCTTGCTATAAAAGGTGCAGGAGTTACAATTAAACCCGAGCACTGTCATTACGGCAACAAAGTCCTCTTATCAGCCGAACTCTGCCTTGTGATTTGGAGCCTTCCTGTCTCTCTCTGGCCTGGCTTACTTATTTGCTTTCCCAGCAGGACACGACTTTCATACAGCGCCTTTCCCAGCAGGGCGGGCTCATTCCACAGAACACACCACCGCCCTTGAAGTCATCTCCCACCGGCCGCATTTTTCCCATGGGACAGGCGGCTAGAACTGTCCCCATTAACAAGTTTAACTTTCCGAGTCTAGTCTAATGAATATTAGGCAATTTACTTGTTGAAACAGGGATGGCAGGGTGACCGAGGAGTGGGGGAATTGCTGTGTGCAGGCCCTGCTGTTCTCTACTGTGGCTGCATTTCCAACATAACCATTTGGGGCTGGTAATTTGAGCCCCAGATAACAAGCGTGTTTGCTCTCGTTTCTTTCTGGTAATGGAGTCCCTGTCTGCTGTGTAATGATCCTTGTGGGCAGATCGAATGAGGCATCTGTAGGAAAACATTTGGCAAAGAATGATGGCACCAACCAACAAACATTACCACGGTTATCTACTGTCTCGAGAACATTTTGCTGAGGGCACCGCTCCATATCAAAGGGAAACAAGCATTGGCATAGCCAATAGGTCTCGCCTTTGGGACCTTATAAGTGTTTAGTTAACCAGCACAATATCCTTGGTGCAACAACATCAACTGTTGCATACCTAAACACTTATAAGGTCCCAAAGGCGAGACCTATTGGCTATGCCAATGCTTGTTGTTTATTCAGTTATGCTGTACTGAAGCTAGCTCTGCTGTATAATATGGCTAAAACAAATTGACAAAGCCAATAGAACAAGACCTACTGGCTATGCCAATGCTTGTTATAAATATTTATATAGTGTTTACAACGGCTGAAGTGCTACTGTAATAGAGTGGAGAATGCCCTTGCCAAAGTGTTAGTGTGTCCAGATTCAGAAGCATTTGAGGACCATAGAAAAACTGTGAAAATGTGCCATATAAATGAGCTGAATGTAACATAAGTTGTAGGTAGACAGAAAAGTCTGATCGGTTACAGCTTTTATTTCAGTGATGCTTTAGGTTATGTGTTACTTTGGCTCCAATGGTTACAAAAGAACCAAAAAAAACACTCCTGAAGAGAGTGCAGTGATAAATACAGCAACAAAGAGAAAAGTGTAAAATTAACTGAAATGTATGCACTGTGTGCTGAAGGCCTTGTATGTAAATTTCGCCTATATTGAGTCACGCTCCGACTTTTTATCTCACCTTGCATATGAATGCCTCTTTTAATATTTCTTTAGGTCTGACCCTTTAACTAAGATCTTATGAGGTTAATCCTGCCTGTGACATTTAGAGTTTATTTGCTTAAGGTGAGAGCATTGGTAGCGGATGTGTACAGATGGGTGCACCATTCAAATCATGACCCTGGTGCCTGCAAGGTAACTGCACTTGTGACTGCTTGTTTAGTATTAAAATATAGCAATAATTGGTGTTCAGTGGGTTTCCTAGACATTTTAGGCCCTGTGCCATGCACCTGCTACACAATTCAAATCATGACCCTTGTGCCTGCAAGGTAATTGTACTTGTGACTGCTTGTTTAGTAGTAAAATATAGCAATAATCGGTGTTCAGTGGATTTCCTAAACCTTTTGTCCCCAGTGCCACTGCACCTGTTGCACCATTCAAATCATGACCCTAGTGCCTGCAAGGTAACTGTACTTGTGACTACTTTTTTAGTAGTAAAATATAGCAATAATCGGTGTTCAATGGATTTCCTAAACCTTTTGGCTCCCGTGCCACTGCACCTGCTGTACCATTCAAATCATGACCCTAGTGCCTGCAAGGTAACTGCACTTGTTACAGCTTTTTAGAACTAAAATATAGTAATAATCGGTGTTCAATGCGTTTCCTAGAGCTTTTGGCCCCTGTGCCACTGCACCTGCAGCACCATTCAAATCATGACCCTAGTTCCTGCAAGGTAGCTAGACTTGCAACTGCTTGTTTAGCAGTAAAATATAGCAATACTCGGTTTTCAGTGGGTTTCCTAGAGCTTTTGGCCCCTGTGCCACTGCACCTACTGAACCATTCAAATCATGGCCCTAGTGCCTGCAAGGTAACTGCACTTGTGACTGCTTGTTTAGTAGTAAAATATAGCAATAATCAGTGTTAAGTGTTCAAATGGCAAAATTTAGTGTGATATTAGTTATTCTACCTCAGCAGCTCAGTACAACAATTTTGAGTGTCATGGAAATATACTAACACTACACGCCGACCATCTGTTTTCGGACCAATCAAGAGAGATGCAGCAGCTCGGGGAAAAATGCACGGCCAAAGCTTTCTCCCACAAATGCTTGTGATAAGTTATCAGAGTGAGCACAGGACACACTACTGGTCTCTGTCTAGAGTGGCATAGTGGGCAAAAATAAATCATGGCTTGGGATGCGGCGCCAAGTAATTACTATGAGGCTGATATTAATTCAAGCAGTTCACCAGTCACATTTTTAGGTCTCGCCTACGCAGCGCGCATGCGCTGCATAGGAGAGACCTTTAGCGATCGGCACAGCTTTGGGGGCAAAAACGTGCACGCGTTGCATTGCTTGCAATGGCAACGCGTGCATGTCTGGCGATTCCCTTGCGGGAGCGCGCGGCGCCATATGGTGGCGCCATATGGTCGCAATCATCGTGCCTTGCTGCACGCTCCCGCAAGGGAATCGCGCAGGCCCCCTCCCCCTGCTGCCGCGCGATTAGCGCTGGATCAATGACATGCCCTAAACAGCCAGCCACACATACTTCAAGTACCATGTCACAGTTTTACGTCCTGACACCAGGTGGTGCTAGTTTTCTACAAGTTGTTTATAAGAAGCTCCAGTTATAAGAACACTCAATCACGTGCCCTTTCCAAAGACTTCTGCCGCGCTCGAAAACCAGAGTTAACGAACGAAAACTTCCAGTAACCGGGGACAGGATCTAATACGGACGGACAACCTAATCTGCAGAAAATACCAGTCGCTGCCTGTGAACCACTGCAAGAAGCGGCGAGCAGTCGTCAAAACGTATGCAAAATGCATCTCTTTCTGTTTTTTTAGAGCGGTTTCACACCTGGAAGTTGCTAGTGTGGAGCTGCAGAGCCGCGTCTGAAGGGAGCGGATCCACCGGCAGCGGAAACCGAGGAGCCGATCTGCACAGGACGACCCCTTTATTCTTCTCGTCGCTCCATTCTGCTCCTTCGTCTCCCGCCCACATTATTTCCCTTCATTTCGAATTGCAAAATTGCTTACAATCCTTCCCCGTTGATACAAACCTGCACTGAATCCTCCTCCCCACACATTCCTTCAAACAACCCCACGTTTCAACACATTCACAGGGAACTCCATGCCCAACTGTTCCTTGCCCTTATACTCCTTACACTTATAGTCCCCTAACAACTCCTCCCTTATCGTCACGCCCTGTTTTTACCCTGTCCATAATCTAACCACAAATAAACATTACTGTTCTCTGAGAAAAGCCCCACACTCCAGTCATTATAACGTACTCCCGCGGGTACACCTGCTTTGGAAGCATCAACCGCCCAAGCCACCGCTCAATGTATAGAAAAAATCAAAAGTTCAGGGGCCCAGCGTTGTTTTTCGGAGCCCGCCGCTGCTGCATGGCGGGAGTTGCAGATTAGCAATGCTGCCTGGTCTTGATTCCACCTCATGGCCCTTTCTTCCACCACCCTACACTTCCGGTTCTTCTTCCGCCTCTTTTACCCATTTCTGTCTCTTGCTCCGTGACAAAATCTGAAGGGGAAAAATAAGTCCCGGTCCCCAAAAATGAGCGCTTGCGCCCACCACTGGCAACCCCTGGCACAACTTAAGCACGGGTCCAGTCCAGGCCCACTAAACATCCGAACTTCAAATCTCTTGCTCCCCAATGCTCACCTGCTCTTCTCTTCCTAGGGGACGAAAAGAACATAATGCTACGAATTATCCCTGTTCCCCTCTTAACTATGCGCGAGTCGTTTTAACAGTAGCAACGATTCCAATGCAAACACGTCTACAGTAGACAACAAGCATTGGCATAGCCAATAGGTCTCGCCTTTGGGACCTTGTAAGTAAAAAAAAAAAAAACTGAAGTATAAGACTTCACGTTTACATTTACTTCGTATTTAGGATGCAGTAAATGTAAACGTGAAGTCTTACACTTCAGTTTTTTTTTTTTTTACTTACAAGGTCCCAAAGGCGAGACCTATTGGCTATGCCAATGCTTGTTTTCCAAGTGTGATGGGTGTGCCAAGGCGTTGGTCCCTTGTTCACTGTGTTACACTAACCCCTTCGGTGCTCATGACGGAATGTTTCCGTCATGAGCACCAGTGCTCCTGTGCTCATGACGGAACCATTCCGTCATGAGGACAGGGGCACGAAATCCCTCTGCTGCAAACAGCAGAGGGATTTCCATTTTTTTTTGGGGGCCTCTGGAGGTGGGGAAGAGCTTCCCCAACCTCCCGAGGCCCTTCCCTGATTTTCAATCTAATGACGATCGCGCGCATGGCGCGCTGTCATCATTAGATTGAAAATGAAACTGAAACTTAGTTTCAGTTTTAGTGTTTCAGTGCTCGTGGGGCTATCTCAGCCCCCCGAGCACCTAAACACTTGGGAGAGGTATCGTTGGAAAGGGGAGAATCTCCCCATTCCAATGGTACCCTTCCCTAGTGGATCCCGGCTTGGGGATCACCCCAGGAGGGCAATCCCCAAGCAGGGATCCACCCACTAGCACCAGGAAGGGGGGAGCGACCCCTTGGGCAAGGGCCTTTGCTTCCCCCATATGTTTTTGGGCACAACAGTCTTTCTGCTCCCCCCCGGGGGAGCAGAAAGCCCACTAGAACCCCAGGGATTTTTTTTTTATTTACGTTGGGGTGGGGGCTGCCCAAAAAGGGCATGGCAATGCCCCCCCTAGAGAAATGTCAGTCTTTCTGCCCCCGCAGGGGGCAGACGGGGCAGTAGCACCCAATCTGCCCCCGGGGGGCAGAAAGCCCACTAGAAACCAGGATTTTTTTTTATTGATGTCGGGGTGGGGGCTGCCCAAAATGGGCATGATAATGCCCCCATCCCCAGTGAAATTCCAGTCTTTCTGCCCCCCCGGGGGGCAGTAGCCCCCAATCTGCCCCCGGGGGCGGGGGGGCAGAAAGCCCATTAGAAACCAGGGATTTTTTTTTTATTGATGTAGGGGTGGGGGCTGCCCAAGATGGGCAGGCCAATGCCCCCCCCCCCAAAAAAATGCAACAGTCTTTCTGCTCCCCCCAGGGGCAGATAGGGGCAAAAGCCCCTGATCTGCCCCCAGGAGGGGCAGAAAGCCCACTAGGCACCAGGGATTTTTTTTTTTTATAATGTAGGGGTGGGGGCTGCCTAGAATGGGCATGATAATGCCCCCACCCCCAAAACAATTACCACAGTCTTTCTGCCCCTCCCCAAAGGCATATTGGGGCAATAGCCCCTTATCTGCCCCCCCCGGGGGGGGCAGAAAGCCCACTAGGACTCAGGAATTATTTTTTTTTATATTCAGGGGTGAGGTCAGCCCAGAATGGGCATGCCAATGCCCACACCTCCCCAAAAAAATGCCACAGTCTTTCTGCCCGCCCCACCCCGGATCTGTCCCGGGGGGGGGGGGGGGGAGGGAGCAGAAAGCCCACTAGGCGCCAGCGATTACACTGGCTTTTTTTATGCGTGGGGGCATACCAATGCCCCCACCCCCCAAAAAAATAGCCAGTCTTTCTGCCCCCCTCGGGGGCATATCGGGGCAACCATCCCCCCCCCCCCCCGATTCCCCCACAGGGCGGCAGAAAGCCCACTAGGCACAGACTTGTTTTTAGCAATGTGCATAGGGAAACCTAGCAAACCTGTACATTTTTTAAAACTAGACACCAAGGGGAATCCAGGATGGGGTGACTTGTGTGCCTCTCACCAGGTTCTGTTACCCAGAATCCCTTGCAAACCTCAAACTTAGTTGGAAAGTTCTGGGATCTGCGTGGATCCACCAACCCTGCATTCCCCAAAGTCTTCCGAGAAAAATGGTACCTCACTTGTGTGGGTGGGCCTTGTGCCCACGACAGGAAACAGCCCAAAACTCAACGTGGACACACCACATTTTCTCTGTGAAAACTGACCCCTTTTTTTGCAAAGTGCAAACCTCAAAATTTGTCAAGAAAACACATTTTCCTCACATTTCTGTGGTGAAAAGTTCTGGAATCTGCGTGGATCCACAAAATTCCACCCACCCCGCATTCCCCAAAGTCTTCCGAAAAAAATGGTACCTAACTTGTGTGGGTAGGCCTAGTGCCCGCAACAGGAAACGGCCCAAAACTCAACGTGGACACACCACATTTTCACAGTGAAAACGGACCCTTTTTTTGCAAAGTGCCTAGCTGTAGATTTTGAACCCTAGCTCTGCCGGCACCTAGGGAAACCTAGCAAACCTATACATTTTTAAAAACTAGACACCCAGGGGAATCCAGGATGGGGTGACTTGTCTGGCTCTCACCAGGTTCTGTTACCCAGAATCCCTTGCAAACCTCAAAATTTGTTTAAAAAAAACCACATTTTCCTCACATTTCTGTGGTGGAAAGTTCTAGAATCTGTGTGGATCCACAAAATTCCACCCACCCCGCATTCTCCAAAGTCTTCCGAGAAAAATGGTACCTCACTTGTGTGGATGGGTCAAGTACCCGCGACAGGCAAGGGCCCAAAACCTATTGAGGTGACATCAAAATTACCTATCACAAAACAACCTGGTTTTGCAAGGGGGGTCCCATGAGATTTTGGCCCCGGGCTCGGCGGCCATCTAAGGAAACCTACCAAACCCACACATTTCTGAAAACTAGACACTGGGGGGAGTCCAGCAAGGTATGGCTTGTGTGGGTCCCCCAACATTTCCCTACCCAGAATCCCCTGCAAACCTCAAATTTAGCTGAAAAAAATCACTTTTTTCTCAAATTTCTGTGTGGGAAAGTTCTGGAATCCGCGTGGATCCACACATTTCCTACCACCCAGCTTTCCCCCAGGTCTCCCGATAAAAATGGTACCTCACTCGCGTGGGTGGGTCAAGTACCCGCGACAGGCAAGGGCCCAAAACCTATTGAGGCGATATCAAAATTACCTATCACAAAACAACCTGGTTTTGCAAGGGGGTTCCATGAGTTTTTGGCCCTGGGCTCGGCGGCCATCTAGGAAAACCTACTAAACCCACACATTTCTGAAAACTAGACACCTTGGGGAGTCCAGCAAGGTATGGCTTGCGTGGGTCCCCCAACATTTCCCTACCCAGAATCCCCTGCAAACCTCAAATTTTGTTGCAAAATCAAATTTTTCTCACATTTCTGTGTGGGAAAGTTGTTGGATCACCGGGCTGACACAAATTTCCTACCACCCAGCGTTCCCCCAGGTCTCCCGATAAAAATGGTACCTCACTTGTGTGGGTAGGCATAGTGGCTGCAACAGGAAATGCCCAAATCGTACTGTAGAGACTTCAAAATTACCTATAACAAAACTACCTGGTTTTGGGGGGGGGACCTGGTTTGCAGGGCATTCTGGGTAAGAAAACGTTGGGGGATCCACACAAGCCATACCTCGCTGGACTCCCCAAGGTGTCTAGTTTTCAGAAATGTGTGGGTTTAGTAGGTTTTCCTAGATGGCCGCCGAGCCCAGGGCCAAAAACTCATGGAACCCCCTTGCAAAACCAGGTTGTTTATCGGGAGACTTGCGGGAACGCTGGGTGGTAGGAAATTTGTGGATCCACGTAGATTCCAGAGCTTTCCCACACAGAAATTTGAGAAAAAAGTGATTTTTTTTCAGCTAAATTTGAGGTTTGCAGGGGATTCTGGGTAGGAAAACGTTGGGAGGACCCATGCAAACCATACCTCGCTGGACTCCCCCGGGTGTCTAGTTTTCAGAAATGTTTGGGTTTGGTAGGTTTCCCAAGATGGCCGCCGAGCCCGGGGCCAAAAACCCAGGTGACTCCCCTTGCAAAACCAGGTTGTTTTGTGATAGGTCAATTTGATGTCTCCTCAATAAGTTTTGGGCCCTTGCCTGCCGCGGGTACTTGACCCACCCACGAAAGTGAGGTATAATTTTTATCGGGAGACCTGGGGGAACGCTGGTTGGTAGGAAATTTGTGTAATCCCGGTGATCCTACAACTTTCCCACACAGAAATTTGAGAAAAAGTGATTTTTTCATCAAAATATGAGGTTTGCTGGGGATTCGGTGTAGGGAAACGTTGGGGGATCCAAGCAAGCCATAGCTCCCTGGTCTCCCCTGGGTCTCTAGTTTTCAGAAATGTGTGGGTTTGGTAAGTTGCTCTAGACGGCTGCTGACCCCGGGACCAAAAACGCAGGTGCCCCCTATGTATCCGAAAATGACCTGGTTTTGCAAGGGGGGTCACATGAGTTTTTAGCCCCGAGCTCGGCGGGCATCTTGGGAAACCTACCAAACCCACACATTTCTGAAAACTAGACACCCGGGGGAGTCCAGCGAGGTATGGCTTGCTTGGATCCCCCAACGTTTTCCTACCCAGAATGCCCTGCAAACTTCAAATTTAGCTTAAAAATCACTTTTTCTCAAATTTCTGTGTGGGAAAGTTCTGGAATCTACGTGGATCCACAAATTTCCTACCACCCAGCGTTCCCCCAGGTCTCCCGATAAAAATGATACCTTACTCGCGTGGGTGGGTCAAGTACCCGTGACAGGCAAGGGCCCAAAACATATTGAGAAGACATCAAAATTACCTATCACAAAACAACCTGGTTTTGCAAGGGGGCTCACCTGGGTTTTTTGCCCCGGGCTCGGCGGCCATCTTGGGAAACTACCAAACCCATACATTTCTGAAAACTAGACACCCGGGGGAGTCCAGCGAGGTATGGCTTGTGTGGATCCCCCAACGTTTTCCTACCCAGAATGCCCTGCAAACCACAAATTTAGCTGAAAAACCCACATTTTCCACATATTTTTGGGTGGAATCACCGAGCCGGCACAAATGTCCTACCCCACAGCGTTCCCCTCAGTCTCCTGAGTAAAATGATACCTCACTTGTGTGGGTGGGGCAAGGGCCTGTGACTGGGAAGAGCCCAAAACATAAGGATTAAGGGTATAGCACCGAGAATTCTAAGCGCTACATTTTTTTAAAATACGTTTTTAGCCAATTCTGCATTGGACACCCACACAAGTGAGGTATCATTTTACTCGGGACACTAAGGAGAACGCTGTGGGGTAGGACATTTGTGCCGGCACGGTGATTCCACACACAAATATGTGGAAAAAGTGGGTTTTTTGCAGCTAAATTTGAGGTTTGCAGGGGATTCTGGGTAGGGAAACGTTGGGGGATCCACACAAGCCATACCTCATTGGACTCCCCAGGGTGTCTAGTTTTCAGAAATGTGTGGGTTTGGTAGGTTTCCCTAGATGGCGGCGAGCCCGGGGCCAAAAACTCATGGGACCCCCTTTGCAAAACCAGGTAGTTTTGTTATAGGTAATTTTGAAGTCTCCACAGTACGATTTGGGCCATTTCCTGTTGCAGCCACTATGCCTACCCACACAAGTGAGGCACCATTTTTATCGGGAGACCTAGGGGAACCCTGGGTGGTAGGAAATTTGTGTCAGCCCGGTGATCCTACAACTTTCCCACACAGAAATGTGAGAAGAAATTGATTTTTTCAACAAAATTTGAGGTTTGCAGGGGATTCTGGGTAGGGAAATGTTGGGGGACCCACGCAAGCCATACCTTGCTGTACTGCCCCGGGTGTCTAGTATCTCAGAAATGTGTGGGTTTGGTTGGTTTCCCTAGATGGCCGCCGAACCCGGGGAAAAAATCTCATGGGACCCCCCCTTGCAAAACCAGGTTGTTTTGTGATAGGTAATTTTGATGTCGCCTCAATAGGTTTTGGGCCCTTGCCTGTCGCGGGTACTTGACCCACCCACACAAATGAGGTACCATTTTTCTCGGAAGACTTTGGAGAATGCGAGGTGGGTGGAATTTTGTGGATCCACACAGATTCCAGAACTTTCCACCACAGAAATGTGAGGAAAATGTGTTTATTTTGACAAATTTTGAGGTTTGCAAGGGATTCTGGGTAACAGAACCTGGTGAGGGCCAGACAAGTCACCCCATCCTGGATTCCCCTGGGTGTCTAGTTTTCAAAAATGTATAGTTTTGCTATGTTTCCCTAGGTGCTGGCAGAGCTAGGGTTCAAAATCTACAGCTAGGCACTTTGCAAAAATAGGGTCCGTTTTCAATGTGAAAATGTGGTGTGTCCACTTTGCGTTTTGGGCCGTTTCCTGTCGTGGGCACTAGGCCTACCCACACAAGTGAGGTACCATTTTTCTCGGACGACTTTGGGGAATGCGGGGTGGGTGGAATTTTGTAGATCCACGCAGATTCCAGAACTTTCCACCACAGAAATGTGAGGAAAATGTGTTTTTTTGGGCAAATTTTGAGGTTTGCAAGGGATTCTGGGTAACAGAGCCTGGTGAGAGCCAGACAAGTCACCCCATCCTGGATTCCCCTAGGTGTCTAGTTTTCAAAAATGTATAGGTTTGCTAGGTTTCCCTAGGTGCCGGCAGAGCTAGGGTTCAAAATCTACAGCTAGGCACTTTGCAAAAAAGGGTCCGTTTTCACTGTGAAAATGTGGTGTGTCCACGTTGCGTTTTGGGCCATTTCCTGTCGCGGGCACTAGGCCTACCCACACAAGTGAGGTACCATTTTTCTCAGAAGACTTTGGGAAACAGGGGGTGGGAGGAATGTTGTGGATCCACGCAGATTCCAGAACTTTCCACCACAGAAATGTGAGGAAAATGTGTTTTTTTTGACAAATGTTTAGGTTTGCAAGGGATTCTAGGTAACAGAACCTGGTGAGAGCCAGTCAAGGCACCCCATCCTGCATTCCCCTGGGTGTCTAGTTTTCAAAAATGTATAGGTTTGCTAGGTTTCCCTAGGTTCTGGCAGAGTTAGGGTTCAAAGTCTACAGCTAGGCACTTTGCAAAAAAGGGTCAGTTTTCACTGTGAAAATGTGGTGTGTCCACGTTGCGTTTTGGGCCGTTTCCTGTCGCAGGCACTAGGTCTACCCACACAAGTGAGGTACCATTTTTCTCGGAAGACTTTGGGGAACGCGGGGTGGGTGGAATTTTGTGGATCCACGCAGATTCCAGAACTTTCCACCACAGAAATGTGAGGAAAATGTGTTTATTTTGACAAATTTTTAGGTTTGCACGGGATTCTGGGTAACAGAACCTGGTGAGAGCCAGTCAAGTCACCCCATCCTGGATTCCCCTGGGTGTCCAGTTTTCAAAAATGTATAGGTTTGCTAGGTTTCCCTAGGTGCTGGCAGAGCTAGGGTTCACAATCTACAGCTAGGCACTTTGCAAAAAAAGGGTCAGTTTTCACTGTAAAAATAAAGTGTGTCCACGTTGCGTTTTGATCCGTTTCCTGTCGCGGGCACTAGGCCTACCCACACAAGTGAGGTACCATTTTTATCGGGAGACTTAGGGTAACACAGAATTGTAGAGCAACTGTTATTACCTATTGACTTTTGATGCATTTCTGCCTTCCAAATGAAAGACAATGTGTAAAAAGAAGTCATTTTGAAAAATGACCTATAATTCTCATGCTAGTATGGGTACTCACCATTTCGGAAATGTGCAAATATCTACTGTTTCTAAACTCTATATTTTGTTCCAATTTCAGAAATACATAGGTGTCTTTCATACCGATTTTTCCATGTATATATTTTCCCAAATTAATTGGTATATACCCGGTACATAATAAAAAACCATTGCAAGACGCTGCTCAGTTATTGGCTCTGGGTTCGTCGGGTTCTTGGTGGACCTACAAGTCCTATATATCCCCACAACCAGAAAAGTCCAGCAGATATAACGGTATATTGCTTTCAAAAAGCTGTCATAATTAGAAGAAGTTACAGGTGAAAACGTTGACACAAATGGCTGTTTTTTTCAACTAATTTTCAATTTTTCCTATATTCAACTGTTAGTTCTATAAAGAAACCTTGAAGGATCTACACAAATGACCCCTTGCTGAATTCAGAATTTTGTCTACTTTTCTAAAAATGTATAGCTTTCCAGGATCCATTATTGCTTTCATACCCATTTCTACCAATAACTGGAAGGAGCTTGAAAGCACAAAAAATAGCAAAAATAGGCAATGTCCCAGAAAAATACCAAAACTGTGTAAAAAATTTTGGTTTTCTGACAAAAGTCTGCTTGTCCCTGAAAGCTGGGACGATGGCGATTTCAGCACCACAACCCATTTACAGGGAAAAAACCAGACGCTTTCATCTGTAGCCCTTTTTCCCATTTCCCCCCCTCCCCCCCCAAAAAAAAATTAGCTGTATTTTGGCTAATTTCTGGGTCCCCTCCAGGGGAATCCACAAACCCTGGGTACCTTTAGAATCCCCATGATGTTGGAAGAAAAGGACGCAAATTTGGCGTGGATACCTTTGTGGTCAAAAAGTTACAGGGGCCTAAGCGCGAACTACCCCAAATAGCCAAACAAAAGGCTTAGCACAGGGGGGGGGAAAGGCCTAGCAGCGAAGGGGTTAATCAAGATATACCTCATGGGCAAGCCCCAACTAGACTGAAACTAATATGGGTTGATTGTGTTTCTCTTCAGAGGTGACCTACTTGTCAGATCGGGCTGGACTGTTCCTGTTTGAGCAAGGCCAAGTTTGATTTGCATTTGACTGGTTCTGGTCTGAGATGGCATGGTGAGCAGAACTGGTATGTGGCTGTGAGTAATCATAGCTATTAGTAATTAATTCAAGAATTCCATTCATCATTTCATAAAGGGACGCCAGCAGACCACATGTCCCACACTGTACCCTATAAAGAGACTAAGAAACCCAGGTGGCAGTTCAGCTGCCCCAAGTAGGAGCTCAGCAGTCTCCACCCACAGTCAGGCGTTGCAGGATCTTATATAATTTACTTTAAGCCCCCTTTGCGGACCTACCATCAAACATCAGCTCTCGACCACACCTCCGCTGATCCCTAACCATTCCCTGGGCCATTTCAAAAATGGACCTCAAACCCCAACCATGCCTCGTAGACCCATATGAAACATGTGTGACTAGTGGCGGACTCTGCACCATCGCAACTACCTCTACAGAGACACTGGCCCACTGCAAATCTTCAAATTCCTGTAAGTTATTGACTGCTTTTGTCCATTTCTTTTTTTCTTTGCTACGGAAAAGTGGGCTAACATGGGTACTTGGCAAATCTGTGTGTAAATAGTGGGTTACAGGTTCCTGTTCCAGCAAAATAGCTCAGTGAGTTAATGTTCCTGCTGTAGAGATCTTTACTTAACTTGTATTCACAGGCAGGCCTAGGTGCAGCTTGCGGAGTTGTACACCACAGAATTTCACGGAGTTACTGGAAAACTCCGTGAAATTCTGCGGAGTTCCGTGCCCTGCCCCTGCCCTCTGCGTAGTGAGGCCTGACCTTACCTGAGCCTCCTCCTTGGTGGGTGGGTATAGCGGCTCCGGCTGTCCACAGCAGTGCAACCCGGGCGCCATTCTCCTAGCCGCCACTGCCTTCCTGCACCTGCTGCTGGCTGCACTCCGCTTCCGCTGCTCTGGCTCGGAGGGAATTCAATTAAGGCAGGAGCCTCAGCCAGCTTAGTGCAGCAGCTAAGCTAACCCCAACTCAGACAACAAGAACTGCAGTGCACATGGCGTATTACGTGAAGGCATGCCTGACCCTATCATGAGATTTCATCGGGACAGGCATGCTTTCACGCCATGCGCACTGCAGTTCTTGCTGTCTGAGTTGGGGTTAGTTGCTGCACTAAGCTGGCTGAGGCTCCCACCTTAATTGAATTCCCTCCGAGTTGGAGCAGCGGAAGCGGAGTGCAGCCAGCAGCAGCAGCAGGATCAGGAAGGCAGTGGTGGCTAGGAGACTGGTCGACGGGCTGCACTGCCGTGTACAGCCACCATTTGGGAGGTAAGTCCTAGACTCCTAAGGGGCACCAGTAAACTCTGCTCTGCTGCGAGTGCAGAGTTTTTTAAAACTTCGCACTCCAAACGTAGGGCGGAGTTCTAAAACTCCGCAGCCTCTGCTGGCAGATCGGAGTTAACCGCCCACCCTTACTCACAGGCTCATGCCTCGTTAAGGTAGCTAGTAAATTTATGCATCTGCTGCAGCAATATTGCTACATAACCTTCAAATCACAAGTTGGTCCCTAGGATTCTGTATCGTCTCATTCCTTACCCAATATAACAACGCATCTGAAATGGAGAACTCACTTGTCTGATCTCAACCAGGTCACGGGGAGTTCCCAATCCTGTGCCGTTACACTCTCTCGCTTTGATGCCACATTGTGTATAGGCCTTAACCTACTGGAATAACATTGGTCTTGGATGTTTTCTATGAAAATGAGCCAGAAGCTGATTTGCAAACATCTACTTTTTTCTTGCTGGGATGGATCCAATTAAGATCTCCTGGTTCCTTCATTAAAATTATCCTGTGCATTTGCAGTCTCATTTGAGGAAAATAATTGCCCAATCCACCTTTGCTCTACCTCTCTGTCGCTCCCTTTCACAACCATTCTCCTTCTATTGTTTTGGGGTCTGGCTCTTCAGCGCAGCAGCCTGTCTAACTATTGGGAACACTTCTTTTAAATACACAAAGATTGGGCTTTAACTCCTCTCAGAGAAGTGTTTCTCTCTCACCTCGTGCTATGGGACTTCTTGCACTGCAATGCATGTGGGAATATTTTACAACTTCAAAACATACAGAATTTCTCACATTAAATTTTATATCTCAAAGATGCACCGTTTTTAGGCCGAACCTACGAGACAGTGCAGCTGTCTCTTTGAGAAAGACCTATTTTCAGCTTACCAGATCTCACAATTGGCATAGATGCCTTCCATTGCTTATCATTGGTTGATATTATCATCAGTCTCATTTGATTACTTCTTATTCGATGACTTGCCTTGAACATCCTGTGTTTGCTCCTCCCCTGGAACATAGCCTATTTAGTTCTGTTCTTCCACTACTCACTTTTAGGAAACTACTTAAGCACTTTACGTGAGTGTATATGTTTTCCATCTGCCTTCCTCATGTGCTTCTCTCTCGTCTCCTATTCCGTGTTGCTCTCTTTTTTTGTTCGTGTGCTTAACTCCTACATCCTCGTGTGTGTTCTTACCCCATCCTATGTTCTGTGTCATACTTTCTCTGCCGCACATTATGTCCCCTTGCAGTTCTGCTTCTCCCCCACCCTCCATTAACTGCTTTCCCCTTCCTCCCCATACCTGCCCCTTTGTTACTCCCCACCTCTGCCCCACCACCTTCAGTGCTTGTTTTTTGAATTAGTCCTGTCTCACTGAAAAAACATAAATTTTCTTTACTGATCCAAGTGGCGTCCGCCATTTTAGATCAGTAAATAAAAATGAAAGCAAATGGTGCCAGTGTCATTCCGTTGGCACACTCATGCGTTCGAAAGCATGCGTGTGCCAGTGGAATGATGCAACCCCATCATAACCTATCTTTTATTTTGATGCTGCTGCACAATATGCTGATGCTGTACAGTACCACCAGAAGCATTTGCCGATAGATCCCAAAGGTGAGACCTATTGGCTTTGCCAAAATGTTGCTTTTTGAGTCCAGATCTATTGGTTACTCAGAGGGTTGTGCTCTGCTTTTGCCCTTTATGGCCCTTCTGTCCCACCTCACGGAACCTGCATAACTCTGGTGCCAAGTTGCACTGTGTATGTATCTATTTGGTATTTCTATAGTACAAACCTAGGCAAAAGGCAGCTGTGCAGTGTACATGCCTATTAGCAATCACTTCAGCTTCCAGTTCTGAGCTGGCATGCATCACTAACATATTCTCATGGCTTCCACCTCTATATAAAAAGGAGATGAAAAGGCAAAGGGAACTAGGAGAGGAAGCTGGGTTGTGATGTAGTGTTCTTTAAAAAAGTGAGTCTTCAACTCTTTCCTAAATTGGTACAGCGTTGGTTTGGGTATGATGGATACAGGGATGTTGTTACAGGTCATGGGTGCCTAGATGGAAAGGCCTGTTGTCTTGTTTTTTTCTCCTTTTTCTATCTCAGTCTGCAGTCTGATGATATCCTGGCTGTGGGTGTGCCAAGAATCACCAGAGATGGCGAGCCTGTCTGCAAGATAACCGGGGGTGCTGAAATTGTTTCACTTTCTTTAGAAGAGAGAGCTGGTATCAGGTTGTCTTTGTTGTTTGGCAATGTGTTCTTTGGGGGTGAGGTTGGTGTCCAAGGTGAATTTAAGTGACTTAGCATTCAGTGAGAGTTGGGGGTTTGAATCCATCAAGGTTTACACCATTGAACCAGATTTTGTACTATATCTTGTTTTTTGTTCTTGGGAAATAACAGGAATTGTGTCTTGGTTGCGTTGAGCTGATGTAGCCACTGGACATCGAAGCCTAGATGATGCGCAAGCAATGTTTGAGGCATTGGATGTCTGAAGCAGAAGAGACTTTCCAGTAGAGTTGTGCCTCATTGGCATATTGATGAATCGTGATGCTATAGACTGCCAAGTTGCTCCATGTAAAGATTGATGGTGACAGGCGGCAGCATGGAATCCTGGGGGACTCCACATGGGATCTTTTATGACCTGGAGGTGCCCACGTGAAGAAATTGGTGCTGGTTTGAAAGGTAGGAGGAAAACCAATGAAGGGCGTTGCCAGTGAATCTCATTTGAAACTTGAGGGTGCGTATGAGGATGGGCTGGTCACCTGTGTCGAAGGAAGCTGAGAGATGCAGAAGCATCAGGAGGCAGGGGTCATTTTTATTAGAAGTCGAGAGCATTGTCTACGATGTATAAGGTAGCGGTCTCCATGCTGCAGCATGTTTGAAGCAAGACTGGTAGTTGTGCATGAGATAGTTATCACTGATGAGATCTTGGAGTTGAACATAGACTGCTTTTTCAATGATCTTGCAGATGATGAGTAAGTGAGTGATGGGCAGGTAGTTGGCAAAGTCATGATGGAGTAGTGTAGGTTTCTTTTGGAGGGGGAGGATTTGGCCTGTCTTAAGAACTTCTGGGAAGACACCTTTAGTGAAGGAGGCATTTGCAATGCTAAGTAGGGGTAAGAGACCATCCCCAGAAAGCACTTTGATGAAGTACGACGAGAAGACATCATCTTCTTAAGAATTGGTTTTCAGAGAGTTGAGTATGTAAGCCAGATCTGGGACGGATAGGGTATGAAGGCTGACCATTGTGGGATTCTACAGGAAGGGGTGGATGTAAAAGATGAAGCAGGCTTGGTATCGTTGATTTACTGTCGGATCTTCTGTATTTCTTCACTGAAGAGGTGGATGGCAGTGGAATTTCCTGTGGAGTGAGGAATAGGTGGATCCGGCAGGGGCTTGATACAGTGCTTGATTGTCTTGAACAGTGCTCTGCTTCTTTTGCTGGCTTTACTGATGGTTATGGTATAGTACTTTGCTTTCACTGATGTGATGAGCTGTCTGTGTGTTGCGCAGAGGGACATCAGCATCAAGAGGTGTCTGAAGTTATGTTTTTTTCCTTTCCTGTCTGCTGATGTCTCAGTTATTGTCAGCAAGGGTTCTGAAGGCTTTGGCTTGCACTTGTGTCTTGTAATTAGGAGGGGGATGTTCACATAGCTTTCCAATAAATTGTTGAAGTTGTTTAAAAGAGTGTTGGTATCGGACCTGGATTTGATAGGGTGAAAGATGAGTTGAAACCAGCAAGCACAAATGCATGCTTCCATACCTTGCAAAACATCTGTACAGCGTGTCTTTGCAAGTGTCCCAGATTTGCAAATGTTAGGCCACCTTTTAGATATGTGAGTGGCTAAAGGGGAGCACTTTTATTTGGATTCTCAGGCCTGTTTTCCATCCTAGTCATACCCTGCATGAAGTTGAGTGTTATTTGCTTGCCTACCATGCAGGACCAGGATTTATGGATGAAAGCAAAGCCTACTCCCTTTTTATGTCTGTAGTCCACACGATGGATGCTGTAGCCTGTGGAAAGAAGGACGTCTAAGATATCTGAAGGCGAACTATGTTTCTGTGATGAAGAGAGCATCAAGCTTGTGATAGGTGATGAGGTCTGCCATGTCAGATGCTTGGAGTACATAAGAGCGAGTGTGATGAGCATGAGTTTGAATGTGTGTTCTGTAGTTTGAGCTGGTGTGGTAGTTAGTGGGATGTGTACGAGGTTGGGTCTACGTGTTGTGCAAGTGCTATGTGAGTGTCTGGGTGTGATCGTGAGTATTGGCAGTATGGGAGCTGGGTGAGGCACATGTTTATATCTTACCTTATAGGAGTCACTGGAAAAGGGGTTAGCCCTTACAGGTAGTGCCCTTGTCTGTGTTTTCCCTTTGCTAGGGATGCCCTGAAGGCTTGATTGAAGTTAGGAGAAGGCAGGAAGTGAAGTAACCTTCTGTGCAGATGGTTGATGGAAAATTAAGTCTTCTTGCTTGGCTTGTTCTGTTAAACACATTTTAGACAGGAAATCAGTGATGTCACTTTCCATGCAGATGGACAATGGGAAATGCAGTGTTGTCATATCCTGTGTAGATGGAAAATTGGAAATATAATGATGTCACTTCCTGTGCAGATGGATGATGAGAAATGTAGGGATCTCACTTCCTGTTCAGATGGATGATGGAATAGGGCCTCTTGCTTGGCTTCTTCTTTTAAATGTGGTTTTGACAGAAACGCAGTGTTGTCATGTTCTGTGTCTAGTCTGAGTTCATGATGTGGCGTGACTGCTCATGGAAGTTCAATCAATCAAAAATAGTTTATTTCTGAGAAATACATTCTTATAGAAATATTATACCCAATTCATAAAAATTGACAATTTTAAATAACCTAATACCACAATACACATTCTTATCATTTATTCAACAGACATATAAATATTAACATTTCTCAATACCAAAATTCAATACAGTCTACAACCCCAAATCTCGCATATGTTTAACACTTTTTAGAAAAATAATAACATTTAGCTAATAGCAAACAATTCATTTTGCCCCAACAAACATTTATAACGTACAATGTGCATAACAGCTTATCTTCAATACAGTCCACTGCCCCAAATCTCACATATTCTAAAACAATTTAGAAGAATAATACGAATTTAACTGGTAGCAAACAATTCATTTTACCCCAATAGGCATTAATAAAGTGCAATGTGCATAGCATCTTATCGCAACCTCGGGGATCTGTCTTAGTTTCCTACCTCACTTACAGGGGCACTGACCTTTATTGTTAACTTCAATTGTTAACCCCTTGATACGCCACCCGGGATCAGTATCCACCCTCAAACGCAAGACTTCATTAAGCAAGCGCTTGTCCGGAATATTATATAAATAGGGGAACACATCCATGCTCTCCTGTGAGGGAAAGAATAACTGAGCTCCTAATTTTAAGATAGTCCACATCCTTTCTCCAACTAGTTTCTAAAGCACTTTGCCTAAGTGTACTCTTTATCTGGCTAATTCGTACTACTTCCTCCCCTTCGGTATGCATCTCTGGGACCTCCAAACGCTTGAGCATTATTACCACGGGGTTCATTTTATCAGAGAAAAATGACATAAACTCTGGTAAGATTTGCACCAACAATTCGTCACCAGGGACCCTAGTTTTAAGAGAAAAATAAAAACGCAAAGCTCTGGCATCCACAAGCACACTCCAGGCTACAGTTCTCAGTTCCATGCTTACAGCTTGTATCATCACATTTTTAGGGAGGTCAAGGAGTCTCTAAGCCTCCCCCTCTTACCCACCTATCCCTAGCCAGCACCTCTGCTCCATAAAGGGCCTGTGGAATTAACTTACCCTGTATGACTTTACTTAATGGCTCAAAGGTATGACTACCAAACTTGCGCTCAAACCTTTTCAACCCATTCACTACTGCAGATAAAACAAGTCTCCGGGAAGCCATTTGTTTATCCCACCTCAAATCACCTAAAAGATTATACTCAGGTACTTGTACTCTCTAACATGCTCTGAGCTTGCATTACCTAAGAACCATGCAAAATTCCCTTTTCTCCTAGCAAAAAACATTGTTTTTTTCTTGTCAATATTTTTGTTAATTTGTTTTCAAGACAGTAAGTATTTAGGGCATTCAGTTTTCATTGCAGCCCTATATGTGTAAGATCCATCACCACCAGATCATCCGCGTACATAAGGCAACTAATGTGCCTACCTCCAATCTTTGGAGAATAACTATGCGTATTGTGTAACGTCTGGGGGAGGTCTGCAATGAACAGACTAAACAGCAGGGGTGCTAAAACGCACCCCTGCCGCAAGCCGTTCTCAACCAGGATTTTCCTAGTCAGGTTCCATTCCCATCAAGGTCAATCTAGACCCAGTTACCACTGTGGTGCTTCATCACCAGGCCCAAAAGGGCTCCAGATATCTTCCACTGCTGTAATTTATGCCAAAGCGTATCTCTGTCCACCCTGTCGAAACCACTCGGAAGTCAATGAAGCAGCAGCAAAGGCCACCTCCCGACTCCATTGACTTCCTTGCGACTCCCCACTGCGTGAAACTGTGGTCCATCGTAGAATGTTTCAGCCTGAAGCCTCCTTGCCCCACTGGGATCAATTCGGTATCAAATGCCCAAGCTTCTAGGTGTTTCAACAATGTTTCCGCATAGAGTTTAGACGGGATATCCAAAAGAGAACTCCGGCGACAATTAGATGGTTGATCGCTTTTACCCTTTTTATGGATGGGCTCGGTATAGCTCCTTTCCAAGACTCCGGGAATGAACCAGACAATGTCACCCATTGAAAACACCCACTCAAGATGTATCCCAATTTCCTTGGATCTTTTTCAAAAATCACAGATGGAAGACCATCTGGGCCACCTGCCCTAGAGGCTGTCATGTTACAAATTATTTTGGAGAGGATTGCTGCCAATCGGCTCTGGGTGTGAGAAGGGGATCGCTTGGACCTTTTGGCGTGGATCAGAGGTATGCTTTGTCCCTGGGTGTGAGAAGGGGACCTTTGGGCGTGGTACACTGTCCTGACAACAGATTTCTAAGAACTCTCAGGGTCCAGATTAGCTGCCCTCGGTCTGCTGGATTGGCATTGCTCCTACCCCAGTGTGAGAGGTCATCAAATGATGAAGCATGCCTTGATAGTTAACAGTGAGACGACCTCTCAAAAATCTTTTGATGATCCAGTCTTACAGAAATTTAGAACTGTGGGACATCAGTTTATACCTTTCGACCCTCAAGTAGTTTTGTGTGATGCAGCTAATGTCAGGGGGATATACTTGAGTGTTTACCTCCTCCTCTCTTTACTTGTGAAACAACAGAAGCAGGACTTGGCCACTGTACTACGACAACTATGGGCCAAAGGACACTACGAAGTAGGGCTCATTAACACCGCAGACCCAGTAAAAATAACATTGAGAGAAGGGGCACTCCTGCCGCACATGTGCCAGTATCCACACTCCAAAAATGCAGATGAGGGTATAGCGCCCACAATCCAAGCACTAGTAGACCAGGGGGTCTTCCATGTAGGGGTCTCCTCATGCATTACCCCGATCTTCCCGGTTTAAAAGAGCCATGGAGGAACTTGGCGCCTGGTTCGGGACCTGCGCCCCTCAATGACATTGTGGTCCCAGAATTCCCAGTGGCACCAGACCCCTCTATAATACTGACTAGCATACCGGCAAACGGCTGCTACTTCTCTGTGATAGACTTGAAGAATGCATTCTTCAGCATCCTGCTGCACCCTGACAGTCAGTATCTTACGGCATTCACCTTCCACGGGGTCCAGCTGCTATACCGGAGACTACCACAAGGGTACTCCGAATCCCCCAGTATTTTCAACAGAATACTGAGAAAGGATCTCGCCAACTTTCAGTCGAGCAGCACCCTAATACAGTATGCAGATGACATTTTGGTCTGCAGTCCATCGAAGGATCTATGGCACCAAGAGACGATAGCCCTCCTAACAGCACGTGCAGCTAGGGGATATATGGTATAGAAAGCAAAAGTTCAATATGGGCAATCAGAGGTTAGCTATCTAGGTCAACTCATCTCAGCAACTGCCCGGCGGATCACGCTGGAGCGGGTAAAATCCATCCGGGCCATGCCACTCCCCAGAACGAAAAAAGGTATGCGAAAGTTTTTGGGCCTGTGCAACTATGTCCAACAATGGGTCTTTGATTATAGTACACTCATTTCCCCCTTGCTTGGAGCAATGATAAAGGCCAAAACAGGCAGTGAGGAGCTGGTTTGGATATCCGAGATGCAGGAAACCTTCGGCGAACTAAAAACTGAAATATCACACTCCCTAGTGTTAGGTACGCTCGATATTGGGAAAGAGTTCTTCCTATTCAGCTACAGTGATGACCAAGTCATGACAGCCGTTCTAACCCAGGAGTGCCCCCGGGGCACAAACCGCTTGCGTGTTACAGTGGACTCTTGGATTCAGTCATGCAGGGCTATTTATTTCCATGCGAACAAGCCTTGGCCGCTGCAGCCTTTGCAGTTGACAAAAGCACCTCCATAGTGATGGGGGCGCCCCTAACACTGTATGCAGAGCATTCGGTGTTTGCTGTCATACAAAAGGGAAGAGCACGCTGACCATGCAGCGGATGTCAGGGTATGAACTTATGCTCTCTTGACCATTCCTGAAAATAGTCTGGTGCCATCTAGTAAATCCTGCCACTTTTCAGCGGGTGACATGTTGGAGGGGTAGGAGACCCACGACTGCGACTCCGACCCCCAACTGAATTAGCCAAACTGAGGAAGATCCTTTCTCCGAAAGTGAGGTACTCTTCATTGACGTTTCCTCCACAATAGACCAAGAGATGGGGGTGAGGCATACGGGGGCAGCTGTGGTGATGGCTCCCAGACACGAAGCTTCAGACAGCCTATGGGTCACTGCTCAGCTGACTCTCCTCCCCCACCTCTCAGCGCATGTGGCAGAGCTAACAGCGTTGACTGACGCGCTCACCCACAGCTCAGGGAAAGCAGTGATCATCTACTCCGACCCTGCCTACGTTACCACCACGGTGCACTCGAGTATAGGAAGGAGGAGAAGACGAGGGTTCCTAAAATCTGATGGCAGCCCCGTTGTGCACCGAGACCTTCTGGAGCTGCTAATAGACGCACTTTTACCTAAGCACGTAGCTATGGTGAAGTGTACCGTCAATACCGGGGGCAAAGACTTCGTATCCCGGAGAAACACGTTAGCAGTCCAGATGGCGAAGAGAGCAGCATATGGGAGGATTTGTGAGGCTCGCATGCTGCCCTTGCAACAGAATGAGATCAGACTATCACATGACAAACCATACACAGACACGGCACATTTGTATCCAAGGGAACATCAGGAAATGGCCCCTACGGAAGAGAGGGGGCAGTGGCTGGCCAAGGGCTACACACAGACCACACATGACCTCATACATCGACACACATTCTCCGGAAAACCTGTGATGCCCCGCCGCCTAGTCGACATAGCCTTATTACCACAACTGCACCAACCTACGCACATGGCCAAAGACAATCAATCAATGGCTTGCAAAGTGCGACTACTCACCCGTAAGGGTCTCAAGGCGCTGGGGGGGGGGGCTGCTGGTCCTTCGAAGCGCTGTGGTTCAGTCGAAGAGCCAGGTTTTGAGGTCCTTCCTGAATTGAGGCATTGAAGGTGATTGCCTGAGGTGGCGAGGCAGCGGAGGTCTCTGGTGGGTACGTGGAATGTGTGCAAACAAAAGCCAACACCCGCTGGTTACAAATAACCAGGTGGGAGCTGATGCGAATGATCAACAATACTGAGCTCGGCCTAAATGCTATCAAGAAAGAACTGAGTGCCATCTGCCTTTATGGTTATGCAACATCGGTACGTGTTGGACTTGATGAACGCAATGGAGGGTGGGGTGTGTGCCAAGATTGGTGCTTCCTGTTGTACTTTTCTTCTTCTATTATGTGGTTTCCTACAAGTAGTATGCACTTAGCTAGGAAAAAAGTAACAGACACTACACACACACTTTCTAATAACATAACTGTCATGTCATATGAGAAGGATAAAGTAGTTGAAGAATGAACTAGAGAGGGGAGTGCTGAAATAGGTAAATACGATGTCAATAGCCTGACAACGACAATACCGATAAATGAAATGCCAAAGTATGACGTAACCTGTACCTATATGAAAATGTCAGGGCTCATAACTACAATGTCAAAATATGTCATAATCTATGCTGGCACAACAGCGATGATACCTGCAGTAGCAATGTCAGTGTATGCCATAATAATCTATGCCTGCACAACAGCGATGATACCGGCAGTAGCAATGCCAATGTATGCCATAATCCATGAATAAACGACAATGTTGTTACCAGTAAAAACGATGCCAATGTATGTCATGATCTAGGTATACATAACCATGTCAATATTGGTAAAAACAATGCCAATGTACTCTGACAGCTGTACACAAGCTATTTAGAATGTCGATAAAAATGACACCAGTGATTGCCCAATTTATTTTTTAAAGTTCCAGTAAATTCCTATCATTGCTGTCGGATTTACCTAAGGTGACCTCCCTATCAACCCCGAGTCAGAGATACATGGTCAGACAGGCCCTGTGACTTGCACCCACGCCTATCGAATAACAGGTCACAGATGTGGCCTCTCTTAAACCAAAGATAAACGCACGCCCAGGGAATACCTTGATCAATCCCACAGATAGATAGCTGCACCACAAACAGGTCCGCAGCAATTCATCCCAGTAAAACACTTTTGGCCAAAGGCTCGTGTTCCCCAAAAATACCACAAAGCTAGATGCCACATGTCGATAAAAATAACACCAGTGATTGCCATATTATTTTTTAAAGTTCCAGTAAATTCATACCATTGCTGTTGGATTTACCTAAGGTGACCTCCGCATCAACCCAGAGTCAGAGATACGTGGTCAGACAGGCCCTGCGACCCGCACCCATGCTTATCAAATAACAGGTCACAGGTGGGGCCTCTCTTAAACCAAAGATAAACGCACGCCCTGGGAATACCTTGATAAATCCCAAAGATAGATAGTTGCACCACAAACAGGTCCTTAGCAATTCGCCCCAATAAAACATGTTTGGCCAAAGGCTCGTGTTCCACAAAGCTAGATGCCACATGTAGATAGAAACACTCAGCCAATGAGGACAGGACGTGCACACTACACGTAGTGATCACGCATTCCTCTTGTCGGACATCTGGACACACTAGCTCTCCCCAAGGTCAAGAGCCATCTTTGTCCTTATCAAGATGCCAAAACATGTTAATTTACTACTGTAATGCCTTTTAAGAATTCAGAAATCAGTTTATTGTACTTCAAGATGTGTATAAACCCAGCCAAAACTTTGTACACAGAGAGACTTTCCTAAGACACATTCAGTCGAGACTCTCCTGGCCGCTGCGTTTAATTAAACCAACATGTTCCTGTTTTGCCACATGCCTCTTGTCTTTTCATTTCTTTGAGGTAAATTCATATCCGAGCCACAAACGTGTTGTCAAAGAAAACATCAGTACTCTGTGTTTAGACTGAGCCTGTAAGCTATATTTATTACAAAGCTATGATCACAGAAAAATTGGAAGGAGATCTCCCTAGCAGTCGCCAAGGAGAGAAGCGCCCTGACAAAAGGTAGCACACATATAGCAATTATTAGAACCTTCTAGAATCAGGACAGATTTCAGACATTGTTACTCTAAATGGCATGTACAGGAATAATTGTAGAAAATTACCATCACTAGAACTTTGTGTACTCTGCCACTGCTTACCAGAGGTAAAGTGCCAATGATCCTCCTTTCAACATGAGGAAATTTGTATATTCCCAATTGGCATAGTTAACTTACCTGTCCCTAATACATGTACAAAGTATACCTAGATACTGGAGTTAAATGTCACTATTGGACTACAGCACCAATTGTGCCATCCACTACAGTGACTGTGTAAAACATGGCTTCAGGACTACCAGTGTAGCCAAACTGCAGCAGTGTAAAAACTGCAATTCGACCTGTCAAAGTAAACCCAAATGAAAGTTTAAAACCTCAGTTGTAAATATAAAAAGTCAGTCCTTTGTGGCCCTTGGAGCCCACAAGGTAGGGTGCATGGTATTTTAAAGTAGGACATGGAGAAATGTAATGCTAACATGTCCTTACATTGATTAACACCTAAAAGCTGTTTTTCACTGTGGCAGGCCTAGTTGCCTTATTTAGACAACCAGAGAACAGAATAAAATCCTAGAACTGTATGCCGGGAATGGGACTAGCTAGAAAAATGATTAAACAAGAATTTTTAATAGTTATTAAAAATTCAATTCAATGGTGAAGTCGGATTTGTATCAAATATTGAGGAAAAGTAAGGTTTTGAAAGTTATAACTTCTCTGCCTGAAATTCCTAGAGGCTAATTTGCATTTGCTCTCCAACTTATCCCAGCCACTAATTAGCATTTAAATAGGTGTAAATGAGGTGTGAAATTCTTCTCAGGAGCTACACAATAATTCACTGTGACAATTCTTGTGTATTCACTGTCTGGTAGCTGGAAAACCCTGCTTTTGTCCGACCAGACTTCTGTCTCTGGGTTTATTGTAGGTACAGGGGATAGCTCAAACTGTGTTTTACTGTTAGATGTGGGAAGACACTAAGATTACCATAGTAGACCCCCACACACACACATACCCAGCCCTCAGTGCCACAGTTTAGTGTGGCTGAAGACTTTCGCCATCTTGAAAATGCCCAAGGTGGGTAGGGTTGGCCCCAGGAACTTTTACTCCATGGGTTAGGGAATGCCCTGGAGTAATTCCCACCCACTAGCTTGTGCCAGACATAAATGTGGCATTCCCAGGCACTCACTTCAGAACTCTGCTGGACCTGAGGAAGAACAGAAGAAGACTAGACCTGTTGTCTGTGACCCAGTGGACCCGCTCACTCATGTACCCAGGACAAAGAAGTGGACTCAAAAGGTTATAAGGTTGACCACCTGTTCAAGCTACAGGAATACAAAAAACTAAAAGAGGCCTTTCCTACAACTGCCCAGCTGGCAACGTACCTGAACTGGACTCTGCTGCTGGCCTCACCTTGACACCCTGTGAGTCTCTAAGTGCCTCCCCTTAGGTCCTGGGGGGCTACAGAAGTGTACACCTGTGGTGGATTGGGACAAAAAGGACTACGTCAGGAGTTAGATCTTAGATCAGGACGAACCTGGTTAATGTACCCGACCTGTAGTCCATCACAGTTAGCCTCAAATTGCAAACAGATCCAACCTACTGCTACCATTGACTATTATTGGCGCTTTGTGCTTCTTGCAGCTATTCCTACTTTCTTAAATGTTACTCTATTTTTCTACTTGTGTGCAATTTTTAATGTTTTGCATTTTGACTTCATTATTGTTTTGGTACTTTATACATACTTTACATATTGCCCTAAGTTAAGCCCTGGCTACCAGGAGGTTGAATTCAAGTTAATTTAGTAATTTTGAGGGTTCATCTTGACAAGAGTTGTGATTCTTCGTTCAGGTGGGTAGTCACACAGCCCAAATAATAATCCAATTACTTACAATGAGAAATGGTGAAACTGAAAACAAGTGTCCTTTAATTGTATCTAAACATGACGCTCTGCCCTCGCTATTTTATAAACAAGCAATTTTTGAAAATTCATTTCTTGGGTGCCGAATGCAGGCCCCCATCTCGCTGCGAGGAAAGAACTTCCTGACAATGTATTAGTAAGGCCTAATAAAAAGCATGTCACACAATTCCACACGTATTGTTTTTATAACTACTCAATATTCATTAGTTTGATAATTTGTTGCCCTTCGCCTTACTTACATTACTTTAGTTCAATGTCTAAAATTATGGCTTCATCATTTTAAGAAGAGGAGTGACATAGCAAAGGAGCAAACAAGACTCTTTTCTGGGTAATAAATGTGATCCAGATGATAAACGAAAAAGAGAACAGCATGAATCATAATACAAAGTTTCAACAGTGTCACTGCTTGATTACCAAACATACATCAAAAGTCTGATCAAAGATATCCCATGTGTGGATTATCATAAACAGTATGCAGTTTTTATCATGACTACAAATAGTAGAAACTTTCAGATGAATAACTTGGGAACTGTTCGGGATATACAATCAACATTCACTTCTGATAGTCGCACATACACTTCCTTTAGCTGCAAGTACACTGTCCAGGACTATTCTGTTGTATAAAGGGCCTATTTTCTAAGCTGTTAGTTCACTATTAATACTTTCAACAGCGTCAGCAATTGTGTTGGCTATTTCCTCTACGGTCTTAGCCACCCTTCTAATCTTATTGAGAGGCTAATTTCATAGCTTGGACACAAAAGTGTGAAAAACTGGAAGTCTATGAAATATCTCTTTTGGCTTTGCTTTTATTTTGAAATAGACTGGGATGGAACACAGACTGCCTATTGGCCGATACTACAGCCAGGATAGCCTGAGTTGGACCCGTCCTTGGGTACCCACATCTATATTTTATTTCTGCAGATGCAATACGTCTCATCTCAAACACTGGCACTTCTTCTGGTGGAAAGGACTCCTGAGAGGAAGATCGTGATTAGAAGGTCAACCTGGATACAAATAGTGAAAAGGACTGGGTGCTTGCATTCGCTTGCAGTTAAGAGTGTAATCACTGGAACCTACATAGAAATTGTCATTCACTTCTTTGCAAATCACTTCTCTAGCAGTAATAGCTCGAAAGATGACTGGTTTGAAAGTCTTGATCGGTAATTGCAATCTGGAAAAAACATGGTCGTGCAGTTGCAGATCACCACACTTCTTCCAGGTCAAACCGGATTGAGATCAGGGGCACACCCCTCTTGAGTTTTTGGCTACACGAGAGAAGAATAAATCGGATTCTGCATTTAGATCCCTTTCATATTGATTTAGGATCCACAGAAAGGCATTTTTGGATAAAGTAACCTCCTGCTTTAGATGAGATTTGCAAGCACAATCTCATTGTGCTCTTCTTGCCCCAAACCCGCCCTTGCGTCACAGCATAGCCATGCAATGAAATAACCTATTAAATAAGCTGCACAAATAGCTGGCCAGTACCATTGAGGAACAGAGTAGGTAAAGTGCTGCCTGCCACAGGGGTCAGAGGTTGTAGACAAGGACAGGAAGGAAGAGTGGCTGCAGCATTTTGCCTTCCTTGTGATTCTGCTGCAGGGACAAGCACTCCCCCCTTGGTGCGCCTCCCTTTTTTAGGCTCTGTTCTTTTTAAAGTGTGATGCATTGAACAAAGATAGTAGTCTTCTGCACTTTATAGCTGTATTGGTGATGAGCAGCCCTTGAAACTGGCACCACTACCTTTGTTGAAGCAGTGACTTTGCCCTGATGAACTTTACATGGACTCTGAGTCCTGCCACGATCTACAATCCAAAGACAGCCAGTCTTGTTGGCAGAGAACCTGAGAATAGATATTATTGAGACATCAAATCAATTATTTGTAATAGCTCAGCACACGAGTATCAGAAAAGTGTATATTTACCAACGTTGGAGACACTGGAGGCGTGATTGGGGGAATTATGTGCATATCTATCTGCATTTGATGACAACTCAACATATTTGCAGGGAAGGACATTTACCTCTGCTGAATAGTAAATTTTTCTCCAGACGGCTCCAAAGTCTAGGAATCCTACGTGAATCCATGCTACTTTAAAATCAGGACAGACACAGAGCATACCTGCCTGCACAAGAAGCTTGACTGCACCTATCAGGAGCAGCCGATCTGATCCTTGTAAGATCTTTAAAAGGCCCAGATGACCAAAATATCAGTGAGGTGAACTTCCGAATAGGCCACGGTCACATAGCACCCATAAGATCCCTACAGCAGAGCAAGCTAAAAGAAAAAAAGTTCTGTAATATATAGGTCATGGAACTGTAACATCATCTGTCTTCCACAAGTAGCTAAGCCTGTTCCACCCCTTCTCTATTCTGTAACCATGATGTGCCTGTATTATCCTCTCCCTGGCCCAAGAAGGACGAGGAGGTAGTCTTCATTCACACCCCGAGCATGGGATCTGGTTCTAGTGGCTGGATTTTTCTCCCTCTAGTGATCAGAGATATCAACTTTTGAAGGCTCAAATTAGACAATTACTCTATATTCAGTTCCCAGTTGGAACTGGTGAATCCATGGTTTGCTGGGTTTCCTTGTAGATCGGACTATTGGTAACACTGATATTGCTGATTATTTGCAATATTCACAACTCCCTTCTCAATAGAGTGGAAATGACTGTCAGTATTAGTCCTGCTGGTGCAGACGTTTCCACCAAATTTATTGGACAAGTTCTAAGCCTTTGACTTACATAGAAACCCTTCCAAGACTTTCTTCAGGAAAAATGCATACAGTACTCTTATACTTGCCCATTCTAGTAATCCCCACTGTCTGTAGGTTGACTATAGATGTCCATTCATATATCTTATCTGATCCCTGTATACTGCAACAAGTTCCTGTGACGTACTTGGCTGTACTACAACATACACACGAGTCAGATTCAAATTTTATTATAGAAATTACAGATTTCTTCCTTTACTTTTCTCTTTTGGGCAAAACAACAATATGGGTAACTTACAGACCACCTAAGGTCTTCAACAGTAATAGTCTAACATTTTCTATTTCCTTTTCTTGCCCCAATTGCAGTTTCCCCACTTCATGGTTCACTTAGCCTGTCCCCCTCGGGATGCCCTTCAAATTAAAAGACCAAAGGTAAATGTAATGAAACAAAAGAAATATATATCGTCTCTTAGTTTATATCTGTTTCTTTTCTCTTCTCTCAGCCTCTCTCTCTATTTAGTTATGCCTTTCTTTCTTTCCCAGCCTTCTGTTGTTTCCCTTGCCTTTGAAATTGTTACCTGTACCTGGTGTGCCCTTTTTACCAAAGGAGGTCCCCTGCTCTGAACAGGTTAACCCTCCTGTAGCTTAAGGGGGATGGGAAAAACCCTTATTAGGAAAACTATTAGAGAAGCGTAAGAGAAAAAAAATAAAGGTTTTGCTAACCTTCTTGGCTCTGCCACATCCTCAGAGCTCATTACTGAAAAGTGTCCTCCACTCACCTGAATCCTGACCCACACCTGAGTTAGCCACAGCCCCCTGTGATGTAGCAGGAGATTTTCGCCCAAATAGGTTGGAAGGCAGAAGTCAGTGTCTCACTCTCTCTGGTGTCTACTCCCTCTGTCCCGGATGGAAGGGGCTGTTCCTCCTTTTCAGCCCCCTTGCCTCCTGACGGTGAAGGTCCCCAAGGCTTCCACTGGATGTTGGGTCTTGTGTTTGGGTTCCTGCTCCCCCTCTTGGTGACAGAATCCCCTCAAGTCCGCATTGGTCTCCTCTTCTTGAGCCTGCATGTCCTTGTCTTCAGCTTCTAGTCGATTCTGTGGAACACCCCTCCATGTCTGCTGTCAGTTTTTATACTCTTTTGCCTGCTTGACTCTCCATTGCTCTTTCCTCTGCTTCTGTCTGTTCATTCCCTGTCTCTTGTCTCTCTTATTTTTTTTTATCCCAGGACGTCCTCCTTGCCTGACTGCTCCTTTTTGTCCCTCTAGGGACACTGGGATCATGTCTTCGCCATGATATCTGTTCGTCCAGTAAGACTATTTCCTCCTCTTGACGGTTCCCCTTGTCATCTATCAGCGTCTCCTTAACATAATGCAGGAATATTCGGCTGAGAACAGATTGAACGTCAATGTCAACAAAACACGAACAATGACAATCAACAATAACAGGAGGAGGACACCGGCCTGGTATTTAGCCGGCACACGGATTCACACTGCAACAGAATATAAATATTTAGGAGTAATCGTTGACAATGAGGACCTATTTGTTCGCCAGAAAGAGGCAATAAAAAGAAAAGGGTTGGCACTGGCAGTAAGGCCAAAAACTCCCAAATCGAAACGGACAGGGCCCATGCGGTCTCCCTTCCTCCGGGTAGCGCAAGCCAAGCTATTACCAACTATAACATATGGCCCAGGGGCGTAACACAGGCCCCCGCAGCCCCCGCGGTGCGGGGGGGCCCCCGAGCTGCAGGGGGCCCCCTCACCACAGACTGAGCTACAAATTACTGCCATCGAACGCAGCCCCTGTAGGCTGCCAAAAATGCTGACAACAGCAGTTTTCCTTAAAAAGTGGTGTTGCACCAGTTTAAATGACTGGTAAAGTGAAACTTGGATTTTTGTAGATTTTTACAATATATGATCCACTAATCCCTTTAGTCAAATTAACGATAAGCTAGTAGAGAAGCCAAAAGCATATTTGCAATAACAAGTAAGCAAAAACGGTTCCTCCCCAGACATTTGTAAGCTTCATAGCACACTGTGAAATTCATGGTTTTAAAAGTAAGCCCATATAAAAAAAAATGTCTTAGTGGAAACTGAGCAAATTTACCTTAGCCATCTTTTGTTAAAATTCGTCCTGCCCCTCTTGTTCTGCCGTCATCTCTGCGAAATCCGCACGGTCTCCGGCATCTCATCCACTTACACTCAGCTACAGCACAAGCGTTATTTCACCAAACTGATAGAATCCGCACGCAGGCCCATGTTTACAAAGCAAGCTACCCCATTTCAAATGGTTCGATCGAAGGTAGATGGGTCACCCACTAAGACACTTGGGGCCCAATTACAAGTAGGACACATTTCGGGTTTTAAAATTGCTTGAGGCGTTGGTTGCAAGGGCAGCGAAGACTGTGCCCTTGTCCCTGCTTTTGTCAGCAGGTAATATTCCCCCCAACTAGGACACATTTTAATCCTTCCCTCCCAAGCAATATTTTAGGAGTCTGTGAGAGAAAGCATTGGGAAGGCCAATAAGTCAGACTTATACCTGAAAGTGCATCGATTGGCAAATTTGTGTCTGTGATATTGTAAATTGGTGAGTGACAAATGAAAAAAATAGTCAATGTGTGATTAAATGAATGCAAAGATGAGTGACCATGTTAATGGGTGAGTAGTAATTGAGTGGGTGGCATCATACATTCATCCAACCATTGACTCATTTTGTGCAATCACCTATTCATCCATCCACAATACTCATACACACATTTTTTGTAAAGCAGCACTTTCACTTAGAAGCCAAACCAATTCCCTTAAACAAGGCTTGTTATTGCTATTTCAAATTTAGCCTGGTGAAATCAGCTTTCACTTGTAAATGTTTCAGAATAGCAATTGGATAATCAGTCACCCATACTGAAAGTTAGTGGGACATTTTTAATGCAACATCACACAACAAAACAATGATGCATTTGAAATCACACACGTGATGTTATTAGAATTAATATGTTAGTCGAAGTGACTTTAGAGGCCCACCTATGTTCGGAGTAAGAAGCAAGACAAAAGTATTTATAGAAAGTGGTTTGTGAATTAGGCCTAGAGAGATATATAGAAATAGAAAGATATAACAAGAGAGGGAAGGAGAGAGATTGAATCAGAAAATTGAGAGACAGTGACTGATGAATGGATATATGGATGAATGCATGGATGGATGGATGAATGAATTTGAATGGGTGAGTGATTGTGTGAATGGATGATGTAGGGGCCGTCAGAGTATTAGACACAAGAATGGACAAAAAGATTGAGAGATAGACAGAAGAACAGGCAGAGGTACATAGAGAAAGATGCTTTATCAGAAAGACAGACAGAGGGACAGATCGAAAAACTGACTGACAGCAAACAAACCAATGAACGGAAAACCACGTAAAAAGAAAGTAATGCAAAAAGATGAATAGATAGAAAATCAGATATATGGAGGGAAAAAGACAAATTCAAACAGATACAACAGAATGCCAAAGAGACAGAAATGCCAATGATATGATCGATAGCGGACAGGCATGTTTGGGTGTAAACAGGTAGACGGGCAGATACGTATTCCTGAAATGCCTATTCATATAGTACTCTAATATTATACTCTTAAAAACAATTATAAGAGCTCACGATAGCTGAGTAAGAACGAGTTCCTTCTATATTTCGAAAGCCGCTTCCTTTCAGAAAATATCTGCAGACAATGAAGCCTTTAACACTGAGCTGTTGACTGATGCCAGTATGTAGAGCATGCTTCTGCATGTTTCTCAATCAGTGGGTTTTTAGCGTACAGAATGAATGTATACACCTCTAAGGGCCAGATGTACGACCATTCAGGTTAGCGAGTCGCAAATTGCGCAGAATTGCAACTCGCACTTTGCGACTCGCTAAACTGAATGTACAACAGTGTCTCAGACACTGTTTGCGATTCCCAATGGGGTCGCAAATTGCATGCCTCATCAATATTCATGAGGCAAGCGCAATTTTCGACCCCATTGGGAATGGCTCGCACTCACAGGGACGGTTTCCTGTGGGGTCAGCAGACCACCATGTCTGTGACTGCTTTTTCAATAAAGCAGTTTTTTTTAAAAAATGCAGCCCGTTTTCCTTAAAGGAAAACGCGAACTTTTCAGTTTCATTTTTTAAGGGCAGGCAGTGGTCCCTGGGACCACTTCCTGCTCTTAAATAATATTTTCGATACCATTCACAAAGGGGAAAGGGTCCCATGGGGACCCCTTCCCGTTTGCGAGTGGCTTACCACCTACTTGAAGTAGGTGGTAAACTGCAATTGTTTTGCGACTGCAAATGCAGTTACAAAACAATCATACATTGGTGTTAGACTCGCTATTAGGAAGGGACGCCCTTGGCACGCCTCTTCTTAATAGGGAGTCGCAAACCATATTTTGCGAGTCGCTAATAGGTTAGCAACTCGCAAAATATGGTTTGTGCATGGGGGAGACCAATTTTGCGGTCGCAAACGGGCCGAATTCCTGTTTGCGACCGCAAAAAACGGTCGTACATCTGCCCCTAAGTGTTTTGCTTCTTGTGGTTCATCCCATAGTACTCTTGGAGCCAGATGTATGACGTATTTTTGCATGCGCAAATGGGTTTGCGACCCGTTTGCGCATGCAAAAATACCTAAGGGCCATGTACAAACCCTAATTAGCGAGTCGCAATTTATTTGCGACTCGCTAATTAGGATTTGCGACTCGCTATTAGGAAGGGGCGTTTCAAGGGCGTCCCTTCCTAATAGCGAGTCTGAGCGCTATGTATGACTGTTTTGCAACCGCAATTGCGGTCGCAAAACAGTCACAATTTTCCACCTACTTCAAGTAAGTGGTAAAGCATTCGCAAACGGGAAGGGGTCCATGTCTATGTCTGGGGGCCCTCTTTGTATTTCTTTGCTACAGGGGAATCTGAATTCACTAAAGTCAGCCCGGCACCCCTGTAAGGCAACACACAGCATATCACTGGGTAGGTGTCAAGGGAGCCAGAAGAGAGGTACGGGTGAATTAGTGCTCCCATATTATTAAATTGTTGTTTCATTTTCTTAGATATGCGCTGCAACATGGTAGACAATATATGCTGACTAGAAAACAAAGGATTTTTCTTTACAGGTATATATAGGTCATATGCTATGCAGTTGGTGGATATGTAGTATAAACCAGGTTGTGTGTAATTACGGGTATAACCTGAATGTAATTGTCTTGCAGGTCTCCCTCCCCGCTGTCCCCATCCTTCCCTTCCCCCGCTTGATCACTCCATGGAGTCTGTGTATTAAATCAGACCGTGGTGGTATCGAGAGGTGGACCATAAAGAGCAACATACGACCCTGAGGATTCAAGGCTGCGACAGCTTGATTGAAGTTAGGAGAAGGCAGGAAGTGTAGTAACCTTCTGTGCAGATGGTTGATGGAAAATTAAGTCTTCTTGCTTGGCTTGTTCTGTTAAACACATTTTAGACAGGAAATCAGTGATGTCACTTTCCATGCAGATGGACAATGGGAAATGCAGTGTTGTCATATCCTGTGAAGATGGAAAATTGGAAATACAATGATGTCACTTCCTGTGCAGATGGATGATGAGAAATGTAGGGATCTCACTTCCTGGTCAGATTGATGATGGAATAGGGCCTCTTGCTTGGCTTCTTCTTTTAAATGTGGTTTTGACAGAAACGCAGTGTTGTCATGTTCTGTGTCTAGTCTGAGTTCATGATGTGGCGTGACTGCTCATGGAAGTTCAATCAATCAAAAATAGTTTATTTCTGAGAAATACATTCTTATAGAAATATTATACCCAATTCATAAAAATTGACAATTTTAAATAACCTAATACCACAATACACATTCTTATCATTTATTCAACAGACATATAAATATTAACATTTCTCAATACCAAAATTCAATACAGTCTACAACCCCAAATCTCGCATATGTTTAACACTTTTTAGAAAAATAATAACATTTAGCTAATAGCAAACAATTCATTTTGCCCCAACAAACATTTATAACGTACAATGTGCATAACAGCTTATCTTCAATACAGTCCACTGCCCCAAATCTCACATATTCTAAAACAATTTAGAAGAATAATACGAATTTAACTGGTAGCAAACAATTCATTTTACCCCAATAGGCATTAATAAAGTGCAATGTGCATAGCATCTTATCGCAACCTCGGGGATCTGTCTTAGTTTCCTACCTCACTTACAGGGGCACTGACCTTTATTGTTAACTTCAATTGTTAACCCCTTGATACGCCACCCGGGATCAGTATCCACCCTCAAACGCAAGACTTCATTACGCAAGCGCTTGTCCGGAATATTATATAAATAGGGGAACACATCCATGCTCTCCTGTGAGGGAAAGAATAACTGAGCTCCTAATTTTAAGATAGTCCACATCCTTTCTCCAACTAGTTTCTAAAGCACTTTGCCTAAGTGTACTCTTTATCTGGCTAATTCGTACTACTTCCTCCCCTTCGGTATGCATCTCTAAGACCTCCAAACGTTTGAGCATTATTACCACGGGGTTCATTTTATCAGAGAAAAATGACATAAACTCTGGTAAGATTTGCACCAACAATTCGTCACCAGGGACCCTAGTTTTAAGAGAAAAATAAAAACGCAAAGCTCTGGCATCCACAAGCACACTCCAGGCTACAGTTCTCAGTTCCATGCTTACAGCTTGTATCATCACATTTTTAGGGAGGTCAAGGAGTCTCTAAGCCTTCCCCTCTTACCCACCTATCCCTAGCCAGCACCTCTGCTCCATAAAGGGCCTGTGGAATTAACTTACCCTGTATGACTTTACTTAATGGCTCAAAGATATGACTACCAAACTTGCGCTCAAACCTTTTCAACCCATTCACTACTGCAGATAAAACAAGTCTCCGGGAAGCCATTTGTTTATCCCACCTCAAATCACCTAAAAAGATTATACTCAGGTACTTGTACTCTCTAACATGCTCTGAGCTTGCATTACCTAAGAATCATGCAAAATTCCCTTTTCTCCTAGCAAAAAACATTGTTTTTTTCTTGTCAATATTTTTCGTTAATTTGTTTTCAAGACAGTAAGTATTTAGGGCATTCAGTTTTCATTGCAGCCCTATATGTGTAAGATCCATCACCACCAGATCATCCGCGTACATAAGGCAACTAATGTGCCTACCTCCAATCTTTGGAGAATAACTATGCGTATTGTGTAACGTCTGGGGAGGTCTGCAATGAACAGACTAAACAGCAGGGGTGCTAAAACGCACCCCTGCCGCAAGCCGTTCTCAACCAGGATTTTCCTAGTCAGGCTTCCATTCCCATCAAGGTCAATCTAGACCCAGTTACCACTGTGGTGCTTCATCACCAGGCCCAAAAGGGCTTCAGATATCTTCCACTGCTGTAATTTATGCCAAAGCGTATCTCTGTCCACCCTGTCGAAACCACTCGGAAGTCAATGAAGCAGCAGCAAAGGCCACCTCCCGACTCCATTGACTTCCTTGCGACTCCCCACTGCGTGAAACTGTGGTCCATCGTAGAATGTTTCAGCCTGAAGCCTCCTTGCCCCACTGGGATCAATTCGGTATCAAATGCCCAAGCTTCTAGGTGTTTCAACAATGTTTTCCGCATAGAGTTTAGACGGGATATCCAAAAGAGAACTCAGGCGACAATTAGATGGTTGATCGCTTTTACCCTTTTTATGGATGGGCTTCGGTATAGCTCCTTTCCAAGACTCCGGGAATGAACCAGACAATGTCACCCATTGAAAACACCCACTCAAGATGTATCCCAATTTCCTTGGATCTTTTTAAAAAATCACAGATGGAAGACCATCTGGGCCACCTGCCCTAGAGGCTGTCATGTTACAAATTATTTTGGAGAGGATTGCTGCCAATCGGCTCTGGGTGTGAGAAGGGGATCGCTTGGACCTTTTGGCGTGGATCAGAGGTATGCTTTGTCCCTGGGTGTGAGAAGGGGACCTTTGGGCGTGGTACACTGTCCTGACAACAGATTTCTAAGAACTCTCAGGGTCCAGATTAGCTGCCCTCGGTCTGCTGGATTGGCATTGCTCCTACCCCAGTGTGAGAGGTCATCAAATGATGAAGCATGCCTTGATAGTTAACAGTGAGACGACCTCTCAAAAATCTTTTGATGATCCAGTCTTACAGAAATTTAGAACTGTGGGACATCAGTTTATACCTTTCGACCCTCAAGTAGTTTTGTGTGATGCAGCTAGTGTCAGGGGGATATACTTGAGTGTTTACCTCCTCCTCTCTTTACTTGTGAAACAACAGAAGCAGGACTTGGCCACTGTACTACGACAACTATGGGCCAAAGGACACTACAAAGTAGGGCTCATTAACACCGCAGACCCAGTAAAAATAACATTGAGAGAAGGGGCCCTCCTGCCGCACATGTGCCAGTATCCACACTCCAAAAATGCAGATGAGGGTATAGCGCCCACAATCCAAGCACTAATAGACCATGCAATACCCCGATCTTCCCGGTTTAAAAGAGCCATGGAGGAACTTGGCGCCTGGTTCGGGACCTGCGCCCCCTCAATGACATTGTGGTCCCAGAATTCCCAGTGGCACCAGACCCCTCTATAATACTGACTAGCATACCGGCAAACGGCTGCTACTTCTCTGTGATAGACTTGAAGAATGCATTCTTCAGCATCCTGCTGCACCCTGACAGTCAGTATCTTACGGCATTCACCTTCCACGGGGTCCAGCTGCTATACCGGAGACTACCACAAGGGTACTCCGAATCCCCCAGTATTTTCAACAGAATACTGAGAAAGGATCTCGCCAACTTTCAGTCGAGCAGCACCCTAATACAGTATGCAGATGACATTTTGGTCTGCAGTCCATCGAAGGATCTATGGCACCAAGAGACGATAGCCCTCCTAACAGCACTTGCAGCTAGGGGATATATGGTATAGAAAGCAAAAGTTCAATATGGGCAATCAGAGGTTAGCTATCTAGGTCAACTCATCTCAGCAACTGCCCGGCGGATCACGCTGGAGCGGGTAGAATCCATCCGGGCCATGCCACTCCCCAGAACGAAAAAAGGTATGCGAAAGTTTTTGGGCCTGTGCAACTATGTCCAACAATGGGTCTTTGATTATAGTACACTCATTTCCCCCTTGCTTGGAGCAATGATAAAGGCCAAAACAGGCAGTGAGGAGCGGGTTTGGACATCCGAGATGCAGGAAACCTTTAGCGAACTAAAAACTGAAATATCACACTCCCTAGTGTTAGGTACGCTCGATTTTGGGAAAGAGTTCTTCCTATTCAGCTACAGTGATGACCAAGTCATGACAGCCGTTCTAACCCAGGAGTGCCCCCGGGGCACAAACCGCTTGCGTGTTACAGTGGACTCTTGGATTCAGTCATGCAGGGCTATTTATTTCCATGCGAACAAGCCTTGGCTGCTGCAGCCTTTGCAGGTGACAAAAGCACCTCCATAGTGATGGGGGCGCCCCTAAAACTGTATGCAGAGCATTCGGTGTTTGCTGTCATACAAAAGGGAAGAGCACGCTGACCATGCAGCGGATGTCAGGGTATGAACTTATGCTCTCTTGACCATTCCTGAAAATAGTCTGGTGCCATCTAGTAAATCCTGCCACTTTTCAGCGGGTGACATGTTGGAGGGGTAGGAGACCCACGACTATGCGACTCAGACCCCCAACTGAATTAGCCAAACTGAGGAAGATCCTATCTCCGAAAGTGAGGTACTCTTCATTGACGGTTCCTCCACAATAGACCAAGAGATGGGGGTGAGGCATACGGGGGCAGCTGTGGTGATGGCTCCCAGACACGAAGCTTCAGACAGCCTATGGGTCACTGCTCAGCTGACTCTCCTCCCCCACCTCTCAGCGCATGTGGCAGAGCTAACAGCGTTGACTGACCCGCTCACCCACAGCTCAGGGAAAGCAGTGATCATCTACTCCGACCCTGCTTACGTTACCACCACGGTGCACTCGAGTATAGGAAGGAGGAGAAGACGAGGGTTCCTAAAATCTGATGGCAGCCCCGTTGTGCACCGAGACCTTCTGGAGCTGCTAATAGACGCACTTTTACCTAAGCACGTAGCTATGGTGAAGTGTACCGTCAATACCGGGGGCAAAGACTTCGTATCCCGGAGAAACACGTTAGCAGTCCAGATGGCGAAGAGAGCAGCATATGGGAGGATTTGTGAGGCTCGCATGCTGCCCTTGCAACAGAATGAGATCAGACTATCACATGACAAACCATACACGGACACGGCACGTTTGTATCCAAGGGAACATCAGGAAATGGCCCCTACGGAAGAGAGGGGGCAGTGGCTGGCCAAGGGCTACACACAGACCACACATGACCTCATACATCGACACACATTCTCCGGAAAACCTGTGATGCCCCGCCGCCTAGTCGACATAGCCTTATTACCACAACTGCACCAACCTACGCACATGGCCAAAGACAATCAATCAATGGCTTGCAAAGTGCGACTACTCACCCGTAAGGGTCTCAAGGCGCTGGGGGGGGGGGGGGGCTGCTGGTCCTTCGAAGCGCTGTGGTTCAGTCGAAGAGCCAGGTTTTGAGGTCCTTCCTGAATTGAGGCATTGAAGGTGATTGCCTGAGGTGGCGAGGCAGGGTGACCCAGGTCTTTGCTGCGAGGTAGGAGAAGGATCTTCCTCCAGCTGTGGACTTGCAGATACATGGGACGGTAGCCAAGGCCAGTTGGGTGCAGCGGAGGTCTCTGGTGGGTACGTGGAATGTGTGCAAACAAAAGCCAACACCCGCTGGTTACAAATAACCAGGTGGGAGCTGATGCGAATGATCAACAATACTGAGCTCGGCCTAAATGCTATCAAGAAATAACTGAGTGCCATCTGCCTTTATGGTTATGCAACATCGGTATGTGTTGGACTTGATGAACGCAATGGAGGGTGGGGTGTGTGCCAAGATTGGTGCTTCCTGTTGTACTTTTCTTCTTCTATTATGTGGTTTCCTACAAGTAGGAGTTTCCTGGTTTAAAAACGCAGTTTTTAAACTACGTAGTATGCACTTAGCTAGGAAAAAAGTAACAGACACTACACACACACTTTCTAATAACATAACTGTCATGTCATATGAGAAGGATAAAGTAGTTGAAGAATGAACTAGAGAGGGGAGTGCTGAAATAGGTAAATACGATGTCAATAGCCTGACAACGACAATACCGATAAATGAAATGCCAAAGTATGACGTAACCTGTACCTATATGAAAATGTCAGTGCTCATAACTACAATGTCAAAATATGTCATAATCTATGCCTGCACAACAGCGATGATACAGGCAGTAGCAATGCATGCCATAATCCAAGAACAAACGACAATGTTGTTACCAGTAAAAACGATGCCAATGTATGTCATGATCTAGGTATACATAACCATGTCAATATTGGTAAAAACAATGCCAATGTACTCTATGACAGCTGTACACAAGCTATTTAGAATGTCGATAAAAATGACACCAGTGATTGCCCAATTTATTTTTTAAAGTTCCAGTAAATTCCTATCATTGCTGTCGGATTTACCTAAGGTGACCTCCCTATCAACCCCGAGTCAGAGATACGTGGTCAGACAGGCCCTGTGACTTGCACCCACGCCTATCGAATAACAGGTCACAGGTGTGGCCTCTCTTAAACCAAAGATAAACGCACGCCCAGGGAATACCTTGATCAATCCCACAGATAGATAGCTGCACCAAAAACAGGTCCGGAGCAATTCATCCCAGTAAAACACTTTTGGCCAAAGGCTCGTGTTCCACAAAAATACCACAAAGCTAGATGCCACATGTCGATAAAAATAACACCAGTGATTGCCATATTATTTTTTAAAGTTCCAGTAAATTCATACCATTGCTGTTGGATTTACCTAAGGTGACCTCCGCATCAACCCAGAGTCAGAGATACGTGGTCAGACAGGCCCTGCGACCCACACCCATGCTTATCAAATAACAGGTCACAGGTGGGGCCTCTCTTAAACCAAAGATAAACGCACGCCCTGGGAATACCTTGATAAATCCCAAAGATAGATAGTTGCACCACAAACAGGTCCTTAGCAATTCGCCCCAATAAAACATGTTTGGCCAAAGGCTCGTGTTCCACAAAGCTAGATGCCACATGTAGATAGAAACACTCAGCCAGTGAGGACAGGACGTGCACACTACACGTAGTGATCACGCATTCCTCTTGTCGGACATCTGGACACACTAGCTCTCCCCAAGGTCAAGAGCCATCTTTGTCCTTATCAAGATGCCAAAACATGTTAATTTACTACTGTAATGCCTTTTAAGAATTCAGAAATCAGTTTATTGTACTTCAAGATGTGTATAAACCCAGCCAAAACTTTGTACACAGAGAGACTTTCCTAAGACACATTCAGTCGAGACTCTCCTGGCCGCTGCGTTTAATTAAACCAACATGTTCCTGTTTTGCCACATGCCTCTTGTCTTTTCATTTCTTTGAGGTAAATTCATATCCGAGCCACAAACGTGTTGTCAAAGAAAACATCAGTACTCTGTGTTTAGACTGAGCCTGTAAGCTATATTTATTACAAAGCTATGATCACAGAAAAATTGGAAGATCTCCCTAGCAGTCGCCAAGGAGAGAAGCGCCCTGACAAAAGGTAGCACACATATAGCAATTATTAGAACCTTCTAGAATCAGGACAGATTTCAGACATTGTTACTCTAAATGGCATGTACAGGAATAATTGTAGGAAATTACCATCACTAGAACTCTGTGTACTCTGCCACTGCTTACCAGAGGTAAAGTGCCAATGATCCTCCTTTCAACATGAGTACATTTGTATATTCCCAATTGGCATAGTTAACTTACCTGTCCCTAATACATGTACAAAGTATACCTAGATACTGGAGTTAAATGTCACTATTGGACTACAGCACCAATTGTGCCATCCACTACAGTGACTGTGTAAAACATGGCTTCAGGACTACCAGTGTAGCCAAACTGCAGCAGTGTAAAAACTGCAATTCGACCTGTCAAAGTAAACCCAAATGAAAGTTTAAAACCTCAGTTGTAAATATAAAAAAGTCAGTCCTTTGTGGCCCTTGGAGCCCACAAGGTAGGGTGCATGGTATTTTAAAGTAGGACATGGAGAAATGTAATGCTAACATGTCCTTACATTGATTAACACCTAAAAGCTGTTTTTCACTGTGGCAGGCCTAGTTGCCTTATTTAGACAACCAGAGAACAGAATAAAATCCTAGAACTGTATGCCGGGAATGGGACTAGCTAGAAAAATGATTAAACAAGAATTTTTAATAGTTATTAAAAATTCAATTCAATGGTGAAGTCGGATTTGTATCAAATATTGAGGAAAAGTAAGGTTTTGAAAGTTATAACTTCTCTGCCTGAAATTCCTAGAGGCTAATTTACATTTGCGCTCCAACTTATCCCAGCCACTAATTAGCATTTAAATAGGTGTAAATGAGGTGTGAAATTCTTCTCAGGAGCTACACAATAATTCACTGTGACAATTCTTGTGTATTCACTGTCTGGTAGCTGGAAAACCCTGCTTTTGTCCGACCAGACTTCTGTCTCTGGGTTTATTGTGGGTACAGGGGATGGCTCAAACTGTGTTTTACTGTTAGATGTGGGAAGACACTAAGATTACCATAGTAGACCCCCACACACACACATACCCAGCCCTCAGAGCCACAGTTTAGTGTGGCCGAAGACTTTCGCCATCTTGAAAATGCCCAAGGTGGGTAGGGTTGGCCCCAGGAACTTTTACTCCATGGGTTAGGGAATGCCCTGGAGTAATTCCCACCCACTAGCTTGTGCCAGACATAAATGTGGCATTCCCAGGCACTCACTTCAGAACTCTGCTGGACCTGAGGAAGAACAGAAGAAGACTAGACCTGTTGTCTGTGACCCAGTGGACCCGCTCACTCATGTACCCAGGACAAAGAAGTGGACTCAAAAGGTCATAAGGTTGACCACCTGTTCAAGCTACAGGAATACAAAAAACTAAAAGAGGCCTTTCCTACAACTGCCCAGCTGGCAACGTACCTGAACTGGACCCTGCTGCTGGCCTCACCTTGACACCCTGTGAGTCTCTAAGTGCCTCCCCTTAGGTCCTGGGGGGGCTACAGAAGTGTACACCTGTGGTGGATTGGGACAAAAAGGACTACGTCAGGAGTTAGATCTTAGATCAGGACGAACCTGGTTAATGTACCCGACCTGTAGTCCATCACAGTTAGCCTCAAATTGCAAACAGATCCAACCTACTGCTACCATTGACTATTATTGGCGCTTTGTGCTTCTTGCAGCTATTCCTACTTTCTTAAATGTTACTCTATTTTTCTACTTCAGTGTGCAATTTTTAATGTTTTGCATTTTGACTTCATTATTGTTTTGGTACTTTATACATACTTTACATATTGCCCTAAGTTAAGCCCTGGCTACCAGGAGGTTGAATTCTAGTTAATTTAGTAATTTTGAGGGTTCATCTTGACAAGAGTTGTGATTATTCGTTCAGGTGGGTAGTCACACACCCCAAATAATAATCCAATTACTTACAATGAGAAATGGTGAAACTGAAAACAAGTGTCCTTTAATTGTATCTAAACATGACGCTCTGCCCTCGCTATTTTATAAACAAGCAATTTTTGAAAATTCATTTCTTGGGTGCCGAATGCAGGCCCCCATCTCGCTGCGAGGAAAGAACTTCCTGACAATGTATTAGTAAGGCCTAATAAAAAGCATGTCACACAATTCCACACGTATTGTTTTTATAACTACTCAATATTCATTAGTTTGATAATTTGTTGCCCTTCGCCTTACTTACATTACTTTAGTTCAATGTCTAAAATTATGGCTTCATCATTTTAAGAAGAGGAGTGACGTAGCAAAGGAGCAAACAAGACTCTTTTCTGGGTAATAAATGTGATCCAGATGATAAACGAAAAAGAGAACAGCATGAATCATAATACAAAGTTTCAACAGTGTCACTGCTTGATTACCAAACATACATCAAAAGTCTGATCAAAGATATCCCATGTGTGGATTATCATAAACAGTATGCAGTTTTTATCATGACTACAAATAGTAGAAACTTTCAGATGAATAACTTGGGAACTGTTCGGGATATACAATCAACATTCACTTCTGATAGTCGCACATACACTTCCTTTAGCTGCAAGTACACTGTCCAGGACTATTCTGTTGTATAAAGGGCCTATTTTCTAAGCTGTTAGTTCACTATTAATACTTTCAACAGCGTCAGCAATTGTGTTGGCTATTTCCTCTACGGTCTTAGCCACCCTTCTAATCTTATTGAGAGGCTAATTTCATAGCTTGGACACAAAAGTGTGAAAAACTGGAAGTCTATGAAATATCTCTTTTGGCTTTGCTTTTATTTTGAAATAGACTGGGATGGAACACAGACTGCCTATTGGCCGATACTACAGCCAGGATAGCCTGAGTTGGACCCGTCCTTGGGTACCCACATCTATATTTTATTTCTGCAGATGCAATACGTCTCATCTCAAACACTGGCACTTCTTCTGGTGGAAAGGACTCCTGAGAGGAAGATCGTGATTAGAAGGTCAACCTGGATACAAATAGTGAAAAGGACTGGGTGCTTGCATTCGCTTGCAGTTAAGAGTGTAATTACTGGAACCTACATAGAAATTGTCATTCACTTCTTTGCAAATCACTTCTCTAGCAGTAATAGCTCGAAAGATGACTGGTTTGAAAGTCTTGATCGGTAATTGCAATCTGGAAAAAACATGGTCGTGCAGTTGCAGATCACCACACTTCTTCCAGGTCAAACCGGATTGAGATCAGGGGCACACCCCTCTTGAGTTTTTGGCTACACGAGAGAAGAATAAATCGGATTCTGCATTTAGATCCCTTTCATATTGATTTAGGATCCACAGAAAGGCATTTTTGGATAAAGTAACCTCCTGCTTTAGATGAGATTTGCAAGCACAATCTCATTGTGCTCTTCTTGCCCCAAACCCGCCCTTGCGTCACAGCATAGCCATGCAATGAAATAACCTATTAAATAAGCTGCACAAATAGCTGGCCAGTACCATTGAGGAACAGAGTAGGTAAAGTGCTGCCTGCCACAGGGGTCAGAGGTTGTAGACAAGGACAGGAAGGAAGAGTGGCTGCAGCATTTTGCCTTCCTTGTGATTCTGCTGCAGGGACAAGCACTCCCCCCTTGGAGCGCCTCCCTTTTTTAGGCTCTGTTCTTTTTAAAGTGTGATGCATTGAACAAAGATAGTAGTCTTCTGCACTTTATAGCTGTATTGGTGATGAGCAGCCCTTGAAGCTGGCACCACTACCTTTGTTGAAGCAGTGACTTTGCCCTGATGAACTTTACATGGACTCTGAGTCCTGCCACGATCTACAATCCAAAGACAGCCAGTCTTGTTGGCAGAGAACCTGAGAATAGATATTATTGAGACATCAAATCAGTTATTTGTAATAGCTCAGCACACGAGTATCAGAAAAGTGTATATTTACCAACGTTGGAGACACTGGAGGCGTGATTGGGGGAATTATGTGCATATCTATCTGCATTTGATGACAACTCAACATATTTGCAGGGAAGGACATTTACCTCTGCTGAATAGTAAATTTTTCTCCAGACGGCTCCAAAGTCTAGGAATCCTACGTGAATCCATGCTACTTTAAAATCAGGACAGACACAGAGCATACCTGCCTGCACAAGAAGCTTGACTGCACCTATCAGGAGCAGCCGATCTGATCCTTGTAAGATCTTTAAAAGGCCCAGATGACCAAAATATCAGTGAGGTGAACTTCAGAATAGGCCACGGTCACATAGCACCCATAAGATCCCTACAGCAGAGCAAGCTAAAAGAAAAAAAGTTCTGTAATATATAGGTCATGGAACTGTAACATCATCTGTCTTCCACAAGTAGCTAAGCCTGTTCCACCCCTTCTCTATTCTGTAACCATGATGTGCCTGTATTATCCTCTCCCTGGCCCAAGAAGGACGAGGAGGTAGTCTTCATTCACACCCCGAGCATGGGATCTGGTTCTAGTGGCTGGATTTTTCTCCCTCTAGTGATCAGAGATATCAACTTTTGAAGGCTCAAATTAGACAATTACTCTATATTCAGTTCCCAGTTGGAACTGGTGAATCCATGGTTTGCTGGGTTTCCTTGTAGATCGGACTATTGGTAACACTGATATTGCTGATTATTTGCAATATTCACAACTCCCTTCTCAATAGAGTGGAAATGACTGTCAGTATTAGTCCTGCTGGTGCAGACGTTTCCACCAAATTTATTGGACAAGTTCTAAGCCTTTGACTTACATAGAAACCCTTCCAAGACTTTCTTCAGGAAAAATGCATACAGTACTCTTATACTTGCCCATTCTAGTAATCCCCACTGTCTGTAGGTTGACTATAGATGTCCATTCATATATCTTATCTGATCCCTGTATACTGCAACAAGTTCCTGTGACGTACTTGGCTGTACTACAACATACACACGAGTCAGATTCAAATTTTATTATAGAAATTACAGATTTCTTCCTTTACTTTTCTCTTTTGGGCAAAACAACAATATGGGTAACTTACAGACCACCTAAGGTCTTCAACAGTAATAGTCTAACATTTTCTATTTCCTTTTCTTGCCCCAATTGCAGTTTCCCCACTTCATGGTTCACTTAGCCTGTCCCCCTCGGGATGCCCTTCAAATTAAAAGACCAAAGGTAAATGTAATGAAACAAAAGAAATATATATCGTCTCTTAGTTTATATCTGTTTCTTTTCTCTTCTCTCAGCCTCTCTCTCTATTTAGTTATGCCTTTCTTTCTTTCCCAGCCTTCTGTTGTTTCCCTTGCCTTTGAAATTGTTACCTGTACCTGGTGTGCCCTTTTTACCAAAGGAGGTCCCCTGCTCTGAACAGGTTAACCCTCCTGTAGCTTAAGGGGGATGGGAAAAACCCTTATTAGGAAAACTATTAGAGAAGCGTAAGAGAAAAAAAATAAAGGTTTTGCTAACCTTCTTGGCTCTGCCACATCCTCAGAGCTCATTACTGAAAAGTGTCCTCCACTCACCTGAATCCTGACCCACACCTGAGTTAGCCACAGCCCCCCTGTGATGTAGCAGGAGATTTTCGCCCAAATAGGTTGGAAGGCAGAAGTCAGTGTCTCACTCTCTCTGGTGTCTACTCCCTCTGTCCCGGATGGAAGGGGCTGTTCCTCCTTTTCAGCCCCCTTGCCTCCTGACGGTGAAGGTCCCCAAGGCTTCCACTGGATGTTGGGTCTTGTGTTTGGGTTCCTGCTCCCCCTCTTGGTGACAGAATCCCCTCAAGTCCGCATTGGTCTCCTCTTCTTGAGCCTGCATGTCCTTGTCTTCAGCTTCTAGTCGATTCTGTGGAACACCCCTCCATGTCTGCTGTCAGTTTTTATACTCTTTTGCCTGCTTGACTCTCCATTGCTCTTTCCTCTGCTTCTTCTGTCTGTTCATTCCCTGTCTCTTGTCTCTCTTATTTTTTTTTTATCCCAGGACGTCCTCCTTGCCTGACTGCTCCTTTTTGTCCCTCTAGGGACACTGGGATCATGTCTTCGCCATGATATCTGTTCGTCCAGTAAGACTATTTCCTCCTCTTGACGGTTCCCCTTGTCATCTATCAGCGTCTCCTTAACATAATGCAGGAATATTCGGCTGAGAACAGATTGAACGTCAATGTCAACAAAACACGAACAATGACAATCAACAATAACAGGAGGAGGACACCGGCCTGGTATTTAGCCGGCACACGGATTCACACTGCAACAGAATATAAATATTTAGGAGTAATCGTTGACAATGAGGGCCTATTTGTTCGCCAGAAAGAGGCAATAAAAAGAAAAGGGTTGGCACTGGCAGTAAGACCAAAAACTCCCAAATCGAAACGGACAGGGCCCATGCGGTCTCCCTTCCTCCGGGTAGCGCAAGCCAAGCTATTACCAACTATAACATATGGCCCCGAACTCCTGAGAGGCAGGGACATTAAAATACTGGACAGCACTTTAATAAAATCATACAGTATCAGTTTCAACCTTTCCAATTATACCTCCCGGCTGGAGTTCAGTTTGCAAAGACAGTCTTTGGCTCGGCGAGGAGCATTTATAATCTGGTGGAATAAAATCAGAAAGGCAGTCCCCAAAACCTTAAACTACTACCTATGGTAGGTGCTGCAGCATAGGGACTCATCACCCACTAGGTCCTAATTCCAGGAATCTTTGACAACAACAGGGCTAACCCAGCTCTGGGAGGCATCAATTATCCACACAGTTTTTTTTTTTTAAATGACCTGGAAATCAATAAAGCTTCTCTTGCTTACGGAAGACAATGCTGCCTTTGCAGGGAGAGCCCATGCTTGGATGACATTAAATAACTACAGCACACTCGCTCCCCAAAAATACTTTAGCTTGGGTTATTTGAGAACCATCAAAGAGAAATTCCTGAAACATGGGATGGGGTTACTTCCGTCTGTCCTGCATCTTCCCCCTTGGCAGAGCGACCTGACATCAACCGTCTGCCGTCTATGCGGCAAAGGAATGGAAGACTTGCCACACTTACTATGCATCTGCAAAGAATTGGAGGGGGAAAGGAGTCAGCTGCTCAAGGCCCACTTAAATCAAAGAGGAATCCGTATGCGGAGGCAAGCTGTGCTGGCCTGCTTTGCGCCTGTGGACCCACAGCTGAACTGTCAACTGGTAAAGTACCTGGCACAGGTGGAAAAGAAAATGCCAAAATGAGTTAGAATGGCACCCAAGATCCCCAAGCAACCTATAGAGAACCTGCCAGATGGTTCTACCGGTTCAACAAGACTTTTAGCACTTTCGCACTGTGTACATTTTTGCCCCAAATGCAACCGCAGAACACCATATCTCAATGGGCGGTAGGCCAACAATCATATTTATTTACTTCTGCTCCACTTCACCCTGCCGCGCGAACGTGTGCTAGTAGGTTGCACTATGACACTTTAGTACTCTTAAACACCCATGCACTTTAAATAACTGTGTAGTGGCCGGTTGATACTTGACACTGTTGCACTTTCCATTTACTGCTAAGCTGCATCTACTGACTGATTTGGCAATTTTGAAATGTTTTTATATGGTGATTCATTTTAAGCTTGCATAGGTATGTGATGCTGGAACAATCACTTGATATAATCAGAGTATTTACCTTTTAATTGATGTGTATCCATCGTTTGAACGTTTGCTGTACTGTATTGCAATGGTTTTCGGTAACTATGCAAATAAAAATAAACTTGAAACTTGTCATCTATCAGATATCTGATTATAATTCATCAGCAACGCAAATCGTGGATTCTTAATCACACCGTTAAAGCTCTTCTATTCTCACTAGGTGCTCTGTTTCACTGACAGCATCTAGCTACCCATTGTGGTATCAGCCACACTTGCTAAACCCATGAACACTTGCTAACACTCAACTGGATAGCAGGCTTGTCGTGTATTCATATAAGATTCATCTGGTATTAGCTTCCTATAATTTTATTTGAGACAATCTCAAAGTGACTCGGCTCTCTCCTTGTGACATTCATTCACTGATGGCACCTTGCGAACCTTCCTTTGTCATCCCGCGAGAGTGGAGCCATATGAACAAAAAAAAATGAGAACAAAGAAATAGTGTTGTGCATTATTGAGTGAAACCTTAACTAAACAGCAAGTGACTAACCCAATGATCCACATAACAAGTTAGGAAGCATCAGAAATATTGCCATTCACTTGATATGTTCACCCGGTCTGCCCATTGGGCTAATGGTGAGGCAAGAGCTTTACTTCGAAAACTTAAAGCAGAAGGTTGTAACCAAATAATATCAGAGTGTTAGGCAGAGGTAAACAGTTTAAAGGGAATAAAGTGCATCAAATTTGATTGCCTTGCATTTAAGTACATGGATATGTGACTCCAATGTTCTTCTGGTAACGTTAAAGGGCACAACACATCTTGGGACCGAATTTTGCACTGCGTTTGTGAAGAGAATGTGGTGACTGTTTGAGACTACACTCCCTGGGCCATTGCCACTCTTTCAAGAGGCTGCACGCCTTCTTTGCTTGTATTGCATCCAATGTCTTGAAAACTGTAGGGATAAGCTTCTGAGAGAAAAAAATTGCATTCATTTGGCCTTTTTTAAAATCTAAATAACATAGTGTACCTTTGAAAAGCAAACAAGTGGGTTAAATGCAACCTGGGAGTTATTCACACACAAAGTGAAACAAGTAACAAGATACTCACAGTACCTTGGATGACGTTTAAACTGTGAAATAGAATTTGAAGGAAGGTGAGGATAAGAACCTCCTCCTTTACCTGGAGTGCTCTTCAGCCTCGTCGGCCAACTAAAGCGCGTACAATCCAATTTGGCGCCTGTAGTCAGTCTGAAGGAGAACTGACCGCCTGCAAGGAAGCTCTCCACAAATACTCTTGTGGACCAGAGAGCAACTAAACAAAATATTGCCCCACCACCTAAGAACAGCCTGGGGAGCGCCTGTAACCCCTTACAGTGCAAAGTGCAGTTTGCAAACTAAAGCGATTCAGGTCCAACAGAAGCTGGGGGCGAAAGCATCACTCTCAATATCAAAGTGTCACTAGGTGCTATTAACAATAAAACATTAATAGCTGAAACATATATTAAATAAAACTGATGTCAAGCTAAAACGAATACAACCTACTGCTGTTCATGAACCGTCCATTCTGTGGCCCTCCTTTTATCTGGAGTGCTTTTCAGCCAACTAGATTGCTTCAATCCAATATGGCGCCTCTAGTCGGCCTGAAGGAGAAATGACCATCCTGCAAGGAAGCTCGCTCCGCAAATACTTTTGCAGACCGGAGAACTAAATAAAATAATGCCCCACCAGCACAGAACAACTGTCTGTGTGCATGTTGTTACTCAGCTATGTCTCAGTAGGAATTCAGGAATGAGAGAGGCATCAATGGCTTCCTCCACTCGGAACCTGATAGCGACTCACCGGAAGGTAACATTCATTCAACTAATTAGATCGCTAAGGATAATATCTGGGATTCATTACCCCAAGCCGTGACTTAAATCACCACTGTGGTGGCTAGGCCAGGCAAAACGAACTCTTTGCGAAGAAGCACCTGAGCATATCTCTCAGGAATTGAGAATCATAGGTTATAATAAGTTGCATCTCCCCTTCATTTGTTGATTTCTGTCTTCTGAATGGATCTGTCATTAGGGTACCTATGGATGGATCTGTTCACTTTAGGGGCTCAGTGCTGTTCTCCGAGACTTCTCTCAATAGCTCCTATCACCTACAGCTTGGGAATTGGATGCCTTGTCACTATGTTGGCTTGAGGGAGAACTTTTACTATGTTCCCATTTCCCCGGCTGCTCAGAGGGGTTTAGAACATTCAGTATAAATGATCCAAGTAGCTCCCAGATGTCAGTGGTTACGCAAGTTTCACCCTCTTATGGTGGGCTCGTGGTTATTTCTTGCAGCTACAGTGTCCCTGTCTTCACTTAAGGGATATGCTTATTTGGCTGCATCAAAGCAGCTAGGATATTGAGTGGATAAGGTTCTAGTGACCTTGTTGGGTTACTCTACTGAGCTAAAAGGTGTGCACCCAGCCACCAAGGAAACATACAAATGACTCAGGGTTTTGGGGGCATCATCACTAATTGTCCTGTTTTCGTTTTCTGCAGCTCTACGAGTTTTCAGCCCATTATAGCGGGATACTTAAGAATATATTTATTTTTCTCAAGGACAGAGTTTGACAGGATGACTGCCCTCTGGGGGCAGGCCTGTTGTGTAGTCCGTTTTTTGGTTTTTTTGCGAAAGTTGTTTATTAATGCCTAGGTTTTCCTTGGAACTATTTACTGGCATTTAAGGGCCACTTATTAAACTCTTGTAGGATACTTTGTTATCCTGATTATCAGCAGTAGCAACCTTGTCTCCGGGGTGCCTGGGGCAACTAAGGACAGGGATAGATCATAAACATTATTTATTTATTTAGAAGCTTTCTCTATATAATTATTCTTTATCCTGCTTCACGAGTGTCACTCAGGATAAGATATTTTGCCTGCTTTTAATTTAAGCCTAGTCCTCAATATTCAGAGGTCAGACACAGAGGTCAGACACATTTGCCAAACTCAAAATGCAAAACAATAAGAAATTCCCAAACTAATTAGAAAAATAGAGTAAATTTTGATAAACAAAATGACACCTAAATTACAAAAATCTAATAAGGGAAACCAGATATATGATTTTTTAAAAAGTTTTAAGTACAAATAGCGCCAAGAAGCACAATGTGCCAATGGTCATGGTAGAACAGGACCTAAGGACAATTTGATGCATGACTAAGATGGAGCGCGAGTTGCATACACTAACCAGTTTCATCCTGCTCAAAGGATTTACCTACTGAGGCAATTAGAGACTCGCAGGATGTCAGGTCCAGTTGCCATTAGTCAGCTGGGCAGTTGCAGGAAAAGGCCTCTGATAGCATTTTGTATGTCTGTGTAGCTTTAACAGGATGTTGAGCTTTATGGCCCTTGGAGTACAATTCATTGTCCTGGGGACCAGAGGGAGAACAGGTCTAGCCTTCCAAGCTTTTCTCACGTCTCAGGCAGCAGGTTCAGGCCTCTTATGATTTTCCACAGGTCCAAGTCGGTGCCTGTAAGTGCCACATTTATGCCAGGCACGAGCTAGTGGGTGGGAATGACCCCGGGAAGGCCCTAACAAATGAGCTAAAGGTTGCTGGGGGCTAACACTGCCCATTTTGGGCACTTTCAAGATGGCCAACGTCTTCAGCCACACTAAACATGGGCTCTGAGGACTGGGGGTGCATGTGGGAAGTGTACTATGGTAATCCTGGTGTCATCTAACACTAAAATACCATTTTAGGCAGTCCCTGTACCCCCAACAAACTCGGAGACAGAGTCTAGTAAAATCAAAGCTAAACTTTCAGCAATCAGATAGTTGATACACACAAAGTGTTTTGGCATTCTGTTTCTCTCCTTTGAAGTGTGCCCCAATTGTTATATGTAAACCCAGCAGACTTGTCAAACTTGTAACAGTGTAATATCAAAGAAAGTCCCACTATTATTGGGGCTTGACTGCCGTTCAGGACAAAAGAAGGGCCCTGCCCAAGTGTCATCTAACATTTCCACGCGACAGGAAAAACCTCTTAGCAGTGTTCCCCAAGTGTCATATGAAAACGCCCAGCAGGCCTTTCAAGCAAGATGTGAGATTCAAGCAGGAATTAACACTTTAATGTCAAAGAGGATCCTTTCAGCCTCCCCTGCATATTCTGTCGGATGGGTCATCTCTGCCCATTCAAGTCAGTCTATTGTTTGCTCCTGGGAACCAATACTCTAGTCAGGGTAAGCTAGCTACACACTAAAAGATAACCTGTGCTCACCCTCTGGTAGCTTGGCATAGAGCAGTCAGGCTTATCTAAAGAGGCAATGTGTAAAGTATTTGTGCAATACACACACACACACTGTAACCCGATGAATACACCACAAAAAGACTCATACGCATTTATAAAAATAGATTATATTATAAACAGAACAAGACCAAAATGACAAAAATCCAATGTATAGAAGTTAAGATATTGAATTTAAAGAAATAAATGCAGTAAACTGCTTAGAAGCAAGTAGCGTTAAAAAGGTCAATAACTGAACACTACCAACGGCGGACTGAGGTCGCCGCACTTCGCTCTCCCGTTTCCTCCTTATTATAGTGGTTGGTGCACAACTGTTCCTGCACCCACCGTCGTTAGGTGCAACTGCAGACGCAGAACAACAATAGAAGATTAATTGAATGGCGCACCAGTGACAGTAGTATATTCACTACTGTCAAGATAATGAGTCCAGCAAAGTATCCAATTTTGTCATCAGTTTTATTCAATAGGTACAGAAAAGCATCATCCCGCCAATGCGTTTCGTTCAGATTGGTTGCTTGAACTTCATCAGGGCTGTGGATAATACATACATAAAAACATAAATATACACATAGTGGACACATCTACACATAAAAAACAAATTTTTACACGAAAGTTTGGATTGTACAACCACAAAATTACATTTAAAAAGACAAACCTCACGACAAAAATAGTTATATAACAAAACATTCTTTCTAAAAGTAAGAGCCCACATACGTAGACATTACTAACACAATTGACAAAAATTATTCTCTGGGATTATCATGTTAAAAAGGTGCATGCCGAAGAAAACAGCAAGAGAGACAGTAAAGGAACTTTAATAAATTCCAAACTGTGGGGAGAATATTATCAAGGTGCTACACGGAAACTGTGAATCCGCTTACAAAGCACAATACAGAAAACAGAAGAGGGAACAAAGGTAAAGGAAATTACTCAACAGAGCAGTATAGTGTTTTGCAAGAGAACGGTGTGAGAAGCAACATGTAAAAAAGTGCAGCAGATATTGTACTCCACCATCCTGGTAAAGCGCTAAAAAGGTTACTTTAGGTCACGCTGGACTGGGACTAAGTCAAAGTTTGGGCCGACCGCTTGGAAGCGCAGGTTGGCTACAGGACCCACATAGGTCCCAGTAAACAAAGTACTTTTCCAGGTCGCAAGCAATGAACCATGTCAATCTTCTCCAAGCAGTGAAGGTAATGCATCCATTCCAATTCACACAGTCAAGGTTGATGCATCGAAGTAGAACTCTGCGGTCAGGACCTCGAATCGGCACTGCGACGTTGTCGAACCTCGCAGTCGGGACCTCAGATTGGCGCTGCGGCATCGTTGAACCTCGTAGTCAGGCCTTCGTCGTTGTCGAGCTGTGCAGGGCTGTCTCCGGATCAGCACTGCATTGGCGTCGAAGGGCACTGCGTCAGTTCCCATCGGCGCAGTGGTGACGATGCGTCACTTTTGTAGCAAAACAGCTGCAGAACCCCCTTCTGAGGCCCAGAACTTGGAGAGGACATCTCAGGAAGGGTAGGACTCTCAGAAGGCAGAGACCAACATAATTGCGGGAAGTCTTTTGTGTCCTTGAAACTTCAAAGAATAGGAGGGACGCCAGCAAGCCCTTGGGGGGAAGGCAGAGTCCAACTCCCCTTCAGCAGTCAGGGAGCAGCAGGGCAACAAGCAGAAAAGCAGTCAAGTTGAGTCCTTTAAGCAGAACAGCAGTCCTTTTGACAGAGGTTCAATTCAAGATCCAGAACTGTCTGATTTTTGGGGGTCAGAGACCCAGTACTTATACCTAAAAATACCTTTGATGTAGGGGGTGACTTCAAAGCAGCTCTCCGAAGTGCACAAGGACCCATTTCAAACCAGTCCTGTCTGGTACCTGCTTTTGGTACTAGAACCACAGGACTGGACCAGGGGCTACTGGAGGGTTTTATCACCCCCAACTCCATCATTTTGAACACTTCACCCTTAATGCTGGACCTCACCTTATCCAACAACCTGTAAGATTGGAGGGAGGGGGGTTTGTCCCCTGTGTCCACATCATGGGTACACAGGTGGGTAGTCACAGGGATAAGGGAGAACAGAGAAGAGTATTGCCCCAACACTTGGTAGCAGTCTCTCTGTTGTTCAGGAGTTACAGTGGGGGAAAGGATTACTCCTTCCACAGACCCATCCTTCTCCTTGGGGTCCAAGAAGTCAGGGAGAGGTTCACTCTCTTCTCCGTCAGTCACCAACAGCATGGTGAGCTCAGACCTCTCAAAGTGTGGTTTGAGGTGTTTTATATGCAGCACCCTGTGGGGTTGCCTAGGTGTGTTGAGGTCCACCAGGTATGTGGCCTCACCCTTTCTTTCAATTACTTCGTATAGCCCATTCCAGTGGTCCAGGAGGACCCTGGGCTCTACCGTCTCCATCACCCACACTTTCTGACCAGGTTGAAATTCCATAGTGGTAGAGTTTTTGTCATACCACTCCTTCATGACTCCCTGGTTGGCTTCAAGGCTACTGGAAGCTTGCTTCAATAACTTTGCCATCTGGCTTCTGAAGGCCAGCATGTAGCTCACTACATCTTGGGGTACCTTCCTGGGAGCATGTTCTGACCCTTCTTTCACCAGACCCAGAGGTCTTCTGACTAGGTGCACATACAACAGTTCAAAGGAGCTGAAACCAACTCCTCTCTGTGGCACCTCTCTGTATGTGAACAACAGACATGGTAAGAGGATGTCTTACTTTCTCCTCAAGGCTTCAGGCAGACCTCTGAACATGCCTTTCAGGGTCTTGTTGAAGTTCTCAACAAGCCCATTGGTTTGTTGATGGTAAGGGGTGGAGAACCTGTACGTTACCCCACTCTTCTGCCACATTGACTGCATATAAGCAGACCCGAAGTTTGTAACCCAGTCAGATATAACTTCCTTGGGGAAACCCACCCGGGTAAAGATTTCCAACAGGGCCTTTGCCACTGCGGATGCAGTAGTAGTTCTCAGAGGGATTGCCTCTGGTATCTAGTGGCATGATCCACCAGAACCAGGATAAACCTGTTATCTGATCCAGTCTGGGGATCCATAGGCACAACAGTGTCGTTGCCCACCCTCTCAAAAGGGGATGCTAACAACAGGCAAGGGATTAAGGGAGGCTTTAAAACTCTGCCCTGTCTTCCCTCTAGCCTGGCAGATTACACACGTCCTACAGAATGTATCTGAGGCATTCTTGATCCTAGACCAATAGAAGTGGGGAACAAGCCTTGCAAAGGTCTTGTCTTGGCCTAGGTGTCCTGCCAGGGGAATCTCGTAAGCCAACTCCAGTAGGAAGGCCCTGTAGCATTGGGGAACCACCAGGGCCCTTGATGTCAAATGCCCATCAGCCTTTGGCTCACTGTACAGCAGGTTGTCCTTCCAGTAAATGTGGTGGCTACCAGAGGCATGATCTGCTGCTTGGGCTTCAGCCTGTTGCCTCAAGTCCACAATGGATGAGCACTCCCTTTGTGCCCTACAGAACTCCTCCTTGGTGGGACCTCCTTCCACATGCCATTTAGAAAACTAAGGTAGGTCACCAAGGAAAGCAATTTCCTCCTCAGTATACTCCGGGGCGGCCCCTGTAGATGTCCCATTCATCTCACTGGAGGTACATTCAGGGGCTGGTTTACCATGCCCTCTAACTTTCCCTTTCTTAGCAGCTGGTTGGGCAATTGTTCCAGGCTCCAGCCCTTCTTGGCTCCCTTCCAGTGCAGTGATGGACATTGTCGTGCCACAGATCCACTCAGGTAACATTAACATCTCCACATGAGCCTAAAGCTCCACTTCCTTTCAGATACTGTGCTCCAGGTCAATACCTAACAAACATTCCACAGGCATGGCATGGCTCATTGCAACCTTCAGAAGACCTCAACTCCCCCCTACTAAAATGGAACAAGGGCCACAGGATAGAGACCCTCTCTATTGTCAGCCACCACAACCTGGTGGAATGCATTAGGAATTACCTGCTCTGGAGAAACCAACTGACCTCTTACCATAAACATACTGGCTCCTGTATCCCTCAGAGACTCCACAGCTTGCCCATTGATGGTTAGTAGTATTTGAGGGCACATGGATCCTAGGAACCATTTCACTGTCACCCAGGGACACTAGGGTAACCCCTGTAAACTCCCCCCATTAACTGTGACAAACTCCTCCCCCAGCACTACGCTAGCCACCCCTGGAATCTTTCCTTCAGTGGGAGGTGGTACTCTCTTTGTATACTTGGGATCCCCCTTGTAGTGTCCATACTCCTAGCACTCATAGCACTTGATGGGCTTGGGCTGCTGACTTTTGTCAGGGTACGTTTTCTTCTGGTGGTCAGATAGGGAATGTGAATCAGGCCCTTTCCCCTATGAGCTGTTTTGGGGCCTTCAGAGAACTCAGTCTATTTATCTCCCCCTACTTCTTCTGGTGGGAACGATGACCACCCATTTGGGAGTAGCCCCCAGATACCTTTTTGGACACTCTGGTGCTAACCCAGAGATCCACCTCCTCAGAAAGCTTCCTGGAGTCAGTAAGCTTACTATCAACCAGGTGTGGGAGCAGCTCTGGAAAACAAGTATCAAGAATATGCACCTTCAAAAACAAGTTGTACAACCCTTCATAATCATTAACTTTGTTGCTCCTCACCCAGCCCTTCAGTGTCTTACCAGCATAATCCAAGAAATCCACCCACGTTTGTGTAGAAAGTTTGTGACTAGCCCTGAACCGTTGCCTGTACTTCTCAGGGGTCAGCCCAAACTTACTGACAAAAATGGTCTTCATGGCAGTGTAGTTGGTCTATTTATTTATTTATTTTGTGTTTTGTATAGCGAGAACGTGAGCCGTTAGGGTATCAGAATGCTTTACAGCAATAGCAAGTTAATTACAAGATTTAGTAAAAACAAGTTAAATACAAATTGGAGCAGGCGAACATGAGAAAACAGTGCAGGGAATAACAAGCTATTTACAGGGAGTAGGAGTGGCGATTAAGACTAGAGTTGGGGGAGATAGCAAGAGGACGTTGGCAGGAGCAGAGGGAGACTGCACAGCACCAGCCTTTGCCTCTAAAATGAAAAAGGAATCACATGGTTTACATATATGAGAGCAAAGTCGGCAATCCCGGTAGAGTTCAAGTACAGAACACTAGCAAATCGCTGGGCTGCTGAAACTGTAGAAGCACTGAGAGAGTTTAGGGTAGGAATTTGCCCATTAGGAAAGTCTTTGCTTCCTTTTTGAATCTTGATAGAGCTGGTATTCTTCTGATGTAAGGAGGCAGCGAGATCCAGATTCTGGGGGCAGCCCCAGAGAAAGCTCTGTTGTATGTTTTTTTCTTCCGGAAGAGGGGTGGTTTCAACACAAAATCCCTGGCACACAGGGAGTGCCTGCCTCCTCCGGAAACCATGATTTTCTGAGCAAGATACGCAGGAGACTTAGAGTGTACCGCTTCATGAGTGATACAGGCCAGTTTGAGTTGGATTCTGGCTTCGTACGGCAGCCAATTCAGCACCTTCAGGTGCGGTGAAATGTGGTCGAATTTTTTTGAGCCTGTTAGGAGTCTTGCCGCTGCGTTAAGACAAAGCGATACAAAAGGGGATGATGGACGGAACGCTTGAGCCAATCAAACACTCACCCCCAGTCAACTGATCTGGGTTTAATCCATCATCATTCTTTAGCTCACTCCACCACCCCAGTTCAGACAGGCATTTAGGGGAGCTGTTGAGAACTGGGTAGGCCAGATGAGGTTGAGCATCCGTATTCGATCCTAGAGATAACTAAAGCCTGAACTGCCATTTTTAGGTCCGATGTATCTAGGAACGGTTTGAGATTTCTCAGGTAGCTCAAGTGAAACCTGGCATTTTTGGCCAGTGTGTTGATGTGGGCTCGCATATTCAGGTTTTTGTCCAGTGTGATTCCTAGTGATTTGGCTGAATCCAATATGGTCGGGGTGCAGATCAGCAGGGTGATCGAGTTAGTCTCTTCAAGTATGTCAGGGGAGCTTTTCGGAGGGTAAATTAATAAGAATTCGTTTTTTTGCGCATTAAGTTTGAGCTGGTTGCTAGCAAGCCATTGAACGGTCAGTTTCAGAGCTTCATTGTTTTGACCTCCTCCAGGGATGAAATTGTGATGCAGGTCTGAGTGTCGTCTGCGTACATGTGGAAAGAGATGTTGGCGATACGTAGAATTTCAGCTAATGGTTCAAAATAGAGGTTAAAGAGAGTTGGGGAGAGAGTTGAACCTTGGGGGATACCCATCGTAATTCGGGAAGGGGAGGATAGATTACGATTAACTAAGAATCTCTTGGAGCGGTTCTGTAGGAAGGATTTGAACCACTAGAGAATGGCTCCCCCTAGTCCCATCCTGATTTCCAGACGTTCTAGTAGCTTTTCATGATTAACTGTGTTGAACGCCGATGATAGATCCAAAAGAATTAAGAGACATGTTTTGCCTTGGTCTAGCGCTTGGAGGGCGTCATCTACTATATGGAGAATAGTAGTTTCAGTACTGTGATCTGGCCTGAAACCAGATTGGCACTCACCTCGCAAGTTGTAAGTGGCGATGTGTAGGCTAAGTTGTTGTTGCACGCATTTCTCAAGTAATTTTGCTAGTAGAGGAATATTAGATATTGGTCTGAAATTGTCTGGTTCAGCAGGATTCAGTGAGGGTTTTTTTAGAATGGGGATGACTTGACCAGCTTTTAGAGAGTCTGGTATGTACTCTTGCATTAGGGAAGCGTTGATTATTGCGGTCCAGATGGGTATGATAAATTGGTTTGCTGCGGATAAGCAGTTGGATGGGAGCGGCTCATTGAAGTGGTTGTTCAGTTTAATGGACGATAGAATTTTTGATATGCTATGGTCGTCATATAAGTTGAAGGTGGTCCAGTGAGCTTGGTTTTTGGGTACTACCTGTAGGGAGGGTGTAGCGACGTTTGGAAGTGTCACCAAGGGCTGTGAGAGGACGATAGCGGCGGAATACAGCTCGTTTCCCAGGGAGTTGATTTTAGCCGAGTAGAAGGAGGAGAACTCATCGCAACTTATTAGGGATTTAGTTGTTTCTTTAGAGGTTTTTGCCAGTTTATTTGATTGTTGTTTTACCAACTGAAAGAGCTTAAGAGGTCTGTTCTTAGCATTTTCAAGTTCTACTCTGAAGAATTCTTTTTTTTATTTGAGAATGCTCTTATTGTACGCATTTCTGGTCTTTCTAAGAAGTTTTAGCTGGGGGAGGAGAGGTGTTGTCTCCAATTCCTTTCTGTTAGCCGAAGATTTCTCCTTTCGGTGTTTAGGAACCCATTGAACCAGGGAATTTTGTCTTTGGCCTGAGTTCTTACGGGGCTAGTGAGTCAATTATATCAGACATTGTTGAGATGTAGTGGTCTGTAAGTTCGCTGACAGTTGATAGGTTCGGGCGAGATCCATCTCGCATCGTGATGCCAGCTTCTCGTAGTCTAGACTTTTAGTGTCCCGGAGCCATAGTTTCGGTTTCACTAGTTGCACTGATCTTTTCTTAGGTACGCCCAGTATTTGGGACAAAATAGCATGGTGGTCTGACCAGTCACAAGGAGCAATTGAGGTTAGCCTGATCGCCATTTCCTTTGAGATGATCCAGTCCAGCGTGGCGCCTTTTGAGTGTGTGGGTATAGTGTAGGCTTGAGTAAGTGATTGGTCAGCCAGGAAGTCTTTGAGGATGTTGACCGGAACGTCATTGATGTTATTCCAGTGAAGATTAAAGTCTCCTAGGAATATATCATTGGAGTGTGGGTAGGCATTTGCTATAATGATTTCCATGAGGTGGTCAATGAATGGGTCATTCTTACCTGGGGGGGTGGTAGAAGGTGTGCAGTTTGCACAATTGGTTAGAGTTGTTATTTATGGAGAGTGCGAGGTATTCACAGGAGTCAAGAGGGTCAGAGCGGAACTGGATAACGGAGAGGTCAGAGCAATGGATGAAAGCGATACCTACCCCTTTTTTATTTGTCTGTCAAGCCTTATAATGTTATAGTTTGGAGGAACCAGTAGATCCATGCAGGGTGATGAAGCTTCGTTGAGCAAAGATTCGGTTAAGATTGCCACGTCAATTTCTTGACTCAGGATGAGTTCGGCAATGTCGGAGGCATGCTTCACTGCTGATCGGCAGTTAAGAAAGAGAGCGGGGACGCGGAGTTCCCCGGGGTTATGTTGTGGGTAGGGGTGGATAAGGGTACTCCTTTTAGATTACTACTGTTTACCCCCGTTTACTGCATATGGATGATCTGTTCGTGTTGATTGAGACCGTATTGATTTTGTTTTCGCCTTCCTTGTCAGGGGGATTGGAGGCGGCAGGTGTCTCCTCGTAGGATAGTAGAAGAGCTAGAGTTTCATCCTCTGATAGATAGTTAAATGGTTGCGAGGGCGATAGTGTCTATTAGCCAGCGACAGTGGTTGAAGGTAAGGCTTAATTTGCGGGCAGAGTACTGATTTTTGACTATGCCTGATTTTGGTGAAAGAGTGTTCAGTAAAGAGTAGGAGGTTCCTCAATTCGAGAGTCGTGTTATGGATGCTCTGTGCTAGGCTGGCTGTTCGGAGGTTCAGAGCTTCGAGGTCCGTTAGTGAAGGGTGTACTAGTGGCAAAAGGACAAAGGGATCAGGGCTTGGAGTGGCATAGTCGGGGATCCTGGTTAGAGCATTGGAGTTCGGTCTCCAAGAGGCTGTATTTCTGTGTGGAGAGGTGAGCCGAGGGCCTGTTGTGCTATGCAGGGTGGTCGAGGGGCCTTTAGGGGGGGTAGGCAACAAGCTCTGGATGGTCCGAGCGCTTTCCGCTAAGGATGTGGGATGGAGACGATGAGTGGATGGTGTGGTTACAGGCGTTGTTTTTTTGAGGGATTGAGGTGGTGAGGTATGTGGTACTCCATTGGATTTATTGAGAGATTGAGGTGGTGAGGTAGGTGGTATTCTATTGGCTTTGTGGGAGAAGCTGCCCTGAGTCCCGTGCTGTAGGGACAACACAAATGGGAGATTAGTGCCAGACCATTCTTTGGGAGAGGGTGTTAAGGAGCGAAGGGAGAGAGAAGAAGTAGGTTGTGTTTTGGTAGACGTGGGCGGGAGGCCCTTACCCTCCGGAGCTAACTTTGAGCTGTAGTGAACACTGATCCGACGTGCGTTAGGTTGAGACAGGGGGTGCGTTAAAGGGTGGGAGGCAAGCACCTGCTCTTTTAGGGTGGGGAAGAGGACATCGAATTTTTTTAGATCCTTTTGAGGAGCTTGGATCAGAACGGTGCCATTTTCATGGATTGTGATGTTGAGGTCAGCTCTTAGGTATTGTGAGGGAGCGGTCATAATTTTGGTGCCATACGAAATGTTTCTTGTTTCAATAACGTTTAGTGAGTTTATTATGGCTGCTCGCCATAGTGCAGTTCTTCTGGTGTAAAATATTAGATCATTGACAATGGTGCCCTTTTCCAGGTTGTAGTACGGGTCGGATATCAGTGTCTCAGGGTGTCTTCTCAGGAGATTGTGTTTGAAGGTTTTTGATGCGGACTTGGATAGGTTAGGGGGGTCCCTCATCTCTAATGTACGGAGTGTGTCCCTCCCCACAGTGGCCATGTACCTCTCAAGACTACCCCCCCCCCCCCAGAACTACTCCTCTGGGACCCTGTGCACTTTGAAAGCCACTTCATAGGCAGCAAACCATTTATCTATGTCATCCCCCACATTATAACTGGGCACCATATCTGGAATATATGAAATCTGGACTCATGTGAGGACACTGCAGGTATGCTGTTGCTGGAACCCCCTTGGAGGGCTCTAATATCCAGATCGCTGATGCTTAGCTGCTGGGCCATCTTCCTTTCCTCCATGGCTAGCCTCTTCTCTTCTAGAGCTTGGTCCTTCTCAAGCTTAGCAAGGGCAAGGGTCTGTTCCTTGTCCTTCTCCATTTGCAAAGCTCTAGCTATGGTTTTCACTCCTTCCTTCTGTTTACCAGCTCCTCTGGGGACAGGCTCTTTGAGGACACATTGCTGCCAGGACTAGAATGGACTGCCAGTCCTGGGAGAAGATTGCTCCCCCCCGTAGGCTGCATGACAAGACCCTCTGTCAGGTCCCGCTCTGATCCTTCCTCAGACACAGATCACTCATCCTCATTCATTTCTCCTTCTGGGTGGGCTGCTGCCCATGCTCTTAAGGCTTTTTGAAGCTCTGCCTTCCTGTCACGTCCCTTATGGAACACCCCTCTCCTAGCAGAACCCCTTGAGCTGGGCCACTGTGTATGCCTCCAGATTGGCTAGCTCAAATTCCATATTGCCAGGCAGAACCACAGACATTGCAGAGAAAATGGGACTTGGGCAAAAGGACTTTGGAAAAATCAAAAGATGTCAGAACAGGGAGAATTGAAAAAGGCTCGAATTTGTCTAAGTATAGCACTGCAGTGAACAAAGAGTTACTATATGTATTGCACAAGTCCAATCCTCACCGCTGATCACCAATGTCAGAAATGGGATTCCTGGTTGGCTGAGGTATACACCCAGACCAGGCAGGAATTACCATTCTAGTCAGGGTAGGCTAGATGGGAAACATCCTTTACAACGCGGTGATTACACCGCGATGCATTTAGAACGCTGCCATTACAACGCAAGCGTTACATCGACTTGCACTGGAGGGCGCTATAACCTAAGGAATAGTAAGATTTACTATTCCAACACCTTCCCTACCTTACGTAGACTGGTGTTGGAATAGAAATTCTTACTACTCCTAAGTCCAGCGCCCTCCAGCGCAAGTCGTTGTAACGACTTGCGTTGTAAAAACTGCGATGTTACATACCACGATCATTTTGATCGCGTTGTAACATCACATATTCAGGCTAGATACACACTAAAAGATAATCTGTGCTCACCCTCTGGTAGCTTGGCACAGAGCAGTCAGGCTTATCTAAAGAGGCAATGTGTAAAGTATTTGTGCAACACACACACAGCAACACAATGAATACAACACAAAAAAGCCTCCACACTGGTTATAAAAATAGATTATTATATTGTAAACAAAACAAGACCATAACAACAAAAATACAATGTATAGAAGTTGAGATATTGAATTTTGAAGGAATAAATGCAGTAAAGCCCTCAGAAACAAGTAACGCTAAAAAAGTTACGTTAGTGCGCGCTGGCCTGGAACACAGTCAAAGTTCGGGCCGACCTCGTGGAAGAGGAGGCCAGCTACAGGACCCGCGGAGGCCAGCTACAGGACCCACACAGGCCCCAGTGAACAAAGTATCTTTCCTGGTCGCAAGCAATGAAATGCGTCGATCTTCTCCACGCAGTGAAGGCAATGAATCGGTTCCGATTCAGGCAGTCGGGTCGATGCGTTGAAGTGCGTCTCGCAGTCGGGACCTCTGATCGCGCTGCGTCGTCCTTGAACCTCACAGTCGGGTCAATGCATTGAAGTAGAGCCTCGCTGTCGGGACCTCGAGTTGGCACTACGTCGTTGTTGAACATTGCAGTCAGGTCCTGCATTGTCGTCGAGCCATGCAGGGCTGTCTCTGGATCAGCACTGAGTCAGCATTGAAGGGCACTACGTCGGTTCCAATCAGCGTAGTGGTGACGCATCAATTTTGGGGCAAAACAGCAGCAGAAACCACTTCTGAGGCACAGAACGTGGAGAGGGCACCTCAGGCAAGGACAGGACTAACAGAAGGCAGAGTCCAGCAGCACCAGCAGAATTGCAGGACGCCTTTTGTGTCCCTGAGACTTCAGAAAACAGGAGACAAGCCAGTAAAGCCCTTAGAGATCCCTTGGAGAGAAGGCAGTCTAAATCTCTTTCAGATCAACAAGCAGTAAAAGCAGTCCAGTTGAGTCATTTAAACAGCACAGCAGTCCTTCTGACAGAGGTTCAGTTCAAGATCCAAAAATGTCTGACTTTAGGGGGTCAGAGACCCAGTACTTAAGTGCCTTTGATGGTAGGGGGTGACTTTAAAGCAGCTCTCTGAAGTGCACAAGGATCCATTTCAACCCAGTCATGTCTGCCAGGTTATCTGTCGGGGGTAAATCAGTGCTTGTGTGTGGACAAGACACTACCTATTATACCTACCTATATCATCACCATTCCAAAGATATGAAACATGAAAATGCTACTCCCCTCTGATCATGAATTACAGCTTAAAAGTATGCAAAGGAATTCCCAATGCTGGCCTATGGGAGGAGTAGGCCTCACAGTAGTGAAAAATGAAATAGGCTGTTTGTCACTACTAGGACATGCAAAACATAAAAGTACATGTCCTACTTATTTTTACATAGCACCCTGCCCTTAGGGGTAACATATGTAATAAAAGGGGAGTTTAAGGCTTGGCAAGTAGTTTTAAATGCTAAGCCGAAGTTGGCAGTAACTGCACACAAAGGCACTGCAGTGGCAGGCATAAGACAGGTTTGAAAGGCTACTTCTGTGGGTGGCACAATTAGTGCTGCAGGCCCCCAAGTAGCATTTGAAGGACAGGTCCTGGGTATATGGTATACCACTTTAGAAGGGATTTACCAGTACATCAAATATGCAATCAGGTATACACCTTACTATGAAAGATCAGGTAGTGGCTACCACTGGCACCTGCTTTCATATGATGAGTCTTCTGTGTAGAGTTTTCCCACACCTCCACAGTAGCGCGGAGATACCCCTTTGGGGGTGATTCAGGCACTTTACAAATCATAGTAACATAAAAATTTTTTATTTTCATTTAAATTTTTTAGAGTTTTATATAGCGCGAACTAGTCCCGAGAAATCAGGTATCATAGCGCTTTACATGAGCACCAGTTTCGTTGTTAGGCACGGGGAGATTAAGTGATTTGCTCAGAATCACAGGATGTTGAGCGTCGTTGTCGAGACTCGAACCCGGTTCCCCAGCTTCGAGGTCGACCGCTCTAGCCGTAAGGGTACATCCTATCCCCAACATAACACCAATGTCCTCATATTTAGGTAAGAAGCACATGCACTTTTGTACTGGTTAGCAGTGGTAAAGTGCTCGAAGTCCAAAGTCCAAAAAAAAAAGAATCAGCTAAACATTGAGGCAAAAGGCAAAGAATCCAGGGAAGACCACCCAAAGGATGCCAGGTCTAAAAACATCTCACCTGAAAGGAGCCATCAGGTGACAGTGGAAGGCACTGAAAGGCGTTAGACAATTTAAGGAGGCCAGAAGTAACTTTTCAAAAGTACCTTTTCTGCAATAGTAAGACAAAATTCTACTTTATCATTAATTTGGATTTTAACAACTATTAAAAATAGTTTTCATTATTTTTCTAGCTATCCCAATTCAGAGACACAGGATTCGTTTTTAAAATAGCATCCCAGTGTTTTCCTTTGGAACAGCCAAACCTGCTACTGTGAAAATAGCGTTGAGGGCATTTTCACTGTAAGGACGTTTACCATTAAACTTTTACAAGTCCTATTTTTTTTATACCATGTACCCTACCTTTATGGGCAGTAAGACCTACGTAGGGGTAACATATTAATATTTAAAAGGAGGATTTAGGTCTGTCAAAAGGGGCTATCTTGACAGGTCGAATTCGCAGGTTAAACCTGCACAGCAAGGTTACTGGTGGCAGTCATGCTTTCATCGTCACTGCAGTGGGTGACACATTGAGGACTGGTGATATTCAAGTTACGGGCCCGGGGCACCCTGTGGGTACCATATGCTAGGTGCTTATATGCAAGTTAAATATGTCAATCAGGAGAGTTCCAGTTTCATCATATTGAAAGGAGGAGCGTTAGCACGTTAGCAGGGGTAAAATGCACTGAGTTCTGTAGCCAGCAAAAAATCAGGTTCAGCAAAAAATTGAGGGTGATATATTGTTTCTGGTTCTCAGGGTTCCAAAACCTTCTAATACCGCCTTGAGCCATTCCATTTGGGCAGGTGTTTCTACTATCTGCTCATAGGCAGGGGTTCTCCTAGCTTATCGCTCCTTGGTTCTCGTGAAACTTCACCTGGATTCCCCATATGGGATGGGTGCAAAACCTTTGTGTTAACCCACTGAACACAGCACACTGAAGATGGATGAGCGCTTTTGTGGCAGACGTCTCCCCGAGCAGCTTCACAAGGCCTCACACCTCTGTGTAACACAACAAGCGTAGTTTCCTAATAACAAAAAACACTCTCTGAGGTTCAAAGTAGACTGACCAGATTTATTGGTCAATTGTGAAAGCGTTCCCCACTCTGCACAAGTACCACACTTTTATAATTTGTAAGGGCAACCCTATAACCCTCCATCTCCCTCCTGTGTTTACCACATATGCTTACAATGTCCTACCCTATTTCCCAGCTATGAGAAGAAAATATCAGCAGTCACCTGTATTATACTGTCTTCTCCAGTCACAATCACAGTTCCCTCTGGGTGGCAGGCGATGATCTCCTGCCCTTCCTTTACACCTGAACCAGCCTCTACTGCTAAGTGTCCTTGAATGTATAATGTATTGCTCACCTGGACCTGCTCTTTGGGATTTTGCAAGTTATGAGGATTTGTTGATCCATACAGTCCGTTTCTCTAATAGTACATGAACATAGCTATGTGCCCTCTTTCCAGTTGCAACATTCGGGTGATGTTATCATTCCAGAGGTCTGACTGAATTGTTTCTCTGCAGGAATGTATCTCCAGAAAATTGAGCTGTTGGGCAATGTAGATGTCTGAAATAAAGTTTTTAAAACTTGTTTATTCTGGCAGGAGAACTTCATTTCTGAGATTTACTACTTAGGCCGACTGAGGCCCTGCGATATCCTGAGTGTTTCCAAAGTAATTGCCTGGAACACTGACTTGGTTGAGGGATCGCTTATTCGATTTCCACACGAAAGGTCACATTGGAGCTAGGCCACATTGCACCTAGTATACCTGTGAAGTGCGGAATTCACAATACATATTTCTTACTTCAAAGGAAAGAAACTTGATTACTGAGCCCTGACGAAGTTCTCATCATGAGAACGAAACGCGTTGGCTGACCGTAAAATCTCCAATTCTGTGAGAACTAACTGATTGAAAATAAAGACTCATTTGTAAAACTAAATATTGACTTCTTGGACTTCATCACCTGCGCACGCCCAACCCCTCTATATTTTAAAACTGTGTGGCCAATCCTAGCCTGCTGATGGCCAAAATAAATATCCACATAGTAGTGCTTTTTAAAGGTGTGGGGTTGACCATGTTGCTGCTTTATAGATGTCAGCTATGGGAAAGTTCCTTAAAAATCCTTTGTTGCCCTTTTTTTCTTAGTAAAGTAAGGCCTAGGGGAGTGGTGTTAACTCTAGGGAACAAGGCAGCATTTCTGGATACATTCAACTATCTATTTAGCTATGCCATATTTTGATATGGGTGTCCCTTAGGAGGTTTAGCAAAAGCGTTAAAATGTTGTTGAGATTTACGAAAGGTCTTAGTGCTGTCAATGTAGTATATTAGGGCTCTTTGAACGTCTCAGGTGCTTTTCTTTCCGCTGGGAGGCATTGGAGTCGATTACCTCTGGGCTGGTGTGCAGGCAGGCCTTGCAATTCAACATCATCCCCCTCTTTTCTTCCTTGGCACTGAGGGGATCTGCCTTCCCAAATAGGTCAGGTGTGCTATCTGTTGAATGCGGTTACATGGTGATGTGTGCCCAGCGTCAGTCTCTGCTCTGCCAGAGAATTTTCTTGCAGCAAAAGGATTATCAGAAGGTACATTCAGTGGCCTTGTGATCTGGAGATATAAATTACATATCCGGTGCAGGTCGGTCCAGGGGTATTTTGCATCAAAAGGATAAGCAGAAGGGGAGGGGGTTCATGGACGTCCCCTCGATCAGTAAAATTGTAGCAAGAAAACTTTAGAAGGAGTAGGATAACATAGGAAGAGGGGAATCAAAAGATACAAGACAGAGGAGATGGTATCTCTGTGATCCTTGATAAAAAGAATTAAGATCATCAATCGGAAAATTTGGATTCATCAAGTTGGTATAAATCATTGGTCTTGAAATGTTCATGCACGACCTTTAACACAATAGGTTTGTCAGAAGTGGATAACATAGTTCCAATCTAGGTCTCTGTGCCTCAGTCAATTGTATCATATCTAATAAATATGGCAGAATGAGCAATAAAACATTTCACTTTATGACATCTGGCAGCAACACAGGTAAAGAAAAGATTCAGTGAAAATGTTGCTATTTTCAGAAAGGATAACTAAAGAATTCCAGAGGCAGTTATTTAGAACGTTCCCTCTAATTGTAAAGTCCCAGGTAATCCTTTGACCCTACACACAAATCAAATCTGTGATACATACCCTGGAAGACAGGATTTATCGATGGCATAACATCAACCAGGAAAGTGAGTGAACTTCAAGCACCATCAGTGAAGGAACAGTTGACAAAACTGCTTCATGCTCTAGTTGCATACTAGGGTACTTCTAGACTTCCATTCTGATGTTTATGCTTGAGGCTAGGATGAGCACACATTCACTTGCACTAAATTGCTCAACTGTACTGGTTGAGATGCTTCACCGTGGTATTCATTCTGATAGTGAGGAAAGGTATAATATCTCCCTGCATGTGCGAGATAATGAGTCTAATTCTATTATGTGCATGCTTTACACTGGGCGCAATTTCCTGCTTTTCTTTTACTCTGCACACTGTTTTTGGTTGGTATTCTTATCCAAATGTACTCCTTAACTTGCATTTTGGCTAACCGGTTAAAAGAATAAATACATAAAAATAAAAATAAATCAATAAACTGTGCTTTCTTGGGCATTTTTTCCTGAGTATTTGATTTTTGCTTTTAAACGGGTGTTCCAGGATTTTGCACGTGCTGAGATATTCTACCTTTTATGACTTCAGAGAGAATGCTCTAGTGAAGAACCAGGATTAAAAAACATAACCTCCCATCTTAAAGCTGAGCAGATGTTATTCGGTGACCAATGGACGATGCCAAGGATTTTAACTGGATACATTTTCTCGACTGGAGCTAGCTCTCTATGGAGTCCTGGACAGAAGTTGCCATTATCCAGACCTAAAAACAATGCCAGCGTGGCCTGAACCCGTTGGCCCACTCAAGAACGTAACAACTTTCATCCATATTATATAAAGCCTATAGAGCCATGGTGAGAAAGGCGAAGACTTCATAACTTTTGGTTGATATCTGAAGCTAATTGCCCTGCTTAAGGAACTTCACAAGATAACTGCTGAATTCTAAAATGTAGTATATTCGACCTCCAAGTTCACCAAGTCACATCAGTTTAACTACTTAGAAGATCAATTCATCTTCAAAGCCAAAGAACTGGAACAGTATCTTGATACTAAAACCAATTTGGAAATACATAGCAACACAACCTTCACCTTGGACTTGTCAAACCATCCTACGTCAGAGACTACTCTCCTTCAACCCTCAATCTGCAACCTTACAATGGAGTACGCTGTAATCCCAAATAAACTCAAAACTGATTATTGAAACACATTAAAAATAAAACCGAAGGGACCAACCCAGTGGTGTCTTCTGAAGCCCACAATGCAATGGTCTACTACTAGGCAAATTGCTAGTACGGACTACACTTAATAATTAGCCTTCATCGAGGAAAACAACCTTCTCTCTGAGATATGAACATGATCCCACCCTTGCACAAACAGGGAATCACTTCTTTTATTGGACCCATCATCCTAAAGTGCTCCTGAGAGTTAAACTATAGGAGACCTTCCTTCCTCTCTACAGAGCTCTCATACAATCATGTTCTCATTTACATTCTGCACCTTTTTCCTTAACTGCTGAAGTTCTATCACTTCTCCTACCCATGAAAACGTACCTTAGCCCACTACCCAAGTCCATCTCCTCCTTCAACCTCAAGTGCCATAATTACACGGAAGACAAGCATATTAAAATACAAATTGAAAGCCCTTCTGATCTTAATTCTTTTGTCGATAGCAAAGCCCTCCTAACAGTTGCCCACTGTATCCTAATGAGCCACCTCAAGCTAAACCCATCAAAAACTGATATAAAGGCATATGAGTAAATGGACCACTTCAACCTGCCCACAATCTGGTAAAATAAATAGCTTGGCTCACTTCAGAACACATCATATAAAGGAATCTATGGATGAACATGGATTCTAATCTCTTCCTTATACCTGAAATGGATTCTGATCTCTTCCTTATACCTGAAATACGTCTAGTTATCAGAGGATCCTTTGACACAAAGATGCCTTTGTCTTTTCCCCCCTTGCTTATGTTTTCCTCACATGGTACAAGCAACCCTCAACTTAGTACTCTGCCATCTAGATTATGCCAACAGTATTTACCTTGATGTTTTCCTCCATGTGATTAGGAAGCTACATAGAAACCAGAAAATAGCTGTGTGGAAACTCCTTAATTGAAATATTTGAACTCACATTTCAATAGCTCTTCAGTCACTATACTGTGTGCTTGTGATCAGATGGATCACTTTTATGTGTATAGCTCATTGTACCACCTCGGCTCTGGGCCCCTCTTCCTTCTGCATATCCCCTGTGCCTATCACTAAACCAAAGCACTTAGCTGCAGGTTGGTTCCTCGCCTAACCATTCCATCCTGCTGGAAACTCCTCAGTTTAGCTTGCTAAGGAATGGAAATCAATCCGTGCTAGAATAGTGCACAATGTTTTTGAATTTCAGAAAGCATTATAAAAATCTTGCTTTTCTTTTAAACAAAGGTTTTGTATGTAGTCACATGCGTGGTTGTGTCAACTTTCACATCATTCCTCCACATTGCATGCTTACCTACAGCCACAGTATATTTAGAGAACGCCTCCAAACCTCACCCAACATCTCTCATACAGAGCTGACTACAATCAACACCCTTAGAAACTTGCACTGTAAAATAGCATTCAGGAAGACAATGCAAACTGGAGCACCTCACAACCCCATCAAGGTGTATGAAGTACTATGTACTATGTAAATGCTATAATGCAATACAATGTTAAATTCACTTTTTCAGAGGTCTGTAATGTTTCACCGTTCATCAATCAGTGTGAAAAGAGAATACAATTGTTGCACAACAGGCACATTTGCACCATCACTCTAGCCCTCTCTCCCTCCCACCTTCCCCGAGGGGAAAAATATTTATAAATAAAAGTTGACACTTCTAGTTTAAAAAAAAAAAAAACAAAGGACCTGCTGAAAAAATGGTTTATATGAGATCCAAGGCCCTGTGCATCCTAATGTAGTTTTGCCGCCCGTGCATTCAGTCCAGTATTGTACTACTTCATTCTTTAACTACATCAGTACATGCTGCATCACCTTTCAAGAATCAATTATTAATACTGCCTTATTCATTCAGCTTACATACACTTAAAACACTGAACAATTTACAATAAAAAAATTCATCTGTGACAAAAGATTATAGTTTGTGTACAGTGTAACAAATACATACTTTTTTACATGGTACCAAATACATTTAAAAATGTTTTTTTCAAAAAGTGTCATGGCGGAAGTTAAAACTGGTCATTATTCAAAAATTTCTAGAAGAACATGGTAATCATTCCAGTGCAATAAAACGAAATGGTTACTTACCCGTGGAAGTAGTTTGCAGCTAAAAGTATTTTCTGGATTCACATGTTATGCACCATTCCTCCATCTAGTGGATGGGTCTGTTGTTGTTCCTTTTAGTCTTCCTCCTCATTATTTTGTGGGCATCTTCGAGTCGTGGACCATTTAGTCCCTTGTCTCTCCTTGAATGATGTCAGATGTATGCCCCAGAAATCACTCAATGTAGTCCCCAACTTCAGGTTCTTTTTTCCCCCTTTTTCCTTGTATGATTTCCTATTCGTTAACCTTGCTAATCTTCTTTCTTTGGAAATACACTTCAACTGGGGAGGCGGGAGGATTGCATGTGAATTCAGAAAATTCTTCAAGCTGCAAAACTACTATACGTAACACCTTTGTTTTACAGCATGTATGTTTTCTGGATTCACATGCTGTACATTGATTTCATAGAGGTATCCTTTTCCATTGGGAGGTTGAGATTACCACAGTGTGCCTTGTTTTAAAACCCTTTGTCCCACCTGAGCCTCCTTACAGGCCTAAATGTCCACACAGTAATGTTCTGTTAAAGTATACACAGAAGACTACATGGCTATCATGCAAATGTTGTTTAAGGATATGTTAGCCAGAAAGGCAAGTGTTACTTTTTTCTTCCTTGTCGAGTGTAATCTTGGTTTTTCTCACAATGTCACGCCTGCAGTTTTTGTGACATGTATGAATCGTCTGAACTATCTCACAATAGTTCCGTTGGTGATTGGGGAACCTTTGCTTGCTTGTACAAGCAGATAAAAAACTGTTTTCCCTTCCTGTTTAGTTTTGTCTTTTGTAAAATACATAATGCCCTTCTAACATCCAGAGTATGTAGGGCTCTCTCTGCCTGTATTTAGGCTGCTGGTAAAAGCAGGTAATTGTATGGCTTGGTAACATGAAAATGTGATACCACTTTAGGGACAAACTGCGGGTTTCTCCTCATCACTACCCTGTCATTGTGCATTTACAGATGATGGTCCTATGTTGTAAGCCTGGAATTTGCTAAATCTCTTAAAAGATGAGATGTTAAGCAAGAAAGCTGTATTTAACATTAGATATTTGAGTTTCACTATTTGCATCGGTTCAAAAGGTGCTTTCATCAGTTGTGTCAGCACCAGGTTGAGATTCTACGTATGCATTGGTACTGCCTTTGGGGGTGCTATCCTCTTTGCTCCCTCTAGGAATCATTAGATAACTAGTGTAGTAAAGCAACTTCTCCCAAATACCCACCTGTATACACCACTATCGCTGCCAAATGTACCTCGAGTGAGGTGTAGGAGTTTCTTGCCCAGTACAAGTGTCTGATACTGAATCACTGCAGTGTCCTGTGTCCATCGCCTACTAAGGTCCTTCCTATTACACCAGTATATGAATCCGTTCAATGTCACTGTGTAACACCTCCTTGTGGTTGCCCTTCTGGCTTCTTTAACTACCCGCACAGCCCCTGCAGATATACCTAGGTGGGAAAATTCTAAGTCCTCAGGAGCCATGCTGCTAGGCTCAGGGTAGCTAGTTCTGCTTCTGTGTTTGTACCCCCGGTGGGTGTATCACTACTAGCTTTATTCTCCTTTATATAGCCCACTTCCATATGTCCTGTGCTATTTTCAACAGCACATGAGATTTTGTCCCACCCTAGGGGCAGAATGGTGATCGTATTGTCTTTCTGGATTTGAACTGTCCTCCACCTGTGAATGGAAGGCCTTGAGGCCTAAGACGAAGGTACTGAAGTTCCAACACATTTGTGTGTTCTACTGCTTATTCTGGGCTCTATAGACCCCTGATGTTCAGCTTTCCCATGTGCGCTCCCCGCTCCATGTGGGATGCATCTCTTGTAAAGGCTGCTGAGGGAGTCGGTTGTTTGACGATCTGCCCACTGCAATGTTGTTTGTATTCCACCACTACATCTCCTTGTGTATTCTGTCTATGTCAACCACTAGATCCTCCCAACTCCTGGTTGTCTGTGACCATTGTTGTTGTAGCCACTCCTGGAGTGGCCTCATGTGAAGCCTCAGATGGGGAGTAAGGTGGTGCAAGATGCCACCATGTCCATTATTTTACCCACCATCCTCCCTGTCAAATATTGATCCTTCTGGTTGAGGTGAGCTGTTAGTGCCTGGACACTTTGTTACAGGGAAGGCCTTGGCTCTCACAATGTTTAGTGTTTCCCCTATAAACGTCTTTCACTTGCATTTGGGGATGATTTTTCCAAGTTCAGGGAGAAGTCAAGCTTGTAAAGCGTTTATATAACAGTTATGTTGTCCTGGGACTGACTGAGTAATTTCACCTGTACCAGCCAATTGTCTAAATACAGATCATCATATATTCCTCTTCCCTTCAGATGTGCTGCCACTATTGCGAGGTACTTTGTGAAAACCCTAGGTTCAAACTTTAAAAGTGTAGTACTATGAAGTGATAATGTACATTGACCACAACAAACCTCAGGAATATTTTAGGTCCTGTGTTAATTGGTATGTACAAGTCAGAATCTTTTAGGTCTACAGTCGCTGTGTAGTCTCGTTTTTGCAACAGTGGAATCACCTCCTGCAGCGTCGTTGTTTTGATTTTTTGTCTCTTTACAAATCTGTTTGAATTCCCTTAGGTCTAATATGGGCCCGAGTGCCTTGTCTGGTTTTGATACAAGGAAATAAACCAAATAAACTCCTTGGTTCCTTTGCTCCGGTGGTACTTGCTCTATTGCCTTCTTGATTAAGAGGTTTTTGACTTCTAGCCATAGGTGCACCTTTTCTTCTTTGCTGCCTACCTTTGCTTGCGGTCTTATTGTTGGTGGTCGGATAATAGTTCTATACAATAATCGTGTTTGATAAGGTTTGATATCCATCTGTCAGAGGTTAATTTCCTAATAATCTTGGATGAACCCTCCGACCTTTCCTCCCACTGGAAATATTCTTATCCTACTGATCTACTGTTTTTGCCCTCTTTAAATATTACTCTTGCAGATGTTCCAGGAGGACCTCGATCTCATCCCATTGTTGGTGGACATATTTATCTAGGGTTTGTAATATGCTGCCACTGACCTTTCCATCTTCCTTCCCACCATGTCCACTCACTTACTCTCCTTGTCAGGCAGAAGCCTAGTTGCACTGGATATATTTACCCTCTTAAGTGCCATTGCAACTATCAAGGATTCTGATGCCACATTGCTCATGACACAAAATACTTCTTGGGTAGAGTGCCTGTCTTTCTTTTCTATTCTTGGTGTAATTGCTTTCACTGCAGCTGGTTCCTTGCATGCTTCTTTCAACTTCGAGAGCGTTTTGGTCGACAGACTTCAGTCTGCTCTTCTGCGTTGAGACAGCATTTAAGATAGCAGTTTTCCTTTACTCCTTCCCATGGGTATCTTATGACTTCTGCCTGCCTTCGGTCGGCGAAGGTTTTTGTGTTGAGACAATTTTTGTGTTCTTCGTTACTGAAGATTTCAGCTCCACTCCTGCACACCCTTTGTGTATTACTTGGCGTTTTTTTGGATTCGACATCACTCAATGTTCTTTTCGGTGTTCTTTCCATATCTGTCTTAATGATTTCTTTGATGTCAGGGCCTTCTGCCTGAGCCACTTCAGTTTCCTCATGCGTTTCGTTGTTGCTGGACAACCCCAAATCTTTGAGCGAATAGTGCATGTACTGGGGCAGTGCCATGGTGTAGTGTGCCCACCTCTGGTTCTCCATTGCTTTGACACTTTTCGGCTGAAACTCTGCATGCAGTGCACCATTCTAGTTTGTGATCTTTCAGGAGACAAAGGTTGCAAACGTATCTGTTCTTTTGAACATATTTGTGGTGGCAGTTGGGGCAAAATCTAAATGGTGTATGTTCCATATCCCTTAGTCATTCTCCAACCCATGTGGTTGATGCGAGTTCTTGAAAAACCTTTGTTGTTTTCTGGATTTTTTCTATGTTTTTCCTTTCCCTTGACGTCTGTCGGTAATCTTGCTACAGGCTACTCTGCTCTTTAGTGTCCTCTGTGAGTTCTTGATCTTTTCGGCAAACATTTCTCTTCTCCAGTGCCATTGGCTGTGCTTGCAGACCCCACAGTGGAAAAGAAGAATCTGATTATGATGAATACATCGAGTGGTTTCTGGGGTGTACATCTTACGTCATCCAAGGAGGGGCAAGGGACCAAATGAACGAGCAAAAAAGAAGACTAAAGGAACAATTACGGACCCAACCTCTTGATGGTGGTTAGCTCATACCACCTGAATCCAGAAAATATTAACCAAGCAAAACCATACCTACCGTGCCGCACAGTTAATACAAATGAAGTGCATATTCAGGAATGCATGCAAGTTCAACAATGTCACCAAAAAAGCTCTCTTTGAATGTAAGTAACCCCATGGTTAGGGATTCGAATTGCAAGTAACAAATATCAAGTCACTGTCTAGATTACATTTACAGTTTCAGTAGAAGGCAGCTGCCTAGCTTATACATGGTTTCACTTCCTTTTCCTCCACTTCATCATCGCTGTCGTCAACTTGATGGATGACCAAATCTGATGACCCATCTTCCATAATTTCTGCATTCAATCTTTGCTCACTGCCAACCTGCCACCCAGAGTCCTTCTCATCGTCTGGCGAAGGCGAAAACACAAGAGACGATTCGTCATCCTCATCGTCATCTAAGTCGATAGGAATGCTCTCCACACCAGCCTCGGACAGGCATTCATTACAGAGTCGGTAGCGCCTTGTTCCCTCTTGCACAACCTGTCCTGTCAAGTCTGTGACATGGCGTTTACACTTCCTGCAGATAGGCTTTCCAGCCTGATGGATCTGCATAAATAATAAAATATATTTTTTAGAAAAATATTCTTGACAAGAAATGCTGTTGAATGCAGTGGAAAAAATACGCACTCAAAATACTGTTACGTATGGCCATCAGTTTCACCCCTATGAAAAAAGAAAGTATGTTAACATATCTACTGCTCTAGAAAAGAAAGTGGTTAAAGAGTATTGCATCCAAACAATGAAGAGCAAATGGTAATTCAGACACAAGACAATGTTAAAGTGAGCCACCGTAATCACTTAGAATGAAAGCCTTCTCCTGGCTATTGCTAAATGTGTGAGGCTAATCAATGTAACCAAGTATACTCTGGTTCTGACATTTTGGGCTTGCTTTAAAACCATATGACAGCCTTTCAAGCAACCAATTGTTTACCCAGTTTGGACAGAGATGGAAAGCCACAAGAACATCCCGTATCCTGATGGAACATGGCCAAAACCCATAAGCACCTGCACGTAGATTAGAAGTTAATAAAGTTAGTTTAAGATTTGTCGAGACCCTGAGAGTAGGCATTACAGTCTGGCACTATTATTCCACCACATGGAAGTGTAAAATCCAGGAAATGGTTGCAGAACATCAGCCAAGCGCTGCAGAGATAGTTTACTGTGTGTGCTAGAACCTTCATGACATGCTCTATGGCTATGTCAACATATTTGCAGTGCAAGGGTGAATCTTCAACACTTGATGGTGTTTGGAAATACAAGCATATATTTCCATCTCACAGCTGTCTCTATGGACTGTTACATGCTTAGCAGGTGAAAATGTAAGTGATTTACTTAAGTTATTTATACGTCCCCAAACATACTGACAAACTGCTATATTAGATTAGATTATGTTGCTATATTACAAGCAATGCAATTACATTTCCTAGCTGTCGTAATGGAAAGTTTCAATTCTATTAAGGACATGGAGGCGAGGATTATGCTCATCTTCCACCACTTTATTGCATACTGCAGCCTTAATAAACAAAACTACGTTTCCCAAAAACGTTAAGGGAAAGAAGATAAGATCATAACCAATCAGTAAACAGTCCGTGTATTATAGTCCATCACCACTATTTATACCCCCTCTTTCTTCGTACGACCGATGCCTCCTGACATGCGTGTTCCATCCATAATTGGCTCAGTCTTGCTTGGAGGCGTCATTCCCTGAAAATTCTGAGACATAGTCCTTGATGCAAGGAAACATTCCGTTATACAGTGTCATCACCAAAACAATCCACACCAAATCAAAAATCAATAAACAGACTTACACCCAACGAAATCCAGAACTGCACGGTTTTGCAAAACCTCACCAGGGAGGGTACAAGCAGCCTTGATACGGGTGGGAATAATCCTCAACTCCGTGTCCTTAATAGAATTGAAACTTTCCGTTACGGCAGCTAGGAAATTTTATATTCGATGTCAGAACCGTAGGTGAGGATTATGCTCTTTCAAAGCTTATTCACTACCAGAGTAGCCATGTTTACTACCGGTGTGAAATAGAATGTCTTAAACGTAGAATCTGGCGACAAGTCAGCAGCATTCAAGATTTCCTCAAGGCGGGCTCCTAAAGAAAAATCTTTAGATGCCATAGCAACTCTTGCCAAATGGGCACCAAATACAGACATGTCAATTCCTGCCTCTAGCACAACACCCCTCACCCAGCAGGCTATGGTGGAGGAAGAAACCACCTTTAACTGTTTATATAGGGCAATCAGAAGTTGACGCACCCCAGCTGGGCGAACTTCTTCCGTTAATGACTCATAGTGTTTAAGGCACCAGACTACACATAACTTTGGAACATCCACAAAAGCTGGATAAGAAACAATCATGGAATTACATTTTGTTCTTCTCAAAATATGAAAGGTAACCCTATCCAGGTTAAATACCCTACCTGCAATATCCAGAGGTTGTACATCCGATACTCGTTTGCAAGAAACCATAACACAACAACATGCCCAACTTACCTCATAACTGTTTCGTAGAAAGGTACTTATTGTGTGGGCAAGAGACGAAAAGGTTGAGGACCCTGTTAACATTCAATTGGGATGAATACCTGGGCGCAGGAGAAACCGACAACCTTACACTCCTCATTAACTTCCTACCCAAGGGATGTTCAACGACCTGGAAACCCTCTATGGGAAGGTGACCTGTCGAAATGGCAGAGTGGAAGGTATTTACAGACCTTTTTACCATACGCCTTTAACCAAGGAGGATAATAAGTTCAAAATGTGAAACACTCCTGAGTCAATGAGATCTGCATCCCTATGCACACATCAACGCAACCATCTGCCCCATGCAGACTTGTACCTTTTATTTGTCCCATCTTTCCAAGTCCTGGACAAGAAAGTTTGGGCTGTTTCCAGTAGTACTCAGACTACCACCTAGACCTGTAATCCTCCACGCATGAGGGGCAACCTCCCCCCAGGACCATGTGAAGTGAATTCCCCAGGAGATCCCGAAGGATATCCTGTCTCTGGGGTAGACAGATTGGAAAATCCCAAAACCTCCAAAACAGCGTGATCACCACCGGATATGCCTTCTGTCGTCGGACCTGGGTCGCCATCCGCATCAGCATTGCAAACGGGGAAAAGCATACCCTCTTCCACACTCCAATCCTGCAGGAATGCATCCGTTGCCGCCATCTGCGGGTCTGGCCTCCAGCTGAAGAAAATGCCTATTTGACAATCGAGGCAAGAGTCAAACAGATCCACAAGAAAGGCCCCCAGAGCGTCTGAATCATTCGGAACATCTCCAGGTGTAGTTGCCGTTCAATGAGATCCTGAAGATGCCGGAAGTGCCAATCTGCCACTTCGCTGGATCTCCCCAGAACGTACTCAGCTGTTACCGAAATATTGCGATCCAGACAATAGTGCCAGAACCCTTTTGCCAGTTCCGCTAGCAATTTGGATCGAGGACTTCGCAGGCGGCTGATGTACCTCACAACCAATATGTAGTCCATTTTCAGCAGAACCGAACAACTCACCTTATCCTTTGTCCAGCAACGGACTGCCTAAGAGCCCGCCAGGAGCTCTAGACAATTTATATGCATAGACTGCTCTTCTGAGGACCAAGTTCCTCCTGTGGATACACCTCCAAAGCTGGCCCCCCAACCTGTTGTGCTGGCGTCTTACTCAATACCGATATCAGGACTGGAACCGAAGATGGCCCACCAAACCATTTCTCCTTTGGCACGCTCTATTAGATTAATCACCGCCGAATAAGTCAAACCTTTGCATAGATGGTGTGCCTTCAGCTGCTGCAGAGCCCTGTAATGAAGAGAGCCCTGTAATGAAGAGAGCTCAGAAATATGGCCTGGATGGATGTTGCCAACAGGCCCACCAGCCTGGCCAATTGTCTGAAAGATGCGAGACTCCGGGCCATGGGCTTCCGGTGTTCGTGACAAATCTTTGCCATCTTTTTGGAGGGCAGATTCAGGGTGGACTCCCTTGAGTTGATAACGAAACCTAGGAAGGATGTTTGCTGAGATGGGACCGGCAGGGATTTCCGCTCGTTGATCATAAATCCCAGACTCTCCAACAGATCCAGGGTCATCTGGAGATGGTTTTATAATGTTCAAGGGCATTGGTCCATCAGTAAGATGTCGTTCAGATAGTCGATCAAACGTATACCTCGGCCACAGAGGAACTCCACCACTGGCTTGAGAACCTTGGTGAAACACCATGGGGCGGACAACAGGCCAAAGGAGAGTGTCAGAAACTCAAAGACCTGATGACCCCAAAAGAATTGCAGAAATCTGCGATGAGGCGGGAAGACTGGGACCGTACAATAGGCATCCTTGAGATTTTGCCACACTAACCAGTCCCCTGGCCTCAGAAGGTCACGGAGGAGATGGATGCCTTCCATCTTGGAGTGGTGATATACTAGCCACTCTTTGAACTCCGTTAGATTGATCACTGGGAGTAGACCCCCCCCATCCTCTTCTCCACCAGGAAGATATTACTCACAAACCCACTCGAGTGGATGACTGAAGGAACTATCGCCCCTTTCCTCAAAAGCTCTGAGATCTCCTGATCTATCAGGGAACACTGTACCTGGGAAAACCTCAGAGATTATGGCCTGAAGCGTTGGACAGGAGTTCCCAGGAACTCTAAACGAAAACCATGGACTGTCTGGAGAACCCAGGCGTCTGTAGTTACCTGCTGCCAATTCTCATGGAATAAAGCCAGACGCCCTCCCACCTTTACTCGGTAAGAAAGGAGAGTCCTTACTGTGGAAAGACCCATGGGCATGGCTGCAGCCACCTCCTCTGCCCCCGCTGGAGCATGTCGTAAGGGGTAGAACCTCTAAATCTCACCGGTTCTTGCCTTTGCCCTTGATGGGAGCCGTGGCCTCCCTGGGAGGCATCGGTGACGAAACGGCCGGACGAGTACCGCCTGCCACGCCCGGCCCCAACAAAAATCGCAGACGAAAATATTTTCTTGATAGAGGCCTGCGCCTTATCAAGTGAATTGAAAGTGGCAACCAACTTGCCAAGTTCTTTCAAAAAGAGGTCCCCAAACAACCCCCCTTGCATTGTGGAATCTGCCTCCAAAGCTGCCAAGTCCCCCACCTTTTGAACCACTCAGTTGATAACACACAATTGGCGTTGACCAATAGAATAACTGCTCTCTGGGCGCATCTTGATAGAAAGATTAGGGCACCCCACTATTTGGCTTGTTTAGCCATATATAGAATCTTCATAGAAGTCCCCTTCACGTCTAAGAGTTTATCCTGGCATGACCGCAGGAGCGGTCAATGCCCTTCTTGGGGTCTCTAATGTACTTCACCAAGAATGTTGCCATCCATTCATCAACCTCCGGAGTAAAGGGATGGATGGGGACACTCTGCCCGCAGGCGGGCCCTGGCCTCCTTTTCAAGAGGCCTCCTAAGACGCCCTGCCACATAGGTTGAAACCTTCTCGCTAGGGGACCACATAGAGAACTTTGGATGAATGAAATTATCCGGGTCCAACATGTCTGCAATCAAATAATCCAGTGGAGGGGCAGGAAGCTGGGGAGGCAGGGAAACCTCGTCTGATGATGGACGCCACAGTCTAGAAGGGCCCGGGTTGCCATCCGAATCCCCCTGGGAATCGTCATCTCCCACAGGATTAGGAGAGGGAAGGTCCAGCACAAAGGGGTCAGGAGCTAGAAACGGTGGCTGGGTCTGGGGGAAAGCTCTTTTGAAATGCTCGAAAGCACCATTATCAACACCTTGATTGGAAGAGGCTTGTGCATGTGATGCAGGGCCACTGGGCGCTCTGTTGCAATGAGAGGAGTTTGTTGGTGAATTTAGGCCAATTTCTCAATCTTTTTCTCCAAGGGCGCTAGTGCCAGAGACACCACATGTTGGATTGAGGCATCCACCGCCTCACAAAACACGTCATCAAGAGGCAAAAAGGAGGCCGATTCCTCCTCCATATATGGATATGGAGTAGTTGACTCAATGTATATGGGACCACACAGTGGCGGCCGGGGTGAATGAGGGGGAAAAAATAATAATGAAGGAAAAAAAAAAACACTTACCTGTTCCTGCCACCAACGCCGACAGCCGCCTCAGTGCTTCTCTCCCGCAGTCACTGGAAAGCACAGGCTCCCCACCCAATCCAGACGCTGCTCTCATGCTATGTCAGCAGCACCAGGATTGGTCTGAGCGGCCGACAGTGCCTGGGAGCCTGCATCTCTTCTCCAACCCGGCTGTGAACACAGATGGATTGGAGAAACAGAAGTGCGCATGTCTGTTTGGCCGGCCTAAGGCGGCCAGCCAAACTTACATGCGTGCCCACCAGTCCTCCCTTTCATAGCCTGGCCCCACACCCGCCCTACACAGGCATGCCAGCCAGAGCCAGTCACAGAAAAATAAAATATTATGGTTTTATTATCATTTTATTTTTTTGTGACTGACTCTGACCAGTGGGGAGATGCTCCTCCGCATTTTTGGAGGACCCACTCCTGGGACCACACTCTGTGAGATATAGAGGGTTAACAGCCAGGGCCGGTCCCTGCGGTGCAGAGTAAGGACTTATGTGATGATACAGAAGCAGGCGGCACAGGCCATGGGCCCTGAGATACACGGGGCAGGTCGAAATGGACCTATGGGCCCCTATGGGACAACAGTGCCTTCAAAGTGGGGCTATGGGCCCCCTAAAAATGAGCAAGCGCAGTTAAACGGCCTCTAGAACCTTAGGGATTAAACTGGGAGGACACTAGAAGCCTGCACACAAAATTCTCGAGCCCAGAGGGGCTGCAGCGGGCGTGGCAGTCACTGCACGGTAAAATGCACAATTACTGGGCGATAGCCTTCAGATACAGACCCCTGTAAGGGAGTTACGGGCTTCCAGGGTACCCGGGGCACTCACAAACAGGCCAAGGCTCTGCGAAGCAGCTTCTCTGCAACTTCAGAAACAGCACGCAACGCTTGCGGAGCCGGAGGAGCGTCTTGCTGCGCTACGAGCGCCCTCTAGCAGCTGCAGGAGGAGCGCTGAAACGCGCTCCCGTGGCAGGCTAGAAGAAACAAGCATTGGCATAGCCAATAGGTCTCGCTTTCGGGACCTTATAAGTATTTAGTTATGCAGCACAATATCCTTGGTGCAACAACATTAACTGTTGCATGGTTAAACACTTATAAGGCCCCAAAGGCGAGACCTATTGGCTATGCCAATGCTTTTTTTTTTTTTTTTTTTTTAAAGGACAAGCAGTGCTATCAGGCTCCGGCTGCCACTTAGAGGGAGAGAGAGAGAGAGGTGTGTGTAGAGAGAGAGAGAGAGGTGTGTAGAGAGAGAGAGGGAGGTGTGTAGAGAGAGGTGTGTAGAGAGAGGGGGGTAGAGAGAGGGGGGTAGAGAGAGAGGGGTAGAGAGAGAGGGGTAGAGAGAGAGGGGTAGAGAGAGAGGTGTAGAGAGAGAGGTGTAGAGAGAGGTAGAGAGAGAGGTAGAGAGGTAGAGAGGTAGAGAGAGAGAGGTAGAGAGAGAGGTAGAGATGTAGAGAGAGAGGTAGAGAGGTAGAGAGAGAGAGGTAGAGAGAGAGAGGTAGAGAGAGAGGTAGAGGAAGAGAGGTAGAGAGAGGTAGAGAGGTAGAGAGAGAGGTAGAGAGAGGTAGAGAGAGAGGTAGAGAGAGGTAGAGAGATAGAGGTAGAGGTAGAGAGGTAGCGGTAGAGAGAGAGGTAGAGAGGTAGAGGAAGAGAGAGAGAGGGAGAGAGAGAGGGAGAGAGAGGTAGAGAGAGAGAGAGAGAGAGGTAGAGGTAGAGAGAGAGAGGTAGAGGGAGAGAGAGAGAGGTAGAGGGAGAGAGGTAGAGTGAGGTAGAGAGAGAGGTAGAGAGAGAGAGGTAGAGAGAGAGAGAGGGAGAGAGAGAGGGGTAGAGAGGTAGAGAGAGAGAGGTAGAGAGAGAGAGGTAGAGAGAGAGAGAGAGAGGGTGGAGGAAGAGAGGTAGAGAGAGAGAGGTAGAGAGAGAGAGGGTGGAGGAAGAGAGAGAGAGAGAGGTAGAGAGAGAGGTAGAGAGAGAGAGGGTGGAGGAAGAGAGAGAGAGGGTGGAGGAAGCATGTGTGTGTACGGGTCCAGGAAATGGCGTAGGGTCTCACCCAGAGGTAGGAAGTACGCAAAAATTAAGGGTGCCAGGGGTGAGCCACCCAGGTAGTTGCTCGGAGGATCCACTAAGGGATAGTGGATTCTACAAGTAAAGAAGCGCCATGTGAGAATCACTGCATGTAGAAATCGCTTCACAATGATTGAGGAAGTGAAATCAATATGCGTTAATTATGGGCCATAAAGAAGGAAGAATTAAAATTCACCATATCAAGCTCAATGCACGGAAATATGGGCCACCGTGAAGGAGGAAAAGCCAAATGAGCATCAAGAATGTGCCATTATGTAGAGAATAGGCTCACTGTAAGTAGCGCAACAAACTTCTATTAGCCATGCAACAGTTTAATGTTTCGCAGTTGCCAAAAGTCCGCCCGTCTGCTTCCTCTCCCCAGGCTGGTTTGTTCCTCGGTCACGCCCACGGCACAACCTCCCGGAAGACACCACTAACACCTAAACTGCCCTAATTAAGGCCCTGCAGGCAAGAGGAGTGGTACGGGTATTGAAAAGGGAAACGAAGATAAGAGGGAAAGAAAGGGGTGGACGAAAAGGAAGCCCGTTAAAGGGGAGCGGAGAGCAGAGATGAGGGGGAGAAGAAAGGGAAGGGTGGAGAAAGAAATGCGGCCGGAGAAGAGTTAAAGCAGGGTGGAGTTGGACCAGAGGATCAGAGAAGAGACGCCTCTCGGAGCCCACCTTGCTGAGTCACGGTCAAGCATCATCTCAGCTCTAAGACGCCATAGAAGAAATGTTTACATTTTTAAAGTGTTACATGTTGCAAAGCAGCTGCGTTTTAATAGCGGGAGAAAACAAGCACGCGAGTGGTGCGTGCGTGCGCGCGCCTCGCGCTAAAAGTTAAAAAAGAAGCATTGGCCGCGCAGCCGTGAAAGTGACGCGGCCGCGAAAGTGAAAGTGATCGCGATCTGTAAGGGTGCCTTCGAGCGATGCACTTAATGAGCCATGACGAGACAGGAAAGCCAGATGGCGCCTGTGCTCGTAACTGGGCGCGGAACCGCACGCTCTAGGCCACACAAAAAGCTGTGGTCGGCTTTTTGAAGCCCACTTACTAAAAGTCTCGCCAGAGCAACGCATGCGCTGGCTCAGGCGAGACCTAAAAAACAATGCGTTAGACAGGCAAAACACTCAAATCAATAAACAATCCCACAATAGCAGTGAAAATACCAAAAATGAGAAAGAGACTATCAGAACACTTAAATCATAACGGATGAGCAGAGAAGAAAGAGGGGGCATAAACATTGGCGATGGACTATAATACATAGACCGTTTACTGATTGGTTGTGATATTTTCTTCTCTCCCTTAGGGTTTTTTGGGAAGGTAGTTTTGTTTAATAAGGCTGCTGTATGCAATAAAGTGGAAAAAGAGGAGCATAATCCTCGCCTCTGGTCCCGACATAGCATACCACTCTACTTGGGTCCATCCAATGTGTGCTCTATGTCCTGCACAATGGATTGTGAATTGCTTGCATGCCACATGCAGAATTGTAATGCCTCTTTCCATTTTATTTTTGAAATGTGGTTATTTTGGAGCCACTACTGTGTGCATAAACTCCGCACATCGCCACATGTCCGCCACCCAGTTCCTACATATTTTCTCCAACATGCAAGGTTTCAGTGTGGCATAAGCTCCAAAAGGGTAGATGGGTGGGTGTTGTTAAGAAGGATGAGCAAGGACTAAAAGTACTGAGATCACTATCAAGGTAACTTTTTCTTTTTCTGTCGCCCGGTTCTCCCCCCTTCCCAATTACTTGGGTATCTGGTTCAACAGTTTAAACACTGAGATTTGGGGGGGTAACAGCATATGCACAACACGGCCTCAAGAAAAAGTATGTGCAGAACTCATGCCTGAAAATGTCATCTTTTCTAGACGAAACACATGTCGAGTAATGGTGACAGAAAGCATGTTATGTGGCCAGATGACTGGCCTGCTCTTGTCTGCAGTGAGAACGTATCTTTAAAAAGACACCGAAACTGCCTTTGCTCTGTTAGAAGGAGCATGAAGTCTCACAAGAGAGTTAAGATCCCCATGTCAGACTATTCTGATGTGCAAGAAACTACCCACATAGAAAGAGCACATTTTTTGTCTGGGGAAAGCCAACCATAAGTAAACAAAAAAATTGCTGAAACTCGGAAAGGAGCTGTTCCTCACAGGTAGAATATCAGAGCTATGGAAACATCAACATTGTGAAATGTGATAGTGTCAGGAAATCACGAATAACTATTTCCTGATTTAAATGAAACCCAGAATATTAGAAGGGACTATTGAAAACTCCACCCTGTGGACGATTATACAAGTCTCCTTGAAGAAAAGACATCATTCTTCTTGAAGAGGCAATTCTGCCTTCAAGCTCATATTGCACACAGCATTTGACTCAAACAGTTGTACATCAAGTGAAAAGACGATGTCTAATACCCTACGAGAAGCAGGAAACACAACGGGAGGATGGTATTGTAAGAGTCTATCAAAGCTTTCTCATGTAAGCTCATCTTTTTGGGGAAGAAGGTAAATTGGAGTGTTCTTGTTTACTTCAGTGTCTGTAGTTGCAGAAATCAAATAAGATTCCCAGTCTCAGCCAGAAAAGTGTTAAAATACAAATTCTCATTCATGAAAGCTTGAGATGATTTAAGATTATATAGCACAATCACTTTCTAAGTGCTTCTTTCTATTCATAGATGTCTCCACTATTTATGATAGTCCTTTCACCTCCCTTTTGAAGACTTTTCTATAAATTTTATTCCTTGTGAAGCGCTCTACTACCCTGGTGGATCTGGCTGGAATTGTACAAAACTACAACCAAATAAATAAATAGCGATGTTCCCTTTAGAGGTTTTACATGTGTCTACATTAAAACATTTCAGGAAACAGGCTCTGCAGTGGAAGGGAGGTTTGTAAAAAAAAACAAAAAAAAACAAATGGATATGAAGCTTGTAAAAGCATGAGATTGTTCTGTAGGAAGGACAGGAATTCTCAGAACCAGAATTGGCAGGGTCAAAATCGGGCTATGAGGGGGGGCGTGGGCAAGCGGTCCAACATGGTGGACGCGCTGTAAGAGAGCTCCCGTAGCCCCGTCGTAATCCGATGATTATCCAGCTGTCATCGGCCCCTGAAATGCTGCCTTTGTTGCCTGTGGGTAATGCCCTTGCCCCGCCGTCTGGCCGGGGTCCTGCCTGAGTCCGCCCCGCCACCTGGGCCAGTGAGGTGATCCGGTGTGGTGTTGGGGCTGGGGCCTGAAGATCCTCGGCCTCGAGTGTGAGGCAAACATCAGAGTGTATGGCCTGCGGCCGCGGCGTGGAGCTGGCTTGGGAGCGGATGCCGAGGTGTCGTCCTGAGTGGCCTGGACGGTGAGGCGGTGAGTGGCCGAATCACGGGAGGCGCCGAGAGGGAACTGCCTGGGGCTCGGTGTTCGCATCGGGCCGCGGTGTGTTTGCCTCCGGCATGCGCGGCCTGGGGTGACGTGCAGGGCGCTTTGGGCGCTGCCGCGTCTCCAGGAGCCCCCTTTCCGGTGAGCAAAGCCCGTCACCGCACCCGGTAGAGTGTTCCCCCGTTGAGGGTGCTGTTAACACCGCAAGTGACGCAGCTATGCACCAGTCCATCGGCGGCCATGCCGGGCCGCGAAGTGCGTAGCGGATTAGCACGGATGGCCTGTCATAACTCCGGGCTGCAGCAGCTCCAAGTGGGTGCCAGTTTGTTTTCAGACCCCCGATCTTTGGGACCGGCGCTGGGTTACATAAAGCGGACTGCTGTGGAACATACCGCTGGTGGGACTGATTATTAACTCCCCCCCCCGCATTGTGGTACACGGAGGGAGCACCTATATCGCGGCCCTCGTCCTCCTTTCATGGGTGGTACAGAGCTTAGCTCTTGAGACACACAGCCCCCTGGGGCTACGATAGTCCGTATTCGTGGCTGGGAGCGCAGAGGTAGCCCAACTGCTGGCCTGGTCATCGTCGCTACGCATTGCGGACGCCCTACACTGATTGCGCCTGTGATGGCACTATCGCGAGGACTCGATGCACGAAGCAGCTAGGGGCATTTGAGATCCTTCATTCACTTGCTGCCACTGGCCCCCCAGGGATCTGGGGTGGTAGTCCCTCGCCTCTAAATACTCTATGTGACTGTGCAGCCACCCTGATTTGGCCGAATTGCTCTGTTTCAGGTTTGGCACAATCATAGTGTCAGCTCCCACAGCTGAAATGCTCTAATCATCCCCTTCCTTCATGACTAAAGACAAGCCCTCAGGCGCGGCCGCACGCCAAAGTACTATGGACAAATATACCAGCGCCGCGGCTCTGGCACCCAACCCAGGAGACCCGACGCCATCTATGCCAGACAATGCCGCCATACTGGCTGCCATAACGCAGTCTAGAGACACGCTGGAAGCCAAGATCGGAGCGGTCGGCTCTGACGTCATGCTCCTACGGCAAGATCTCCGCAATGCAGTCCAGTGAATAACCGAAGCGGAAACTAGAATATCGAAGACGGAAGATACAATATCTATCCTCCAGAAGAAAGTATCCTCCCTGGAGACTATTACGAAGGGGCTGGCACTGCGTGCTGAAGATGCGGAGGGGCCCGCACGCAGAAACAACCTCCCCTTCGTGGGGTTCCCGGAGGGCTGTGAAGGCAACGACATGGAGGGCCTCCTGGTTAAATGGTTGATGGACTAGCTTCCTCCTGGTGTTCTGTCCTCCTGCTTCATAATTGAGCGAGCACATCGGGCCTTGCTACAGAAATCACCGCCCGGCGCTCGTCCCAGGCCCATTATTGCCAGATTTTTTTATTATAAAGACTGGGACGCTATCCTGCAGAAGGCTAGGCTTCGGGAGACCCTTCACTACACATCATCCCCCATTATGATATTCCCTGATTATACGAGGCTAGTCCCATAGCGCCGACAATCCTTTACAGAGGCCAAAGCTAAACTGCGGACCCTTAAGATTAAATACTCCTTGTTGTTTGCGGCCAGGCTGCGGGTGTCCTACAAGTCGCGGACACACTTCTTCGAATCACCTGAAGAGGTCTTTAATTGGATAGATGAAGTCATCAAGCTCAAGCCTCACACACCGCCCAGAATAGACTCGGACTCATCGTCGGGGGGCCCGAGCCATAAGATCTCCCAGACTAATGACAAGCAGCGCCACAGATCGCGCTCGAAGAGGCGCTCCAAGACCCGCAGCAAGTCCTGCATCCGATCTACAGAGGCCATCACGGGATCCACAACATTCTAGTTTCACCCCGCTATAAAAACACTCTTTGCAATGTTGACGGCACGGCACCTGGGGTTACTTTTATTGGCGCTTTCCCTTGACACTGATGACACTTGTATGTACAAGGGACGCTCCTTGGGGATCCATTGGCAGAAGGTAGTCCCTGGCCCCGTTGGGGTCGGGACGCTTTTTATGCCGCGACAGATACTTCAACGTTTATGAGGTATTGGGGTGGGGGAAGGGGGTTGGGGATTGGGAAAGTTGAGGTTTTTTGTAATTAGTGTCTTGTTCCTACAATACATGTGTACGGTTTCCATCACATTTGCCACATATGCATTATTCTCCATCCATGTACACTACCGATTACCGCTTCGCTAGATATGTCCAGGACATTTGATAGGCGTCTTCGTGTTATAAGTTGGAATGTCCAGGGCCTACTTGACAAGGTCAAATGGGGGGCTGTGCTGCGCCAGGCAAAGCATACGAAGCGGATATCCTGTTTTTGCAGGAAACATACTTATTGGGCAATAAGACACTATGCCTGTCACGTTTTGGATATGTGCAGACATTTCACTCTGGATTCACCCGGGGCTCTAGGGGGTGGCCATATTGATTCATCGCAGAATCCCCTTCCTTCATGGGAAAACATGGCCTGATCCCCAAGGTAGATTTATCATCATCACAGGCACACTATACGGTGAGCCGTTCACCCTAGGTAGTGTATATGCTCCTCCGCCATTAGCCTGGAATCTAACAGAACGCCTAATGAGACTATTGGCAGAAATTCCCCCATGCCTGACAATAGGTGGGGGTGACTGGAATGATATTATATGCTCCCACGTCGACAGATGGCACAACGCAGACAGACCAGTAGAACCACGTGAATCAAAGCTGCGACTCCTGGTGCAGGGGATGGACTGCGTGGACACCTGCCGACGACTACACTCAATTGACACGAACAACACATATTTCTCTAGTACACACAGGTCCTTCTCCCACATCAACTATTTTTTTTTATCCGCCGCTCACATACATAGACTGGTTGCGACAGTGATACTACCTAGAGGCCTTTCCGACCACTCCCCTGTGCAGCTAGATCTGCGTTTGGAGTCCACGCGCCCCCCTCTCCGCTGGCGATTATCTCCATGGCATCTCCATGATGAACAGTATAGAACACATTTACATACTGCCATCTCCTATTACTATTCACAGAACACCGGGACAGTAGAGTCCCCCGGGACCCTACAGGAGGCTATAAAGCTGACGCTAAGGGGGGGGTGTGGACATAGCTTACTGTACGGCACAGCGCAGGCAGCGTCGTGAGAAACTGACACAAATGGAAGCCCAACTCATAGACCTAGAGTTTAGGAGTAGGAGAGGAGATGGAAACATTGCGCATCGACAATTAGTACACACACAGCAACTATATGCCAGTGAACTGCTGGGCGAGGCTAGAATGGCGTGGCTTGCAACTCGAAGCAGAATCTACCAGTGGGGAGATAAATCTAGTGCACTTTTACATCGCCTCTGTCAGAGGACGCTTTGCCCCATGACTATTCCAAGCATCCGTGGATCTACCGGGGAAGTGCTCACTGATCCCTTATAAATTGCAGCAAGCTTTGCCAGCTATTATGAGAACCTATATACCCCTAGAGAGACTATCTCGCCACACCTAGTCCATAAATTTATTGATGACCTGCCTCCACGGGCTCTGGCGGACGCAATCAGGGAGGAGCTAGATGTCCCAATAACAGTGGAGGAACTCCAGAGGGCATTATCCGAGATGCGACCGGGTAAAGCACCTGGCCCAAACGGCTACCCGTGTGAATTCTATAAAAAATATCAATCCCTCGACGTCCCCCTATTTGGCAGCACTTAATACGGCCTTTGAAAATGGGAGCCTTCCCGGGGACTGGCGCCATGCAGAAAAAGTAGTGTTTCTAAAACCCGGTCGACCCCCTGAACAACATGCCTCATATCGCCCAATATCACTCCTTAATGTCGAAGCCAAACTCCCGGCTAAAGTCATAGTTAATTGCATAGTACCACATATTACGGATTTAGTTCACCCTGACCAAGCGGGTTTCATGCCAGGACGCGCTACACGACACAACATCCGTAGTGCACACGCCATTGCATCTGTGGACTGTCTTGGAGAGCCGGTTGCACTCTTGCTGGCCGACATCGACAGGGCGTTCGACTTCCTTAGTTGGACATACTTATTTGCACTCCTGAGTCGATTAAATTTCGGCCCCCATCTCCTTAAATACTTTCAACTTTTATATACCAATATTACTGCCTCTGTCCGTGTGGCGGACTCTACATCACAAACCTTTCCCACAAGGCAGGGAACCCGTCATGGTTGCCCCCTCTCTCCATACCTCTTCGCATTGGCCATGGACCCCTCGCGGCCTGGGTGCGGATAGACGCACAGGTCCGCGGCTTCGAGTGGTCCAGAGAAGTCTCCGACCACATTGCACTCTATGCGGACGATGTATTATTTTTCCTGACGCGACCAGATCGGTCGGGACCCAGACTACTTAGGATCATGCAGATCTTTGGTGAGACATCCAGGCTCTATATGAATCCCCGCAAATCATACCTGTGGCATCTGCGGGGTGGGTTGCACGTATGCGAATGGGCATGCGAGGTGACGACGGATTTAAATATCTCGGGGTCTTCTTGTCGTCCTCCCAGCTTGTGTCCTGGGATAGGAATTTGGCCCCGTTGTGGACCCAGATCAAGGAGCAGACCTGTTCCTGGTCACATCTACCACTCTCCCTATTTGGCAGATCCACCATCTTTAAGATGGTCTCACTGCCCAGTCTATTTTACCAGCTTCAAAATCACCCATACCGATCTGGTTTAGACAATTGAACTCAACTCTCCGACACTTTCTCTGGGGTGGTGGTGCAGTCCGGGTGGCACTGAAAACATGCTTCCAGTATACGTACTGTGGAGGCATAGCAACACCGGAAGTCCAAGCATACTATGTGGCATCGCATCTTCTTATCCTGAACGACTGGTGGTATGGTGACAGAAGAGATCCCGCTTATGCAGTTGAACGCCTGCAGATGGGCAATATGTCACTCCACACAATTCTATACACGGGCCCGACTCTGAAAGAGCTGCCTCCGGCTACCGCCGGTATTTAAGATTTGGAAGAGATCACTGAAACAAATGGGATGGTGGGGCAGACTAACAAAAGAAACACCCCTCTGGCACAATGGTCTTCTCACCCCCCTGGTTGGGTTATCTGGTTTCTCCGGCTAGGAGGCCATAGGTATCTCCAGGGTGGGGATGTTCTCCATGGTCAGACCCTAATGTCCTTCCAGGAAATACAACAAGACTATACAATGCCTAGATCGCAATTCTATAAATATCTTCAGTTCCGACATGCCTTTTCACAATGTCTCGCACACCAGGAAACTGTGCCGGACTTTAATCCCATTGAAGCTAAAGTATTTATGGGGGAACTTGGAGAACGTAAAATCACCAAGATATATCATACACTAGTAACAAATAGCTCCACTACACTTGATAAAACATGGGAGGCGTGGCAGCAGGATCTTGGCCCCCTGGATGACGAAGACTGGGCTGAGGCACTGGAATCCCCACGAGGTGCTGCCATTGCGGTGCGATTACGATTTATACAATTCAAATACCTTCATAGGGTTTATTACACCCGATATAAGCTCCGGCTTGCCGGGCTGATTGAATCCCCGCTCTGCCTGCATTGCTAAATGACAGATGGTACCCTTATACACACTGTGTGGCAGTGTACAACACTGTCTAAGTTCTGGCGGGGGGTCATCACATGCCTGTCAGAGGTTCTGGGCTGGGATATCCCCTGCTCACCACGTCTGGCCTTGCTCCACATCACTGATGATATCAGGGGAAACATATATAAACGCCACTTATTACTCTTGGGCCTTACATTGGCGAAGTGCGACATTGCGAGGGCATGGAAAGATGCTTCCCCGCCATTAGTTTGGGTGTGGAAGAAGGGCCTTGATTTTTGAATGGGGTTAGAATTGCCAATATTTAAGGCAAGAGGATGCCCCCAGAAGCACCCTAAGATTTGGAAGAGGTGGGCAGAATATCATGGGCTGTGCCTGGAACCTATCTCAGCGGTCTCCATAGATTAGCACCTGATAAGATGGAGGTGATGTGTGATGAACATGGTTGTAAATGTATAGATATTCGATCAAAGTGGCTAAACCTGACATGTGCTGTGTTATGTAGCGGTATTATGACACTACAGTTCTATGTTGGAGCATTAGGTTATATTGTTGTTGTTTTTCAATTGTTCAATCAACACCAAAAAGTCAACATCTTAAGCGCACATATATATATTGTATCGTTTGGGAACCTGGCATTTGCCAGGCCTGTTGTGGCTGTCGACAATAAAAACTTGTTGTGGAAAAAAATGAGACTATGAGTAGCATCTTGGAGTTTGTGGATCTGTACAATGTTTAAAGAATATGATAAATGAGGAGAAACAGGGAAAGGCACAATACCCATCTTGTCTAGTCCACTAGAAGAGTTGCTCACGCAGTTGTACTCCCAGGTCCAAGCCAGGAGGCAAATTCTAGACACAGCTATTTTGAGCTGCTAAAATGTCTACTTCATAAAAAATTATTTCTGGATAACTGTCAGTAGACCTTTGTGGAAAAAAAGCATTGTAGAACCTGCAAAAACTATCTCCCTTTGCATTCTTCTTCTGCTTGTTAAATGCAACACTGAAAGAAGGCTATTACTCTTGAGGGCTGGTCCCAAAGCTGGGTTGCAAAACAGCAAAGTGAAAAAGATAAGTTATCTCCCTGCAGTTTACATAAAATAGAGAAGTAGTGTTGTCTGGACTTCACAAATATTCCCTGTGAAAAGAGGAAAGAATGAATTTAGGTATACTTGGCAGACCTGCAACAATTCATAGCAAGGGCTCTAGAGATTTTGAACATTTTTGGGTGATATTCAGGGGTCTGTATTGATTGGCACAAATCTGTGGTGCTACCGTTGGGTCGCTGGATTCCCCAAGCAGAGTAGCAATATGCCCTTATGTGGACTCCAGGTGGCTTCAAATTGGGTTTGTACATTATCCTGGACTCTCAAAATCACAGACAGACCCTAAATGAAAACAAACGAGACACTGGACATTGGAGGAAAAGCCCATTGTCCTTGATGGGTAAATCAGCCCTGTACAAAATGATAGTGCTGCCCAGATAGCTTTTTCTGGGCGGCTGATGTGGTGACGCGAACATTATTGTGGGCCAGAGGTACCCCCTTGCATTGCCCTGCAAACTTGGATGAGAAATGCCTACGATGGAAGGTTGGCCCTACCCGACCTCAAACTGTCTCTGGGCAACTCAACCTCTTGTGGTAAATGACTGGGCTTTCTCATCACTGCAGTAGCCTTCGTCAATGGTGGCCAGTTGAGTGATGGATTCAGGGAGGTATATCCACGGCTCTATAACGGGGTTCGTGCCCCCCGATGCCCCTCACTGACCGAGAGGGTGATCCTCCTTTGGAAAAAAGCTATGAAAAAATTGGCTTCGAGGGGGGCGGTTGACACTAGAGACCCTCTGGTGGGAATCTGATACACTGGCAGAACTGAGAGCATTAAAAGGCAATCAAAAATGGGACCTAATCGGAATAACAAAACTGGGAGATGTATGGGTGGCACACGGACCCAGCTCATCCGATGAATTTCAGACAGAATATAAGATGGCTAACAGCCAACATTTGTAATATACAAAACTTAGCCATGCCGTAGCAAATTATGGCGACAACTTAAGAGGTGTGGAGGAGGAAACCCCTCTGGAATGTCGGGTTCTGACAGCCCCCTACACAAACATACAGCCTGACAGATTTACAGAACACTACTGAACAATAGCTAGCTACCCCTTGACACCCTCATACCAAATGGGAATGTGATTTGGAGAGGTTGGTGGATGAGAACTAGGAGAAGTCTGCCGTCATCCGAGAGAGGTAGCCATAAAACAGGATTCAGACAAGTACAACTTAACATACTGCACTGTGTGTACTAGAGATCCAGACTGTGCCGTATGGGGGAGATTGAGAATGATAGATGTCTAGAGGACTGTGGTCGTCACGGGAATCTGCAACACACTTTGTGGGACGGCCACAGGCTGGAGGGTTATTGGCTCTGGGTGGGCCAGTGTATTTCAGCGGTCATTGAAGAGTACCTAGCAATCGATGCAAAAATGGCAACATTAGGCATCTGGGCAGAACAAATATGTTAGGCTGTTTAGCAATGTGGCTCTTGCAGTTGCCAGAAGAGACACTGACCATGTGTGGGGAAGAGGAGAGCCTCTGGAGAGCGGCCCGGACTGGTGTATGCAGGCCAAGAATACTGCGTATAAAGCCCCTGGCTGCCCACGAAAGTTTGAAAAAGGTGAAGGGAGCCTGGAAAGAACTCAGAGATGTTATGTTGTTACACCAATTTGTTAAGCACACCTGAGGTGTCTTTGCGCTGACTACTACTGAGCAGGAAAAGAGCCAAGTTGTTAAAGAGCCATGTTTTTAACTCCATTCTAAAGGAGATCTGAGTGGGCAAAGCTCTGATGTGGGGGGGGCAGATTGTTCCAGAACTTTGTAGTTCCAACCACAAAGCTTCTGCCTTCCCAGCTAGCTTTGTGAATTCTGGGAGTAGTCATAAGATTCACCCGTAGCGAGCGCAGCCATCTGCCAGGATTGTATCTCTGAAAGGAGTGCTTCAGGAACTCAGGGCCAGTATTATGTAAAGCCTTGTAGGCTATGCACAGAGCCTTAAATTTGATACGGCTTCTTACTGGAAGCCAATGCAATTCCCTAATTTCTTTGGCCACCGAATTTAATTTAGATGTCCAAGAAAGAAGCCTGGCAGCCGCATTCTGCACCATCTGTAACCTGTTGAGGTTTTTTCTTGCATGTAAACATAAAGACAGTTGCAGCGATCCAATTTTAAAAGGACTAATGCCGTGGTTACTGTCTTTCTAGCCTGCACTGGAATGAAAGGGACTAGTTTTTTGATCATTCTGAGCAGGTAGAAGCAGGAGGAGATCAGAGAGTTTACTTGCAGTCTGAAATGTAGCTTTCCATCTATTAACATACCAATTTCTTTTGTTTTGGTCGCTGGGATAGGGGGAGATCCCAGTTCTTCTGCCCACCAACTCGGGGACCAGACAGGAGAGAGATTACTGACCAGAACCACCTCAGTTTTATTTGAGTTAAGTTTAAGGCAGTGCTGTTCATCCAAGAGCAAATTGCCATCATGAAAAGAGGCCGCGACCTCAATACCGTTTTTGTATGCTGACAGGACAATTTGGGTATCGTCTGCATATGAGGTTAACACGAGGCTAAAAGATTTAACCAGAAGAGCCAACTCTGTAACATAAATGTTAAACAGAGTTGGACTGATAGATGAGCCCTGTGGAACCCCGCAGGGAAGTGAAAAGGAAGCTGATTCAAAATGACCCAGTACTAATGATTGTAGTCTATCAGTAAGAAAAGAGGTCAATAGGGGTTTAGCCCTATTCTTAAAGGCCAGAGTACTGATACGGTTGATCAACATCCCATCAACCGTATCAAAAGCTGCTGACAAGTCGAGAAGAATAAGTGCCGCGGCTCTGCCTCTGTCCAGCACGACCCTTATCTCCTCTGTAGCTTTTATCAGTGCTGACGCAGTGCTATGTCCAGACCTGAAACCAAGTTGTGTCTCATCCAACAACTGATTCTCTTGTATGTACTGTGTGAGCTGAGAATGAATCACTCTTTCTACAAGTTTAGCGGGGAGTGGAAGGCGCAAAATTGGCCGGTAGTTCTTGTGGTCGACTGGGTTCAGGTTAGGTTTCTTTATAAGAGGGAGAATGGAGGCCCTTTTCCACTGAGTTGGGAAAACTCCTGAGATAAACATGGAGTTGAAGATAGCTGCAAGATTTCCACCTATCATATCTGGGATAAGTTTCAGAAACGAGGGGGGGGCAAGGATCGTATGGCGAGCCAGACTTTGCCTTGTTCACCAAGGTGGCTATCTGCTCTGTCGTAACAGGAGAAAATTCTGAAAAGGAGCAGACCTTGTGAGGCTCCTTGAATGAATCAGAGATAATCTCTAGTGAAGTGGAAGCCTCAAACTTGGAATAAATTTGGTTCACTTTATTCTGTGCTGTGCTTATTTATTATGTGGTGTGATGTCCGGGGCGGAGATGTACCCCGAGATGTATAGAGATACAATCGATTCCGTTTTGTTCAGACACGAGGTTTCAGTGTCCATACGCTACTATGGGGATGTGCTTGTATTGGTGTTGATAATAGAAACAGTAAAAAAAAAAAATGGTATGGATTTTAGGGCCAAAAATGTGACCTTGAGCCCCCAATAGTAATATGAACAACTCGGATGCACTGTATAGAGCCTGAATTCAGATGATCCTCGTAATGAGCTTTATGATGCTACTACAATAAATCTGTAGTTGTTGCAACTGAAGGCACTGGATGCCGAGATGGCAAACATTTGACAAGGCTTGTCTCCCGAATCGAACAAAGAAGAGATTCCAACTCTAATGCCTTTCAGTCCCAGGGCATGCGACTCCACGGATTGAACATACGTCAGACCGAGTTGTTGCTGAAGAATCTTACACCACGACAAAGTGACAACATTCCAGCACTACTGAGCACAGTGTCTCTGAAAACATCAAGACAAGACTGCAGGACAAGAGGATAGGTACTGAATGGTCTGCCATGTGGTCAGAACTCTCTGGTGGAGTCCTACAGAGGAGTCTGTTAATCCTCTAATAATCAGACGTCTAAGAAAAGTCGACTGATGGGATTTTCTTTGATTTATTTGAAGTCCCAGATTGTGGAGTACTGGAAACTACACAATGGCACTTTTAGCAGGACTCTTGAGATTCCACCTTTACCAGCCAATCATCCAGATTAGAGAAAGGGTGAATTGCCTGAAGGTGGAGGTGAGCTTTCGTAACGGAGAGAACTATTGTAAATATTCTAGGAGCGGCATTCAGGCTGATGGTCGGTTACAACTGCTAATAGAGATGAGATTCAATGCGTAACATTAAGTACTGCAGATAACCTTCTTGATTGGGACATGGAAATAAGAATATTGGCAAATCTGAAGATGTTGTCCAGTCTTCCATTTACATGGCCTCCAAGATCTGCGATAACCGCGCCATGTGGAAGGATTCCACAACTGAGATCAAAACCCACAAAAAACATTGTGTTTTTTTGGGGACACAAATCCCAGTCCTCTTCATTTTCTGGAGCTAGGTGTCATAGCTTCAGAAATTCTGGGAAGTTTTTTAAACCTATGGGAACATGAAGGGAGGAAGCAATTAAGTTTTCCTGCACTGCCCTTATTGATGATGTTGAGCCCCCAATAGTCTGATTTCCATTGGTGAAGAAAAAAAGGGACCCTGGCACTCCAACAGGGGATGCAGGCCCTTGAGAGACAATCAAGACTGCAGTTTTAATGTCCATTATCTACTGCTGCTGTGTAACTGCTTCTTTTCAGGAACCCAAAGGAGCAGAATCTGTACATCTCTGTCTAAATTGACCCAATTGTACAGATTGTTGCTTGTAATTGCTATGCTGTATTGATCGGCCAAAAAGAGAGAGATAAAAAAGCATTCTGGTAAGCCTTTCATTTTTGGGACTTACATGCTTTCGGCTGCTTACCTAAAACAGAAGACAACGAGCTAGAACCTCCCCTTTTCTGATTGAGTGCATTTACAACCAAACACTGAGCTGGCAAATTGTCCATAACAATAAAGAGCTCATCTTTGGCAGTGTGCTTGGCATTTCAGAAATAGAAGGTTCAGAATACGTCCTGCCCCAAATCACCGAGGACTCTTTGATCAAAGAAGATTCCATAGTATTAGAGACTTCAGTAGGACAGAAGAGGAGAGCCATGAAAAACAGACAGCTGTGGCAGCCTCAGAAGGTGGAAGAAGGCATAACTACTCCATTGCCTTTGTAATTATGGCATGAACTTTGTTACTGGAATGCAAGTGTCCATCCACATTGTATATACCGTGTGAGTTGGTATCCAATGTTTGCTTTATTTGGAGGTAAAAGACAAAAAGCTCTTCTAATTTGCCTACGGGTCAGATTCAGGTACAAACATGCCTTTGGCTGGAGTTTGTACTGGCTCAAATACTAGCAAATGAAACTTGCCTTTAAGAGCAACGTTGTCAAGAAACTGGTGTGACATTACAGAGATCAGTACTGCCTGTGATATATTGCATCCCTTTTTCAGATTGTTTTGTCATTTGGAAAATGGACTCTTAAAACAGGTCCAGGTAACAACTTGGGTACTAGTTTTATTTTCAGAACCTTGCTCATATCCAACTTGTGGCACACCTTAAAGGTCCAGGGGTAGTATGCTTAACATAACCACCCTGGTCCCTGGTAACCAGAGTACAGATAGGTTGTTAGAGGGACCAGGAAGGGAGACTGGCTCAACCTCCAACTGGAGGCATTTAGCCAAAGATCTATTGAAATATGATGGAGATTTAAATATATGAGTATGACATACACCAAGGACTATTCCGGTCTGATGAATTATAAAGCAGAAGAACCCTTTTGTGCTACTTTCTGTATTGGATGGGCTCTGTAAAGATAGTCTACTGCTACAGCAGCCCAGGCCATATGACCGAGTGCTTTTCCTCCTAGAGTTACTCACAAATGTGTGTGCGAGAGGATCGAACTCCTAAAACTGGACGTAGAGGGCCCTCTCGCCATTACTGATGGGCTTTTCCAAGTCAACGGCACTGCCCTAAACCTAATCCCGCTTCCCTAAGTACCACAACTTCCACTGTGAGGGTCTCCTTGAGTATTGGTCTTTTCTTCGACACAGGCAGGAGATGGTTTTCAGTCACTTGGGATAAATATCAGAACAAATGGGCAAGAAGCTACGGGATGGCAGTTCCCCATCCACTAGATCCATTGTCAATGGCATATGCAGCAGAGGGAGGCAATTTTTTTTCTTTTAGCCTATTAAAAGCAAATATTATAATGTGAGGAGGCTGAGAGGGAGGGGACGAGCAAGGGAATCCTCCAGTGCCTGCAACGTATGCTATGTAAAATTGCTTATTGGAATTGCAATTGCTTTTCTCGACCTTGTTATGTTTAAATTTAAAACTCAAAACTTTCTGGGAAATAAAGAAAAATAAAAAAAAATAACTTTTGGAAAGTGGAACAGAGAAAGAAAACAGCACTGCCAAAAAAAGGGGCAAACATCAAGAGAAGCAATGCCCTGCATGGTGCGGGTGCAGGACAACTGAGTATTATGTTTTTAAACATTCACTTTCATTCACCTCTCACTTCATGCATTTTTCTGAAACAAGAACATACATACTGTTCGGAAATGGCTGCGTAAATGCTCTAATCTGGTAAATCGTTTGCCGCATGCTTCACATGGATAAGGCCTCTCCCCTGTGTGGCACCGAAGATGGCGCTTCAGATCTGCTTTCCGCTTCACCATATGAGTGCAGAAGGGGCACTTGAACCTCATCCGTGGCATATCATCTGTTGCAGAAATAGTATTAGTTGCAAACATATTCAGAATAAAAATGTGACATACAAGTTCAGTGTTATTGTACTGGTTGTTCTAGTCCACATACGTTTGGATTAATCGTTTGCCGTGATGCAATTACCTTTCTCTGGATTATATTCAAGGAGCATGGACCTTCTTACCCAATGTTCAATTTCAAACAACAAAACACTGTATTTTAGTTTCAACTTGATCTCTGCCTTCTCCTGCCACAATGCGCTTCCTTCAAGTAATCTTTTCTTTTTCTCTAGCACTGAACAGAGCTAAACCTCTTGCTCCCCATGATCTTTATTAGCCCTTCTGCCATCTGGTCCTTCAAGCAATCTTTACTCTTAAGCTACTGTGTACCACCGGGGAAGCAGAACTTCTTTCCCTCGGTAAACTCTCCAACCCACAGCCCCTACTTCTGTTCCTTCCTTCTCCTCAGTCTCAAGTTTCTCAGAGCCATGACATAACACAAAGAATATGAACGAATACTGCTTGTATTACAAGAAAAGCACAAACCATTAAGTTCTTGAGTAGGCAAAACATCAACTGGCTAACAGGTTTACATTGAAAAGCTCAGATATTTCACTCTGGATTGGATGCTAAGTAGCAGTGGCGGCCGGTAAGTTTTGGAGGGAGGGGGCGGACAGAACACACACACACGCACACATACACATAACACTCACAACCATGCATGCACACACACACAAACACATTCATTCACAACACTCTTTCCCAAACATTCATACATGCACGCACGCACCAAACAATTTAAAAAGAAAACAAAACACACTCACCTTCAGGCAGCTCTGCACTGCCTCGGCGGTTCTAGAAGGCTTGGGACTGCTGCCTTCCCTCATTGGCTGACCTAAGGTCAGCCAATGAGGGAAGGCAGCAGTCCCAACGTCATCACAGATTGGATGGGGTCAGTGCGCTAAATGCGCATGTCTGGCTCCTGGCTTCTTGAACTGAAAGTGAACAGTGTCCGTCAGGCTGACTGTGAGATCCAAGGAGGCAGCAGAAAGGATCACGCTTAAGCAGGTTGAAGATAGAAGTTGAGGTTTATTCCATAGAAAGAAGATCCCATCCAGGACCCAGCCAGTAGGTACAAACAGACCTTCAGTATATTTGAAATACAACATTCCATAACCCTTCATGTAACTAGGTTACCACCACAAAGAACACATTCCCAGGTTACCATGGCACTGCAGCAAGAGCAGCTCCAGATGCCACACACCTCCCCCCTTTCATTAAAAAACATAAGATACCTAAAAGAGAAAAAGAGAAAAAAACAAAAAAAAAACAAAGATGATGCATATCATGCTTAGCATTATAAATTTACTGCACAAAATCTTTTAAAAAGTGCGGCCTCTTGACCACTCTAGAGGACGAACGAGGATGTAACACTGGAATACGATTAACATTATCCTTTATTGAGGAATCAGAGCAACACACAGGCCCTTTGTAAAGAGCAGCTCTACTCAAGTTCCAAATGCGATGGTCTGGAGTCTTAACAGCATTCTTAAAGACCTTAATCACACGAGTGGGTTTTGAAAATGTTGCACTAAAACCAGGTTGCTTGATGACCACCATGTCACCAACAGCAACCACAGTGTCCTTGGTAGCTTTTCTAGAGTCAAAGTAGGATTTCCCAGCTAGAGTGTTCCCAATTTCTCTTTTACGCCACTCAGAGCATACATTCTCCTTAGTTAACTCAGTCTTGGACTCCTCCAAATTCCTTACCCAAGACGGCTCCACTGAAGTGCAAGGAGATCTTCCTCTAAAAAGAACAAAGGGAGACTTCCCAGTTGTACCATGAGGAGTCAACCTATACATCTCCACTTTTTTCAAAACTTCCTTTCTCCAATTGATACCACTGCTTTTGGCTAAAGCAATAACCGCTTTCAACACTCTATTAAACCTCTCTACCATGCCGTTGGTTTCCGGATGATAGAGAGAACACTTCTTGTGTTTGATTCCCCGATTCTCTAAGGTTTCCATCTCCTGTGAAACAAGCTGAACGCCATTATCTGTCAGAATGGTGTCTGGATAACCCTCCCTGGCCATAAGATTTTCCAAAAACGCAATCACATATTTGGTCTCAATTCCACTTGTGAAGCAAATTTCAGGCCATCTTGAGAACATGTCAATGACCACCAAGATAAATAGCTGTTGCGCTTCAGAATGAACAGGACCAAGGATATCCAAGGCTATTTCTTCCCATGGTCCACGAAGCAAAACCCGGACTACCATAGGTTGTACTCTCACAACCTTAGACTTGTCACACAAAGAACATGCCAAGCAGTCCCTAACCATCCTTTCTACATGCAAATCCATGCCCGGCCACCAATAAGAGGAGCAAAGTCTCTCTTTGGTTTGGACATCCCCAAATGGGAGCTATGTGCCAAATCGATCAACTTGCTGCGAAGTTTAGGAGGAGGAACTAATCTCGTCCCACGAAGTAAGAGATCATTCGAAACACCCAATTCATCTTTCACACACCAAAACTTAGCAGCTTCCTCGGAGGCCTGTTTTCTCGAGTGCCACCCTCTATTAATAAGAACTTGGACTTCCATAAGTACTGGATCAGAGGATAATTCTTCTCGCCACTGTTCTTCAGAAACGATCACATCATCGATCACACAAACATGAACATCACTCTCTTCAAAATCTTCATCAGTCACACTCTCATCAACTTTCTCAACTAATCTTGACAATGTGTCCGCTATACCTTTTTCTACGCCTGGAATGTACTTTTATATCAAAGTCATATTCTTGCAAGGCAATAACCCATTTTGTTATCCTACTCGAAACAAGATCTATGCCCTTCTTTGTGAATATCTCACAGAGAGGCTTATGATCAGTTTTAACTAAAAACTTGGTTCCCCAGAGAAACTTCTTGAGTTTCCTGATGGCCCAAAACACAGCCAAAGCCTCTCGTTCAATAACAGAATAACGCGACTCAGCATCCTTCAGCCCTCGAGACACGAACATAATAGTATTCATACCTCCTTCACCCTCTTGTTGAAGAACAGCACCCAATCCCTTAATACTAGCATCAGTTGTGATGATGGATCTTTTTGATGGGTCAAAACTTTTAAGTTTTGGTGCACCATTGAGTTTTTCTTTGAGAACAACAAATTCTTTCTCACATGCATCATTCCAGTTGAACTCAACTCCTTTCCTCAAAAGCATCCTCATGTTGGAACTGAGTTCTGCAAAGTTCTCAACAAATTTGTTGTAATATTCAATCATACCAAAATGAGTTCTTCTCTACAAGTAGGGGCACACATGTGGGATATGGTATCAACTAAGCTAGATTTAGGCGCGATTCCCTCACAGGAGATAGTGTGACCTAAGTAGTTAATGGTGGTGGTTCCAAACTGACATTTTTCAGATTTTATGGTGAGATTGGCATTGTCAAGTTTTTCAAGAACGATACCAAGACGATACTCATGCTCCTCTTCATCCTTACCAAACACAAGAATATCATCTTGGTAAACACAGACCCCTTCACAACCACGGAGAGTTTTTTCCAAGGCACGTTGGAAAACTGACGTCGCAGACACTAATCCAAACGGCATCCTTACAAATCTGAACGTGCCAAACGGAGTGATAAAGGCTGTGTAATCTCTTGATGACTCTGCCATTCTATCTGATGATAAGCTGAGGCTAAGTCAATGGTGCTAAAAACTTTGGCACCTCCCAGCAAAACCAACAATTCAGATATATTAGGAAGAGGATATCGATCTACAATGACAGACTTATTCAATTGTCTTAAGTCTACACATAGACGAAGACTCCCATTGGCCTTACGAGCTGCGACCACCGGAGCCAACCATTCAGTCCCTTCCACTTCCTCAATTATACCACCTTGTTTAAGTTTTTCTAATTCTCTTTTCATTTCCTCCCTGACAGCCAAGGGTACATTCCTTACTTTGCAACTTGAGGGTTGAGAACCAGCACACAAACGAATTTCATGCTGAACCCCTTTGAGACACCCAAGCTCTTCCCTGAACACATTGGGAAATCTCTGTTTAACTCGAGCTTCAACACCACTACTAAGACCTTCTTGAACCATATTGACTCTATCCTTAAGTTTAATAGGTGAAGTGCTACTTGGGTCAAGCCTAATGCCTAAATCGCCTTGGTGAAACCAACTAATAATACTGTCACCTTTCTCTGATACATAAATTTTCCTAGAGGTGTAACGTTGTTCATATTCAATAAGACCTATAAAATAACATCGTAGAGGTATTGGTTCTCCACCATAGGCTATGGGGTGTATGTCATACAAAAGGGGATGATGGACGGAACGTTTGAGCCAATCAAACACTCACCCCCAGTCAACTGATCTGGGTTTAATCCATCATCATTCTTTAGCTCACTCCACCACCCCAGTTCAGACATGGCCATATGCAAATCAGTCTGACCCTGTGCCTCATGGGAACAGTCCAGCCCGAACTGCCAAGCCATGTCTTCCCTGGACCGGAAACAAGCATCCTAGGACCGGTTTCTGGCATTTCAGCCGTCATCAGCCAGGCTTGCTTGAATCCAGTGGCAAAGTGAGCAAGGGACCCACGTCTGGGCATACCCCCGCCAACTTAGGGCGACCAAAGCGATACAAAAGGGGATGATGGACGGAACGTTTGAGCCAATCAAACACTCACCCCCAGTCAACTGATCTGGGTTTAATCCATCATCATTCTTTAGCTCACTCCACCACCCCAGTTCAGACATGGCCATATGCAAATCAGTCTGACCCTGTGCCTCATGGGAACAGTCCAGCCCGAACTGCCAAGCCATGTCTTCCCTGGACCGGAAACAAGCATCCTAGGACCGGTTTCTGGCATTTCAGCCGTCATCAGCCAGGCTTGCTTGAATCCAGTGGCAAAGTGAGCAAGGGACCCACGTCTGGGCATACCCCCGCCAACTTAGGGCGACCAAAGCGATACAAAGGGGATGATGGACGGAACGTTTGAGCCAATCAAACACTCACCCCCAGTCAACTGATCTGGGTTTAATCCATCATCATTCTTTAGCTCACTCCACCACCCCAGTTCAGACATGGCCATATGCAAATCAGTCTGACCCTGTGCCTCATGGGAACAGTCCAGCCCGAACTGCCAAGCCATGTCTTCCCTGGACCGGAAACAAGCATCCTAGGACCGGTTTCTGGCATTTCAGCCGTCATCAGCCAGGCTTGCTTGAATCCAGTGGCAAAGTGAGCAAGGGACTCACGTCTGGGCATACCCCCGCCAACTTAGGGGCGACCAAAGCGATACAAAGGGGATGATGGACGGAACGTTTGAGCCAATCAAACACTCACCCCCAGTCAACTGATCTGGGTTTAATCCATCATCATTCTTTAGCTCACTCCACCACCCCAGTTCAGACATGGCCATATGCAAATCAGTCTGACCCTGTGCCTCATGGGAACAGTCCAGCCCGAACTGCCAAGCCATGTCTTCCCTGGACCGGAAACAAGCATCCTAGGACCGGTTTCTGGCATTTCAGCCGTCATCAGCCAGGCTTGCTTGAATCCAGTGGCAAAGTGAGCAAGGGACCCACGTCTGGGCATACCCCCGCCAACTTAGGGCGACCAAAGCGATACAAAAGGGGATGATGGACGGAACGTTTGAGCCAATCAAACACTCACCCCCAGTCAACTGATCTGGGCTTAAGTAAAGATGTCTTGTGAGCCAGTTTATTTTGGAAGAATACCCTGGAAACGATAGTGATCTTTGCACCTGAATCAAAGAGAACCTTGGTGGATTCACCATTTACTAAAATGGTATACACGGGACAAGATTTGTTCTTAACATCAGTGTCAACTTGAACAACTCTTTGCCCACACACAAAATCTTCTTCAACATCTTCTGCTTCAATACTCTTTACATTAGTGGAAGTCAACTTAGTCTTACAAACGACAGCGAGATGACCTCTTTTTTTACATTTGGGACACACTACTTTCAAAGCTGGACACTTTTTATCATTTGCCAAATGCCCAGGCTTGTCACATCTATAGCACTTGCATATGGTAGTCTTACTTCTTATTCCACTCCCACTTCCTTCAACCTTAGTCACAGGTTTATTTGTATCCTCTTTCACTACTTGAACAGTTGCTTGTTTGTCTTTTTTAATGGTGTACACACATTTCAAAGAATGTTCAACTCTTTTGGCATCTTGTATTACCTCATCTAAGGAAGGTTCATCCCTCATCCAAAGTTCTTCCCGGATTCTTTCAATGTTACATCCTAACATGAACTGGTCTCTAATTCTTTCATCCAATAAATTTGCGAATTTGCAGGATGAGGCAAGTTTCCTTAGTTGGGTGATATATCCTTCAACTGATTCACCATCACTTTGTAACCTTCTAGCAAAAATACCTCTCCAAAATTGTACTAACCTTGGGGAGATAATGTTTGTCTAATTTTTTGATACACACATCATATTCGTTTAAATCTTTTGTTTCAGCTTCACTCAGTTCAGGAAGGTGGTCAAACACTTCATGCCCTTCTGGCCCCAAACAGTGTAGTAAGAGTGAAGACCTACGTTCCGCACTTAAACTTGCCCCACATACTCTAGCATATCGTTCAAAAACCATTTTTGCCATTTGATGGAAGGTTCACCCGGGGACATCAAGAAAAAGGGAGGGGCAGTTACATTCTGCTTAATTAAAGAAGTAGAAAGGAGTTAAAAAAAAAAACGACTTTCTTGAAAAGCAGCTATTACTAATGTAATGCACCCCAACAGAAAACAAAAGATGATGTGGATGTGAAGGAGAACTTACACACTTGTACCTGCAAAAAAAATAATGATGACAAACTGTGCTCATCAGCGTGAAGAATGAGCATACAAAAGAACAAGCTGTGCTCATCAGCGTGAAGGATAATACTGAAGATAATGTGTGTGTATCACAGATGTGAGACGCAATAAATAAACAAACAACGCAAAAGTTGTGTTAATCAGCATGAGAATATGTGTGTATCACAGATGATGCGCACAATGAATTCTTCAAGATTTTCTTTTTCCCTTTGACAACAAACAAAGTTTGACATTTATTGTCTATAAACTTGTGTGCGTGTCACAGAGGTAACACGCAAGGATTTCTGAGTTGAATAGTCCGTGTATCAAGTCGTGTGCGTCTCACAGCTGTGAGAAGCAGGGTTCCGACGTGAAATCTACTCGGTGTTGCCAGGTAACCAGGCCAATACACAAGGGTGAGAGTACACCCAAGATGGCCACCACGTAGGGTCACGCAAGGTGAAAAGCATAACCGCGTCACTCCAAGATGACGTAAGCCAGTGTTTCCATGTCATGAAGTAAAGAAGCACGGGATGAAGGAGCGTGCAGCCAGAACTTTAAGGAGAAACAATTCCAAGATGCGCGCCGAGGGCTTGAAATAAAGCGCGAGCTGAAACAGTTGCCGGTAAACTCCAATCTTACAAATAAAATGCAGGGGAAATGCAGTGCAGGCTACGAGGTAGCAAGGCAGCGTATGGCTACCAGCCAGCTAAGCGGCAAAGTCCTCCCGTGCAATGCGCTCCAAAATATCAAAGAGTGTACGCTTCACGACATTGAAAGGTCAGCTAGCCAAGCAGAAAGAGACTGTCACACACCACGCAATGTCTTTCTCAAATCACGTACAGTTCATAGAAAGACCGAAGAAGGCACCAAGGCAATATTGAAATAGTTGTGCCGTAAAACACAGATAGATCGCAGAAAGTTCAATGATCCCAGATGAAGAGAAGGAACCCTCTTCTCACTCAAGAGCACATGCGGGTATCAAAGTACTTGCGCCGCATTAAAAGTAAAATAAAAACACAGTACCTTTGGAGAGTAATAAAATGGAGTGGAAGCTCGAGGGATTCCAGTAAGATGCACTCACGACCTGTTGTTGTTGAGGCTTGTTGGGATCTTCTTGTCTAGTTTCTATTCTTCCAGGAGTTGAAGCTGCCGACTACGCCAGTGTGAGATCCAAGGAGGCAGCAGAAAGGATCACGCTTAAGCAGGTTGAAGATAGAAGTTGAGGTTTTTTCCATAGTTAGAAGATCCCATCCAGGACCCAGCCAGTAGGTACAAACAGACCTTCAGTATATTTGAAATACAACATTCCATAACCCTTCATGTAACTAGGTTACCACCACAAAGAACACATTCCCAGGTTACCATGGCACTGCAGCAAGAGCGCCACACTGACCTTTGTTCAGCCTGACAGACACTGTTCCTACGGGGCAAAAGGTGGAGGGCAGTGGCCCCTCCGCCCAAATGGACCGGCTTTCGCCTGCTAAGTAGGTTATACAAGCAAGTTACTTACATTCGGTAAAGTTATTTCTGGTAGAGACTCTATCTTGCTCACCTTTTCAATATTCCCCAGGCACCAGACCAGATCTGGAAACGTTTCAGTAGTACCTCGGTGCTCCATGAGGTGGTGCGATGTGGCTCTGCATTGATGCAGTTCTGCTAAGAAATGATGTGGGTCCCATATAGGCACCACACCTGCACACTGATGTTACTTTCGAGCTATCCGGCTCCTAAAAGCAGAACCCCAAGAGCGAATTGGTCATGATCAGCGTGCAGATTCCCAGACTTGAGATCTTATTAATGGTTAGAGTCCAACCACAGAATGGGGAGGGTTGGTGAGGAATCTGCATCTAGATAGAGTCTCTTTCAGAAAGAACATTACCAAATGTAATTAAGTGGTACTTCTGATAGAGACTTCTAGCCGCAGGTTCCTCACCCTTTGAATAAATACCAAAGCAGAACCTCTTCAAGGCAGGTCTGTGAATGGACTCAAACCAGAGAATCCTGCAGGACCAAGCAGGCAAAGTGACCCTCTCTGTAAAACTAGCTGTCAAGACAATAGTGCTTCGTGAATGTTTGTACGGACACCCACGTAGCTGCCTGACATATGTCTAGGACAGGAACTCTGTGCACTAGCACAGTGGTAGCAGTTTTGGCCCTGGTAGAATGAACACTCAGTCCTTCCGGCTGATTTTTAGCCAATGCACAGCAGATCTTAATGCAGAGCACAACCCAACAGGAGATAGTTCTCTTCTGCACAGGTTTCCCTTTTTTTTTTCTCCAGCAAACCCCAAAAAGAGCTGATTGTCCACCCGAGATTCTTTGGTGCGATCTATGTAGAAGCTCTGCGCTCTCTTGGGGTCCTATTCTCCGCCTCACCCCTCCTTAGAGGGGTGAGGTGGAGCATAGCAAGCTAGCAGAGTGATGGTTTTACCAACATGGAATAGCATCAGAACTTTTGGCAGAAAGGAGGCCAGATTCTGCCGAACCAGTTTGTCTGAGGAAAAAGGTGTCATATGGAGGATTAACACAAAGTGCCAACAGCTCACTCACACGCCATGCCAATCTGATGGCAATGGGGAACACCATCTTGTAGTAAGGAGATGTAAAGGGCAGCTGTGAAGCGACTCGAACAGAGTGCACAATAAATAATTGAGGACAAGTTTAAGGACTCATTGGGGCATCACAAAAGGAGAAGGGGAAACATATGTTGTAGCCATTTAAAAAAAAAAAAAAAACGCATCACAAATTGTGGCTTAAACAAGGAGAGCTGCCTGGCAACCGTAAGAAGGCTGAAAGTGCTGAAAGATAATCTGTTCCCCAAGCAAAGCCTTGCCAGGCAAGAGACCAAACAAATAGCAAAACATCAGATAACTTGGCTTGGAGGAGGTCAATCTGGCATGTGCTGCACCAAACCACAAATTTGTCCAAACAACAGCATTATACAGTTTTTGAGTCAAGGGATGCCTGTCTCCGAAGATGACATCAACCACCTCAGGAGGAAGGTCAAATGTGTTCAGGCATTGACACTCAATCCCCAAGCATGCAGTTAGAAACTGTGATGGCTCGGGTGTAGGACCGTGCCATTTAGCCGAGACAGCAGGTCCTCCCAGAGGGGCAGCCTGATAAGAGGACAAATGCTCAAGCCTAGGAGTTCTGGATACCATACTCTCTGTGCCCAATCCGGAGCCACTGGGATGACTTGGGTCCGGTCATTCCTAATCTTCTTGAGAACTCGGGGCAGGAGTGATATCGGCGGAAAGTCATACAGGATTCCAGAGTTCCACTCAAGGCAGAACTCGTCTCCGAGCGAGAGACGCCTTGAAAACTCCAATGCACAGAAGTGCTGACATTGCATGTTCTCGGTGGTGGCAAACAGATCGAGCCAAGGGTCTCCTTATTCGGGGAATAGACCTTGCACTACCTCTGGGTGTCACTGTCACTTGTGATCCGCTAGGTCCCCGAAGGCTGGGCTTGTCTACCCTGGCATCAATGATCCTGCTAGGTGGTTCACCACGAGGAAGATGCCTAGGTGTTCCAGCTATGTCCAAAGGCTCAGGTCTCCAGGTAAAGGGTCTGTGACCCACCCTGCTCTATTTGTTGTAGTACCACATAACGGTGGTGTTGTCATTGAGCACCTGTACCAGCCTCCCATTGAGGAATTGAAGGAAGGCTTTCAATGCCAAGTAGATGGCCCTCAGCTCCAGGAGGTAGATATGGAGTCGAACTCTGCCAGAGCCCAGAGACATCTGATCTCCACCTCCCCAAAAAGGCTGCCCCAACCCAGAAGCAATGCATCGGTTACCACTGTCAGCTTGAAGATGGGCCCACTGAGACTTCAGATTCTGCTGCAGAGCCCAAATATGCCAACCGGCATGCTCGACCAGCGGATGCAGGAGGCCATCAGTCCCAGCAGTCTCATAGTCGACCACACTGAAATTCAGGACAGAGGCTGAAAGACCGGGATCATAGTCTGAATGTTCTGTAATCTCTTTCCCAGAGGAAAGGTAGGAAACCAAAGCTTGTCCAGAATGGCTCCGATGAAAGGGAGCATCTGAGAAAGAGTTAGTGTGACTTTGCCACATTGATGGTGAACACCAAAGATGATAGGAGGTATGCTGGATTCTGGAGGTGGCTGATGTCTGCCTGCGGCGAGCCCTCCTTCAAAAGCCAGTCATTGAGTTAAGGGGATGACTGGCACCTCTGAAGGTGCACTGCCACAACCATCATCACTTTCGTGAACATCTAAGGGGTACAGTTGAGATCAAAATGGAGCACATCCACCTAAAAATGCTCCTGTCCTAGCACAAACCGCATGTAGCGCCGGTGGCCCAGGATGGGGATATAGATATGAAATATCTCACCCTCCCCTTCCTTGTCCCCAACCCCTCACCCTACAGGCACTTATACTATGTGTGATGACTCTCAAACCCAATACTCCAATTACCCCCCCTCGCAAGCAACCCTCCCTCATCCGGACACGTCAACAGCATGCCAGTTTCCCAAACCCTTGCTCTCTCTTATGACTTCTCCCCACCCACCACTAAACACACCCCCTCTCTCACTTCCCCCTTTCCAGCACCCTTCTCCCGATATTCCCATTATTCGACTGCCTGTACCTATTTCACCTTCTCCTAACTGCCTTCCCCCCCTTAGCCAAGATGTTATTAGCCAGGATGTTATCCCCCCCCCCCTCAAGGCCCCTTACCATCTCAGAACACCTATTATGACTCCATGCACTCCCTTTCCGAATACATGGACCTTCCTCCGTCCACCAACCTGAGAACGCCTCTCCACCACCCCCCTGACCTCCCAACCCACACACTCCACAGACCGCTCCCCCCGGATAACTCTGATCCTAATTTAGCACAGACCCTAGCTAACATCGAAAGCTATCTTCTGACCTTGTCGTCTGAACTCTCCCAGCTCAGGAAAGATCTTTCCTTGTCGTCTGAACTCTCTCAACTCAGGAAAGATTTTAACTCACTCTCCTCTGAAATCCTCCTTATCCGCGCGATCTCCGCAAGCCCGAAGCACAAAACAACTCCAACCCTCAACAGTGGAGAACCTTCCCCCGCTGCAACTGTTCCCATCGACCCCCCGTGCCCCGAGCCATCTCTCCCCCTCTGACCTCCCCGACCTTTGTAACTCCTACCTCCCTAAATATCCATTTGACCCGCCCACCCCCCACTCTACCATTCCCGTGATCCTGGGGACGAGCAGAATCCCTTCCTCCCCCGTATCCCCCAGACCCCCAACACAACTCACCACTATCCAAACATGCCCTCCCCCCATAAACAACCCAAAACCCCTCACATGCATGCTGGTCAATTGCCGCTCAGCTGTCAGGCATGGGACTGAAATAGCTGAAACCATTCTCAGCGAAGACATTGACATTGCCTTCCTTACGGAAACTTGGCTCAAGGCCCACTCTACATCTATCCTTGACCTACTCCCCGGTTACTCCATACTTAGAAATGATAGACTAGATAAAATTGGAGGTGGTTTAGCTATCATTTTTAAAAACAAACTTCAACTCTCGCTTGTCAAGAACTCTGACCCTGCCACCTTTGAATACCTCGTAGCTGAACTTAAAATTCAGGGCGCCTCACCGATTCGCCTACACAATATCTACCACCCTCCTGGCGAATCCCTTCCCTTCGCTGAGGAACTTTACGACCTCCTCACCCAATCCTCACTTTCCAACTCTAAAAATCTCTTCCTTGGAGACTTCAACCTCCACTGGAATGACATCAAAGACCCTGCTGTTAATCTCCTCATGAATCTTCTGGAGATCAGTGACCTTAAACAAATTTGTCACTCCCCAACTCACACCAAAGGGGCTACTCTTGATGCCATCATCACTAATAATGATTTGGCCTCCCTTTCCAACATCATCCCCATCGACTGGTGCGACCATCACCTCATCCTCTTCACAATCACCACTACGGCCCCCCCCCATCCAAGCCAAAAACATCAAACTCAAGAAATTGACCAGAAACCTCCATCTTATCCCCCCCGGCGAGCTAGAAACCAAACTCAAAGCCCAATTCCTGCTAACTCCCCTCTCCCAAAATGCTAACACCCTCACCGAGCATTATAATAAATCAGTTACTGAGGTCCTAGACCAAGTGGCCCCTCCCAAACTAAAAGCCCAAAGAAGCATATCTTCCAAATCCTGGTTCAACTCTGATCTTAACAATGAAAGACGCTCTCTTAGACAGGCCGAAAGAACCTGGAGGCAACACCCGTCCCCCTCCCATCTAGCCCTCCTCCGATCTGCTAGGTCCAACTACAAAAAACACATCCTCAATGAAAAGGCCTCCTTCTTCCGCACACAGCTTGATGGGGCCAAAAATAGACCTAGAGAACTATTCAGCATCGTCAAAAACCAAACATCCTCTGCCCCCCTTAAGCTGATAGCCACAAACGAGAAATGCGAAGAAATTGCAAATTTCTTCTCTGATAAAATCACCAAAATTGATCAATCATTCCTCTTAAATTCCCCCTCCCCCAACCCACTACTTTCTTATGACATTTCTCCTGAATCTCCATCCTCATCTAATCCTCCCCAGGTCCCTTCCCGTCTCTCATCCGTTACCTTCCCACCTGAATCTAACCCTTTTCTCCCCCAGCAACAAAAAAACAATGCCTCCTGGCATAATTTTCACCCTGTCACGGAACATGAAGTCTATAACATCATCTCTAAGCTTAAACCATCCTCTCACACCAAAGACCCTATGCCCTCTAACCTTGTCCAAGACCTAAACATATCATTGCCTCACTCTGGACCACCATTATAAACTCATCCCTGACCCCCGAGTGTGTTCCCGCCTCCCTCCAACTGGGTCAAATCACACCCATCCCCAAAAATCCCAATGCAGATCCCAACGACCCTAATAACCTCCGACCTATCTCTAGCCTCCCTCTTCTCTCCAAAGCCCTTGAAAAATGCGCCCTGCTCCAACTGGACAATCACATCAACACGTTCGACCTCTTTGACTCACTGCAATCCGGCTTCAGAAAAGGATGCAGCACAGAATCTGCCATGCTCAATATAGTGGACGACATTCATCACTCACTTGACAATGGTGAGTTTTGCCTACTCATTCTCCTCGACCTTTCCGCTGCTTTCGATACTGTTAACCATACTGCCTTACTTAACACTCTTAAAGTCCGCTTTGGCCTCAATGGCCATGTCCTCAACTGGTTCACCTCCTTTCTCCAACACAGAACCCAACAAATCAAAATCGAGAACTGTCTTTCCAACCCCACACCAATCTCCCTCGGTGTCCCCCAGGGATCCATTCTCTCTCCCGCGCTCTTCAACCTCTTCATGGAACCACTCACCCTCATTCTCAAACAAGCAGGAATCAATTACCACCTCTATGCCGACGACACTCAACTTTACTATAAGATTAAATCCCACTCTGATGTCCTACACCTCAATGACACCCTGACCAAGATCCAATCATGGTTCCACCACAATCATCTCAAACTCAACCCTAAAAAAACGAAATCATTCTCTTCTCCCCTAAAAACAACCCTCTCCCCATACAAGACTGGATATCCAACCTTAATGCCCTCAACTGCTCTCTCACCACTTCCAATTCAGTTAAATCCCTAGGCATTACCATTGATAATAACCTTGCTCTTACCTCCCACATAAAAACCACAGCCAAACGAGCTCTCTTCACTCTCCGCCATCTCAAGAAAATTAAACCCTTCATCCCGGCCGATGACTTCAAAACTGTTGTCCAATCGCTGGTCCTGTCTAGAATAGACTATGGTAACGCTATCCTCGCTGGAACACCTAAAGTCCATCTTGCACGTCTCAAATCTGTGCTCAACCTAGCTGCGAGACTTATCTTTGACTTCAAACGGTTCGACCACATCTCTCCCGCACATAAAATAGGCAGATCCACCTATAAGATTGCATGTATCACGCACAAAGCCCTTCACCAAAACTCACCATGTTACCTCTCAGACAAACTCCACAAAGCGGGCTGCACCCGACCGACAAGGAGTACCAACGCCCTCATACTTATCCCCCCTCTGTTAAAAAAGAAAAGCACACAGGCTCGATCCTTCGCTGGAAACGCTCCTTCCATCTGGAACTCCCTGCCTAAAGACCTACGCTGAACCCTTCCTACATCAACTTCAAAAGAGACCTCCAATTATACCTCCTCGACAAATATTGGGGTCAATAATACCTACCTCAGACACCGTCTCCCACTCTTCGCCCCACCAGGCTCCCCCTTTTGCCCTCCTACTCTCTCTCCTCCCCTTTCTCCTTCTTATCTCCCCTCCCTCACACTACTACTTCCCCTACCCCAACCCCCCCTGCCCCTACCTTTAATTATGACATCTAGCCTCAAGCATGGCCTCCCACTGATCTCCCATTCCCCTATTTCTCTAACTCCCACTCTCCGTATCCCCCTCCTTTATCTTCTCTTTTTCACCTCCTCACACCCACCCCAATCTAATTACCTTCTACCCATGTGAGCTTATCATTGTACTCTTTTAAATAGCACTCAGATTTATCTGCTTTCCCTGTTATATTGGTTCATATGGCAATGTTTTTGACCAAATGTATCGATTAATGTACCTCCTCGCACTCCTGTAAAGCGCTCTGGTACCCCTGGGTCTAGCCAGCGCTATATAAAACCTTTAAAATAAATAAATAAATAAATTAGTGTCCTACAGTGCTTAACTTGAGACAGTGTTTCCGGTGCTTTGCACCAGCACTTAATTGTCAACACCGGCACTTGTGACAGCTGCCAGCTGTTTGGTAATTTAGAGATGAGTAGGACAACAGTTGTCTAATAATTGAAAATAACTAATGCATGTTACCCATACCATTCTTTGAGCTTTGGGGGCCTCTAACAGTCTGAATTGCCTCAGTTGCAGCAGTGTGATGGTTAGTAGTTTTGTAGGTACCGTCAATGGCAGCTGCTATGGCTGTTGCGAGCTGCAACATTCTCCTGACAAGGGCCCTGGCATTCATTTTTTTTTACAAATTAAGCACTGGTGTCCTACAGCCCAACAGCACCAAGCAGTCTCCATGGTCAAAGGCAGACAAGGCCTGGGCCAAGGTGAGCATTTTTATTTTCTCCTTTTGGAGGAAGGCATTGAGAGGGCACAGGCCTTCATCTTTCCTGGGCACCAGAAAGTAGTAGGATTAGCAATCACGATCTACATCTGCCATAAGGGTTCTCTCAATAGTCCCTTCGGCCAAAAGGGTTTGCACTTTCTTCTGCAAAATGGAGAGATGGTTCTTCATTAATCACTGGGGAGGGGGTGGGGGGCTGAGGGATTACGGCGGAGAAGAAGGGAAGGGTAAGGTATAGCCCCTTATGAACATCTGTAAATCCCACCTGTCCACAGCTTTCACCAGCCAGCCCTGATAGAATCAGTGGATTCTGCCTCCCACCGGGTGGCTGTGCTACTGTAAGGGAACACTTAAGAGATTTGGTAGGTGTGGCCGCAGCGGAGGCGGCAGACTGAGCGGCCCATTGACCTTGGCCGCAGGGTCGGTGGGCACCACTGCCTGGACCGCAAAATTGCTGGGTTCCCTGTGGAGACTGGACAGGCTGGCAGTAGGGGGCACCTAGGCCAAAGCCACAAAAGAAGCGATGGAACTGTTGCCGTTGGCAAGGTGTGGCGAAAAGGCCCAGAGAGTATGCAGTAGCCAAGCGCTCTTTAAAAAGCTCTATATATTGCTCTGGTGCTTTTATTGCACAAAATACAGAGAGCACAGCCGTAAGAAAACGTATGTTACGTCCAACTGCATTCAAGACTTCAACCTGTCCAATCTTTAAACTGAAAACTCTTTGCATAATGGTCCAATCATATCTCAGATTACATTTCAGTATTTAACCACCTGTATTGTGCTTTTGGTTTTCACATTGGTAAAGTACACCTAGATATAAAATCAAATTGATATTGCGTAAAGTGGCCATGATTGATAGTGTGTTGGTCAGGATAGAGTTGAATTCAGTGCTTAATTTGTAAAATATTAAGTGCCAGGGCTCTGACCAGGACGTAACTGCAGCTTGCACCACACATCGCCCTTGTCATAGCTGCCAAAACAACTACTAACCATCTCTCTCGCATGTAAATGCGACAGTTCAGATTATTCCGGGTCCCCAAAGCTAAAGGAATGGCTGGGGAGGCAGGTATTAGCACTATTTGAATGTATATTGTATTCCTAAACAACCGTTGTTCTGCTCATCTCTAAATTAGATGAGCAGCGCCACCATGTGGTAGACTGTCAACACCATACTTAGAACAGTTAGGTGGTGTTGGCGAGCACGGGAAACCAATTAAGTGCCAGTGCTGAGCACCGGCTCAAATTAAGCACTGGTTGAATTGGTTCACATTCGTTAAGATGAACTAAACTGAGGTGTCAAAACAACATTTCTGATGGAGACTTCTAGCCATACATTCCTCATGTTTTGAATATTACCCACAATATATTGCTTTGGTGCTTTTATTGCACAAAATATAGTGGTATAAAAACACAGGGAACTATGAAACCGGGGAAATATTTGAGGATTGTCTGTGAAATCCAAATTTTACCATCATAATGTCTGCTTCCCTCAGAGCACTCTGCAGAACTTTAACACTGTGAAAGCACCCAGGATTATACTGTATATGAGAACAAATTATGCGGTAAGGTTATATAAATTATTCGGTAAAAAATACAAATTCTGTTAATATTTGTATCCATTTGAGATAAGAGCAACATATTGGGTGCAATCTGCAAATTATGCAGCAACTGCTGACCTCAGGGATATGTATACTGTATTTTACTAAACTACAGAGAGTTGTCCATATTTTCTGACTGCTGAATTTCAGTTGTTTGTTTTTTAAACATTAGTTTATTATTTCAACACCTAACCAGAACATTACTTTAACCTTTGGCCTTTTCAGTAAATACATTTTTTGAAACTGGTACTTAACTCTGTAACTATCTATCTGTAGCGTGTAATGCTGTAGATTCACATGCTGTGCATAATTCTGCCACCTAGTGCTGGACCCAGACATTTGCAACTGTTTCTTAGTCTCGAGTCACAAGATCTGTTGTGACTCCTCCCTTAGTCCACAATGCACCAGTACAACGGCTCTGCCTCAGATTATTTTCCTGTCCAGCAGCTGAGTGCTGTCAAAAGTGGAGTGCGATACTGAAGACAAGTGTACTGTGTATTGTAAATGTGTAAGGTGATAGAAAAGACTAAAAACATCTGATCATCACTAGCTTCGAGGGAGGAGGATGGAAGCATAAGGAGTTGACTAAATAGCCGTTTTACAGATGTCTGCTAAAGGGATGTTACCTGAAAAAGCCATGGTGGTATCTTTTTTGCAAGTGAAATGAGCTCTGGCAGTGCAGCTAGTCTGCGCTTGGCTTTGGCATAACAGGTTTGTATGAATTTGACAATATATCTCACAATGCCTGACTTGGAGATGAATTGTCACATATGTGGCTTGGCAAAAGCTACAAAGAGTTGTTTTGTTTTAAGGAAGGACTTGGTCCTGCTGATGTAGAACATTAGCGCCCTTTTAACATCCACTGTGTCAAAAGCCCTTTCCACTACAGAGTCAGGATGCAGGAAGAAAGCAGGCAGCTTAACTGTTTTATTAATGTGAAGAGATGACACTGCCTTTAGCAGGAACTTGGAATTGGCTCTAACAACCACTCTGTCCTTGTGAACCTGAATTAAACTTTCCTCTATGGTTAAAGCTTGTAGTTTGCTGAGGAGCTTGAGAGAAGTGATTTTAATTACCACCTTCTAAGACAAGAACTGGACAAACCAGCAGTGTCAGGGTTCAAACCAAGACTTTCAGGGAGTCTATGTGTTTACTGATGCAGTAGTAGACAAACCTTTTCCACTTTGCTGCATAACAGGCACATATAATGGGCCTGTGCGACTCCTGGAGAATGAGCAAGCACTCCTCTGGGAGCTTGAGATACCAGATAATAGGTCATCAGGTGCCAAGTTGCTAGGTTCAGCTGTTTGCGATCTGGATGGCTGAGTTGGCACTGAAGCTGAATGAGAAGGTACGGCCTCAGGAGCAGCTTTCACATGTGGGTTGTTGGACATCTGCAGGACCATGCAGTACCAAGGTTGCCTGGCCGAGGTTGAAGTCACTAGGATGAGGCTCATGGATTTCTGCCTCAATTTCCTGGCCTGGAACGAAATAAAAGGGAGAGAATGAAAAGCGTAATATAAAACCCTGGGCCAGTTCATCCATAGTGCATTGTAAGTGGACTGTGGGTGTCAGGATTCACGGCAAACAAAGGCAGCGCATAGCTGCTACATTTTCAGGATGCATACATGTGTTTCTATGTCTGCTACGGTCCTTTGTGTGACATTGACCTGCCTTTATATGTGACACTTTGAGTGACACTTTTTTCAAGCTATTGAACAAGAAAACTGGTGTAATGCTGAGATTTCCAGCATTGTTTTTTTTATCGATTTGTACTTATGGGTACATATTATAAAGATTGTATTTCTAAAATAACATCTACCAAATCGATCAGTTGTTAGAAGGAGTGGTCATCAAGGGGAAATGAATTACCATTACTATACGCAAAAAAAAATTCTTCCACTGGTAATTTCCTACTTGCCTGCAGTGTAACTTTAATGGTGCCATGGGCCAGAGTGAAAGCAAGCAGAATGGTTCCCCGTCTGCTAGATGAGTGGCGAAATTCAGTTGTAATTGGGGTCCAGTGGGTCCAGGGTCCTGCTACACTACTTGGTAGATACACCCTTGCTGACCTGCAATGCATTAGGGACTCCTTCGCTCAAGTCCTCTCAAATGCAGGCATTGGATGAGGCAAGCAAGATGAGAGCTGCACAAACAGCAAATGCATTGGCTCCTGTCTACTTTAACAGACTAGATGGTGAGGGACCCATGAAAAGGGTGCATGTGTATTTTACCTCCTGTAGTGATCTCTGCAGTCGGAAGACAGCTGGATCACCACAACAGCTGTGATCATGCCTATTTTAGCATTTAAATGGCAGCTCTCAAAGTTTCCAAATCATACATGAGTAAGTCACTCAATCTAGTCTTTTGCTTTTCATTTTGGGTCTTGTAGCTCCAGAAAATCAGGACTATCAGTCACAGAATGCAAAGTAAAATCATGGATAGGTGATCTCCTCATGCATGGGCTTGGAAAACTTTTTTTTTTACATTTCTTGGAGTTTTTATGCACAAATACAAGACATTGTGTCTACATGAATCATACACCAATCATTACTGTAATAATCTCTTACATTCTCGCATTATTCATGCCCATCAGTACAGCTGCCCCACGTGAGTTTAATCCAAATCCTGCTGGATGATGCTGCCCATATCATTTATCAAGAGAACATCATGCACATACATTTTCATAAGCATGTTTCAAAAACAACTGGTGCGATGGCTATACATAAATTCAATCAAAGATCGGAGATGCCAAATGTTCCCGCAGGTCTCCCAAATCTCCCAGTTTTAGTCTGGCAGGGCAGCAAAAGAGGCTCTCTGTCGAGGCTTGCTATTAGACTGTGCCTCCAGAGAGGTCGCTCCTTACCAGTTGTGTCAGCCTGCATCTGTCCTATCCTGTGCCTGAGTCATCAAGTATGTCAAAGTCAAAGTCAGAGGAACTTATTAAGCGCACAAATCACCTGAAAGGTCTCATGGCGCTTGTGAAGATCTCCGTATAGGCTAGAGATCAGATCTGAACAACATTATTGATGGTCGAATAGCCAAGTTTTTAGTTCCCTCCGAAAAAGCTTGTGATCAGAGATGGAAAGAAGATGAGACGGAAGCTTATTCCAGAAGTCGGGGGCAAGAAAAGAAAAAGATCGACCACCGTTTCTTACAGTGCGAATTCGTTGCGGAGTAAGGAGATGTTTTGTGCTAGATCTTAGGAGTCTACCTGGCTGGTACCAGTTTAGTTTTTTAGCTAAATAACTAGGTCCGGTTCAGTGTATGCTCTTGTGGGTGAGACATAGAATTTTAAAACGACCTCTCTTCTTTACCGGAAGCCAGTGAAGAATCTTCAGACTGGGAACTGATGGGGCTCTTGATGGAAGATTTAAAATGAGTCTGGCAACCGTGTTCTGCAAGATCTGAAGTTTTGAGTAAAGATCTTCATTTATGGAGGCTAATAAGGCATAGTCCATACGACTTACAATAAGTCCCTGAACCAATGGTTTTCTGGATTCAATGGGAATCCATTTAAAGATTTTGCGTAATTTCCACAAAATCCCATAGCAAGTGCCTATTTCAAAATTTACATGATTTTTCATTGACAACTTATTGTCAATCGTTATTCCAAGATTGCGCACTGCTTGTTTAGGGGATGGGCATGGGCCCAGCGCTTGGGGCCACCAATCGTTGGACCAGTGCTCCTCGGCCCTACCAAACAGGATGATCTCTGTCTTACTGCCGTTGAGCTGTAAGTTGTTATTGCCCATCCAGTTGTTGATATGAATCATACAATTTTTTTAAACGGGTCATTGTGTCTATAGGATCAGGACCAAGCGTGATTAACAGCTAAGTGTCATCAGCGTATGACACTGTCTCAAAGCCATAGGACCGGATTACCCTGGCCAAAGGTGTTACATAGAGGTTGAAAAGCATTGGGCTCAAGATAGAGCCCTGAGGGACTCCTATGCTTACAGACCTACTACATGAGGCCAGGGTACCTATTTGTAATGTGGTTGTACGGTTCATTAGATAGTTCTTGAACCAGTCCAGGGCCTTTCCCCTGACTCCCACCTCCCAAAGCCGTTGTTCTAAAATGCTGTGGGAGATGGTGTTGAAAGCGACTGACAGATCCAAAAGGACCAGCATGGCTGATTCCCTGTTGTCCAGGGCCAGCCTGATATTATCGACTACCTCTACCACTGCTGTTTCGGTACTGTGTGCCGCTCTAAACCCTGATTGCGATGGGTCGAGGAGTCCGTGGTTTTCCAAATGGGCGGTAAGCTGTTTATTAACCAAGGACTCAAGTACCTTTCCAAAATATGGCAGCAGCGAGATAGGACGGTAGTTAGCTGGTACCTGAGGGTCTGAGGCGGGCTTTTTTAGTATAGGCTTAACTTGTGCTGCTTTCCATCTAGTAGGGACCGTGGCCTGATCCAGTGACATGTTAAATATCTCTGTAAGTTTAATTAAGAGAAGAGGGATTATGTTAGTGCAGGAACGGAGTGGGAGAGGGTCTGCTGGGGAACCTGATTTGATCTTGGCTAGCTAGGGCTACGGAGACTTCTTCTCGAGTGACTGCTTTAAATTCCGACAATAAAGGCAAAGTAGGATGCCTATTAATGGCTGGATGAGAGTCTTCATTGTTAATGTTGTGATGAGGGAAGGACCTATATATAGCTTTAACCTTTTCATCAAAGGAGGAGGACAATGTATCTACCCATTCTTGCATGGGGATATGGATGTGCTGGTCGATGTGAGGACTGGTAAACTCCTTCAATATTTTATAAAGCTCCTTATTGGAGTTTACGGCATTGTTGATCCTATTAGTCAAATATAGCTTTTTGGCCTGTTTGATGTTATTTAAATAGGTGCGATGAGCCTGATTATATTTTATACGATCCTCATTTGTTTTTGTTTTCCTCCATTGACGTTCAGCAGTCCTGCTGGATAGTTTATCAATTTTTAATGCTGATGTAAACCAGGGCGACGCTTTGGCCTTGACCTTGACCCTTGACAAAGGTGCGACCTTGTTCAGGGTCAATGTGATAGCATCTTCAAAGGCTGTTGCTACCTGGTCTATATTCTCTGTATGGGAAATAGACTGACAGTTAAAGTGAGCTGAGAATGTAGCTTGAGTAACTTTACACCATGGCCTGATCCAGGTAAACTCATTATTAGAACGGTTGATTAAGGTATCTATGGGTATACGAATTTTTAGTAGATTGTGGTCGGACCAGAGTAGGTGTGACGATTGATCTACTCTAAGTTTAGTTGCATTGGTGAATAACAAATCCAGGGTGTGGCCAGCCTGATGAGTGGGTCCCACCACCATCTGGACCAGACCTAACGTCTCCAGAGTCGTTACCAGTTGATTAGTGTCGGGGTCGGATATTAACTCTGCATGGTAATTAAAATCACCAATTAGAATAAAGTTATCTGCGGCTAATACATGAGCGACGATTAGTTCAAGTAGATAATTTACAAAGTTAGTTTTTTGACATGGGGGTCTGTAGACTAGGGCCCCTCTCCATGTTCCGGTTGATTGAGTTGCAATTTTAAAAATGAGTATTTCTGCTTTATCAGTGATACATGAGTCTAACATAATAATTTCCAATTCCTCTTTAGAGGCCACTGCTATCCCCCCACCTCTGCTAGCAACTCTATCTAGTCTAGTTAAGTGGTATTGAGATGGAAATGCGATGGCCACATCAGGGGAAGCCTGCTCATGGAGCCATGTTTCTGTTATAAAACAAATGTCCGGTTTTTCAGAATCCAGAAGACTCCATAATTCCAGTGCATGTTTGGGGATTGACCTGGCATTGAGATAGAGCCCTTTCAATTATTTGGAAGTATCAAAGGGCTTCTCAGTTTTGTTCAGTTGAGGAGTGGAGGGGGTAATGGGTTCATTAAAAATGATTTGGGTGCAAGCAGCAGGAGAGACGATTTGCACCTCAATATCTGATAGTGTATTAGGCTTAAAAATAATAGGAGGTATATTTAGTAATTTTAGCTCCTGACTAGAGTAGCACCGTGTGGCCATAGTTAAAGTGGACCGAGCTTAGTTCCCTTACCTATCAAAGCTTAGATACAACGGGCAGGGTTCCTGGCAGCTGGCGGCGGTCTGGCGCGGACGGGCTTGCCTTTGGCGCGCCTTCGGCACGTCCGCTGCGCGTCCGCGCCCCTTCCTGCTTAAAATAGGCAGGAGGGGAGGAAGCGTGGAACCACTAGACCGCCGACCTAGCCAGCAAACCGGAAGTTGGAAAATGAGGCTACACGTCCCTCCGCGCAAACGGCACAAGCCGCGGCGGAACGGGGACAGATAGCGCCCACAGTGCAAAATACGCAAATGAGGAGTAGGTTGGTTTTCAAAATTCATACAATTAATAACTATTGCCAAAGAAGATGTGCAAAAATGTGCAAATAACGCGGAATAAAAGGTTAAAAAGGTTTAAAATCAAGATCACATTATAAACAAATACAGAGACGGCTGCAGTGGTTTCCATATATCACAAGGTCTAGAACTAGGGGGGCAGTAGCTCTGCATATGTGGTAAGCTGCTCGCTGCCATATGTGAGATCATGCATCCATACCTTAAATTTGGGAGCACGTCTTCTCCCCCATTTACATGCAACCCTATGCGTAGCCAGTAGGAAACAGAATGGCACGTATTTCCTAAAGTACACCTCTATCTCTCTTGCGTATTCCAATAGTGCAGTGAGTGGTGTGAGGTTAAGTGGGTGTCCTAACATAAGGGCCAGGGCATCCTCAACTTCCTGCCAGAAGGCTTGTATTGGCCCGCAGTCCCAGGCCAGATGCAGGAAATCTACCCCCTCTGCCCCGCAACAAGTACAGCTGTCATCAGATCTTAAGCGATAGCATCATAACCTGGCCGGCGTGTAATGCATCCAGTGTAAAAATGTTAAATGTATAATTCGTAACCGACTCCAGGATGAAATATGTTCTGTCTGCTGACAGCAGTAAAGCCATAGTCCGTCTGTGATTGGATTCTGAAGATCAGCATCCCATCCCGCCCTGGAGCGTCCGGCGCGTACCGGCATCTCCAGTTGGGCCGACTGATAAGGAATCAACACTAAGTGTCGAGGACCGGAGGCCGAGAGCAGAGTATGCAGTGTATTGAAAATGGGAGGTTCGCATGGAAAGTCAGGGGTAGCAGCCCTAACGTTATGTAATGAAAAATATCTAGCGGCGATGCTGTCGTATCAGAAAAGAAGGTGTCTCTGTCCTTAAAAGTGCCTCCCGAATATAGATCTCCCCAGCTGCTGATGCCAGTCTTCAGAGGCATCGCTCTACATGCCGTTTCATGTGTCACGGGGAAAGCGTAGTGAAGGGTAGCGGGATGAACGCTGAATACAATATTGGTTTGTTCAGTCGCTTAGCCTTTCTGACCCAAGTTGCTATTGCCCAAGCAACTGTGCTGTCCATAGTGATCCCTATAGTCCCTAATATGCTATTGTGGGAGTCAGAGCCATATATCCCTGCTCAATAGCTAGGTGTGGCATGAAGGGGGTGAGTTTATGCCAATGTATGACATAATGCGCTTGGGCTGCCAGGAAGTAAAGCTCCATGTCCGGAGCTTCGAAACCACCCCTGGAGAAGGGCTTCGTCAGGATGTCCCACTGAACGCGAGGTTGTTTACCAGCCCACACTCGGCACGTCAGTTGCGTTTTTAAGGTGCGAAAAAAACGACGTCCCGGAGAATAAGGTATATTTAGGAATAGATAAAGCAATTTTGGTAAAATCACCATTTTCATTAAGGATATACGTCCCGCCAATCAGAGTGGCAAGGGTATCTAACATGTGATCTTATCCATGATAGCATCCAATGCAGCACCATAATTCATTCGAATAAGCTCATCCCTATCTCTAGATGTTCGTATCCCCAGATATCTGAGATCCGCATCGCACCATTGCAATGGGTAGTCTGAGTGAAACCATAAAGTGGACGGGGTGAGAGGGAAGAGCTGTAATTTTTCCCAGTTGATATGTATCCCTGAAATCCCTCCAAATTGGACAAATTCACACAATACCTCATTCAGGCTATCTTGGGGGTCTCTCAAATACAGTGTAGTCATCTGCATATAACAACACCAGTATATGTCTGGTGGGGTATCGCAAAGCCTGCTCCTGATGGTGTTGCCATAGTTTAGCGGCGAGTGGCTCAACAGCTAATGCAAATAGCAAAGGTGATAGCGGGAACCCGTGGTGGGTGCTGCGCTGTATGGGAAAGGGTTTCGAGCGAATCCCATTGAGCTGTACTTTTGTTGTAGGCTGGGAATAAAGTAGCTCGATCCAGGCTAAAAAAGGGGAATGGGTTTTGAAAACTTGAGAGCCTTGAAGTGTCAGACAGCAGGACCTTGCAGCGAATGTGGATATGTACTTCAGTGATACGCACCAGCCCATATACCAGCACATTATCCTCGTGTGTTACGACCACCAGGGACCAAAGTCTAGCAAAGGGGTGGTCCAATACAAGGACTGGTGGTGCATCCAACTCAGCTATTGAAATGGCCAGGCTAAAATTGCCAGTTTCTAGCTCCTACAGTCTGGAACAGAAAGGGAAAAAGAAACTTCTTTCAGAATACAATGACCTCTTCTTTAGGTCAGGAGGTATTACACCCACAATAGTCCAAACTCATCGCCACAAAGCTGTCAAAGAGGATAGGCAGATTTCAAGTTCATGAATGTCAGATGGCCACAGAGTAGGAGATTGTTATGTTGAACACTGACTGCACTCTCTGACCTCTCAGCTTAGAGTCCACATGGAGAATACTGTGAGTCTTCCTTGAAGGACCTAATTAGTGGAGAAGACTGGAGTCAAAGTATGACATGCTCGTAAGACAAATGCTATCCCATTTTTAGCTCAGTGTAAAATATGGGCTCTGATGGAAAAGTGCAAAACACTTTGTGTCTACTGCCTGTCCAATCACATACACTAACATCACCTGGTTTATATAGTATAAGATGTCAAGTTTGAGGTCCCTGGAACAAGCAGTAACTACTGGTTGTGTAGACTCCAATGCTTCCTGTCTTACCTCAGATCCACCCAGTTCTGGGCAATAAGGATATATACTTAATCTGAAAACCCCTGTTCTCCCCATCAGTGCAATCTTGCATAAGGAAATATGCATTCTGAATGTAGGATAAGGGAACTGATTTCCCAGCATCAGTCTTTCTCTGCCTTTGTGAGGTTGTCACCTCATTAAGCCCCAGACACATTGCACATATTGTATAGCTGCATGCTCATTACATAACTCCCAGCTCCAATAGAGGCCATATAATGTAGATTTTCCTCAGCTCTGGTATATAGGAAATCTGAATTTTAGTAAAGATACATAGGCTAATATTGCAATCTCCTTTATTGCCTCTACTACAATTGCCACTACCACAGCAACTCCCTTAAAGTACATTGAACATAACAAAGCTCCAACATAATAAAACAGCAGAACACCCAGCCATCTTCCTTCTTTTTTAGCGAACTGCATCAAAACTAAAATAAGCGCAAAACATCTTCAAATCATAGCAAAGTTCAATGTCCAAGATCAAATAAAGTAGTCTTCTAAAACATTCAATGATTTCTGCTGTCTTCTGCAGGTCCTCTTCTTCCTTATTGTAGTACTGGAGCTACAATATAAATAACAACAATTAACCCTGGGCTTGGTAAATGGGAGGGATAATATTAGCCTCTGTGTCTAAAATTAAATCCAGATTTTCTGTACACCAGAGCGGAGGAAAATCTACATTTCATGGCGAGACAGGAGGCTAACATTATTGCACAAGTTTAAAACTTCCCCAACACACAATTAGCCGCAGATTCAACAGGCTTAAAATAAAACCTCTGAAAAACTGCATTATTTGACAAATCGGCACACCTTAAAATGTCTTGGAATGCACCACCAAGCATAAAAGCTTTCGATGCTGACGCACCCCTCACAGAATGCGCACCAAACATGCTAACATCCACATCAGAACTCTTCATTACCTCCTTCACCCAATGGGCAAGTGAAGGTGAAGAAACTGCTTTATGCGGACCTTTAAAAGAAATAAGCAACTGTTTCTCAGAATCAGCCATTAATTGTGCTGTCCTCTTCTCATATTCCTTAACACCACGCGCCACACACAATCTTTCATGCTTGTCAAAATATGGATGAAAAACACACATAGAATTTGTTTTCAATCTTTTGCTTGAATGAAAACACCCTCCCTCAGGTGAACAAATCCTGTATAAAATGTCCAGGGCCTTAACATCCGAAACCCTCCTAAAAGAAACTAGACAACAAAACTGTCAACTTTTGGGACACGTTCAGACTCAAAACATTATTAGCTCCCATTCCTTCTGATTAATTCAAAACCTTAGACACATCCCAAACTGAATTATACCTAGCTGCTGGTGGTTTTGAAATTCTTGTACTCCTCAACAACATTTTCACCAACATATCCTGACCCACCGTTATTCCATCATGCAAAACATGTCCTGTAGCAATTGCTGACCTTTGCACATTAATCATCCTGAAAGACAAACTCCTATCAAACAATTCTGTCAAATAATTAACCACTTTCACTACATCCACTGAAATGGGATTACATTCCCTCTCCAGACACCAGCAAACCCATTTTTGCTCTGCCAATCTATACATCTTCCTAGTTCCTGGTGCCCAGGACCCCTTAAGAAGATTTATACCTCCCAGACACACCTGAAATTTTCCAAGCTACCAGTCTCAACTGACCTGGCATAACCAGCTTGTATCACTCTCCTAAAGGACCCAATAGAACTTCTTGAAATGTTGGCAATAGGACTGGTAACTCCACTGACGTTCCTAGGAATATTGGATACCAAACTTGTGATTTCCAAAGAGGTGTCACCAACACTAGTGTCTCCTTCCACCTGCAAATCAACCCAGTCACAAGAGTATTCGTCGAAAATGGTGGGAATGCATAAGGCCTGAGACCCTCCAATTCTGTCGAAATGCAGCTTTCCCTGCTGACTCCGGATCCGGATGCCAACTGAAAAAAGTCTGTAACTGAGCACTGAACCTGTTTGCAAACAGGTCCACTTGACATGGGCCCCTGAGATCCATTAACCCCTGGAAAACCAACCTGTTCAGCATCCAATTGCTGGAATCCCTGTAATTCCATGAACACCAATCCGCCTCCACACTGCTCATCCCTGGAATATACTCCGCTTGGGCTAAAATATTCAGTTTCAAACAATAATCCCAGAAGACTTTCGCCAGATCTGAAAGATCCTTTTATCTTTGACCCCATCCGACTAGTTCACATACCTCACTGCCGAGACACTGTCCATCCTCAACAAAACTGAACACATTGCTTTGTCCTTTGTAAAACTCCTTATTACGAAGGACCCCGCCGGTAATTCTAGACAATTTATGTGAAGCCTGCTTTCCTCCTCCAACCATACTCCGCCTGCAGTAACTGTACCACAGCATGCTCCCCAACCTGCCAAGCTCACATCTGATTCTATAACAATTTCGGGACTCTCACCAAAAATAGCTCTTCCATTCCACGCCTCCATATTCCTTAACCACTAAAAATGTTCCCCCTTCACCTCTTCTGTGAGTGCAATCTCCTCTGAATACTTCAGACCACCCCTCAAATCTCTGGAGGGCTCAATAGTTGAAAGGACTTTGGGAAATAGCTTGTATCATTGAAGACAACAAACCTATATGTCTTGGCAACATCCTCAATTATATCTTCTCCTAACTCAACACCTTTCGAATTTCCTTCCTTATTCTCTTTAATTTCTCTTTTGGCAATTTCAATTGCCCCTCTACTGTATTCGCCATAAATCCTAAAAACTGTGTTTCTTGACACAGGATAAGACATGATGTATGTCTGTCCATCACAAAACCTGGATCCTCCAACACGGACACTGCCATCCTCATATATTTGACAACTTTCATTTCGGATCCATTAACAAAATGTCGCCCAGATAGATAATCAGACACACACATCACTCCCTCAAAAACATCACCATTGGACGAAGAACTCTTGTAAAGCACCATGGGTTGATGACAGCCCGAACGCGAGACAAACAAACATCTACATTTTTCCTTCCCATCTGAACTGAAGAAACGTCTGATGGGGTTCCCAAATCGGAATCATCAAGTAAAGTCCTTCAAATCTAACCAAGTCAACCAGTCACTTGTCTGCAGAACATCTCTCATCAAGTGAATTCCTTCCATCTTGAAATGGTGGCACTCCACCCAAACGGTTAGACCTTTCAAATTTATCACTGGTCTCATCCCTTTGTTTTTTTTTCTCTACAAGAAAAGTATTGCTTATGAACCCCTCCAAATGGTTCCTTACCTCCACAATCATTACCTTTGCTTCTAATTCCTGAACCTCACTGCTTACCAAAGCAGAAAGCTCTACATTAAATTGTATCATCCGTGGACAATGATATTGAGTTTGTCCTTTAAGAAATCTATGTGATAACCCTGCACAGTCTCCAAGACCCAAGGATCGCCTGTTACCAGAGTCCAATTTCTGAAAAATTTAGCAAGTCTGCCGCCCAACTTTAACGGGATAACAGTAGGGTCTTGTCTTACCTGAGCCCCTGGTGCGACGGTCGCAACAACCTTCTCAGCTTCATAATCTTTGCCTTTGGGGATAGAACCACCCTGATTGATACGAGGTCTGGTAAGTGCTGAGCCTAGAAGATGCTCTAGTAAGGCCCTGTCCACGGCCGGGGAACCGACCTCTTGTTCTCCCGGTGCCTCCAAAAACATGTTCAACAAATACTTTTTAAATCTCCTTTTGCGATTTCTGCAACAAGCTAAATGCCCCTACATATTTGGACATTTCTTTAAATAAATCATCGCCAAACAGCAAACCTTTTGCTGCCTGACCTGCCTCCTTATTTGCCAACTCGACCGACTTTGGATTAATCTTTAATAATATATTTTTCCTTCGTTCAACAGATATCGCTGTGTTTGCCATACTAAGCAAACACACTGCTCTTTGTAGTCACTCCCTCAACTCTCCCACATTTGTTATACCTAACTTTATTGTATTTATACAGCAAGTACATCCGTCATCATGATCAATAAGAAATGTGCAGTGGGAAATATATCAATACACATTGTGATCTCGGCAAAAATCAACCATTTTACATTGACAATCCATAAATGGAACACATTTCCCCCATAGCCTATCGTGTTTGTGGGGACACCCACGTGCAGCATAGATAGGTTTTTCTAGTTGCGCTCACCAGTCTACTCCTGTGTGCCACCGCTGAATCGAGGGAGTGTGGGCTGTTTCCATGTACGTGCTACATCTCTCTGAGCCACATGACATGCCCGCCCCAATGAGGGTCCATTAAGCAAGAGGGCCTCCCAGTTCCTCCACCAGCCCCAGCAGGGCAGTACGTGGGGTCAATTCAAGGGAACATCCCAGAACTGCTGAAAGTTACCAGCCTACCCCATCCCAAAAGGAACGCAGTGCTGGGCAGTCCCAAGCCATATGAAAGAAATCAACAGCGGGAAATGTGCACCGCATACAAGCAGCCTGGGTTGTAAGGGATTTTCATTGCATGCGGTGTGTGGAGATATAGGTTGCACGGAGATAATTTACTTGAATCATGCACAAATGAAAGGAAATTGCCAGTTCTCGAGGCACGAGCCAGGCCTCCCTCCAGTCATCTTCGTCTAAATCACCAACCCAGTTCGCCTATTTCTGTCGAAGAAAGTCAAAGCCATAGGGAGCGTGGATAATCAGGGAACGGTAGATCATGGAGATGGCTTCCTTCCCCAGGCACCCCAGCAAAATCTTGGTCACGAGTGGGCTGTAATCAGGGAGTGGAGTACTTGGGGGGGATTGTGCGACCGCAAAGCATGCAGCAGCTGAAGGAATCAGAAAAAGTGTGTGCTAGCTAGGGCATATTGGTCCTTTAAGTCTTGGAAGGACATCAAAGTGTCTCCCTTATAAACATCCTTCAAGTACGTGATGCCAATACAGTCCCATTAGGTGAAGCCGTCAAGGGTGGAAAGATTCTGAAGCCACATACTCTGCCATTGGGGAGTCATACCTGTTAGGCGGCGGTCCCACCGAATAAGGCACAAGGCAGCATTCCAGCAAAGAATCGACACCCGGGTGCAGGATGGTAGCGTCTGGGGCAACTGAGTTCCATGGAGGAGGCAGAGAAGTCCCTCAAAGCCCATTAGGTGAAGCTCCAGATGGTAAACAGGATCGTCCCAACCCCCGGCAAACCAATTGTTAATGGGTACCAGTTGTGCCGCCAGATGGTATACATCAATGTCAGACAGCCCGAGTCCTCCGTCGAAGGGTGATTTGTGCGCCGAGTGGAATGCCACTATAACGCTTGCCAGTCCATATAAAGGCCGCAAGTTTAGAGGTCAGGGAGTGGAACCATGTACGGGGATAGGATAGGGAAAATTCACCAGGACATACAGGTAGCGGGGAAGACACAGCATCTGGAAGAGGGCAATGCGCCCCATGGGGTTGAGGGGTAAGTTGGTCCATCGGCGCAGGTCCCAATCGAGTGCCAGGGCGAAGTGTTGAAAATTAAGGGTTCCTTGCCAGGTCTGGGAGATGGGACATGTGAATCCCCAAATATTTAAAGGAGTTCCGCCAGAGAGGAATATCTAGACAAGAGCATCCCCCCCTAGCATCTTCCCTCACCTTCACCAATATGGATTTGCTCGTGTTGATTTGGAGGCCAGAGGCTTCACCATAAAGATTAAGAATCTCCACAATTCTTCCACATTTAAATTCTTCTTTGATACATACAGCTCCTCAGCCATATCATATATCTTAGTTATATGCCGGTCCGGTCCAGTAATCTATCTTGACACATTTTAGGGCCTTTATCAAGCCTGGTCCTGGGGTCCCGCCCCCCTTTGCCTATAAAGGTTAAAATGTTGGCATCAAGGTCTGGAGCCAACATAACCTTATTAACACGAATAGGCCTCAGGCACTCAGACCTCAGTTGCAGCCTGACATCCCTCAGTATCTGCCTTCTCCAGTAGGTCTCCAAATATTCAGCCACATGGGCTGCCGGAGAGCACTCTGGAGAGTGGCTGTTTTAAAAACATTGGGTCGAATATGAAATTCCCCAACAGATCCGTAAGTGACTCAGCTTCTCCACTTCTCACGCCCACCACGGGCTCCGATTTTAAAACACTTACTCTGATCTCCCTATCTGAATCGAATTCAGACGAACAACTTAACTCAACCTCTGCACTGCCAGAAGACTCATCACATAAAACACAGAAATGCCTAAAAGTCTCAGTAGACTTCCTTACTGTCTTCTCTGGAACCCTCCTTTGGTCCCCTTGTGTGTCCAAGACACCATCAAGTTTCGTGCGTTCACATAAACCTTCTTCTGCACCAGCAGATCTTAACTTTTGTTGGCTGAGTCTGAGTCATTAAGGTGTTTTCTCTTTCTACTTACTTTTCCACCTTTTCCTCCACCGGCCCACCAGAACCTTTCATCCTGAGAAGATAAACCTTCTGTCTGTATCATATCATCCAATTTCTTCTCCATTTTATTATTAAAATCAGAGGAGAATTTATTAAACATATGAGCTTTCCATACTACCCAAAGTACTTGGCTCACTCCTTTCCAAATGCCACCAAATATTATCCAAATTTGATATGTGATTACTAAATATCAATTCAATAACCAAAAACCACCTGACTCACCAATCCCAGGTTACCTCAAAACTCTACTCTATGTTGTCAGCTGACCAAAAGAAAAACAAAACGGTACTTTCCAGCCCAACCTGCCACGCAATAATCTTTATAGAAAAACGAGCAATGCTTCCCAACTACCTAAAATGTCCGCCTGCACGTCGCGTAGTACGTGAGGCAGCCGCAAGATTTCCTTTATTTCTACAACTTTCCGTTTACCCGACTACAGTGCGTCTAAATCACCTAAAACAATCTCCCTGATATACTGCTGAGCCTGTCGGCACTTACCGCGGTGCAAAGACCCAGTTCAGTAGCACGCCAAAACCACACTCTAACGGCTTCAGCAATGCGACTTCACACGCAAACCGTAAACATGGCTCCGTGCAGACGGTAAACATGGCTCCACGCAGCCAGATGGCTCCACACGGCCTGAATCAAAGAAGCTTGTGCCCAACCTGCATTCAAACCACGCATGGTAAACCCATTCCTTAATAAAAAAAATTGAGTTTGACTCACAACAAACTCAGCTTATATATAAAAAATGTAAACGCTAGAGAACTACAATATTCCAAGAAGTTCAAAGGCTACTTTACGACTTCTTACACTGGAACAAACGTTTCAAAACCTATCCCATATACTCAGAAATAAATTTAAACGTGCATATATAATAAACTGTGAATCATACATATATAATAAACCCAGAACTAGTCAGTTCTCATACAATCATCTCCATCACACAGTTAACCAGAGCTTCTAGTTTGTGTACTTATCTGTGTGAGCAGCAGCAAAAAAGAAGGAAGATGGCTGGGTGTTCTGCTGTTTAATTATGTTGGAACTTTGCTGTATTCCATGTTCTTTAAAGGGGCTGCTGCAGTAGTGGCCATAAAGGAGATTGCAATAATATTAGCCTCCGGTCTTGCCATAAAATTCAGATCTGCCACCACTCTGCTGGCGGTTGTAGTTTGTGAATTACTATTTAAAGAGATCATCAGGTGAATTATGTCACAATAGATTTCCAGACTCCAGCTATCATTATCATCAAACAATTCTAGAATATCTATTATTCGTGATTGTTAGAAATGCAGAAGTGTTTTTTTTTCTCTCTACACGGTTTAAGGGAGTTTAATCGTGCCGGTACCAAAAAGCACGGGTGGTCAGTACCATTTAACTCATATTAATGCGGAAGAATCATGGCTTGGACAAGAGTTAATTGAAGGATTCTTTCACATGACAGTAGGACTGTGTCTTTTCTCCAGAAACATGACGTTCAATCATGATATCCTGCAAAGCACCTTTACATTATGGAACTAAAGGCACCTCACTTAAGAGGTCTGATATTACACTGTGACAGTTGTTCATTAAACAGATGTCTACATGAGACCTCACTGGAAGAACCCAAGACTGTTCCAGCACCTTTGAACCTGCCCGGAGTCTAATACTGGCCAGGTATAATTGTGGTACAAACCAAGTTTCGTACAGGAAAGAACATGGAAATGGGTTTAGTGGTCCAACAAAAGTGGCTTTGACTTGAAAGCCACGAAAAGCAGCAGTGTCACCGAAGAGTCCAAAAGGTTTGGTTATTAGGTTTCGCCAGCACAGCACTTGCGATGTGTTAGTGAAATTTATGGTTTTAATTTAAACTTAAAAGAGGCCCCCCACTCTTTCCTGGCTTTTCATTGGCTCCTGTGCATGCCATTTACTTTTCCTCTATTTCTATTGGCTGCAGCATATTTTCCTGCATTTACCAATGCTTGATCCTCCTCTGCTTCTCTTATCAGTTTCCCGTAGCTGAAATACTGTTCACATCCCTTTGGTGGAACTATTTTTTGCCTCTTTTTCATCTTGTAGCAGATTCATGTAGCAACTTATCACCGGGAGAGATGTGAATTGCCCATAATCACAGGATGTTGCGCCCGAGACTCGAACCGAGATCCACAGCTCTCGAGTGAGCAGCAGCAGTTCTGTCATTGCAGCTTTTGGTTCCAAAGTCTGGCCCTGCCAATGACTACCCAGGACCCTACTTGCACTGTATAATGGTTAAACATTTTAACTTGTGCAGGCAGCAGGCACCTGGCCGTGGGGACTGACTTGGGACTTTGCTGCTCAGCTCAGAAGCAAATCTTCCCACCTGTTTGAAGGGCCCGAGGCAGGGCTCCAGGGCTGGTGGCGCACACGTGCCATGCACAGCACGCTGCAACTGGACAGGACCAAGTATCTCGAAACATTGATAAGTGCCTAGCCCATGCTTAATTCGCAAGCTGATTGAACAAGTTGATCGGGAGCAGGCACATACCCCCAGCACAGCATGTGAAGGTCTACCTCGGACAAATTTAGTCACAGTGCCTCCTAGAATGAGGCCCAGCTGAGTTTCATAAGTGGGCCTTAAGTACACGCGCCCTAAGCATGCTCCTCATTAGCTTGCTGCAGCAGCAAGGGGTGGGAACAAGAGTACAGTGTAAAAAGTTAATAGTCAGAAACGTGATGTCAGCTGAATATCTGATTTGCAGCAGTATTTTAGGCCCTGGTGGTAATGAGAGAGATTCCCAGAATGCGTTAGTCTAACCTCCAATGAATGACACTTGGCAGGGCTGGCAGTGTGACATGCTCTGGGGCTAGAAACGTTGGAAGGAGGTCTGTGGAAACTCATGTGATTGGGAATAATAGACTGCTAACTGCATGAATTCACATACTCAACTCTTGGCATCAGGGTCACGTGTGGGTCACAAGTGGCAGACTCTATTTAAGATCACTGTGGGCTCAGAGTCCTTGTCTAACAACGTGTCACAAGTTGCACTGGTTCGCTCCATTTATGTACCAGTTCACACTCCTATCCGTCTCTCAAAATTGTTGTTTATTTCCTTTTCAGTTTCCTTGGCCCTTCCCCTTCTTGGTTCCCTAGTTCCTTTTGCCTCGTTCCCTTTCGTTGGTGTGTTTGCCTCTTGTAGTTCTATATTGCCAGTGTGTTTGTGGCAGTGTCCTGGTGCTTGCGGCTGGATTCCTGGTTGGTTCGAGGCTCAAAATGACAACCTCCTTTAACAAAACTAGTAAGAATGTTAGTTTACATTGGATTCTCTTTGGCTGGTTCGATATACTCAATGGTCCCCTGTAGTCCAGCTGGTGAGAGTAAACTACCTCCGTAACATCAAAGAAGCACAATTCCATCCCTTGATTGTTACTGGCAACCTGGAACCTGACAGTGGGTACCTGGAGATGAAGCTTTGACATTTTGTGTGTCCGGCGGTGGCAAACCAGCTAATGGACGGTGTTTTCCACTGGTAGAAGTACCTGTGTAGGACTTTTAGGTTCAGCTCCCATTCGTGAACTTTTTGATGTATCCTGCTTAGCAGGTCCACAAAATTGTTGTCCATCCCCGGCAAGTGTTATGCTAATAGATGTATCTTATTGAGAATCACTCAATACCAAATCTTGTCTGCCGATCCTGATAGCTTGGGAAAGTGGGTGCCCCCTGCTTCTGGATGTAGTACATGGACATCATGTTGTCTATTTTTGGGAGGGCTTTTTTATCCTGATGAGCTTGAAGGTTGCCTGGAGGGCTAGATCGATGGCTAGTAACACCTGGAAGGTGATAGGACACCTCTAGTGTTGTGGGTTCAGATGCCCTTAATAGTCATGTAGCGGAGGTTGGCTCCCCACCCCTTGAGCGAGGCATCCATGGCAATGGTAGCTTGTTGAAGAGGGTCAAGGAAGGGCTGCAGAGGAAAAGATTGTTGCTGTTCTACCATGGGGAAGTACATGGAGTCTTGGTCTTTTCCAATCGTCCTCGGCTTGCGCGGCACCCTTGGTGTGGACGCATGTGTGGCCTTGAATGCAGCACTATGAAAATGCACAATGCTACCCTCCACAACAATTTCATTACTGTTCTTACAATAAGAGGACACCCTGCCTGAAAAAGGGGCAGAGTCTTTGGCATGCCATCACCTTCTACTGGTTGGAGTATGCTGTACCCTGCAACAGGGTTGAGGATGGACCATAGGAAGGGTTTGATATGTTGGAGGTGGAGATGGGATTTGTTTGGCGTTGAAGGGGAGCCCAAGCCTGTAGAATAAGGACAATGTTGTTTGAGTGTGTGTTAGACATTGTTGTCTGCTGCTGCTCTTGATCAGCCAGTCGTCTAGGTACAGATATAAACGATGTTCCTGTGTGTATTCACTACCACCGCTGCAACACCTTTGTTAAGACCCTTGGGGCCCTGGTGACTCTGTAGGGCAGTGCCTTGAAATGATGTTGCCCTCCTACCACAAAGTGGAGGGACCAGTGGTGAGCTGGATGGATGTGGAAGTAGGTGTCTTTCAGGTCCAACGCCAACATGAAGTTGTCCTTAGGGAACAGTGGGATTATGGCCTGAAGGACGTTCATATCAAAAAAATTCTAACAGGATGTACTGGTCGAGAGGCCTTAGGTTGAGGATCGGTCCGAAGAAGCTGTCCTTTTTTGGACCAGGGTGCACAGGGACTACACTCTTTGCCATGCTGGTGTGGGGGCACTAGCTCTATAGCACCCATGGCAAGGTTTGCCTCTAACTCTTCTCCGAGTAGCCAAAGGTGTTTGTGGCTGGGTAGGATATGTGGTAGCATGGGGTGGAATTGTTTTCAGTACCCTATGTGAACGACAGAGTACCCACAAGTCTGAGGTAATTTCACCCCAGTGGTTAATGAAGAACTTCAGTCTACCCCAGCACGTGACGTATGATCAGGGGGAAGGGAAGAAGAGTCACTGGGGGGCTGAGGCACCCAGATTGGCACCACCCTTTGCCACACCCGTTACCCCAGTAGCCACCACTTGTGAAGGGCTCCACCTGCTGGTTGTTCTGAAATGACTATTGCTGCTTCTGATAAGATTGCCTTTGGCCTGAGGCTGCAGCTTTTACCCCACGTTTGGAAAGGGTCCTACAAAAGGTGGCTCTAGGGAAAGAAGACTAGGGGGCACCCATGGACATAGCTATGTCCGAGTCTTTTTTAAGTTGAGCAAAAGACAAATTGTGGGCTTTACCATGAACGTACCGTGGCTTGGAGCCCACCCATTGCTTATTATTGGTTGGCTTTCCTGTCACTCATTTGCCTACTTCTTATTTGTGTCCCATCTTGTCAATCTTGTGCTTGTTCATCCCATGGAGTGTAGCCTCTTAACCATCTCTTTTGATTTGCTGGCTTCTATTCTTCCACTGCTCCGTAGGCAAATATTCCTGACCAACTCATCCATAGTGTGTTGCCCTTGGATATTGGGTGTGGGAACCTGGATGCAAAGTATGGGCATTTGGCGTTGTTTGCAGTTGCGAAAAGATCTAATTGAGGGAACCCCCATCTGTCAAAGTATGGGAGGAGGTCTTGGGAGTGGAGTTCCCACTCGTGGACTTGTTGCTGCATCCTGCTGAGAAGAACTGCAAAATCGTCTGTTCCAGGAAGGTATTCTGTTAACAAATTAATGTTGTAATGTAGAGCCCATCGCCAAATAGTTTGAGATAGGTGATATAATGGTGGAAAATGTATCCTTGACCCCTGTTTTTGAAGATAATACATGGCTGTCATATTGTCCCCCCCCCCCCGAACTAGGACAACCTTGCCGATCAGCTGAGGCAGGAACGCTTTCAATGCAAGGTGAACAGCTTGAAGCTCTAGGTAGTTGATGTGGAGACCCAGGTGTTTGGTCTCCTAGAGACCCTGTACTGCGAGGTTCTGCAAGTGTGCATCCCATCCCGTAAATCATGTGTCCGTTGAGAGTGATGTGGGTAACAGGGCTGAAGTCGCCCTTGTAATAGGTTATTGGTGTTCTACCACTGCAGAGAGTGAGGAGTGTGGCGGTCTAGCAACACTATATCTTCTGAGTGACCCTGTGATTGACACTACTGTTGAGCTAGGCACTTATGTAACGGTTGTTTGTGTAATTGCGCATGAGGTACTATGGAAATGCAGGAGGCCACCATACCCAAGAGATGCAGGACTGTCCTCACTGCGAGTTGTTGATGTGCCTAGAATTGGAGTATTAACACTTGGAAGTTCTGAATTCTAGCAGTATTGGGATAGGCTAATCCTACTTTGTTTAGAGTAGTCCCTAGATATGGCTGAACCCGCAGCGGTTGTAGGTGAGACTTGGTGACATTGATGGTGAACCCTAAGCGACAGAGCAGAATTATTATAGTCTGAGTGTGTTGTTGATACTGCTAATGAGTATTGGCTTTGATAAGCCTGAGGTCTAGAATTAGTTGTAAAGATTCACTCTGTTTGGGTATTAGCAAGTAAAGAGTATACCCCTGAACCCTGATGACGTAGAGGGACAGATTCTACAGCTCGTTTGAGAAGAACAGCTTGAACTTCCTGTTTGAGCAATGTTTGATGGTCCAGTGATAGCCTGAGTGTGAGGTGGAATGCCGGGGGTGTGGTAATGAGCTCCAGACAATAGCCATGTTGGATAATGTCCAACACCCACTGGTCTGAAGTAACTGTTTGCCATGTGGGTATGAAATCTTGTAAGCAACCTCCAACAGGTGTTATGTGGTCAGGGATAGGAGAGGGAAGTCATTGCTTGGTGGCGGGTGTTGCTCCGTATGGAGAAGCAGCCTTACCTCTACCTTTGGCATGGTTACCCCTGTAGAGCCTCAGATATAGCCTCTCTGGAAGGTATGTTGACTTTGATCACGGTGGAAGGAGGGGGAGGTATCGGAAAAGGCTGCTTTGGAACCTCCACAATAGTTGGGGCAGCGAAAGGAGCCAAGGGGCGTAGGTGTTTGGAGGGCCCCCATTGCTTTAGCCATCTCTGTATCTTTTAAAACGTTTCTAGTTTGTTCTACTTGGGGACTAAACAGATGTTCCTGATCAAATGGCATATTAAGTACATTCTGCAGCACCTCTGGTTCGAAACCTGAAATAAGGAGCCATGTGTGACGTCTAAGCAAAATGCTAGTGTTGATACCCCTAGCTACAGTGTCAGCAGAGTCTAAGGCACAGGGTATTTGATATAAGCTTGCCTTCAGAGACAAGTTCTTGTCCCTGGTTTTTGTATTCCTCTGGGAGATATTGGAGCGGGTCCTCCATCTCATACCGGTGAGCATGACTGTAACAAGCAAGTAGGCCCATTGAATTGGCACTATGCCAATGATTGGGGGATTGTGTCGCAACCCACTTCCCTGCTGCATCAATACACTTGCTTTCCTTGTTGGGCAGCATGGCATCTCTGCGAGTTTGTGAGCTTGCATGCTTGTGAGCAGTGGTGATAACAAGCGAGTCCGGTGGTAACTGACCTCTGATGTAGATGGGATCAGATGGGGAGGCCTTATATTTTTTATCTACTCTGGGCGTTAGACCTTTAGCACTAATAGGGTCTTTAAAGATGTCCTCTGTGTGTCTTAGCATGCTCTTTAGCTTGGGGAGATACTATGAGTGGAGAAAAGGGTCTCAAAGAGAAAGTCCTCTTCTAAAGGCTCTTTATGGAGTTACAGGTCGTGGAACGCAGCAGCTCTGCCTGTAAGCTCCTGATGTGATGTTGAGTTATCAGGAGGGGAGGGACAGGCAGGATAAAGATCCGGGTCAGTGTCTCGTGGAGGGTAGATATCATAAGTATCTCAGGGGTTGGTATGTGGTGGTGTCCCAAAAGTGTCTTGTCCCCCACCATACCTAGCTGTATCATCTTGTAGAGACCCCTGAGCTGAAATATCTAGGGGGTCTTCTATATATTGGTGAGGACAAGGCGAAGCAGGTGGTGATGGTGGTGGTGAGGGTGGCAGAGGAGGCAAAGGGCTGCTGGCCTTGTCAGACATTTTCTGGTGTTTTGGTGGTACCAGTTGATCCAGAGCCTCCTGGAAAGACAGCAGTCTTTTTGGTGGTGGGGGAATCGAAGCCGAAGATTTGGCAAGGATATGGCCAGTGTGAGGCTGGATGTGGATTTGCTTTTGCTTGGCATCCAGTTGCTCTTGGAGTCTATGAAGAATGGGCTTCAATGGCATGCCAAATGGGGCTTGGAAGTCTCTTCGAAGATTTCGGGTCCAACGGAGGTTTCGGTGTTGAAAAGGTGCCTGTCAATGGTGATGGTCAGCTCGGCACCGAGGGTCCGATAGGCGCGAGTGGCGTTCTGGGACCCAAGTGCTCGATTCTGAAGGCTTCGGGCCTTGGTTGTTGTTTCGGCGCTGAGCCAGAAGGCGGGCATCCAAACCAGTTGCTCAGTGCCGACCATGGTCAAAAGGCATTGTGGACCGAGGTCCTCTGTATGTTGTTTCATAGGGACCAAAAGTCTTTTGGGCTGATCAACACTGTGTTGAAAGACAGGGGGTACCGTATTCATAGACTGTTGAGCTGGAGTAACTTCCTCCATCTCCAGGTCGACCTTAAGGTTGGAGCCGGAACTGCCCTCAATGGATAACGCCTCTTCCTCCAAGCCGAAGGCTGAGGGTGTTCTCCCTGTGCTTCGATGTCTTCATGACCGAAGATGCCTGGATTATCCTCGATGCTTCTCTGCAACATGTCAAGCTGACGTGCTCAGCTGTCTCGAAGGGTTTTCTTGGAGCGGAAGGTGCAGCAGGTGTCGCAATCCCCTTCTCTGTGTTCTGGTGATAAACACAGATTGCAGACCTGGTGTAGTTCGGTCCGGGATGCTGCGCGTGACAGCGAGGGCAGTAATAGAAGGGGGTCCGTTCCATCACTAGCAAGGCATTCTCTGAATTACTTGATGAAGACTGAAGAAAGGCTCCGAAGGGCGAGGCCCTGTAGGGGCCGCGATTGAAGCTACTCAACGAGAGATTTAGATATACCTCAATACGAAGAATGGAAAACATGCTCAAAACAATACCGAGGAGGGGAATAGTGTTGCACAAACCGAAAAGAGCACCATGAAGTGTCGATGGAGCACAGGCACATAGGTCCGAACCCGGAGGCAGAAAGAGAAGAATCTAACAATGGAGTCGATGCTCATGCACATTATCACAAAGAGGAGGAGTCCCTCATGACTAGAAAGACTTCTTCGAGGAAAAACAACATGCACACATCACAACCTAACACTAAATGGCAGGATTTTGCAAAGCATGTGTATCTTCAATGACACATGCCTCTAACACAGCTTTTAATCTGCTATAAGTTTGGCCCATAGACAATGAGCTTCTCAGCTAAAGAGCCTTACACAGCATTTATGAATGACAAATTTGCCTTACAATTTTGTACCACAATCTTACTTAGATCAATCTTTTATTTCCACTTAAATCGAAAGACTGGATTAATTTAGGTACATTTTATAAATACAAAATGTTGGCATGTCTTTTAGCTCTAGGAAATTCTGAGAACCATTTGTATTCTTTAGAAAAGTATAAAATCAAAATATATTTTAACATTCATTTTGTCGCTCTACGAAGCCTCAGCCACTGCACAATTGGGTTGTTTTTTTCAAATCAATCATTATTGAGCCTTTGAAATTGATAGGGCAACATGGAAGATAACTTTTTGGATTCCAGTTACCTTAGCTATAAGAAAAAGTCAGCTCCAGGCACATTCCCCCAAGATGCAATACAGTTTGTTTGAGAGATGTTTGTTAGAATGTACTGCATTTTTGCCAAATGTAACAGAGTTTCACTTAGATCAGGAGATTTGCTTCCTGACTTTTTTGTAAACCCTTCTTCGAAAGCTGAACAAGTATCATCATTTGAAGGCTTACATGACCAATGCTTGAACTGCGTCGATCTTCTAGGGGGCATGGTGGGTCTCGTTCTCTGAACTAGCTGTGGAATGTAGGTGTAATGTTTTGAAGGGACAGGCTGGCAGTGGTTAGTGTGCTTCTGCTCAGCCGACTGCATTGTCTTCACTGGAATACAGTCACATTTCCAACCTACTTGAGTGGCCCCCGATGTTTCCTTCCTCAACAGACTTTTCATTGATGTAACATGTGCAAGCACTATACTTGCCAAAAAAAGACACTCTACCTCTAAAATTAGAGAAATTGTCATATGCATCATGGTAAACACCACTTTGTGAGGCACTCCTCAGTAAAAAGTATTCAAGCTCCTGTAGTCCCAGATAAGGCAGCCTGCATAGGTTCGCAAAGGCATAGACAATTAATGACATTTGCTAAGCAACAAAGTGGGCCGCAACTCGCCCTTTTTGTAAAGATTACAAACTAATGTTCGCTGGGAGACTGAAAACAGGTTTGGTCAGTCCATGATCAAAATATTTGCTACACTGTATAATGAACCACACATATAGTGCTACAGATGGTATTACATACCTTTGAACGCTCTTATTAACAGGCCTGAAGATAGTCAGACCCAAGACTAAATAAATGTTAAGTATAGTTCATCCTTCATTCATTAGACTAGTTCCCTGACCCATGGTCGGGACTAATCCACACTGACGCCCAGATAAGAGGACTCAGCTCTGAGGAGTTAGAAGGGACAGTCGAGGCAGAACCAAACTTTCTATTCTGGTACCAGCCATGCATAGGTCATCCCATGAAGGGGCCTGGGAAACTCAAAATACAAAGGTTACTACTGTGGGAGACTTCATATTTTCCATCATTATTAGAGGCACTGAAAATGAACAGAACATGTAGGAACATATGTATCTATATTTACCTTCACCCCAGCCACCCACAACCCCTAGGATTGTGGGCATAGTGGCATATAGCTCATCAGCTTTTGATGACTTGGGCTTGCTAGCAGACCTCCGTGATTGGGATGGCTGGTTCACTGTCCAGGTCCTAGGTGTCATGCCCGCAACATTATCAAGAGGGAACCCAGCATCTACGTCAACCTCAATTTGAACTGGCTCTTCCGACTGAGAAACAAAGCCTTTTGGTTTTGATATCCTACAAGTTTCTGGAGCAGGTTCTTCTTTGATTTGCTTACTAACAGGTATATCATCTGATTCTGGTTCTCTTAAGTGCCTACTCTGCTTTTTAGCAGAGTCGTGTCTTTGGTCCTGTTTGGCTGGCCGCTCTTGGGTATTTCTTTGAGAAGCCTTGTAATAATTGTAAACATTCCAGCTATCATCACTTGTGCTTTTACCTCCTTCAGGAGGTACTCTGGAATGCTGTGGACTGCTTTCTGCTACCTCCCATTCTAAGCCATACATGTCTGTTTGTTCATCACCATTACCATTTATACCTTGTTTTGTGTCCTTTTCGGAAAGGTTAAAGAAATCATCTTTTTCTTTTTCGTTGATGTCCAAAGAGGACTTGATGAAGGTCTTGCAGGCACCAATAACGTCGGTCATTTGAAGGTAGCTAGCTGCCGACATGACTTCTATGACTATTTGGCCATTAAGAGAGAGTTTGCCTGTATACATGAAGTCCAGGATGACATGGAATGTTTCAGGTGAGAAGACTTCAAAAGTTGCTGTGGTTGGCTGACATGCCTCTTTTAAACTCTGGGAAAGGAGCATTTTGAAATATCCACTACTGGCAAACAGCACATTTCGATGAGCTTTGAAAGTCCTCCCCTGAATGAGGATATGGCAGTCGCAAAATAAGTCCTGCTGGCGCTGCTCGTTCAGTTGCAGCAACAGGCGCGAGTGATGGGAGGAGATCTCCATTTCCAACATCGGTGGTGCAGATGATCCTAAATAAATAAAATAAAATCACTTTTAGCACCAGTCAGTCAATAACTCTTTATTCGGCCAATATAGGCCATAAAAGCGCAAATAAACACCCACAAGTCAGGTCCTATCACAGCTGTACATACAGACATAGCTCGACATAATATACAAACAAATCTATAAAACATGATCGTGGCGCAAGAAAAAACAATCGCAAATTCATTACTAGCAATACACAGCATAACGTGATGATATGTGCAAAAACTCAAGTTTAAAATGGAAGACATCTAAGAATAAAGAAATAATGGTTGTAAATGAACAGTGTAAGGGTTCATCCTAATAAAACCGGACAACAAAAACCTCTAAGTTAGGGTCCGCTTTGTTAGTAGGAAATAATGGGGGCCACCTAAAACCAATTAATCTAATCACATTGATAAAAACCAGTATAAAAATTGTGATATGGTGCTAGCATAGGCTACGTCGGACAATCATATAAAGTGTGAATGCGTCATTACAGTACCAAATACATAAAGTGCAAACTCAGGGTCAACCCCTATACTAGCCCAACAGGGTGCTAACTATTGTAATTAAAAATAACCTCTAATCAGTAAATAACTTTTTCCTATGTCTGAGTGCTCCGGCAAGGAAACTTGCAACCCCAAAACAAACTGTGGGGGGGAGGGAGGGGGAGGTAACAGAATTTGTAGGTACATCAGAGCTGGTCTTACTTGTGTAAAATGATTGTTTCTTACCAGCTGAAGAATGTATCTAGACCTTAATACCTGATAAAAGTCACACACAAAAAAAAAAAAGTAAGATATCTTGGTCCGAAAAGTTATAGCAGGAACACAGTTTTAAATCACCCAGCTTGTGGAAACCTCTGGGAACAGCCAAAGGCCACTGAATTAAGTTGAACCTGAACCTTGTTAATAAAAAACGCTGTTGAGCGTTCGTAACAGATGAAAAATAAGGTTCCCCCTTGGGGACTTATTTTCAGCAGAGTGTATTGTCTCACTGTGGGTTTATGTAACTCACTACTCTCGCTTTCACTTTGCCACCTGTTCAGGAACATGTTTTTTATATACTACATCTCCCCTGGCCGCAGCGGTCTAGGGTTGGTAAACAGATCAGTACAACCCACACTGATCAACATCAGCTTGATATACCTGAGCCATGGTGTGTCAAAAGCGCCGGCAAGTGATCGACAGTCCTCAATCACAAGCTGATTTAGTTTGAGGGCTGGGCTAGATCAGATTCTAATCCACCGCAAAATTGGTCCCAAAGCAATGAGGTCTGTGATGTAACCTAGACTCACTTGCTCATGAACCAAAAAGATGGAGTATTGGCAGGAACGGTGAGGAGACTACGCAGGAAGTTATTTTCAATCACCTGTAGCTCTCCAACACCTTTGTAAACCCAGACATCACACCCGTAGATTGCCATTGGTAGGCACTTCTCACAATACACCGTAACCTTAGCTTGCACCGGTTTGGCCACAAGCCTCTTGGCAAAGTCCGTGGTCGCACCTACTGCTCTCAATTAAATGTTCGTTATAAGGGATTTTTGTGCTAACCAGGAATCTCTATCACCAAAGAGTATTCCAAGATAAGGGAAAGGCAATACTTTGCCAAAAAACTAATTTTGAACAATTTCTTCAATTCTTTAATTCTAAAAGTCACATCTAGTTTCTGTAACAAAGTATCCGCAGGAGTGTGTTCCTGTGTCTGTAACGGCATGCCACGCCGTTACGGAAAATTAGGGCAGGCTGCCACAACACAAGATCTGGATACTGGAACCCAGCAGTTAATGTAAATATGCAGCACTTGGACCACATATGTGTGAGAAGCTGGGTTTCTATTGCCGTAACCCCCCCACTTTTTGCCAGACTACTGATGCACTTTTGACTTGATGTGCCCTGGGTCCCTGCCAATCAGGTTCCCAGGGCCTGTGTTCTTTCCCCAAAACGAACCCAAACCTAATTGTCATTTCTGGCCACAGGTCAGCCCCTGGTAAATGGTACCACAGGTACCCAGGGCACTGTGACCAGGTAAGACCTCTAAGGGCTGCAGCACTTTTTGTGCCACCCTTAGAGGCCCTGTACCTTTACACACACACACACTGCCTTTGCAGGCTGCGTGTCTTGGTGCAGAACAAAGTGAAGAGTCAACATGGCACACATCCCTGTGTGCCATGCCTACAACCCACTGCCCTGGCATAGATCAGTCACCCCTCTAGCTGGGTGCACTATATAAGTGGTGAGGGTACAGGTGCATGACCCCTGTACCCCTACAGTGTATAAGGCCATTCTTAGACATTGTAAGTGCAGTGCAGCCATTAAGAGTATTTGGTGCTGGGAGTTTGTGGCTACACTGAAAACTGAGAAGTTTGGTATCAAACTTCTCAGCACATTAAACCCACACTAATGGCAGTGTGGGATTTAATGAAAAATGCACACAGAGGGCATCTTAGAGATGCCCCCTGAAAAACGACCTACCACTAGTGTCCAGGCTGAGTGGCTGCTTTCAGCTGTCACCACCAGACATGTTTCTGGACCCCTGGGTCGAGAGCCTGCTGCTCTTGGGGGCCTGAAACAATGCACATCCTGGGACGAGGTGCCAAGCCTTCTCCCCCAGGATGGGCAGGGTCTACGAAGGGGAAGCTTCAAAGGCTTGCCGCCTTTGTGAGCTTCCCCAGGCCACTTGCTGCTTTCAGCAACTGGTCCCCACTGGTTCTGCCCCCCACTTTGGGCGAGAGAACCGGCGGGAAAAACAAGTGAGGAAGAGAGGTGTGCCCACCTCTGCCAACTCCACCCCTCAGGTGGGGGAGGCGAGGTGAAGCACAACACTCAGTCCCCGCCATCTTGCAGATGGGGGGACCCAGCCAACCAGGGAAAGGCTTATGCCCCCCTCTCAGTGGAGGGTGGCATAATAGGGGGTGTACCCACCCCAGGGAAGGGACCCATGGTCCCAACCTTTTTACCTACCTGTAACACCCCTAAATCTAGTATTTAGGGGCACCCCTGAACCTTGCTTCAGCAGACAAGAAGAAACTACAAGAGAAGAAGAAGGACCGAACAGCCGTGCAGAAGCTAACAAGAGGAAGACGCCCACTGACTTGGCCCCAGCCCTACCGGCCTGTCTCCACCCCAAACCTGCTCCTGCGAAATCCCGGTGTGTCCTGCAGCCAGCAACCTCGAAAATCCCTTAGGACCTGCCTGCCTTCAACCTCAAAGACTGTGTCTCCCGTGAACACCGGATTTGTTCATCTGCAACCTCTGGTTCCGGCCGGACACCGCGGATCCGCCCCTCTCTGCACCCGTCGTCCACGGCCCAAGCTCCAGTGGGCAAACACCCCGAGGAGGTCCCCCCGGCGATCCTAACCCGAGATCCGGTGACCCCTGACCTGCCTCAAGCCTCCAGCCGACGCCTGCAGCCCAAATCCGGAAGGTCCCCCCAACCGCGACCAGGAGCTGGTAAGAAGATCCGACCCCAAAAGGCACCCCAGCACCCGATGCCCCACGGCCTTGGGTGGCCAAACCGACGGTGCCTAACCAACCCCCAACTTACTTCTTGAAGTGGTGGTCGTCCCCAAGCCTGCAGTGCCTTTGCAAACTGGAGGATCCCCAGTGCAAACAGCAGGGCGCCTGATGTCGAAACAGCACCCTGCACACGGCCGCCCTAGTGCCGCTGAGGGTGCACCTTTGGTGCTACTTTGTTGCCCCATATGCCCTGAGCTAAAGTCTAGGAGCTTTGCTCCCACAACCAAGTGGCCTGCTCGTCAGCAGCCACCAACCGGAGGCCCCCTATCCCCCATTGGATAACATTGGGCCTCAGCACTCTGCACCCGGCTGCCCTAGTGCCGCTGAGGGTGTAACTAGAGTGCATCCTTGACCCTGGGGGACCCCTGAGTCTACCCCCAGAACCTCAACACCCACTACCAAATACTTACCTCAAAACCGAGAACACTATTTTCCTCCATAGGATAACTTTGACGGTTTTTCTTGGAAAAGTTTCTAGGTGTGGAGTTTGAAAACCTAAAGAAATTCTTTAAAATTGTACTATTTAACCAAAACGATTTTACTTACCTGTTTACAGGAAATATCCCAGAGTAGTATCCAGGTATACTACTCTGAGTAAGAAAAGTAATCTAAAAAGTAACTTACCTGGTATTTTACTGACAAGCCCATTCAAGTCTATGTACTGTATTCACAAAGTATTGCATTTCTCTGCAACCATACTGTAAGTCAAAACAAAGTGCATATACAATTACAATTCAAACTGTTTACAAACTGCATTACTACTGTAAAGTATTTATTGCTTACCTGTGCCAGGCTTGCTTGGTTCTAGAAAATCAAATAACTAAAAGAATATTTTTTATACAAAAACAATTGGTCTGAAGTTCAGTCTTTGAGTGTGTGAATTCATTTGCTGACTGAGTGTGTACAACAAATGCTAAACACTGGCCTCTGATACTGCCTTACTGCTCGACCACACTACCACAAATCGAGAGTGAGGTGCTATCTAAATTTACCTCTGCCTACCTTTGGGGTTCCACTGGACTCTGTACACACTATACCTCACTATAGTATATACAGAGCCAGTTTCCTACAATATGAGATTGTCATTAGCCCTGAGGAAGTCAATAGTAAACTTGCCACAGACGAAACACGTGCCGGCTACATGTTTGTTTTGGATGCAATGGATGAAGAAAAATAGAAAATAAAGTGGAAGACTTCATCTATATCATCATTTGTGGAGATTTTTAGAACGGAGCTCGAGATTCTTTTTGTGTCAATAAGGGGCAATTTTTGTCCTCTGTTTTGAAGCGCGAGTGGCCGCCTCATATCCCTTGAGAACCGTTTGGACTTACTGTGCTTTGGAACTTTGAATGCAATTGTGTGCAACAGTCATCCTGCCACTTCAATTGTTTTGGTAATGTATTGACACTGTTTGTTGTATGGATCTATATAGTGGGGTGATTAATCTTCTGGGTGTCTTTAAGCTGATTCAAAGGCTGAAAACTGCTGGGGGATGGATTCTTGTGAGAATAAGGGCGAGGCCTTACTAGCTGCACAGAGTCCATAGTATAGAAAGATATCAAGTGCTATATGGGAGGCTTCACTTGTGATTTTCGAAAGAGGAATGGTGTAACCCTCGTCGTACAGTGCTCCCAATGTGGTGAGTTTGAGTTTGGCTAGTTTTAATGCTGCACTCTTTTCCTGCGTGGGGAATATTTGGATAACCCACTATAGGTATAGTTGGTGAATAAAGTAAGTCTAACCCTACCCGTGCTCTCAATTTTCGCCAAGCTCTGGAGTGCAATCTAATGTGTCAATTTCAGTGAGCAGTCAGGTGCTTTTCTTTCAGATTAGAGAGCATACAGGACTTGTGGATCCCAAGGGTGCTTTCCTCAGCCAGATGCGGCTTGTTCGGCTGCGGGGCTACTATGTGTCCCACCATTGATAATGGAAGTGCTATCCTGCTCTCCACTTTGGCTTCCAATTTAGTGATCAAGGCCCCATAATTGTCAGCCAGTATGAGGGTTTTATCAGTGCTAACCCATATGCCCAAAAATGTTACTGCCTTTTCATACCATGTTAAAGAAAAGTCCGGGGTAAATTTCCATGTATTCGCATTTAGAGACAATATCTCCGACTTGCTCCCATTAATTGGGATACCCAAGTGACTCCCAAATGCAATAAATTCTCGGAGTACTGGGTTTAAACTCGCAAGTGCATCCCGAAGGCAGCGAGTCATATCTTTCGCGTATTTCGAGATTAAAATGCTACACTGCAGGAAGCGCAAAGGTCTCATGATCCTGCCTCAGCTTTGCACCTAATGGTGCAAGTGCAAAGAAAATGGGGGTAGAGAGCACCCTTGTCTCGTGCCCTTAGAGACAGCGACTGGTGATGACATCAGGCCACTGGGTTTCAGTCTCGCTACTGGGTATGTATACAGTAGTTTGATTCGGTTTACAAAAGATAATGGCATGCCCATTCTCTGGATTATACTAAAGAGATACGACCACTCTAAAGACCTGAAAGCGTTTGTGGCATCAAGGAAAGTTTCTGACTCTTATATGGTAGGGATCAGATGATGAATCAGGGTAAATAGCGTGCACAAGTTGCGCACTGTTGATCGCCCTGGAATGAATCCAGTTTGGTCTGGCAGCAAGAGGCTCGGGACAAGCAGGAAGATTCCATTTGCAATTGTTTTTTGAGCTCGTCAGCCAGATTTCCAAGCTTAACCAAAGCGATTAGCAATGCTTCTCTCATTGTCGGTGGCCAGGAGCACTTTGTGGCCACTTCTTTAAACTGTACTACCAGATGTGGCGGTAGTAAGCCAGCATATTCCTTGAACAATGTCGCATAAGTGCGTCTGGGCCAGGGGCCTTTCTTGCAGGGAACTCCCTGATGTACTCTTTAACCTCCACCAGTCATATCGGCTCACACAGAAATGCTATGTGCACATCAGTGAGCCAGGCAATAGGCGTAGCCTCGATATAGTTATTTATCTGGATCAGGTCGCAGGCAGTATTTATGGAGTACAGATCTGAATAAATGTTCACAAAAGCTTGTAGGATGCCCTCTGCGTTGTATTTGCTATTAACGTCTTCATCTGTATCATTAACTGCCCAGGGTTGCTTAGTCAACGCTGCCACTGTCTTATAAAGGCGATCACCTTCCCTGTATCTATGGGCCACCTCATGTTTACTAAGAAATTTCTATATGAGACCTCGCTGTACTCTTATAGTTGCCAGTTCTGACCTTTCCCCTGTTTGCATTTGTACGTGCTCTAGGCATTGTACCACAAGTTCTAACTTTTTATATGCTCCCTGAGGGACCTCGGCACTGCACCTGGTTTGGAACAGATCATGGCCTGTTGTGTGTACAATTTCAGCTTGCTTTTCACTGCCATGTACTCTCTGTGCACAGATTGCCCAGTTTTGGGCGAAATCCGGGTAAATTGATCTATTGTTTCCATTACACTGTAGCTCTTTTTTCTCACTGGCCATGGGGAGTGCAGCATCTTTCTCTGTACTTCATTAGTCTCGTTATTATAGAGCGCGCTGTGGCATGAGGTGGTGGTCTTGGAGCCAAGATGCGGTGTGCTCTTTCTACCACGAACAATCAGGAGAATTTATCCTCACCAAACAGTGATGTTATCAGGTCTTCAACATAGCTCTCAGGTTTTCCTGTATCCATTGATTCTTGTACCGCTAGTATGCAGATATTGTTATGCCGTAATTGCGTTTCAAGATCTTAATTTTTCACTCTGATCAAAGAAAGTACTGTGTCCATATCGAGGAGTTAATCATTTTGGGTTTTTAACTAGTCTTTTGTATTTGAAATACGCTGCTCGGCTTCACCAAGTCTTAGTTTATGTTTGTCTACCTTAGTTATCATGCATGGCTTCTGTGGTCTAGGGAATCCATTTTGCTACTAATAGAAAGTAAGGTTTGCTGTATATTTTTAAAGGAGCTACTTTACCCCCCCTTTCTTCACCACTCTGCAAACGCGACTACCAGTTAAAAAAAACATAGAAGTTCACATAAAAACAAATATTACATCAACGTTATAGTTAGGATATAGAATTTGAAAAACCTTAGAAATTCATTGAAAAAAACAAAGGTTACAATGACATTATAATTCTGCACAGATTTCACTCGAACAAAACTATAGAAATACAGCAGTTATAGTTACCTGAGCTAACTATAACTTACTCCCTGCAATGCACTGCTTAGGACCCCTTTCCTATGGAAACTAGGTCTTAATTATAACTACCTACTGGCGACCGCCAGTAGGTAATTAATTTATAGAACTCAGGGGTGTGGAATTCAATAAAATATTTACTTGCCCATGGGACATGTTGCTTCATAAATCGACTTGTCCTGTAATAAAATCCACTTGTCTCTTTGGTGCCATGTAGTGCAAGGACAAATTACGGCAGCAATCTCATTATATAAGATCTCTGATAATAGCCTCTCTGATTATGCCAGAGCTCATACCATAGTAGGGTTTGAATACTAGCAGTTCCCTTATTTTGCCACCTTTCCGCAGCGCTACATACTGGGGCTGGAGGTAGCAGTAAGCAACAGATCCCCATGGTTGGAATGTCCTTTTGAGTCTATGCAAACCTACTAACTTGCATGTTTTATGGGTTTTCATCAGCTCGTCTCTAATATTTTCCCAAACAGAGAAAGGTTTTTAATTTACTCCTGACAAGGGCAGAAGTAAAACTTCTTCCAGGGATGGAGAGAAAAAAAAGTGGTTGGTGGGAGTGTAAACTTCTTACTGCTCAACAGATTTCCGAATGAGCAAATCTACACATGCATATTTGCTCATGCTAAAATGCAGCTCACATATATTTTCTAGGAGTGCGATTTCCTGTCCTACTTCGGTAAATTCTTGAGAATTCATGAAAACTGTACATCTGCACTAATGCAAGGACATATGCCATGGGTGCACTTTTGTGACTTTCTTTCAGAACTGAGCCCCTATTTATGTCTGGCGTTAACCAAGACCTTTTGTTTTTATTAAAATTCTCTCTCTTTCTACTGGCAGGCTTCACTGTGAGTGACAGCATTCTGCTCTTTCACAAGGAGTATATTGGCACACAAAGAAGTTTTGTTCAGTGCCAGGAACTGTCTACTGTGGCAATGTGGTTTTTTTAAGGCCAAAAATATTTTTGCTTTTGCCAATGTTTGTTGTAATGATGAGGGACCGGCAGCCCCCACAACAATACGTTTTACAAAAACCAAGTGAAAACAAGACCCGCATTAACAAAACCAAAAGGATGGCCACCAATGTCATACCTATTGGCTTTGCAAATGCTTGTTTATCTTCATGTAATTTTGTTGAAACTGGTTACACTGATTTTCCATTATGAATATGTTTTGGAAATACTAGCATGCATCAACACATTTTACTACATGAGGCTTCAAAGAAATAATACCTAAAATGACACAGTAGTTTTAACAAAAAAATCCTAGTTGCATTTTTGTAATGAACATTTTATTTTGAAAGCAAAGAATCAATCTTGTTTTCAAGTTTTTGCTTATATTTGCATCTAATCAGAGAGCATCCTGGAAGCATTATACATAGTGTCAAATTGTTAAACCTTGCAAACGTGTACACATTTTTATACTGGAACCACTGTCAGTAGTGCAGTCTGAACTTACATTTCCTTAGAGCGGTCCCCCTAATAATAAAGACTTTGTATTAATGAACCATAAATACAAGTTCAAACAGCATTAACATATGGACATAAATATTACCTCCATTGCAGACAATGCCCTTTTCCTGATTCATAACACCTGATTCATAACGTTGTACTGTAATCTGGCAGCCAAAGGGTCTGTGCAACAGGGGGTTGGGCCTACTTGTGCCAAGGACAAAATAAACATGAAAACTTGTTGTCCTTGATCCCAAACAATATGTCCTCTGCGTTGGACTACAGGAATTCCACATCCCTGATTATATATATATATACACACACACAAAAGAAGCAGAGAGCTCTGTAGTTCTCAAGTTTGGGTGGACACACAAGCATTATACATGTTAATATTGATGTACAAAGAATAAACCTACATATCTGCATCCAATCCATATCTACAAGCTTGACTTAATAGCTACATGTTCAGACAGAACCATGTAAATTGTGCGTATACATGGATAGACTATATAGACTGATTTTATTACACAATTTTTTTAAATTATATTATAATTTTTGGCTTGACAAAATATAGTGTTATACACTTCTACTAATAGTCACGTTTTCCGCAAATCATATTTACATACTCACCTCTGATTTATATATTAGCCTACAAAGCAGCAGAAATCTATTTGTAGAAATGTACCTACATATATATTTTCTATATACAGTGAGATACTGAAGGATTTAAAAGTATAAGCATAAATGTCTTGTTATGTAGAGTATTTTATATATTTTTTAGAAATAGATGTAGACATAAAGGATACTTGCATATCATACTTACATATATATGCATGTGTTCACACATACATACATATAAGAGAGCCATCCCTATAGGAAGTATTGTCCCATATATCTTCATATATGTATATATGTACATAGCTACAATGATGGCTATACAGATAAACATCCATATATGGGCAGAAGTGTGTAAACATGCATGCATGCATTTCATACATGTACACACGCACGTATACATACAGCAGAGCTTTTAATGTCTTGTACATGCTGGTGTGGTACACTGTTGTGTTGTGAGTATAGTGGTTATTTATGGAAGAGCTAACTCATGACTAATAATCTGAAGCTGTGGTGGTTGTCAGTGGATCGTATGTTTGTCAGCAATAAATTCCATAGTTTGGCTGCTTGAACAGAGAAAAATGTTCCACCCATGTTTTTTCTTATATGCTGGAATTTTGAGGCAGGGTGGCTCTCTCGACTGTAGGTTCCTTTGTTGTATGCAATGGGCAATTTCCTTTCTGATAAAAAGTGGTCTTTTGCCATGTCTTGCTTTGTGGGTGGTACAAAGCGGGTTGAAGGTGGATTGTAAGGTCCTCAAGGCAGGGCATATGCTTGCTTGTGACTTTACATATAGGAGTAGTCAAGCAGCTGTGTTCTGAATTTTGTGTAATCTTCTCATACTTGATAAAGTTGAGCTGTGATACAGACCAGTAGCATAAGAAAATTTTGATAGGACAAGAGAGATTGTCGCTCGGACATTGTGGGGGAATCCTAGGTGTGGGAAAATGATAATTCTGAGACTTTTTACCTCCTAAGATATTTTTGGCAATAGTCCTAGATTATCAGGCTAGACACAGAGAGGGTCATACGTTTTTCAGCTGCCACAGGTATTTCAGATTTGGACGCATTCAATTTGAGGTGGGCCCTGTCATCCATTGGTCAACGGGCCTGAAGCAATTGAAGATTTTGAATGCTTCAACGTTCTTTAAGCTTTTCAATTTCATAAGTATCTACGTGTCACGTGCGTAGTTATAGAAGGTGAAGCCAAAACCATGAATGAGATCTGGTAATGATTTCATATAGATGCTGAAAAGCATGGGTGGGAGGGCTGAACCTTGAGGGACTCCTGCTTTAATGCAGTATGGTATAGAAGAGAATGAAGGAGTATGGATAATATTTGTTCTACTGTGTAGGTAGGACATGATCCAAGCAGGAGCTGTGCCCTCTATTCTGTCTTCATCAAGTCTTAGAATTAGTGTCAAGATCAACTGTGTCAGGCCACTGAAAGGTCCAAAAGAAGAAGGGCAGAAACCCTGTTTAGGTCTAATGTGTTTTTAAGATCATCCGAGATCCCGATTGAGATTAGGGTGAATTCAGTGCCTTCCTGGACAAAATCCCTTTTGAGAGTCAGAAAGTAGGACATCAATTGAAATGAATTGAGACACCTTGGCGAAGGCTGATGTTTCTATATGTCTGCCCAGGAATGGTCAGTTTGCTATAGTTCTGCATTTGTCGAGAGTCTTGATTGTCCAGGTGTTTTATTTTTTATAACGGCATATGAATGCCTTATGTCATCAAGGAACGTTCTGTCATTAGGGAGGAGTTGTTGAGTGTTCTGACTGGGATGGCCGCTGAAGTTATTAAAAAATATCTTTTTGGGCGATTTGTGGTGTACAACGGTCAGACAGTTAGCTTGCTCTCTTTGACAAGATCCAGAAAATAAATTGGCGACAGGTCTTTGAAGGAGCATAGATGCTCTATTTGCCTTCCTCTGAAGGATTTTTATTACAAATGGGTTGAATTTTTTGCTTTTTCTTTTGTTAGTTACGCGCAATCCACTTTAAAGAGATATTTCCACCTCGCCACCATTAAGAACCTTCCTGGTCACTGATTACAATCAACGCACTCAATATAAAATTGTTCCTTTCTGCTTAAAATCATTCCTGTTAGACCCTGGCCACTTTTGGCGTAATTTTCCCATGTCTTTTTGATTTGACCTCCTGTTTTTGACAGTGTGCTGAATTTAGTTTTTGCTGGTTTTAGGACTCTGGGCACTTTACCACTGCTGACCAGTGCTAAAGTGCAAGTGCTCCCTGCGTAAAATGTACTGGTGATTGGTTTTTCCATGATTGGCATATATGATTTACCAGTAAGTCCCTGGTAAAGAACACCAGGTGTGCCCAGGGCCTGTAAATCAAATGCTACTAGTGGACCTGCAGCACTGATTGTGCCACCCGCATGAGTAGCCCTGCAAACATGTCTCAGGTCTACTACTGCAGTGTCTGTGTGTGCAGTTTTAAACTGCCATTTCGACCTGGCAAGTGCACCCACTTGCCAGGCCCAAACTTTCCCTTTTACTACATGTAAGTCACCCCTAAGGTAGGCCCAAGGAAGCCCCGTGGAAAGGGTGGAGTGTATTTAAAGGGTAGGACATGTACTGGTGTGTTTTACATGTCCTAATAGTGAAATACTGCTAATTTTGTTTTTTCACAATTGCAAGGGCTATCTCTCTCATAGGGTAACATGGGGATGCCTTGAAATATCTTAAGTGTAATTTCCCATTGGTAGCAGATCGAGATTTGGGGTTGCTGAACTCACATTTTAAAAATACATCTTTTGGTGAAGTTGGTTTTTCAATTGCGTATTTGAAAATACTATTTTTATAAAGTAGGCATTTTCTTGCTTAACCATTCTGTCTGTAGAATACACGTCTGGATTGGCTGACAGTTGGGCTCTTATGCATTCACTCTAGACAGTCACACAAAGGGAGCTGAAGCGTGCCCTGCATATCCTGGTGGCCCATCACCAGGCTGATGAGCCTTTTTGAGCTGGAGTGGTGGGAGGAGTTGTCACTGACATCTGAATAGGGCTGTGCCTGTTCTCACACAAAGCGGTCTCCACCCCCCAGTAGTGCGTCTTGAGCCCAGGGAAAGACAGGGTCTTGTGCACTACAAAGACTTTACTTTGAAGTTTGCCTACTTCAAAGGCAGAAAGGGGTATAAGTATTGGACCTCTGACACCCCAAAATCAGAACACTTCTGGACCGAGGACATTCTGCCTGGAATAAGAGCTGGAGAAGCTGTCAGGAGGGACTGCCACTTTGCTGGCTGCTTTGCTGTGTTAGCCTGCTGCTGTCCTGGCAATGAAAGGAGTGAAAGGACTGGACTTTGTTTACTGTGTTCTGCTTCCAAGGTTCTCCAAGGGCTTGAGTTGAGCTTGCCTCCTGTTAAGAAGTCTCAGGGCCTTCAAAGACTTTGCCGGACACTGCAAGGGCTCTTCTGCTGAAAGTCCGGACTTGTCAAGTGGTGCCAAATCCAATTCCTGGGCCCTTGGAAGTATAACCTGGTGATCTTAAGGAGAAAATCCATGCATCGACTCCCAGCGCCTGTTTTATCAACGCACCGCTGTATAGGATAGCCGCATTGCCGCTGCCTGCCCCAAAGCGTGGTCCCCGCTTGCCGCATCGACGACTGCTTTCACCGCAGGCCCCAGTTGGCCATCGCAGCACGTCAGACAAATTGCAGCAGTGTGAGTTCTGACCACGTATCACCGACGTCCGTGACACCCGCTCTGATGCAGCACCAGCTTCGCTGCTGCCGTGGAATCGATGCAGCGCCTGCTTCACTGCTGTCTCATCGATGCAGCGCATCTGGATTTTTGACGCATCGTCCCTGGGTGCAGATTCTTCATCGACACCGCACTGCAGTAAGGAACAGAGGGCGCATGTCTGGAAACAGCCAGACAAATCTAATCTCTTTGGGCACAATGGTTTTTTGGACGTTTCCTGTTCCTATTGTGAATCTTTATGAAAGCCTTCGGTAGGAATGCCAGCAATCTGAGAACTGGGAGGAAAAGCTGAATCTAGCACCAAGGGCTCAGCAGTCTTCACCTTGTGGTAACAGACCTAGAATATGATTTAGAAAATCCCTTTCATTCAGTCTTAAAAAATGCTTCCATGATGCGATAATGTGACCATATGCTCCACCTCGCTCCTCAAGGAAAGGGAGAGATGTTTTACCTCATCAGCAGCCAACAACATGGCGCAGTGAGTTAAACATTTTATACGGACATCTGTGATCTAGGAGTTATGAGTTAGTAACACAGCACAGCCAACTCAGTCTTCTCAATTTTCAAAGCTGGTAAACCGAATACCAATCAAATCAGCGAGAAATTGCTTCTTATAAGGCACATTATACTGAACATCTGTTGTGTCTAAGCGGTGTACATAACACTATCTGCTAGTCCATCTCACTGGCGAAATACCTATTCTCCATAGGCTACAAGGCATGGCGGCTACATAAGGTGGGTGATATCTACCCAGATGTCCAGTTTCATGACAGCTCGATCGTATTAGACGGGGAAACGCAATGGATACCCTGATATACCCAAGACTCCAGGCACTGTGTAAGGAGCATTATTCCTCCTTTCTACTAGAAACTCCATCCTGCAAGGGATTAAGGCTGATCATCACCAGTACATCTAACAAGCACCTAGTACTGACATACTCCACAATACAGACCGAACCTCCGATAGTCCAGTCTAACACTAGGCTAAAATGAGTATGCCTCATTCACTTCAAATTCTTACATCAACTATATTGATTCGCCCTTGGCATGGTCAGGAGTGAAGCTTTATCGGAGTTCAGCTGCCTTAGGCGTGGTGGAGCTCAGACTGCAGACTTTATCCACCTTGCATGGCACTGCTTACAAATCAGTACATTCTGGTGTGAGGTGTTTGGGAGCATTCCAGACATGACTGGGCGACAAATGTCGATTCCTAAATTAGCTCTCCTGGGTTGCATAAGCTATTTTCAAAGTAATGAGCAGCGATTGATATCCCTTGCCGTGCCTATAGCAAAGCGGCAGGTGGACCCTACTGTCAGGAAATGGCGGAAATGGCTAGATTACATGATTTATTGCAACACACAACTGGAACTCTATTATTCCACCATCCCCTAGGCCAGCAGCACAAACGATTTCTGGGGCCCACTGCTTTCCTATTTATTAAGTACATCAACGTGGAATGACTGACTGCCACTAGGGTGGTAGGGATGCAAAAGTGGTACCTGGGGGAGGACCTATGGACATATATCGCGAGAGGGGATGGCGTCCACTTTTAACACGAAGCTCCTATCACGTACCTGCTCCTTTGTTTATTATCAGATTTGAATGTTAACACCTACTTCACAACTCACGAAAATGTACTATTAAGAAATGACTTGCTCCCTACTAGACCTAATGTAAGTGCGATTACCAGTGTCAAATGATTCCTGCATGTAATCCAAGTTAGTACAGAACATGTTATTTTACTGTAGGTATGTTACTGTTATGCAACTTTCAATAAAAGAATATAAAAAGGGGTTACATAACATGCCCAATTTAATGGCATTCAATTTATTGAACTCAGAAGTATGAAAAGCAGAGACAGTCTTGCTGGGATGCCAGCACATGAGATTAAGCAGACGTCAGCAGAAAGCATTAATAGTAAAATACATCTCTTACTAGAAGTGCGTTAAGAGGATCACAATGAAAAAATATCCTGTACGATCCCATAGATGAGTGTAGTCCATCTAGCCCCCAAGTTCTTTAGTCTCTCAATCACATTAGTATAGTGCAGGCAGGTATCACTACTACCATCCATTGTGTCATCAGTAAGAAAGGATGGAGATTTATCCCTACTGAGGAAAGATTAGCCAACATGAAATTGTCCCCTGGTCTGTGGCCTTCAAATCACAGCAGTATACCGCCCAGGGAGGTTTTTGAGAAGTCCGGGACCACCAAGAAGGACTTTTCTGTTCCAGCAGGAAATGTTAAATACAGACTAAGTCCTGGTATTGGGAGCCTGACTGTAAGGAGAAATGCCCTTTTGATGAACTGGTCAAGCACTTTTCTCTACTCATCCACCACGCCAAGCCTTAATTCCTCAACCCAACATGCTCAAATTCCTTTTATTCTGGTGGTCACTTCTAATTTCGAGACCGCCATCTCCTTTTGCAAGAGTCACTGCCACTCGAGACTGTTGTACAGACTACATTTCCTATCCGGAAAGGACAGAATCCTCCATTACAGGGATGTCGTCACTACACCGAATGTCATGATACAGAATCCCCCACACTAGTTAGTATAACAAAAACACAGCACAATTTCATTTTTACCTGATGAAGTCAGTGATGGGCCTCCACTGGCCTAGCTGCATGGGTTCGCTTCCCCTACCAGCAAAATCTGTGCATAATCTCTGTATTCACATTGACTCAGATCTAGACACAGGTTTTCATGCTGCACATTCAGCAAAAGTATGCTTCTTTCTCCTCACGATACTCCACCAATTTTTCTCTTTTTTTGAAATCCACAGTAAGACTACCTATTGTTGCTGCCATACAGTAAACTATAGCAATGTTATTTTCCTCAGGGCCCCTGAAAAACAGCAAGTCCGTCTTCAATTGGATCACGATCAATTGGTCGGCCTGCAGAGTTGACTCTGCAGGCCGACCAATCGATCCTACCTCTGCAGCCCCGTTGATGGCATGCACCTGCTGTACTTGCATATGGGAATCACTAGATGTTGCTGGAGTAGCCGGGGGCAGTGTGAGGAATGAGACCGCACCAGCGTTAAGGTGGCTCTCGGCTGCGAGCTGACCCTCAGCGCTGCTGGAGCGGGGCCAGTGGAAACGCAACAGGCTGATCTCGTCCGTGCACTGGGGTGATCATCCATATTGGCACTGGTGAGTGCCGCTGGGTCGCTCTCCGGGAGCCGATGAGATCTCAGATCACAGTCTGGGCCGCGCCCAATCCAAGGGGATGACGAGACCGTGCTCAACCCAGAACTGAAACCATGACTGGACAGAATCTATGCATGGGGGAGGGGGCGGTAGTAGGGAGAAGGGCCTGGAGGAGGGGGTGTATGGCATGGAATCTAGCCAACGTATGAACAGTTGAGGTGGGGGGCCTACAGTAGGAGATCCTGCTAACAGTGAATTTTGCAGTACTGACCCCATAGCATTTAATTAGCTGCATGACAGGCCCTGAAACGTAAGAAAAGTCATGTGTGAGGGAAGATTTTGTGCACCATCAGGGCCCGAGAATTGGACGAGGTTTAAGAGCTGCAACTGCACTCTTAGAAAGTGAGGGATGCGGCTACCGTAGAACAGTTGGTGCTGGAGATGGTCAAGGAGAGGCAAGAGATGCAAGGAGATTCTCTAGGAAGCTTTCTGAAAGCAGTCACAGCAGAGAAAGGTGGTATTTGTCGGAGCTGGACTGCATTTGGGCTGCCAGGGGACTCTGGAGGTGACAATGGGAAGTACTGAGTGGATATTTTTGATTGGTCCAGTGACTACAGATTGCCTCCAATCCTTTGGAATTGCTCAGTGTGCCTGGCGGATGACACTGAACTGTGGCCATCGGTAGACATAGAATGATGAGCAGTGGCCCATCTGCAGAGGAAGAAGCACATGCTGAAGGCCAGGGAAGAGTAGATAGCGCAGCAAATGGACCAGACAAACTGGACAGTATTCTACTCACAATTCAGGGAGAAACGGGGGCACAAAATTGACACTGTGGCAGTGGACCTTAACCTGTTTAGAGATGACCAACAGAAAATTGGTGAAAAAAATCATTGGGATGAACCTGCCGCAATAATATAAGAATTGCGGGGCTGCCGGACTGAGCCGAGGGCCCTTATGCTGCTGAATTTCTGGGGGGATGACGGATGAAAAATCTGACTCCTGAGGGGATCTCTGCACACTTTATCATAAAGCCGTCTCATAGGGCCCAGGGAGATCTCTCGGGCTTCTGGTGTGCCACCACACCCAATAGTGGCCATTTTTTTTATTATAGTGACAGAGTTGCCAAAATGAAATCGGCTAGGTTATCTGGCCCATTCCTCCTGGACAATCAGACAATTTTGATTATTCCCGACACTGCAGCGGTTCCAGCAAAGCACTGCTCATATCTGGTGGTGAAGCAGAGATTACATCAATTTTATATCAGTTATTTGCTGACCTTCCCTGCCAAAGTAATAGTCAAGATAAAGGGAAAAGCTATTTTCTTCTCAGAAAAAGGAGAAGCGCTGGATTGAGCTAGGCAACTGACCAAAACCTAGGAAGTAACACTGCACAAACAAATCTACATCGGATCAAATAGAAGCTGCCAAGAGGAATGCATTGAGTACAATTTGTCAATGGGACCTGGTAGCAATCTTTAAGTAAAGGGACCACAACAGGCGTTGAGTCAGAGTGCCTGGGGACAGATGAGGTTGAAGGGGGGATTCTGGCCTGCTGGTGGTAACGCCTATGACATTGGATGTGGTCGTAGCCTAACTCTCTTGCTTAAGTACCGAAGCAACTTTATGACGAGAGTTTGGATGGCCATGTATATGATGGTATCCTGATGAGACGAGGGAATGGGGTATCCTACCTCGTTGCACCAGTGGCGTATCATTCCCTTCCTCAAGTATTAATACTTATGGTTTTTATCTGTCTCTTCTGCTGGTCACTCCATGCTTATGGTGGGGCCTGATTCAGGCCCCTGACTGTTTAGTAGAGGGGCAGGAGCTTAAACTTGCAGGGGACCCTAGAGAATCTCTTTGTTAGTCAACTGCCTGTGGAGGACATGGAGCACATAAGTAGGCCATGTATACCAAGTTCTCTCATCTGAGATTACACTAACACAATATTAGTTATAGTTGGTCATTGATATGCGGAAGTGTACTTTCATTTGGCCGGGGTGGGGGATATTTATGTTGGGATAGTTGATTGAATGCATTTGTTTTTGTTCGAATGGTACATATGTATGAAAGGTAGAGAGGTTGGTAAGAGGTGACTGAGTAGTTACTCCAAAAGGTGTACTGGGTAGTGGGGGTTGGTTTGGGAATACAAGAAGAGGCATCCCTTAGGGATCCTGTCTTATGATTGACTCAACACTGTTTACTTAATTGTGCATTTAATGAATTGGGGATTTTTAGTGTATAAAGCAGAAGTGTGTGAGTACACAGCTCTAGATAGAGGATTTCTTCATGGAATAGGTGCCGGCTGAACAAGGGATGGGAAATAAGGGGTGTCACTGAGAGTGGAGGTTATTTAAGGAGTAATTAAGGGAGGGGTGGCTTCAACCACTCGGGATCCCAACAAGGTGCAAGCATCGCACTGTAAGGAAGAGGAAATGGATGCTGTGACCAGACAACTCAAGGTCATGGTGGGTAGCTTAGGAACAGAGGGAAGGGGGTGTGGGGTGAGGGATGGATTGGCAACTCCCTAGAGGGGTTTCGGCAAGCACCAAGGAAAAAAGAACATGGTTTCCTACAGGGATTGGCTAAACTAGCTCAGCAAAGTAAAATGTGTGGATCTTATGGGATCTGTAAGACATTTAGTTTTCATAAGATAATATATTTAAACCTACATCCACTCTGAATTGTAGGGTTGTCTCCGTGAATGTAAATGGGGTGAACAATCCGCAGAAGCGAAGAGCAGTTATTGACTGCCTTATTGAGCAGAAGGTAACCTGCTACAAGAGACGCACATAAAAAAATTCAAAGATTGAATCATTACGCTAGGTCCTTTTTCAACTAGGAGGGCTACTTGTCCTCATCAGCAGCTCTTAGGGAGGTGGCAATCTTAGCCAGTTGAAAGTTTGTGGCTAGTATTGAGAAGGTGGTGTCTAATCAGACAGGAAGATGGGTCATCGCAGAGGTTCACATGAATTGGGTTAGATATTCATTAGTGTCATTTTATGGGTCAATTTTGGATGACCCTCAGTCACTATATGATTTGCCATTTAAGTTGGTGGACCTCCCTAAAAAATAAAATAAAAAAATAAAAAATAAAAATTGAATGGAATTTTAATTTTGTTGACGCAACAGATTTAGACATAAACTAGGCAGTCAGTTCCTCAATGTACACCTAAGGTCATTAGAGCAATGCAGAGCTTAAGGAGGAGCACAATTTAATAGACACTTTGCATGTCGCTAACCCACTGTGTAAGCGATACACTTTTTCTTCTAGTCATTGCTCTACCTCCAGAAAATACTTTATTACACAAGACATTATGCATGCTACCTTTTCAAGAATCCTGAATTCTCTATCTGATCATACAACTATTTTTTTAGACAATGCCTTCTCCAATAAGCTGAAACGGCCCGATTGCTAATCCTTAAATACAACTTTGCTGGCGGAAGTGTCTTTCGGTCGATCTTATGAAGGCCCAAGCTAGGCTGTTTTCTGAATAAAATAAAAACTCCTCTTCCATAGTGAATATCTGGGAAGCATTTAAATCAACTTTATGGGGAGAAATAGTTACTTTTCACGCTAATTTTGATAAATTGAGGAGTATGAAATTCAGGGAATTGACTGAGGTCTTTGTACAGGCAGAAATAAAGCTCTCTCAAGTAGACAGTCCGCAGCATTATATTGCTAGAGAGAGAGCTAAACAGGAGTCACAATAAGTTTCGATTGAGAAACCAGTTCCTAATATTAGAACCTTTGGGCAACAGTTATATAAAGAGGGGGAGATAAGCGGGCGGCTGCTGGCCTGGAGGTCCGGAACACAACAATTCAAAAATGCTGTTTTAAAAATCAAAACCCATTTAAGAGCAATTTGCTCCATGAAGTACATCAAATAGAGCAAGTGTTTCAATATCACTTTTTGAAAATTTATAAAGAAGAGCAGTTTTCGGGAAATGATGATATAATACATTTCCTGATAAAAATTAGGCTTCCGATATTGACAAATGAAGCTGCACAAAATCTTCTTCGCCCAATAGCTTAACAGAAAATTGAGGAAGTGGTCAAAGCACTGTCTAGATAGAAGACTGCAGAGAAGGATGGTTTCCATCGGAATGGTACCAGATCCTACTCCCGGAATAGAGACCGTTCTGTTACATAGGTTTAATAAAGTTTTGAGCGGATGTGCTATTCCCCATTCGTTTCATAAAGGGATCCTTACATGATTTATAAAAAATTTTAAAAAAGAGAAAAATCCAGAAGACAAACTCATTCTGACCTATTACGCTGCTGACTTCAGACTATAAGACTTGCATGAAAATCTTAACACTAAGAGTAGCAGAAATCGCACAGCAGTTGGGAAACAGCCTTTACAAAGCAGCTGGAACCACGAATTACCTTTACCACGTGTCCATTACAACGGATGCGACTCTACCACGCATGTCTTTCCACACAGTTTTTTTTACCACAAATATGCCTTTACAACGAAAAAGTAAGTATTTCACAGGTAAGTGTAATATATATATATATATATATATATATATATATATATATATATATATATATATATCCCACCAACTCTCCTCCTGCTTCAAAAGAAGTGCACAGGTCGTGTCGTGAAAAAATTAGTTTAATCCATGGAACCCCACAGCATGAGGGACTCACGTTCTCCCAACGTTTCTGCTCTCTCAGGAGCCTTGATCACGGGACTAATCTCTGTATTTTGAATCATCCCACGTGGTCCTTTTAAACACGCAGGCACATTCTCTGAACAGAGTGCAGAATGGGAGTATTAAAAACCTGGCATGGAGAAAATAGCACTCTATTAAAAAGTCCATACGCTGAATAGCGGCATGATTGTCACTGCGCTGCATAATTTTCCTTCCACTGACAGTTTTTCCCATTCGTGCATGAATAAAGTGTGTCCCAACAATGCATAATGTTTAAAAGTTCCAGGTACTCCTTAAAACACGATACAGCCAGCAGTGAAATACTTCATCTGCTTCCTTACTCTCCACACACGAAAGACTTCACCTTTCGAGGCAAGCAGGTCCGGCTCCCACATTAATTTTCCAACTCCAATTTGCCTCGGAAGAGCCCGACCTTCACAGGGCAGCCAGTGCATCAGGACGAGGCAGCCTGAATATGTCCCACCAACTCTCCTCTTGCTTCAAAAGAAGTACACCGGCACAGGTCTTGTCGTGAAAAAATTTGTTTAATCCATGGAACCCCACAGCATGAGGGACTCACGTTCTCCCAACATTTCTGCTCTCTCAGGAGCCTTGATCACGGGACTAATCTCTGTATTTTGAATCATCCCACGTGGTCCTTTTAAACACGCAGGCACATTCTCTGAACAGAGTGCAGAATGGGAGTATTAAAAACCTGGCATGTAGAAAATAGCGCTAGAGCGCTATTTTCAGTGGAAGGAAAATTATGCAGCGCAGTGACAATCATGCCGCTATTCAGCGTATGGACTTTTTAATAGAGCGCTATTTTCTCCATGCCAGGTTTTTAATACTCCCATTCTGCACTCTGTTCAGAGAATGTGCCTGCGTGTTTAAAAGGACCACGTGGGATGATTCAAAATACAGAGATTAGTCCCGTGATCAAGGCTCCTGAGAGAGCAGAAACGTTGGGAGAAGGTGAGTGCCTCATGCTGTGGGGTTCCATGGATTAAACGAATTTTTTCACGAGACGACCTGTGCCGGTGTACTTCTTTTGAAGCAAGAGGAGAGTTGGTGGGACATATTCAGGCTGCCTCGTCCTGATGCACTGGCTGCCCTGTGAAGGTTGGGCTCTTCCGAGGCAAATTGGAGTTGGAATATATATATTATACTACCTACTGGCGGTTGCCAGTAGGTAGTTATAGTTAGGACCTAGTTTCTAAAGGAAGAGCATTTTTTTAATTTGCCAATAACTTTGGCATAGTTTGACGAATCCTCGCGAAAGTTTCAAAACTAATAAGCCAGTCAATTTAGCTGCTGTCTTGAAAGTTTCAGGGTGATCCGTCAAGCGAGGGCCGAGAAAAAGGGGGAGGTCCCAAAAAGCTTTTTCTCATGTTAATTTCCATAGGAAACTTTAGACTCTGCTTTACACAAAATTTGGCAAAAAGTTAGCTCTTGGTCCAGAAGGCACTCTTTTTGTTAAATGGTGTAAATCCGTTCAGTAGTCCATGAGAAATTTAAAGATTTCTCAGATATACAACTGTGGCTGCGGTGGATCCACGACCCTCCCGATCTCGTGCCTGAGATCTGATTGGCTGCCAACACTTCAAACCAGGAAGTGTTGGTAGCCATCTTGCACTCGGTTGAACCGAGTCACAAGAAAAAAAAGTTTTTAAAAAAAAGACAAGGGGGAAGGGTAGAAACACCCTGATCCCCTAGGCCTGTTCAGGGGGTCCCACACGGACCCCCAGGACCAAAGAATGCATTTTTTATATTTTTATTTTCAGCAGGAGTTGCGGTGGATCCGCGACTCCGGACGAAAATTTAGCAAAAAACAAAGCGCAGGCTCCCGCACTTAGTTTCATTTAGGCCCCAGGGTGGGCCAAGTCCTGAGGCAAAAAAAAAAAATTCATGATGGGGGGCCCCGCGCAGGCATCCCACAGCCCCAGGGACCGCCACCTCCCCAGGGCTATAATAAAACAATGCGGGGGGGGGTGCTACAGCCCCCCACGCAGCCCCGGGGACTGCCACCTCCCGGGGCAACTCTATATTAAATTACATATGGGGCCGCGCAGCCCCTGCAGCCCCGGGGACCGCCACCTCCCGGGGCTTAATTAATGTTGGCCGCGCTGCCCCCCTCGTGGAGCTGTAGATGGCCCTGGGGACGGTCACCCCCCAGGGCCAGCTCCAGCAATGTCCCGGGGTACCCACCCCCGGGACATTGCAGTTTGCTTTGGAGTGCTCCCGCCAAGGCATAGCAAACTCTGCTCCGGTTCATGGAAGCGAGAACATTGAAAATGCTCTTGCTTCCATGAAGCGGAGCAAAATTGCTTTTGGACAGAGGGAACTGCATGTTTGCAGCTCCTTCTGTCCCAAAGCAATGCCGGCTCTCGCAGGAGGCTGGGAGCCGGCAGGGACCGCGGGGGTGATGGAGCAAGGACTCACAATGAGACTTGCTCGAAAGCAATCTTCTCACAGTATTAATTAATTTGTACTAAAACCCGTAATGTCTTTATTAATAATGTGCAAATACAACATTTTATCTATAAGATGCTTGCCTATGTGTTTTCCACTAATAAGTAATCCTTGTCTAATGCTAAAATGGCCGCTAAAGCACGGGAACTCTACTGCGCATGTGTCAACCATGTCACGTGGTATGACGTCTTTCTTTGCTTGGTGGGAATCTTTTGCTTCTGCGCAGTGTATGCTAAAATGGCCGCTTAATGTTCTCACATGCTAAAGCTTTCGCAATGCTGCAATTAATAATGTGGTATTCTAACGCTACTAATGCGGGATAGACATTTATAATTAAATGGGAGTAGAGTAGAAGTAGGGGGTATACAGTGAAAACATTTATTTTTTTGATTTAATATGTTTCTTCTTTGATTTTCTATTAGTTCGTAAAGTGGGCCTGGGTTGACTAAACGGCAGCTCAAGAAACCACGCGATTTGCGCATGCGCCTGAAAACTAACAAAGGAAAGCGATGAAGTCAACTTGGAAGATGTCCAAGGACATGACCCGCTGATCACCTTCACAGTTCATCTGAGATGTCCTAAAATTGATACATTTTGTATACACTCTGTATTAAAAATTGTCGTGAGATGGGTGGGAAATAAAGCAAATGTATTAATTGAGAGGGGCGGTATTTTAAAACAATGGGCTTAAGAAAATTGAACTAAATTGACATGGTGTGAGGATCAACCCCCTGTCCCTGTCCAATCAGAAATAGTGGGCCCATAATATTGAAAAATTAATGGGAGGTACATGGGCGTAGAAGGGTATAATACATATAGAATTAGCTCATTAGTTAGCACAGGGGAGCAGCAGTTAGCGCGAGGAACTGAGCACTAAGGCTCAGAAGCTGCCATAGACGAGAGCTGATCGATTATAGACTGAACTGCCGTCCGAAGAGGTCCTGAGGTGGGGGCGGCGGACTCTATTAGAAGAAGACACGGAAGAATCGAGGAGGAACGAAGTGTCAGAGAGGGGAACCACGCAGGCGTCGTTGGTAGAGAGGTCACCTATCCTGTCCTGAACATGGTCCGGAGGCCTTGGTCTTCATCCTTCTTGGGACCCATCTTTCCAACTCCTTGGCCAAGGGGTTTGGTTTTCACACCTTTAGGTAACTATAAATGCGTAATCTTTAGTTGTACTGCTGTCTCTATCTTCTTCTTTCTGAGGGACCGTCATTTGTGATTAATAGGGGATTATATAGTGTGCTTCCTCCTTGATATGCGATTAAGTATTATGTGGTTTGTTATTTACTCTGCTAAAGAATTTAGATAAACATTTTAAAACTTCCTGAGTCCGTGGTTAATGAAATGATGTATTGTATGATCTCATTTCAACCCCAATTATCAAAGGTCCATTGGCAAGTCATTACTCTTCAATCAGAAAAGGTAATTGGTAGCAGGGATTTTGATAAAGAGTACAACTGATTCCCACCAGCGGTGATTATTAGTTAGCGTGAATGAATGGGCCCAGGTGAGTATTTTGTGTGTGAATGCTTGTAGCTAGTAACCCGCTGGATCAGTTTTCTGGCTATCAGAGGATGGTTATACTTTGTTAATTGGGTAATGAGAATTTTATTTTTATGAACTAACCTCCGTTTTAAAAAGTTTTGTTTTATGTTGTCTAGAAATCCACTGCAGTGAGGTTATCTGTCAGGCAGAATTAGTATTGAAAAGTTAAGCAGGGCTATCAGTACTTGTTAGGGACTCTGTGTGTGTGAGTGACAGCAAAGGAATACGCTGGTGAAATTTTGATGTTTATATCACCTAGAAAGGGTAACATTGAAGGAGTAGCAGGTATTTCTGAAGCTTACGTGAAGAGTAAACAGAAGGGTTTTACTCGTAGTGTATGTCTAGTAAACTGAAGGGTTTTACTAAGTGTGAGAAATCTATCCTTTTCAATTTAGGGAAACTGACAAGATAGCGAATGTTTTATGTTGTTATTAAATTTAATAAGAAGCATTGAGAAAATAAAGTCTTGCGTACGATTTTCGTAAAGGGAGGGTCAGCTGGCGGAGTAGAGCTGATGTCACAAACGCCGCGCTGGGATTGGTTGAAATAGCGGGCGTGGAGCAAGCTTGTAAAGGAAGGGTCAGTAGTCAGGAGTAATACTGACGTCACAGGTGCCGCGTTGGGATTGGTCGACACAGCGAGGGACGGAGAAGCGCAGATTGTAAAGGAGGGGTCATCAGAGAGAGTGAATAGACGTCACAGAAAAGCCGCGCTAGGATTGGTTCCGAAACAAATGTTAGCTGGAATTTGATTGGTTGTCAGCATAGAAGTCGAAATCTTAGTGGATAGTGTAGACTATATGTGGAAACGCGATCCGACTTTAATAGGAACACGTCCAGACAGGAGATTCCTAGGTTTTGCAGAATATAATTCAGTACATAGATATTTACCCAAAATGTACGGAGAAAAAGAAAAATGTCATTCTTACAAAAGATTAAGAATTATTTTAAGAAGGATAAGCCAATCAAAAGTAGGGAAGGAATTATCATTCCACCAGCAAAAACGCCCGCCTCATTAATGATGATGGAGAGGGGTTATCATACCTGTGTATGGTTAGAAAATTGGATAGAATATACAAAAGATGACGGAATATTAGCTTTCCCAGAGAATGGTACTTTCAATGGGAGAATTCTACAAAATTTAAGAATAAGAATGAATGAATTAGAACCTAGACCAAGATTAACGCAATATGAAGCCCTAGAAGAATGGGAAACAGAGGCATTTGAACGTGATAGACCCAGAAGCAATAGGGGTTGTAGGGGATTTTTCCCTAGACACCAAAATGAGACACGAGAAAGTCAGATGAAACAGTGGAGACGAGCGATGCTTACCGAGTGTTTGTATCCAGTATTCATGGCAGATGAGCCATTAGGGAGCAAAGACTAAACATATGACAGGGTTTGGAGAATCCGAAGATGAATTTATGGAAGAAACATTAAAGAACCCTCCACCATACCAGGAAGGGTTGGGTGGATGTTCACCAATTGCACCAATTTTGAGAACACCATTGGTACCTCAAGTACTGCATAATCCACCAGTTAATAGGGTACTTCAGGATAAGGAAAGAGAGGCTTTAGACAGAAACAGAGCAGAATTGATACAGAAAATAACACAGTTGAATGTACATCCTGATTCCCTGACCATACCTGTAACTATTGGTCCCGTGGTCCCTTTATATGGTGACAAAGTAAATTGCCCAAAGCCTTTAGCTATGCCTACACCTGTGGATATTCCTAAACATGAAGCTGTAATAATTGATGATCATATCAGTGATTGTGAATCTATGATTTCACTAATGGATTTGCCTATTCGAGAATCCGCAAATAGCACGCCCAGAAGAGTCACACCTAGTTGCTCAAAGGATGTAAATATAATAACTTCTTCAGGAACTAAAAGTGCAACAGTAGTAACTCCAGAAGACTTAGAAAGATGGGCCCAAGGAATAGACAGACAAAGTTCACCCCCAAAGATTTTGGACAGTTATAAATTAAAAGTCGAGTTAGAAGAAATGATAGCAGGCAATGTAGGAGTAGATCGTTTAAATACCTACAGTGAAGAAGAACTATTGTTCGTATGTAGGAGCATAACCAGAAATGTAAAAATATTCCATGAAAATTAACAGATTTGGCCTCAGATGGGAATTGAAATAAGGAAGTCAAAAGTGTTGCAGAGACCATACAGAGCAGAATTTACTGACAAAGACTTAGAAAATATGAATACATCTGGTAGAAAATTATAAGTTAAAGAATTAATGTCAGTATTACAGAAATGGGGAGAATTGGATAGATGGAAAACTAGATGGACAAAGAAAAAGGAAGACGCACGTTCAAGTAGAATGACATCTGAGTATTTATTGAAGGAAACAGGAAAGGTAGAACAGATGTACCCGATGCGGGAGGTTCCAGGAGGAGGTTATGTTCATGTCCCATGGAGCAGGCAAGATATTTTGTCATTTACAAATGATTTTCCAAAATTGAGAGAAAAACCAATTGAATGGTACAAGCAGGTTGAGAGGTTTGTGAAAGTTTCAAAGGTTTTGTTAAAGGACCTAGATGGTTTGTTTGACATAGTGGTACCTGCCGATTTATGGACAGACTGTAAAATTACAATCGACTGGCCTAGTGAAGAGTATCCTAGAGATCCAAAGACAGGTGCCCCATCAAATGATGTGATGAAAAAGTATCACCAGGTAATAACTTATTTGAAAGGGAAAATACCACCAAAAGAAACAGATTGGGTGAAAATAGACAGAACTACCCAAGAAGCAAATGAATCGGTACATGCCTATTATGAACGTCTATTACAGGTGTTCAAACAGTACAGCGGTTTTGAAGATATTGGAGACAAAAATATGAGTCAGTTTGTCTATCGATTCGTTTATGGTCTTAAACCAGAGATTTGTCAGAGGATTAAGCAACACATGTTATGCTGGCAGGGAAAGCCTATTGATGAAATTTTAAAATATGCTAAATATTGTGGAGATGACATTGAAGACAGGCATAAGAAACTACAAGAAAAAGTGATGTGGGCTCAAGTGAAAATGGCTGAGCGACAGGGAATTAATTAGATAATCCAACAGAAAGTCAGGGAAAAGAATCTGGAACGAATGGTGACACATGAAATGGTGGAAAGGTAAGAGGACGAATGAGTAGAGAAGAGGCTAAAAAGAAATTTCCTTGTCATGGATGCGAAAAGTTGGGACATTGGAAGAACGAATGTAAAAAGATTCAAAATAATAATGGCCCAAATCATAATTTAAATCCACAGACGCAGAATGACTCACAGCAGGGTGTAAATCCTCAGAGTCAGTTGCCACCTGCCCCTATACAGGGTAATGTAAGCAGAGCAAAGCACGGTACAGACGTCGGATATCAAGGAGGAAGTGGTAAGAATGAATATGTAACTTCACAGTTTCTTTTACAGGATGATTTTAATCCATATGATTATCAATGACGGTGCCTAAGAGAGGGGGAGAAGGAGTGCGTACTTGGCGCATCTTTGCCGGTAGATCAGTCAGGTCCATATGTTGAAGGAAAAGTAAAAGGTAATGATATCACTTTTCTTTTGGACACTGGTGCTACCCGTTCTACTGTAAGAAGGGCAGACATCCCAGACCTCCCTCTCTCTGGAGAAGCTATCCAAGTTGTAGGTGTAGCCAATCAAAAGATTAGAACTCCCCTTACTGAGCCCATGGAAGTAATAGGAAACTTCCGAGAAATGCACCAATTTGTGGCATGTGATTCCAGTCCAGTAAATTTACTGGGCAGAGATTTACTGTGTAAAATGAATTGCACTATTCTTTGCACACCGGATGGTGTTGCAAGACAGACCCCGGATTAAGATCATGTTTACAAATTCATGATAGCCAAGCAAGGTACAGAAGTAGATGAGATGTTCTCCTTGATAACCAAAGATGAATTACCAGAAGAGTTAAGAACTATAGTGAGCTCTAAGGTATGGGATTTTACTGGGAAAGAAGTAGGTCTCATGGCAAAAATAGACCCAGTGAAGATCACTGTAAAAGAAGGTGCAATTTTCCCAAATACCAGACAGTACAAAATGAGTGCAGAAGTAAAAGCAGGAGTTACTGAGGAAATTGGCAGAATGGTTAAACAAGGCATATTAAAAGAAGTCATGAGTAGCCCTTGTAATTCGCCAATTATGGGTTTGAAAAAGCCTAGTGGAAAATATAGGATCGTTCAGGATTTGCGGAAAATTAATAAAATTGTGGTACCTTGTTGTCCTATAGTACCAAATCCTGCAGTGATCCTATACCAGATACCATGGAATGCAGAATGGTTTACTGTAATTGATCTGTGCCAAGCATTTTTCTCAATTCCATTGCATCCAGATAGTCAATATCTGTTTTCGTTCAAATTCCATAACCATGTTTATGTGTGGAATCGTGTTCCTCAGGGGTACACAGAAAGTCCCTCCATTTTTAATCAAATACTGAAAAGGTGCTTAGAAAAATTGGTAATGCCTAGGAACTCAGTCTTGGTGCAGTACATAGACGCCTTGTTAGTCGCATCAAGAACTCATGACGATTGTGTCGCTGACTCAATTGCATTATTAAATCATTTGGCTGAGGATGGACACAAAGGGGTCGATTCCGATTCGGGCCGGAAATCTCTCCGACCGAGCCGGACCCGGAGAGATTTCCGACCGAATCGGACCCGTGCAGTCCGACCGAACGAGTACGATGCGTCCGTATGTTATCGGACACGAGTCGGTCGGACTCCCATAGAAGTCAATGGGAGCCGGTCGTACAACGCGTACGCGGGCTCCCATTGCCTCAATGGGTGCGAGGCGGACAAGGGCGCCCCCTACAGCGAGTACGCCGCGAAGCGCTTCGCGGCGTACACGCACAGGTAGGGGGACCCTTGGGTCCCCCTGTGTGCGCCTCGCACGGGTACGCGTACAGGGGGTCCGACACGGACCCCCAAAGTACGGCTCCGACAGCGAGTTCGAGTCGGACGGCGCGAGTCGGTCGGAGCGGTCGAGGTGCGCATCGTACTTACCCGGCCGGAAAACGTCTCCATTGCGCGGTGCGAATCGGGTCCGAGCGAGTCGGTCGGAGCGGTTCGAGTCCGAGCGAGTCGGTCGGAGTTGTCGGGACGCCCGGACGAGTCGGTCGGCGACCCGCATCGTACTCGCTCGGCCGGACCCGCGTACGGTTCGGTCGGGAAACAGGCTTTCGCATGGCTTTTTTCCCGACCGAATGGTATTGGGTCCGCCTCCGACCGAGATCGGAATCGGCCCCAAAGTGTCACCAGAGAAATTACAATTTTGTACAACAGCAGTTAAGTATTTGGGACACCAAATTGAAAGAGGAAAGAGAAGAATAACGTCTGAGAGAATAAAAATAATTAAGCAAATGAAAATGTCAGTAACACAAAGAGAGGTGAGAATGTTTCTAGGGATAGTAGGATACTGTCGACAATGGATTATAGGGTTTTCACTACTAGCAAAGCCTTTGATTCAGTTAACCAAAAACAAAGCAAAGGATCCAGTTGAATGGGATGATGAAAGTGCCAGTGCATTTGTAAAATTAAGAAATGCTTTGTGTGAGGCACCTGCCTGACTATACAAAAGAATTCACACTGTTTTGCTATGAAAGAGAAAGTTGTGCACTTTCAGTCCTAACCCAAAGACATGGACTAGACAGGCGTCCTATAGCATATTTTTCTGCTACATTGGACCCAGTGGCTGCAGCATTGCCAGGCTGCTTGAAAGCAGTAGCTGCTACCTGTATGAGCATTGAACAAAGTGAGTCAATAGTAATGGGACATCCTGTCAAGGTGTTCGTCCCACATGCAGTTGTAATCCTGTTGACAAGAACTAGAACTCAGCATCTCACACCTAGTCGGATGACAAGATATGAGCGAATAATTCTAGGAGCTGAAAATGTGACCATAGCTAGGTGCACAATTGTAAATCCTGCTACATTATTACCAGATCCATATTGTGAAGAAGTGCAGGACGACACAGAACATGACTGTTTTTAAGTCACAGAATTGTGTACCAAACCGCGCCCTGACATACAGGAAATGCCTCTTAAGAACCCAGACAGGGAGCTGTTTGTGGACGGTTCATGCCTAATGCATGAGGATGGCAAATTGAGTGCAGCCTATGCTGTATGTGAACTTTCTGGAATAGTCGAAGTATCCTATTTACCAGGAGTCAAATCTGCACAAGTAGCTGAATTAATTGCTTTGATCAAAGCCTCCAAAATTGGGAAAAATTTAAAAGTAACCATATTTACGGACAGTCAATATGGGTACGGGGTTGTGCATGATTTTGGCCAACTGTGGATGCAGAGGGATTTCATGACTTCTTCAGGATCCCCAATCAAAAATGGGCAGTTTGTAACGGAATTATTGGAGGCAATACAATCACCAAAAGAATTGGCAGTGGTGAAATGAGCCGCACACCAGTCAGGAGATGACTGGGTGGTAGCCGGTAACGGATACGAAGACCTAATTGCTCAACACTGTGCCAGAAACAGATTGGCAGTTAACAGAAAAGTCGAAAGGATGGGAATCAGCTGCCAACTTATGCTATGTTCAACACCTGAAACATGGAATGATGTGAAACGATTGCAGGATGATGCTGAGGCGAGTGAAAGGGATGTTTGGATAAAAATAGGGTGTGCACGAAGAACAGATGATGACGTGTGGGTTTATTCAGATGGCAGACCAGTCATGCCTGATTGCCCGATTTCACAAATGGCCAGAATGTATCATGGAGACACACATGTAGGGAGAGATGCCATGATTAGACTTTTCAGACAAAGTTGGTACAATCCAAAGTTTAGGGCTGCAGCAGAGAGTCTTTGACAGAGGTGCTTAACTTGCCAAATGAATAATCCAGGAAGGAGAACAGTAATTGGTTTGGGAAAAATTGGAAAGGCAGAGGGTCCATTTGTGAGATTGCTGTTAGATTTCATTCAGTTACCACCATGTAAAGGACTGAAATATGTACTTGTCATAGTGTCTCTGTTTTCAAGGTGGGTGGAGGCTTACCCTAACAGGAGGAATGACAGCATAACAGTTGCAAAACTGTTGTTACGAGAACTCATTCCACAGTTCGGTTTCCCAGTAACTTTGGAATCAGATCGAGGGAGTCACTTCAATAACGATGTAATTCGAATAATCTGTGAACCATTTAAAATTGAACAAAAATTGGACTGTGCATACCGCCCAGAGGCTTCTGGAGCAGTTGAACAAATGAATGGCACAATAAAATCAAGATTGTCAAAAATGTGTGCATCTACATCGTTAGATTGGCCAGATGCATTGCCTCTTGTCTTAATGGGACTCAGAAGCATTCCTGATAGAAATACAGGATTGAGTCCACATGAAATCATCATGGGAAGAGCAATGAGACAAGCCCATGTACCTGGAAATAAACTGCTCAACATAACAGATTATATGGTTCTAGATTATTGCAAAGCATTGGCTGACCTCGTGCGTTCTGTCTCTCACCAGGTTGGAGAAGACGCAGTTTCCAGGCAGCCTGAACAAGAGCATGATCTGAACCCCGGAGACTGGGTGGTAGTGAAGCATCACACCAGAGAAACGTGTTTATCACCCAGGTGGGGAGAACCTTGTCAGGTTATATTGGTTACAAACACAGCAGTGAAATGTGCAGGCTTGCATAATTGGATTCATGTAAGCCACACCAAAAGGGTGCCAGCTCCTGAAGAAAGAGATCCTCAGACAGCATCAATAGCTGAGGAAGCTGAAGTTTGGACAGCTGAAGAATCCCAAGTGATAGATTCGGCAGTAGCTGAAGAAGAACAACCGAGCACAAGTCAGGACTGTATACCAGTGGTCGATATACCTGAAGTCTTCATCAAAACAAGAAGTAGAGCTAGATTAGAGGAAATTAGTGAGGACCAGATAGGTGAAGAAGAACCAGCTCAGGATAGGGAGATTGAAACTATAAGAGAACCTGAGCAGGCCCAGATAGGGAAAGGAAATTGGGCTCAAATTGACAATGAAACAACAAACTTTGAGCAGGGACAGACAGGTTCAGAAGAACGCGGTCAGGCTGCAGAAGTACAGAGTGCAATAAGCCCTGATCAAGACCAGTTAGGACAAGAAAAACACGTTCAGGAAGAAGAGAACCAAGAAAACATCGAACAAGAAAATATCAAGCATGAAAACGTCAATCCTGAACAGGGCCAGTTAGCAGAGACTCACATTCAGGCAACTGAAGAAACAACAATAAGACCTGAACAAGAGCAAATAGAGTGGGAAACTGAAATCGGGAACAAACAATTTGTGCCACACCTTGATAATAAAAGAGTTTTTGGAAAAGACTCGGAAGGTGAAGATACAGTGCAAACAAAGAAAGTCAGAAAGGGTGATCATTGGCCTAGTGTCATCAAAAGAGTGAAATACCATATAGTAACACGAAGTGAAGACCCAGAACAAGTAAATGAAGTAACAAGCTTATCTGGACAAACAAGTGGGACTGAAAAACTAAAAAGCAAAAGATTGAAACTCGTGAACAATAAGTTTAAAGGTCCTGATTGGACTTATATAATCCTCGAAGATTGCGAGAGTTCAGAGTCAAGTGAAAGTGGTGACGAAGGAACAAGTGCAGAACTGACTTATGAAAAAGAAGTGAAACCACCTTGATAACGTTAAAGTCTTGAAAGACAAAGTAAAGAAGAGAAATCTTCCTTGTCAAAAATGGCTGACGACAGAGTTTCTGGGAGACCGTAACGGAAATGTTGTAAAAGATGCTGTGCTATATGCATATGTAGTTTGGTAGTGGTGCTTATAGTGTGGTTAGTTGTGATTGTAGCAATTCCTTACCTTATGATAATGGACAAAAAGAATAACAACGATACCAAGGAAAGGATAGATAACTTGAAAGATGATAGAGTAGAAATAGAAGCAGAAGATGAACCAGATTTCCATCACGTTGTAACAGATAACGATACTAGCTTAAATGTCTTTACTAAATTATTGTTTCAGTACGTAGATACAATGGATGTTAGTGATTGTTATATCTGTATGAAGTTACCTGAATCAGTAGCAGAAGGTCTAACATATCATCATTTGCCTTTAACTTATAGCATATCATGTAGTGTACTAACTAGTTTATTTTATAGAACAGGGAAACTTCAGTATTATTATTCAAATATAGATGTGATATTTTCAGAGGTTCCTATTCGAAAGAATCTGAACCCAGTGCTTAGTAGTCAAGACGCGCAATTTATGGGAGAATTTTTCTTAACAATGAAGTTGATAGACATAACACATGCACATAGAAGCAATCTAACATGTTCAATACGTGAAGAAGAGAAGGTATTTTTAAACTTAGTTGAAGATAGAAGACAGAATTTCCAAAAGAAAGCGTCTGAGCATAAGGCTCATCTTCCACCTTGGGCTGAGAAAGAGGGTATTTATACACCTGGCAAGGCTCAGCCTGCTATGGCTCTAGATTTTGTAAAGACAGGGAAAATTTGTCTTCATAGGTTAAAGACTGAATATAACAATGTTTTTATTGGTACCAGTGAATGTGAACATAATTTTTTAATTCTTGGAGGTTGGGGACTAAAAGGAGGAACAGATTCAGTTTTTCCTGGAATCTATTATGTGTGTGGGAATAAGGCTTACTTTAGGCTTCCTGCACGGTGGTATGGAAGTTGTTATTTTGGAATAGTTTTTCCAAAAGTATACCACGTAAAAAGAAACACTGGGAGCAATGAAAATAATAGTGAACTAACACGAAGTAAAAGAGCTAGTTTTTCAGAAATTGTAGGTGATATATTTGGTGCATTGATACCTTCAGTGGGAATAATTCTGAACTCAAGGAAAATATGTAAATTGTCTACAGTGGTTGATCGTTTATCAATGGATACTGCTGGAGGATTTCTAATGATTAATGCAGAGATGGTTGCGATTAGATCTATGGTTATGCAAAATCGACTTGCTCTTGATATAATATTAGCAAAAGAGGGCGGAGTCTGTAAATTGTTGAAAACGAAACATTGTTGCACATATATTCCGGACAAAAGTGCAGAAATCGGAACATATATAAAGAATATTACTAAACTTGAGAAGGAACTGAAACCACTGGAAGTTGATAGTGTATGGGAAAGATTGACAAATAGCATTGCGTCAATTGGTACCTGGTTTACTAATGTAGGGAAAGGACTTATAGGTCAAATAATAGTACCCTTAGTAGGGATAGCAATAACAGTATTGTCAATAATGATATGGTGCAAATGTTGTAGAAAGAAGGAAACATATAGGGTGACAGGAAAGGGCAAGAAAAGGAAATTAGATGAAATGGAATTAGAAGATCTGAGAAGCGAAATGTATAAGAAACTGAAAGGAGAAAATAAGAATAGACAATGTAAAAGTGAAAATGTGACGGAAATATGTTAAGTTGGCATCTGATTATAGGTAGTTTTGATGGCTCAGAAACGCCATCAGAGAGGGGATTGATGGAGCAAGGACTCACAATGAGACTTGCTCGAAAGCAATCTTCTCACAGTATTAATTAATTTGTACTAAAACCCGTAATGTCTTTATTAATAATGTGCAAACACAACATTTTATCTATAAGATGCTTGCCTATGTGTTTTCCACTAATAAGTAATCCTTGTCTAATGCTAAAATGGCCGCTAAAGCACGGGAACTCTACTGCGCATGTGTCAACCATGTCACGTGGTATGACATCTTTCTTTGCTTGGAGGGATCTTTTGCTTCTGCGCAATGTATGCTAAAACGGCCGCTTAATGTTCTCACATGCTAAAGCTTTCGCATTGCTGCAATTAATAATGTGGTATTCTAACGCTACTAATGCGGGATAGTCATTTATAATTAAATGGGAGTAGAGTAGAAGTAGGGGGTATACAGTGAAAACATTTATTTTTTTGATTTAATATGTTTCTTCTTTGATTTTCTATTAGTTTGTAAAGTGGGCCTGGGTTGACTAAACGGCAGCTCAAGAGACCACGCGATTTGCGCATGCGCCTGAAAACTAACAAAGGAAAGCGATGAAGTCAACTTGGAAGATGTCCAAGGACATGACCCGCTGATCACCTTCACAGTTCATCTGAGATGTCCTAAAATTGATACATTTTGTATACATTTTGTATTAAAAATTGTCGTGAGACGGGTAGGAAATAAAGCAAGTGTATTAATTGAGAGGGGCGGTTTTTTAAAACAATAGGCTTAAGAAAATTGAACTAAATTGACATGGTGTGAGGATCAACCCCCTGTCCCTGTCCAATCAGAAATAGTGGGCCCCTAATATTGAAACATTAATGGGATTTACATGGGCGTAGAAGGGTATAATAGATATAGAATTAGCTAATTAGTTAGCACAGGGGAGCAGCAGTTAGCGCAGAGGAGTGCGAGGAACTGAGCACTAAGGCTCAGAAGCTGCCATAGACGAGAGCTGATCGATTATAGACTGAACTGCTGTCCGAAGAGGTCCTGAGGTGGGGGCGGCGGACTCTATTAGAAGAAGACACGGAAGAATCGAGGAGGAACGAAGTGTCAGAGAGGGGAACCACGCAGGCGTCGTTGGTAGAGAGGTCACCTATCCTGTCCTGAACATGGTCCGGAGGTCTTGGTCTTCATCCTTCTTGGGACCCATCTTTCCAACTCCTTGGCCAAGGGGTTTGGTTTTCACACCTTTAGGTCACTATAAATGCGTAATCTTTAGTTGTACTGCTGTCTCTATCTTCTTCTTTCTGAGGGACCGTCATTTGTGATTAATAGGTGATTATATAGTGTGCTTCCTCCTTGATATGCGATTAAGTATTATGTGGTTTGTAATTTACTCTGCTAAAGAATTTAGATAAACATTTTAAAACTTCCTGAGTCAGTGGTTATTTCAGGTGGTTAATGAAATTATGTATTGTATGATCTCATTTCAACCCCAATTATCAAATGTCCATTGGTAAGTCATTACTCTTCAATCAGAAAAGGTAATTGGTAGCAGGGATTTTGATAAAGAGTACAACCAGCGGTGATTATTAGTTAGCGTGAATGAATGGGCCCAGGTGAGTATTTTGTGTATGAATGCTTGTTGCTAGTAACCCGCAGGATCAGGGGCCTTGAGGCTCCTCCCGCAGTTCCCAACATGGTTGGCATGCCACAGGGGATGGGGTCCCCAGGGCAATATCGGCCCGGGGAAGGGGGCTGCGCTGCGCTGGCCCCCCTCCCAATTTTTAAAAAAAATGATGAAGGCCTGGTCCCGGTGGATGGGGTTCCCAAGGCAGAAATAGGCCTGGGGAGGTGCGCCACGCGTCCCCCCTCCCCTTTTAAAAAAAAAAAGATAAATAAAGGCCTGGCCCTGGGGGATGGGCTCCCCGGTGCCAAAGTTGGCCTTAAGAGGGGAGTCGCGCCCCCCCCTCCCATTAAAAAATATATAATGGGTAGGCCCCGGGGCATGGGTTCCCAGGGACCTAAATCGGCTAAGGGAAGGGGGGCCATGTGGCCCCTTCTTCCTTTATGTTAAATTTTTTTTTATAAAAAAGGAAAAGGCCGGGCCCTCCCCCCATTTTAAAAAAAACGTGGCCCTGGGGGATGGGGTCTCCGGGGCCGAAATCGGTCGAATGAAGGAGGGCTACGCAGCCCCCTTCCCTTAAAAAGAATTGTTTCGTTAAAAAAAAAAAAAAAAAAAAAAAGAACTCCAGCAAGTTGGCAGGGGCCACGCCCCCTTCACCCCCCCTCTGCAAACACGCCTCCTGGCACAATGGTGGTTGGGGAATGAAAACCTCCTTGAATGCGGAGGGTCTTTGGGGGCCAGCAAGCCCTCTTGTTACCTCCAGTAAGTCCCAGAGAGCGGGATTGCTGAGAGGACTTGAAGGCCAAGCCCCCTTTCTCTCACCACTCTGCAAACGCGCATCCTGGCACGCTTCTGGTTGGGGAATGAATTCCACTTTACTCCGGAGGGCCTCAGGACTAAAGTGGACTACTTCCCCCAACCAACAGTGCGTCAGGAGGCACGTTTGCAGAGTGGTAGAGAAAGAGGGCGTGGCTCTGACAACCTGTCAGCAATCCAATTGCGTGAGTGTTACTGGAGGTGGCAGGAGGGGTAGCTGGCCACCAAGGACCCTCAAGAGCCAAGGGGACTTCATCACCCAACTAGTAGTGCGCCAGGAGGTGTGTTTGCAGAGTGGTGGAGAGAGTGGCGTGGCCACCGTACATCTCTCAGCAAACCCACTGTGTGGGCTTTACTGAAGTTAACAGGAGGTGTAGTTGGCCCCCAAGGATCCTCTGGAGCCAAGGGCACTTCATCCCCCTGCTACTAGTGCGCCAGGAGCCGCGTTTGCACAGTGGTGGAGAAAGGGGGCGTGGCCTCCAACAACCTCTCAGCAATCCTGCTGTGTGTGACTTATTGGAGGTAACAGGAGGGGTAGTTGGCCCCCAAGGACGTCCTTGAGGGCCAACTACCCCTCTCGTTACCTTCAGTAGGTCTCACACAGTGGGATTGCTAAGAGGTCTTTGGAGGCCACGCCCCCTTTCTCCACCACTGTGTAAACGTAGCTCAGTTAGTGGTGCACTACTGGTTGGGGGATGAAGTCCACTTTACTCTTGAGGGACTTTAGGGGCCAAGAAGCCCTCCTGCTACCTCCATTAACTCCTACATAGCAGTATTCCTGAGAGCTGGTTGGAGGTCCAGCCCCCTCTCTCCACCACTCTGCAAACGCGATTACTAGTTAAAAAACATAGAAATTCACTGGAAAAAACAAAGATTACAGGGAGGTTATAGTTAGGAAATATAATTTTTAAAAACCTTAGAAATTCACTGAAAAAAACCAAAGGTTACAGGGACGTTATAGTTAGGCTGACATTTCACTCGTACAAAACCAGAGAAATTCAGCAGTTCTAATTAGCTGAGCTAACTATAACTCGCGCCCCCGCAATGCACTGCTTATGACCTCACATTTTACATCACTCATGACATGGTCAGTGACATCACTGATGACATCTCAAATGACATCACTGATGACATCATCCACAGAATCTCTGACGCACCCACTCACACCCCAATATAACCTTTCATACACCCACTCCAACTTCCACACTATTATTCTCATTCTCAAAACCATTGCCACACCCATACAAGTACTTACATAACCACTCACTGATTCATAGGTCTGCGCACACATCCATTCAGTCACCCATACAGCCACTCGTACAGCAACTCACTCACTAATATAGCCACTGATATATCCACTCATACACCCATACAGCCACTCAGACACTGTCAGTCACCCATAGAGCTACTCACACACCTCAGTCACCCATAGAGTCAATCACACATACTTACTCACCCATACAGTCACTCACACACACACTCACCCATACAGCCACTATCACAATCCCTCACTCACACAGTCATTCATATACTCCAACACTCGCCTATACTGCCTTTCACAAATACAGTTACTCACCCATATACCACTAACACATCCATTCACTCACCAACACACCCATACACACACTCAGTCACCTATACAGCCCTTCACTTATGCACTCACTAACCCATTCAGCCAATGAATCACCCACTCACTTATCCATGCAGGCAGTCACACACCCTCTCACCCAACCACAGACACTCATACAGGTACTCAAACAGACAATCACCCATACAGCGAGTCACGTACTCACTCACCAACCCATACAGCCACTTAGATACCAACTGACAGACATTCGCACAACCTAGTCACTCACCCATATATTCACTGAGACACCTAGTCACTCACTTACAGTCAGTCATGCACCAACTGAATCATCCATACAGACACTTATATACCCACTGATTCACCAGTACACCTTGCTGTATATAAATTTAACACTCAAACTTTTTAAAAACACTTAGTCACTGGATGATGTCATCAGCGATGTCACTGACCATGTCATGAGTGATGTAATATGTGAGGTCATAAGCAGGTCATTGCGGGGCGCGAGTTATAGTTAGCTCAGTTAACTATAACTACTGAATTTCTCTAGTTTTGTACGAGTGAAACGTCAGCCTAACTTTTTCAGTGGCTATATATATATATATATATATATACATATATATATATATATATTTATTATCTACTGGCGGTCGCCAGTAGATAGTTATAGTTAGGACATATTTTCCATAGGAAATCCACAACATTCTATTTGAAATAACTTTGGCGCCGGTTGACGAATCTTCGCGAAATTTTCAAAACTTATGGCCCGCTCCGGTCCGCTCCTATCCTGAAAGTCTCGGGGTGATTCGTCAAGTGGGGGCCGAGAAAAAAGGGGGGTCCCAAAACGTGTTTTCCCCTTGCAATTTTCCATAGGAACCTTTCATCGCAGCTACAGCCCGAACTGCTGAACGGAATTACACCAAATTTGGCAAAAGGTAGCCCTTGGTTCAGAGTCGTGCCTTTTGGTTAAATGGTGTAAATCCGTTCAGTAGTTCCTGAGAAATTTGAAAAAGAAAACACATATATATCTGGGCGGAGTCTAACCACACATGTCATCGTGAGATCTGATTGGCTGTCAGCACTTCATCCTGGAATTGCTGGCAGCCATCTTGGGACCAATATAAATGATAGTACCCCATTGAAATGCATTGTAGTGAATCGAAGATTTTGAGGGTTACCAAAAGGAGAACTATAAAGGGTGATAACAGACTTTAGTTACATTAGAATTCATTTGTTGATGGTACCATACTAATTTCAGGAATTGTGGTGTGTTCTAAGGTGATTTTACCCTGTGAAAAACCTTCTGCTGGGATATCATGAATCATGTTTGAGAGAAAACTATTTTCACATGCTTGTCCCATACCGTTTTGGAAGGTGCTCCAGAAGCTAAAATGAGAGTATATTTTCTGTAAATTCACATTATCTTTCTCAGTCATGTGAGAATGAAGTCTGACATTCTCAGTAAAACATGTACATCCAACAAGGGCAGAGACTGTCAGTTGATTCCTTTGTGTTCTACTGCAGCTTCCCAGAGTGTTCTAAAGAACAACTAGAGCGCTAACAGTCTTACTTATGACAAAATTATGGCACACCTGAAGCCATCTTGATTGGAATAAACTGGTAACTCTTAAAACATTTAATTTAAAAAGGAACAAAATGAGGGGGTTCATTTTGTCATAGAAATTATGGTTAGTGCTGTAGAAAGAAAAATTAGGACATGTTTTAAGTGAGATCTCAAATATCTTCCTGTTATATTTCAACAGGAGCAGCCTGTCAGTTGATGCCTTTGTGTTCTACTGCAGCTTCCCAGAGTGTTCTAAAGAACAACTAGAGCGCTAACAGTCTTACTTATGACAAAAGTATGGCACACCTGAAGCCATCTTGATTGGAATAAACTGGTAACACTTAAAACATTTAATTTAAAAAGGAACAAAATGAGGGGGTTCATTTTGCCATAGAAATTATGGTTAGTGCTGCAGAAAGAAAATTTAGGGCATGTTTTAAGTGAGATCTCAAATCCTCTTCTATGTCATTAGAAAATTCTGACATGCAGACTGAAACAATCACTTTCAATACCAGCAGTAGACTTCCAGTTAACTCCCTGGTGAGCAGTAGCTTTACTAAAGTGATCTAATGAACAACTAGAGTGCTAACATTCTGAATTTATGGCAAATGTGTGACAAATCTGAATGCCTTCTTGATGGAATCAAAGTAAAAACTGAAAGCATTTCCTACTGAGGAGACTGCAGTAAATGACGAAATTAGGAAACTTCATAACAAATAAGTCTCCCAAGATGGCCACCAGAGAAAAAAGAGCCCAAATGTAGCACAAATATCACCCAGATGTAGCCCACATATAGCCCAATGACAGAAGTGTGCAAAACACTTTTTATTTTTATTTTTTCTGCAGTTTTATATAGTGCAAACTGGTCAGGTATTGGAGCGTTACATCTTACTTGGACCCCTTATTGCGTATTTTGCTCGAAGTACATGGGATTGATCTTGCGAAACATTGAACTTTACGATTCTGTTAACCTGAAGTTGCTCTGAACCGGGCTTTGTAACACCCGTTTTTACCTACTGGTTTTAATTAATTCTCACTGTATTGTATTAGGAAAGAGGATTTACTGTTTTTATGTACACTTTTATGATCTATGTTTCTAAATCAGATCAAATAAAGTTTAATGAATTCTATGGCAGGACGGAGGCGAGGATTATGCATATCTTTCCTCACTTTATTTGCATAGCAGTTCAAAGAAAACGTAACACAACAATCATTAAACAAAAGACTACACAACCCATGAACCATTAGGGGGGTAGTCTCCAAGGCAACTGTAGTCCAATCATATCACAGTCCATCGTATATAATATCGTGACGTCCCTTCCGCTTCCTCTTTCTTCACTGCTCGTCAGTTAAGTGCATTCCTTACATTCTTGGCTTAATCTGACGTTGTTGCTGTTTGTATAGTGGTTTCTTGTGCACGTTATTAGCATTAATGCCTTGGTATTGTTTCATATTCCCTGCGTAGCAGGCTCTTGCCCGAGCGCGTTCTCCCCCTCGCAGTTTCTCCCGCTGCGTGCTCTGCGCGCGGTGAGATCCTGTCAGGCGCGTCTGGTCCGAGCGAGGCAGCTCCGTCGAGCGCTCCCGCTGGTCTTTACGCGCGTTTGGGAATCCGGTCACTCCTTTAGTGTCCGCTTGATTCCCGACCAACCCTCGCCTAATTTTGACACCGCTATGCGGTGATTTCCCCACACGGCCACGTTAGTGATCAGCGCCACCTGGTGGTGGTAATTGGTATTGCGCCTCAGTCTATTCTTATAACAGCTTCGGGAAAGCCCAGCTGTTGGAGCACCGGCGAGGGGCTGTCTTAAGGATTTTAAGGGCATTTGTTCTGTGCTCATACCCTCTGCTATCATGTCTTCTCCAGAAGACCATTTTTACTCCTACCAGGAAGTGGAGGAGGAATGGCCCCCCAACTTCTCCCTCCAGCAGTGGACCAAGCCCGCTCTCTGGCTATTTCTAGGGCGCTGGCTCCTCTTAGGGATCAGGTTGATAAGCTGGCGAAAAGCATCCCTGGGGTGTTCAGTGACCCAGATCTGGGGGTGGCGGGTCCAAGTAGCTCCCAGATGGGGAATAAAAGGGCCGTTAAGCATAACGTGGGGCACTTGGAAGGATTTGATAAACTTACGGAGACCTTCCTCAAGAGTGCGCGAACGCTAAAACATGCACCCTGCCGGGAGGAGGAGGGGCCCGGAGAAAATTGCGACACTGTCACCACTATTGTAGACCCTGACGGCGGGTTTCCCTTAGAGGGAGAGGGTGTATCGGAGGACGATTTCTCCTCCGATGAGGATAAGGACTCGGGCGTCAATGGCGTCCAGAGTCCCACTCTCTCAGTCCCCGGTTGGGGACGGGGTCCACTCGGACATGTTCGAGCCTACCCAAATTTACCATCCTAGGTCGGCAGAGTGGACACCTGACGCCAAAGTGGCAGAGTATGTGGTGGGGAAAATCCATCAACCCCTTGAAAGGGAGGTCAGGAATAGGATGAGGGGAGAATGCCCCAGGCCCTCACTGAAGGGGAAGGTGGCACACACGCCTGAAATTGATGAGAAACTATGTACCTTTTTCTCCAAGTATATGAGAGATCCCAAGAAAGGAATTGATAGGTCTTGGACGTGGTAGGGCCCTTGACCCAAATTATTCAATTGACGGAGCGTTCCAAAGAGTCAGGATACCCTTTGTCCACGGATATTGTGGCTGGTTGGGCGCACTACCCTAAACCCTAAAACACTACCCCTCCACTACCCAAACACCACTGCACTACCCTAAACCCTAAAACACTACCCCCAGCACGACACCCTACACTACCCAAACATAACTGCACTACCCTAAACCCTGAAACACTACCACCAGCACGACTCCCTACACTACCCAAACACCACTGCACTACCCTAAACCCTAAAACACTACCCCCAGCACGACTCCCTACACTACCCAAACACCACTGCACTACACTAAACCCTAAAACACTACCCCCAGCACAACCCCCTACACTACACAAACACCACTGCACTACCCTAAACCCAGCATGACCCCCTACACTACCCAAACACCACTGCACTACCCTGTACCCTAAAACACGGCCCCCTACATTACACAAACACGACTGCACTACCCTAAACCCTAAAACACTACCCACAGCATGACCCCCTTCATTACACAAACACACAATGAACTGCCATAAACCACTACCCCAGCACTACCCCCTACACTACCCAAACACCACTGCACTAACATAAACCCTAAAACACTACCCCCAGCACAACCCCCTACACTACACAAACACCACTGAACTACCCTAAACCCTAAAACCCTACCCCGAGCACGACTCCCTACACTACCCAATCACAACTGCACTACCCTAAACCTACCCCCAGCACGACCCCCTACACTACCCAAACACCACTGCACTACCCTAAACCATAAAACACTACCCCCAGCATGACCCCCTACACTACTCAAACACCACTGCCCTACCCTAAACCCTAAAACACTACCCCAGCACGACCCCCTACACTACCCATACACCACTGCACTACCCTAAACCCTAAAAACTACCCCCAGCACGACCCCCTACACTACTGCACTACCCTAAACCCTAAAACACTACCCCCAGCACGACCCCTACACTACCCAAACACCACTGCACTACCCTAAACCCTAAAACACTACCCCCAGCACGACCCCCTACACCACCCAAACACCACTGCACTACCCTAAACCCTAGAAAAGAAACCCCCACCCCATGCCCAATCCCCTTACCTCTCACTCCTCATGGTTCCTCTCTCCTCGTGGTTCCTGCTTCACGTCATCTCTGAAGGGCGGTGCACGTCGTTGTGAGGAAACGGAACAGCCTCTGTTTCCTTACAACGACATGGATCGTCTACATGTTTTTAGAACGCATGGTCATTTACCATACATACCTTTACAACAAAATTCGTTGTAAAGGCATGCGTGGTAAATGACCATGCGTTCTAAAAAATGCGTAGTAATGACTTCGTGATGTACAACGCATGCGTGGTAATGCATGCGTTGTAATGGTATCGCAAAGTAAAAAGTCGTTGTAACGGCTGTTTACCAATCGAAGCTGGCCCCTGTTCTTCAGTGAGACGTTTATTTGATTAATTAGGAGGAAGGAATGTGGTTTTTACCGAAAAGTGCATTCCCGGCTGTTGTATTGTGAAAGTGTCCGCGTGGCCTGGTTTCACTTCCGGTGAGAGAGTGGAAGAGTCTGTTTGGATCTAAAGGAGTTCTGTTGTTGGACGGGGCCGGCGCGACATGTCATCAGAAAACATAGCTAATGGAAAGCGTCCTCCCTGAAGAGTGGAGCAGTGCCATGAGAGGTCAACGAGTGTGCGTCCCACCGCAGTATGACCGTACCGCGTGACCCATGTGCCGCCTCCAGGGTACGGGAGGCAGAAGCAGCATCGCAGGTCCTCTTGAAGACCGTTGTAGCACTAATTCTACATTTTGGTACTAGGGCATTTTAACTTCGTTGTTCCTGCCAGATACAAAGAGAAGATCCTGTGTTATTCAGTGCCCTCGTTACCTTTTTTGTGGGTTGTGGTGCTTGTCACTTCGCTGCCCCGCCGGTGCACACGACTGGGCACCCCACCTCGTGTGCCATCTGCAGGGCCTCTGCCCTCGGATCACTGGTTTCGGTTTCTGGAGTGGCAACATAAACAGTTGCTCCCAAAGGACTAACCTGAACACTTAGGTGAATATCCCCTGCACCAGCATTCCACGGAAATTCTTTCCTAGCTCTCCCACGTCAACGAGCACGGCTCCGCTCGCGACACCGTATGACGTCATCGGAGTCATAAGAGGACCTCGTCGGCGTGCTGACGTCAGTTCCACCCATTTTTTCCGTGCCACCGAGGCAAACAGGGGACCGAGACATTTTCACATGTATACATAGTATAATAAATATATATATATTCACTGAAAAAACCATAGGTTTCAGGGGCGTTATAGTTAGTTGGACATTTCACTCGTACAAAACCATAGAAATTCCCCGTTATAGTTAGTTCAGCTAACTATAACTCGCGCGCCCGCAATGCACTGCTGATGACGTCACATATTACATCACTCATGACATGGTCAGTGACATCACTCATGACATCACTGATGACAACTCAAATGACATCACTGATGACATCACTGATGACATCATCCAGTGAATGTGTGTTTTTCTGAAAATTAAATATGTTTTATATATGTATATCTCAAGGTCGATGGAAGAATAAATGGGTATATAAGTGTCTAAATGGATGATTTTTTTTGTAAAATTGATTGTATAACTGACTAAGTGTATCTTAGTGAATACATGGGTTAGTGAGTAATGTTTAAATATGAAAATATCTGTATGAGTCTCTCACTTTGTGTATAAGTGGCTGCATGGGTTGGTGAGTAGCTACATGAGTGTCTATATGGGTTATTAGTTGGTTTTTTGAGTATCAGTATAAGTGTCTGTATGGTTTGGTTCGGGGGGTATTACTTAGTGCATAGATGCATGAATGAGTGACTCACTGTTTGTATGTGTTGAAGACAGCTTGTGTGCAGGACTGTATAGGTGGATGAGTATGTGTATGGGTGTGTTAGTGAGTGAATGACTGTCTCAATAGTGTCTTTATGAGTAACTACATATGTTTTAAACTAGTATATGTGAGTATTGGTGTATATAAGTGAGTATATGTGAGAGTGAGAGATTGGAAGAGTTCCTGTACAAATAAGTAGGTGTTTCTATAAGTGATTGTTTAAGAGAGTAAGTATGTGTAAGTTTCTGTAGAAGTAAGTGTGGTAGTGTGTGTATAACTGTATATGCAAGTAAATGGATGTTTGATACTTTGTTTGCATGTGTGACTATGTGTGTGAGTAACTCTATGGATGAGTGGCGGTGTGTAACAGGATGTATAGGTGTATGAGTACATATGATGAGTGAGTACATGTATGAGTGACTGTATAGGGACTGTTGGTGAATGAGTGGATGTGTGTGTTGATCTTGGAATTACTGAATAGGTGTGTTGTAACTGGTATTGGTATGTCCATTGTTTTGAAAATGTGAGTTTGTATTTTTGAGTGTGTGTATCAAAGGTTATATTAGGGTGAGAGGAGGTCTGCCACTCTAGCACAAGGATGATGTCATCAGTGATGTCATCAGTGATGTCATTTGAGATGTCATCAGTGATGTCATGAGTGATGTCACTGACCATGTCATGAGTGATGTAATACGTGACGTCATCAGCAGTGCATTGCGCGCGAGTTATAGTTAGCTGAACTAACTATAACGGGGAATTTCTATGGTTTTGTACGAGTGAAATGTCCAACTAACTATAACGCCCCTGAAACCTATGGTTTTTTCAGTGAATTTCTAAGGTTTTTTAAATGCTAATTTCTAACTATAACGTGCCTGAAACCTATGGTTTTTTCAGTGAATATATATATAGATAGATATATATATATCTCTATATATTCACATAAAATGTCATCACCTTCCGCGACTCACCATATGGCGGAACACAAGCACCTCAAACGCCGTTCTTGGTGAATACGGTTTCACCCTTTATTGTATTTTCTTCATTTTATATATTCCAACTTATAGAATTCCGCAAGATTCTGCATGTCAACATTCATATCCCAGGCAGGTGCGTTTCGGCTTCCACCTTCTAATGGGCCTCCATTAACCCCACGGTGGACATAGACAGTTTTATTTAACTTGATCTTTCACTGTATTCATGCACAGTCAACTACTAGAGCGTGGACTCCGGTCTCAGGCTGGTTGCTTTTCACCGCCATAATTCACATGTTCTATTACATCATAGAATTTTTTCTCATTTTTCAATTCATTATTATGTTACATTCTTACATTTAATATATACCATTTTTTTTATTTTATTTACAATTCCCTGATCCCCCTTACTCCAATTAACAGTGACCTGTGCAATAAATACCTGGTGCTGTAAATCATTTTTTCCTTTCTTTATTTCATTTTGTTTTCCCTTACCTCTATGAATTTGTTGTATATATTCCACTGAAGTGACAAATGCGTTCCAGTACTATGTTTAGACTGAGGTACTCGGTGTTCTATGTACTATCAATTGACCTCCTATTACCATTATTGCACTATCCCTTAGAGGCGTCTTATGCTATTGCACTTGTTCTATTAAAGTGGCTAATGCTATTCTATGTTAGGAGTGAACTAAAGTGCTTAATATCCTTTACTGCACTATGTATCCTATATGACACGTGTTATGTGTTCATCTCCTGGATTTCATATGTTCAGTTATTGCACCTATTCCTCTGAAATAACTTATTCCACTAAAGTGACGTGCTTAAAGTGTCTAATGTATTGCACTAATTACTCCCAATAAAGTGACATGTGCATTACGTATTACTTATTATTCACGTCTTCTTAAGCAGTAAGTACTGTCAATTGACCTTCTGCTAACCTGTGTACCATTATTGCACAATCCCTTAAAAGTGTCTTATGATGTTACACTTATTCTGATAAAGTGGCTTGTGCTATTCTATACTAATGGATGTACTAAGGTGCTTGATGTCCTTCATTGCACTATTTATTCTATGTGACAAGTATTACGGGTCCTTCTCCAGACTTCTATATGCTCTATTTATGCACCTATCCAGTGGCGGCTCCTCCACTAGGGCGGAGGAGCATCGCCCCACTGCTCATAGAGCAGTGAAAATGGAAAAAATAAAATAATAACAACAATGAAATGAAGGTTTTATAAAGCGCGTGTATGCCAAGACGTCTTAGCGCTAGCTGTCATTGAGACTGGACCAGAGGGAGGTGGTGAGGACTATGGTTTTGATGCACAAAGCCATGTTTTTAATGATTTCCTAAACAATGGTCTGTTTGCTTGTTTTCTCAGAGTAATGGGCAGAATGTTCCATAGTTTCGGGGCCAGACGGGAAAAACTTCTGCCACCCCTTTTTACGGTTTTCTCCCTGGAAACAACGAGTAGAGAGGCAGTCGATGACCTGAGATTGCGTTGTGGGACTGGCCATCTGATTTGCTTACTGAGGTAGGCAGGTCCAGCTCCGTGCAATGTCTTGTGCACAATGCACATTGACTTGAATTGGATCCTTGCCTGGACTGGGAGCCAGTGCAGGTCTTGAATACTTTGGGATACGGGACTGAATTTGGGAATTTTAAGCAGTAGGCGTGCTACTGCATTTTGTAATGATTGCAGATTGCATATAGTCCTCTTGTTTGCCCCTAAATATAGGGCATTGCAATAGTCGATTTTTGATAACACCAAAGCAACGATGACTGTTTTCCTAAGATCCATAGGAATGAAAGGTAAAAATTTTCGTAAGATCTTTAACATAAAAAAGCACGATGATTTGATGCAGTTAACCTGATCAGATGATAAGTGGTCATCTAGAGTGACGCTGAGATTTTTTACTGGCAGTGGGCAAGGCCCGGCTGCTTCCGGCCGACAGGAGGAGTTCCAGAAGGAGGTATCCTTGCCAAACAGTACCACTTCGGTTTTATCAGTATTTAATTTTAGACAATTGTCACGCTTCCACCTGATAATATGAGCCATACAATCGCTAAATTTAATTGCCACGTCCTCAGGCTTTGAAGATAGGGACACCACTATTTGAGTGTCGTCTGCATAACAAACGTCAGTAAAGCCATGAGAGCGGATGAGTTTGGCCAGTGGAGTAACAGACATTGAACAAGGTCATTATAGTTTTATTTTTGGTTGCTGCTGGCTGGGTTAGGGCGGGGGGCTCAGAGTGGGAGGAGGAGAGGACTGTGCACACTAAGTGCGCATGACTGCTTGGCCAGCCGTTTTTGGCCGGCCAAGCAGCCATGTGCACTTTGCATATTCCCCACCAGGCTGTAATGGACAGCCTGATGGGGAATATGCACAGGCTCCCTGTCGCGATCTGAGTGCCGATTCACAGCGCTCAGACCAAATACAACGCTGCATTGCAGCGTTGTGATTGCCTCAGGGGAGCCTGTATGCCGGGTGCTTCCTGCAGCTTCTTCCGGAGGAGAGACGCGGCCCTCGGAAAAGGTAAAAAAAAAAAAATTGTTTTTATATTTAACTTGTAGTCGCGTTTGCAAAGTTGTGGAGAAAGGGGGCGGGGACTCCGATCAGCTCTCTGGAAACCTGCTTTGTCAGACTAACTGGAGGTAACAGGAGGGCTTCTGGGCCCTCAAGAACCCTAATCATCCAAGAGGACTTCATCCCCCAACCAGCAGTGCGCGAGGAGGAGCGACTGGAGAGTGGTGGAGAAAGGGGGTGTGGCCTCTGAAGTCCTCTCAGCAATCCCGGTGATAGGGACTTACGGAAGGTAACAGGACGGCTTGTTGGCCCCAAGTTAACTCTGCAGCCAAAGAGACTTCTGGGGCCAGCCTTTTTTGAATGGGGGAGAGGGCTGTGCAGCCCCCATGGGGACCCCATCCCCGGGGCTCGGCCTTTTTTTTTTAACTTAAAGGGAGAGGGGCCAAGTGCACCCCTCCTGGGCCGATTTCGGCCCCAGGGCCCCAATCCCCTAGGGCCTAGCCTCTTTTTTTATTTTTTAAATAAATATGGGGAGGGGACCACGCGGCTCCCCTCCCGGGACAATTTTGGCCAGGGGACCCCAGGGCCCAGCCTCTATTGTGGGTGCCTTGGTCCCACCCAGGGCACCCACTCACTACTGCTGGGAACCGCGGTAGGAGCCTGAAGGCACTCGCAGTCCCTGCCAGCTCCCTTCCTCATGTGGGAGCCCGCATTACTTTTACACATAGGGAGCTGCTGAACATGCATCCACGCCCCCCCCCCTTCATTCAATTTGAGAAAAGCCCCGGGGAGGTGGGGTCCCCTGGCCTGGGGGAAGGGGTCCAAGACTCCCCCCCGCCCCCATTTATAAATAAATAAGCCCCGGGGAGTTGGTGGTAACATGACTAAAGATTTTGTTAGTTCCACCAAGAGGAATTTTTAACCCCACAGTTTACTACTACACACTCTGCACCACACGCCCACAACTTCCATTGAACATATAGGATTATCTCCCAGAGATAGCCTTTTAAGTACTCCTCCCTACGGAGTTTGAGGAGTTGTAGCCCACAGCACAAACTAAAGCAAATTGTGTGAGGAAAGACCCTATGATGAATCATGCCACCCTAGGATGGGATGGGGTAGGGTGGGGTTTTCATCCTTAAACAAAGGCTTTTGATGATTTTGTGACAGAGAGACCACTTAGGACCCCCTAAACTGATCAGCTGTCCTTCTCTACAGACCACAAGTAGTTTTGTGTTTTTGTACTCTAAGATATTGCCACCTATCACAGCAACATACACTTTTTTATGGATACTTCTACCTCTGTATTCCATTACACTCAAAAATTGCCACTCAATCGTCTGTCTCCCATATCCAGCAAGCCAGATACCCATACGCTGAAGATTCACTTTCTTCTCAAAGTATTGTTTAAATACCTTTTCAGAAATCATGCTAAGTCTGGAACTTGAATCAAACTTCATACCAAACACTACATTTTCTACTACATTTGTGGGATTTCCTAACATTTCTCCAATCTGTAACAAGACGTCTTTACAAACTTCTTTCATATACATTACTTTACCCATCTTATCAGCACTCCTACAATATTTGACAAAACGGTCTCTCCTCACACTTATTGCATGCAGCCTTTATAGATGGACTCTCTCTTTTATTGGCCATGTGACCAATTTGTCCACATCTATAGCACTTGTCCACATCTATAGCACTGGCCTTTAGATGAATGAGGTAGCATTTCTAAAGCGCGTGGTTACCCAAAGGCATCCCAGCGCTGATTTCCCTTGTACTTTAGACATTTTAACATTGATTTTAGTTCCTACTTCTTTCACCTCTAGTTTCACCACATTCTCCTACTTAAGTCCTTCTACAAATGTTATCACGTGTTCAACTGTTCTAGCTGTAGATGTCACATCTTTAATGGTTGGTGGGGGGGAAGAGGGGGTCTGTCTTTCATCCATAACTCTGCACGTATTTTATCACATTTGCGATTCATTAAAAATTGGTCCCTAATTCTTTCTTCTGTGAAAGCTCCAACCTTACATGCAGCAGCTAACTTCTGAAGAGCTGTAATAAACTCTTCTGCTGTATCATATACATTGTATTCTGTGCCGAAATGGTACTTTTCAAGAATTGGGCTAACACGAGGTAAACAGTGCAAATCAAGCTTCTTGATGGCTATCTCATATCCATTGAGACCATTTCTCGCCTAAGGGCTCAACATTGGCAGATTATTCAACGCATCTTGTCCCTCAGCCCCTATAGCGTGCATTAACAGAGCTAACCTTCTCCCCGCCCCTAAGTTGGCCCCACACGTGCATAGTTTTGAGAGAATTTTTTTTTCTCTTCATTTTGCCCATTTGATTATCTGTTTTCCAGATCAGCTAGAAAAAAAAGTAGTAATATTCTGCATTACAATCTTCAGTGTAAAGGTACACAATAAACCAATCTACAAAGCAATTCTTCTCTCCTACATGCACAAATAGATAGTAAAGCTCAAGTACAAGTTATAGCCTCACAATATATATGAAAATCCAAGAAGCTTAAAATGGCAGTACTTAAAGAACTGTGACTAATGTGCCAGTCTCCACACACGAGTGCCAATTAAAAAATGCAATAGTACCTTTAATGGTGTGCATGTCACTATTTTTCCTAAATGCAGGCTGTTAATTAGAAGACACAAATTTCTATAAGCACTATTGATGTGCCTTCCACTGTTAACCAACCAATGAGTTCTTGAAAAACCAATAGACACTTGTGAAGTGTTTTCCAAAATACAACACTACCTTTACTGGTATGCCTGTCACAATTTACCCTGCATGCAGGTTGTTTATTAGGAGAGTTGAATTCCTATACCCCTTCTTGATGTGGCTTCTACAGTTAAATAACTAGTAGGTACTGGAACAACAAATAGGCACTTGTGGCGAATCAATCACCGTTGAATATATACAATATTAAAATGGGCACCGACTTGTAGTAATAAAACATTGCACCACACGCCGATCAAGATCTTTCTCACTTGCGCGATGTTACAAAATATCCCAATGTCACAAAATGTTAAAAAATATCCTGATGTCCCGTACATCAGTATGTGGCGTGCTTGACATCTGAGGCCGCAGAGACAGGGTAGGTCATTGCGAATCGCACCAGAATCCTTTATAGCACACAAATGAGCATGCCCTCTGCCACTACCCGATGGGGTCTTAACCTTACCACAATTGGGTCGGTTTTTATAACTAAGGTATGCTATATACACTTGTGATTGGGTATTTATATACATATGTACCTTCATTAACCCAATCCTCGGTAGATTAGGTCCTCGGTTCTGATGAATTGCTGAGATCGATAGCGAGTGTAATTTGGCAAGAAACAAGTCGACCTACTTCTACACAGCTCTTTGAGCTGGATTGGACTATTAGATCCACCTCCAGCCACTCATTGTTTTTATTATAACAAGGGGAAACCCATATTAAATACGCCAGGGTACCTCTTAGTTATTTTTATACTCACATCGCACCAATCTACACTTAATTACACACAGAGCGCTTCCACTCATACTTCACAACGGCAAAATCAAAAGATCTCCGGTAAAGAGTACCCTCGGTGGGCCCGTTGGGTATTGCAGCGCCAGACCAACGAGGAGCTGCCCTATGATGAAGCATGACACCCATCTGGGTGTGTGAGGGTCATTGCTCCTGAGCAATCAGATCCCCGGATCTGGTTTCTCAGTTGACCACTGACCACTTTTCTGTTACATTTTCTCTGATAGTAACTTATACTCTTTGGATTTACATTATGTGGCTTGTTTATATTCAAGTTTTCAGATTGGAAAATACCCCAATGTCACAAAATGGTGCTGATGCACGTTATGTTGGTACATAGCTTGCCGGAATTTACTGTTCTGTACTGTTTACTCCAACATTTCAACATTTTCTCTCCAAGTTTTCTACAGACCTAACCAAACATGGGTGCATCACTGCTTACATTCTGATTTGGGCAGGTCTTACTTTCAAACAATTCCTAGAACGCAAATTGTGTTCCCCCAAATGGTAGTCATCTGCGTAAGACACTACCTTTAAACCCCCGGTTTACATCAAATCCTCCAGGGGGGCAAGGTAGAGGTTAAACAGGCTTATGACTGATCCCTGCGGTAATCCACACACCCACGGTTTAGATGATGAGGAAAAAGGGTGTCGGTACACACGTTGGGATATGCCCTACAAAAAGGATTTGAGCCACGCAAGGGCCTTGCCCTGAATACCTAAATGACGGAGTTTGTTCAACACGATGAAATGGGACACTGTTGAATGCAGCCGACAAGAAGCAACACTATGGCAGGTGTGCTATTATCAAGATTCTCCCTAACAAACTCCGCCACCTCCAGGAGAGCCATCTACGTGCTATAGCATGCTCGGAAGCCTGAATGAGAGTCGTGGAGAATGGAATTAGTTTCCACAAGGGCAGACAGCTGTTGGTTCACCAATGTCTCCAAGACTTTGGCAGGTGCCGGGAGAAGTGATATAGGTCTAGAATTACTCAAGACACCAAAGTCTGCATTCAGCTTTTTAAGAAGCGGCAGAAGAGATGCCTGTTTCCAACATGTAGGAAAAACACCGGACAACAGAGAGAAATTCCAGATTTTATTATGGTAACGGTTAAAATGCTGGGCCATCGACCAATAAATGTGCGGAGGGCAGGCGTCATCAGGGGTACCCGACTTACACTTTTTTAGCTCATTTAAGGAGACTTCCTCAGAAATAGGACCAAAATCCGAAAAGTACGGCTTGAGAATGAGAGGTGCAATGGAAGGTGCATTCCCCACATGAGCCGGAATGGAAGCCTTGTCTCCTTTAGATGCTGCCCGGAAGGTAGCATAGAGATTCTGAAACTTCTCAAAGTAAATCAAGAGTTTTTCACAGAGTTCGGCGGAAGGGTAGATAGCAGTTTTAACTGCTTCGGGGGGAGATGAAAGATTTCACAATTTTGGACACTGGACCAAGGAATGGTCCAGTATTGTCGAGTATCCTTCAGGGGTGTCACATAAATGGAAGATTTTAACTTATCCAATTCAAAATACTCCACAGGGTATATTTAACCCCTTGCACGTTACATAACATACACCCTACAGTATCAGATTTGTGTCCCATGTGTAGCCAGCAGCAGGCGTGATCCATGTATTTTGAAATGGTCTGGAGCTTGCTCCATTCTGGAATGAACACCAAAACTTGGTATGGAAGAGGACACGTAGAAATTACACCCTAATCGTCAAATCCAACATCTTGGGTCTGTACAAAAGGGCAAAGGTGAAAATGCTGAAAACTAGGTTTGCTGATTTAGCATGGCTGCTGGACAAGTGAGGTGGCCAGAGCATGGAAGATGACTCAGGTGCCCATCCTAGATGTGTGGATGAGGGAGTTGATAAAATGGGACAATTCTGACGAATTTATTTAGAGAGGTGGGCCGGGGGAATGAGAATTTCAGCACGGGAAGCAGTGATTACTAAATAAAAAAGACAAAACAACACCTTGAGCTCCTGTTGAGCTAAACTACTCCTGTTACAATGTAGAAAGGACACTGGCAAAGGTGAGCAGAAACTTTGTTGGGTCTCCCCCTCGTACGCTAAGCACATTGTAGAAATGTACTCATGGTGCATTCAGCGTTATGTGGCAATCCCCCTTATCTTACTGAAGCCACTACTGATCTTATAAATACGATGGGTTTAATAACAGTGCCTTTCAGTTCAAATGTAATGAATTCTTTTGTTGATGAATGGTACTTCTCTGCATGTATTGATGTAAAATCTCCAAGATGCTAATGGCAGAATGGTGTACGCTATACAGATGAAAATACCAATAAAAATAATTTAAAAATATACTTCTCCGTACTCGCGCTCTCTGTTAATACATAAAAGCGTGCCCTTCTTCCTGGTGAATCACCATGGGGCTTTCAAGGAGTCTGTTTAGCCTTAAGTGATAGTGTCTAAATCTCTTTTGTTAAGGAATTCTTGCATCTGTTCCTATTTTTCCCTTTTCGTTGGGAGGAACGGTAGAAGCTTGTTGTTTCAAGTCAGGCTGAATTCCAAAAGACTAAAAGAACAAGCATTAGCAAAACCGACAGGTATGGCACAGGCTGCCGGCCTTTTGCATTTGGTAATGCTTGTATTGCGATAGCTTTTCTAAAATGGTAGTGTTGTGGGAGTTACCGGGCCCTCACCAATATTGAAGAAAAAAATGGATAATAGCAAAAGTATGTTTTGGTCTCAAAATACACACGTTGCAATAGAAGTCCCAGGCAGTGAAGGGAACTACTTTGTGGGGGATGTGTTCCTTGTGAAACAGCAGAATTCTGTCACTCACCAAAGAGGCAATTGCTTAAGAGGGCTGACCCATTACTCTGTGCTGCAAAGGGGCAGAAGAAAAAATTAAACGACACAACAGACCAATGGATGAAAAGGGTTAGCTGAAAGTCACTATAAGTATGTATATTATATCTATAATTTTGGATAAAATCAAAAAAGTCCTAGTTAACACGAGACTTAGAAAAGAAAACATCTCTCCGGATGTATTTTAAACTACTTATCCCACTTTGCAAAAAACCTTCCAGTAAGAGAAATGGTATATATTACTTTTGTAAATACCCACAACGCAATTACTTTGTAGCAGAGGTGCCAACTTTTGTGGGGCACAGGTACTCGAGCCCCAGCAATATTTCAGCTGAGCGGCTCCTAAAAGAGGCTTCTCACCACTTCTCCAATTACATTTTTATTCCTCAATGAACAAAGCCTGTAAATTATAAAAAGGAAAGTAAATTGTTTAAACGCTTTACATAGTTGCTAAGTGACTTATTGTATTGGATTACACTTTCAGCAGCCCCTGTCATTATAGGCACAGCAATGCTACATTTTGGGACTTGTAGTTTTCTAACATTGTAAGTAGGAGCTGAAAACCCCAAAATGGAAAAGAAAGAGCCACGTATGGCATAGGATCATTGGGAATTTGTATTAAGTTTACAAAGTAATGTAGTCCTTTCCCAATTTGGTTACAGCTTGAATGAGAGCTTAAATATTAAGGTAAAGCATGTTCATATATTTTATGGAAATACAATTTCATTCATATCATCAGACATGCCAATTTTAAGATAATTTGCACCATCTGGTCGTACAACATTCACCACTTCGTTCCCATCTCCTTTCCCCCCAGGCTTGTCCTCACCTCGATCTCCCTCAGCATTCTTCTTCCCCCACCCACTTTACCTGCGGGCCTGTTCGTGCCCCTCTATGCTGAACATGGTTACCATCCTTGCAACATCCTTCTTCACCCAATTCAACCACCTCAGCACCAGCCCCAATGGAGCTCCCATGTCAACCTTCTCCTCCACATCCCGTTATGCTCCTAATCCCTGGTCCCAAAATTGGTAGCCTTTTCGTAACCGTTCTCTGGGCCTCATATGGCCTTCTGTCCCTTTTAGTAGCTTCCCTACTCAGAGGCCACCACGTTCCTTGGTGTCTGTGAATTACCAAACTCCATGTTCATGGCTCCATCACCTTCACCTGCCCTCCATTCTTAAACTCTGCCACCAGTTCCCTAAATGGTGAGTGCACCCTGTACGCCAGGCACCAACAGCCGGCCACCGATGGTCACCGCAGTAACCCTCTCCATGCCTTTCAACTGTATTCTGGCATGAGGCCAGCTGGTCCTCAATCACGTCCCCCTCTCACTGATGATGCTACTTTGCCAGGAGGCAGTCACCTGTCCCAGTCTCTTGCGACCAGGCCCCCTCTCACCAGAATGGCTACAGGGCTGTGCTTCCAGACAAGGACAGATTATTTGCTAGTTTTGCAAATACCCTCAAAGTAAATACTCTGTGGCACAGGTGCCAACGTCTGTGAGGCACTGAGCTGGAGCCCCAGCAACATGTCAGATGAAGAGCTCGTAAAAGAGCCCTTTCCCCCCTTCACTTATTAAGCTTTGATTCATCCACGAATAACGGCAGCAAATCACGAAAGTAAGCAGGATTTTTCAAACTTTAAGTAGTTGCCAAGTGGCCCTTGTTCTGTGTTACAGTTTTAGCCAGTCCTAGTTTAACAGGCACAGCAATGCTACAGTGTGGGCATTATAAGCAGGGTCTGGAAACCACATAAATGGAAAGTGTTGCTAGCTGAAAAGCCAGGGCTGACTGAAGGGGTCACGTGTGACAAACGTTCACTTGGAAGTTTTGTTTTTAATTTTACAAAGTAATCTGGTCGATTTCCAGTGTTGTTACTGCTTGACTGGGGGTTTGAAAACAAATGGTAAGCCATGATTACCTATTTTAATGAAGTGCACTATTTTATTCACATCATCAGACTTGCCAACCTTGAAAAAAATTGAATTGTTTGCCCGTAAAAAGAAGTGGGCGTGGTTGTGGCAAGAGAGCTGGGAAATGGCCAGTGGGGTTTTGGATGCCCTGCTCTGCCTAAACAGCCCCTTCACCTGCCCTCCCCAAAGCAAGAATGAACTCAAACTCATCTTGGGAGGTTTTCAAAGGAGGCCACTGTGCAAAGCAAAGTCACACTTGAGCTGGAAATCGAGAGCTGAAGGAGCAGGAACATAGATTTTGCAATGCAAATAGCAGCATTGTTCAAATTTGAAATGGATGGAATTGCATATATTTGACAAGTGTCCATTCTTTCGTCCTACCCATATTTCTTCCCAATTTATAGTCAAAACTGGGACAGGTGACCCAGGCCCTCCCACAAAGTAATTAATGTTGCCACCTGTATGCTGCTCATCGAAGTCGTGAAAGCAGGACCATGCACCCCAACTTGCTCAGACCCTCTCTTGCTATGTCCCCAGAAGAGTGCTGTGCTCTGCCAACCATGACCTTTCTTTAGTCTCAAATCACTTTTGCATTGCATCTAAACTTAAGCGCTTTAAACTTCTTGTACCCCCCACCCCATAGGATATCCTCACCTTCAAAATAGGAGATGAATCCTGTCTTCCCTCTTTCATGTTAGTCTTCAAGGCTCACATCTTCAGAATCGAAGCTTAATACAGACAAACCCTTATTATTCTACTCATTAAACTACAAAAACACACACACAAATATATTTTCACTGAAAAAAAACCAAAGGTTACAGAGATGTTACAGTTAGACTCAGGTTTCACTCGTACAAAACCAGAGAAATTCAGCAGTTACAGTTAGCTGAGCTTACTATAACTCGCGCCCCCACAATGCACTGCTTATGACTTCACATATTACATCACTCATGACATGGTCAATGAATTCACTCATGACATCTCACGGCTGGCGACCGACAGTAGGATATGGATACATATTCAGGCAGACGATGTCATTGTCTGCCTGAATAAACATTTTCTGTTTGGATTCCTGTTGTCGGTGCCTGCTTTTCGTCAAAGAAGTGGCAGGACTTTCCATGATAGATAGATAGATAGATAGATAGATAGATAGATAGATAGATAGATATGTTTATGTTTATGAATGCAAATAAATATTGCCTGATCAATTGATACATGGTGGGAGCGGTTAAAGACGTAAAAGTGCATCACTCCCACTGTATGCTGACTTCAAAAATTAATGCAAGCCATCACCCGTCCTACCTTTATTTGTGTTTTGGCAGGAAATCTGAAGAAGACTAAGCGTAAGCCCACAGAAGCAACTCCCAGAAACATGACCAGCTGTTTGTCATTTTCATAAAAGCCAAAACCAGACTTAATACTCTGTAGATGCCCTGCTAATGCGCCATGCATTGGAAGAAGAGGAAACTGCACGGCCTGTTGGGAGAGAGGAAATGGATCTTGGCCAAAACAACAAAGCGCAAGTCCTAGCTTATTGCACACAACAACGAGGTTGTCTCGAAGAATTAGCCATTTGGGAGCTGCGAGCACCCTGCAACTAAGCTGGCCTTACTAATCTGTGGTATAAATGTGTGACTAAAGGTTCAGGATTTGTCTGTAGTCCACAGGGTGCACCTCAAAACTGGGAATATTAACCAGGCTAAAGGTTCAGGATTTGTCTGTAGTCCACAGGGTGCACCTCAAAACTGGGAATATTAACCAGGCTCAAGTTACAGGCCCTGAAATTTTGATTCCTCTGAGATGTATTGTGGGTGCTAACCCAACTCCAGCACCACTAGCCCCCGTACTGAACTTGCCAGCTTTCTACATTCCACCCATCCCTGAACAGTGTCCAGTTGTTGATTCCAACTGCTAGAAGCAGGGTCGCCCCATTAATAAACACCAATCTTTGCGAACTATTTCTCTGCACCCTAACGTTTACTTTTGAACACTGGATGAGACCCCAAATCATTTTCACTCATGGGTTGCAGGGTAACTTGGATTTCTGGATCACTTTACTGGATTCTGACCCACGTGAGCTTAAAGCCACTACGTTGTCTGAAGGATGCTGCTTAGGAGTGGGTGCAAAGAGCAGTATTATAATTTTTTTTTAAATTTAATAAGGCGCTTCATACCGCACTTCTGCTGTTCATAAGCGCTGTATACACAATTTAATGGTTCTCAGTTTACTGACCTCTAAAGTTTTGTTGGCCTTACAAGGACTTGCACTGGTGACTTGTAGAACACATTTGATATAAGAGGTTGAATATCTATCTCAATGAGCCTTCGTACCAACAATTCACTTTTGCAGCAGTGAATGGCTGCAGAACAGTAGCTCGTCATGATTGACTCTTTGGTCAAAGATGAATATCTTGGTTGGTCCACTCAGCCTTTCATTATTTTGAGGATGACAAACCCAGTACCAAACACAAATCTACTAATCATCTGGAGCAGCTCCCAGAATCTGGAACATCACTACTTCAGGACTTACTACTGCTCATTCATACATATCTTTAAAGAACACACGTTGTGAAGGCTTGAGTATGAAATGCACCAAACATCAGAAATCAGTGCTTTGCACTAGGGCAAAAAGTTTCAGCAGCTTAGGATTGAAAGCGCCCATCCAGCATGGAAATAAAAACAGTTCTCTTTGCCCAATCGTGCCTCTGTAACAATCAGCAATATTAGGCATTCTTGTATGCATGCCTGCGGAGGTTTTGAAATCTACTGTCTTCGCAATCCCTAAGAGAGAAATGAAAGAACTACATACTAACCAACAAGCTATCTCCTCTAACTCTATGTTGTATCTCCTCATAAACGTAAATTGCGGAAACAATGATTTTAATTATTTAAGCCTCATTTACAGTGGAGCTATTTTTTTCCTTTAGAATCGATGTAACTCATGTTATATAAATCAAGGTCATAGCACTCATCTAGAAAACCCGCAAAACCCATGCAGGTGCAGAAGTATTGAGCACGACAGAAATGCATGTACCCTTAACTCAAGACTAGCCAACAAAAACTCTTGCCACAAAAATTTTCAATCTAGCATCAGGATGCAGGTCAACGTGTACTGATGCATTTACACTGTCTGAATTCTCTTTCGGACCACTGTAAATAAGAAAAATTCACAAGTCCAACGTCGCCATAACTTGAATTAAATACAAATATGCATGTTTAGGTATACATTGTGAACAGAGCTCACAGTAAACCAGAATGTTCATAAAACTGCCGGGTACATCAACCTTTCTCGAGACACTAATATTTGCCATAACAACCAGTTTTATTTTTGTAGGCCTGGACCCCACAAATCACTAAGGGCTTTCTTTGTTTCTTTCCTCCTTCTAATAAAAACTGCCCTACTTTCATACATGAACTATAAAGATGCCGGCCACAAAAGGATATTGAATGTATTCACTGCATTTACTTGTAGCAGAGAGTATCTGAGTGCCAGTTCCTCTACAACCGCTGGGAGTAAACCTCGGCAGCTAGATGACCTTTGAGTCAAATGCACAAAGGGGGTAAATTGGTCATCCCGTCAATACTAAAGACTTTCCCAAATCAGAGTGCTGCGCTGCCCTGCCTTCATTTGCTGCGGACATGAGAGTTGCGGGCGGAGGCATCTGGCCTCACTGAAGATGTGGAGACCTAGGAAGAGGCAGGTTCAATCTGCGGGGATGAGGGCGTCTGTGCAGTGGGACACAGCAGGGCCGAAGTTCGAAAGGTCTGCTAGTCCTAGATGTTGTGCGACAGAAATGCTTGCTTCCTTTTTTACGAACGGAAGGTTTGCGGGTCTTATTTGTGTTGTGGAAGATTGCTGAAACCCCATTCGCTACAAGGAGGTTGCTTGCCCCCAAGGAGAATGTTACCGCAAAGGGGAAAAGGAAGTTGCGGGTCCATTTGCGGAGGGGTGACTAACGGGTTACAGACCCAAATAATTGCAAGATGTAGTGGTATCAGGGGGCTGGGGCTTAGTAGCCTCACTTGCTGCTAAGACTGGTGAAACAGAAATATTGACAATATGAAGAGGAGCGTATAGTGACGGCTATCACTAATTGCGTCGATGGGATACGTGGGAAGCGCTAGCATCATCGGCGGCGGCGGAATTTGTGGGGACTGCTAACATATTTGATTCAGGGGTGTATGTCTGAGCTGCTAGCATCGTTTGCAGCGGCGGTATGTGAAGGGGCTGTTGCTCTTTACAGCGTCGGGACATACAGGGTCTGCTGGCACCATTTGTAAATTAGGCTACGAGCACCGTTTGAACCGGTGCGATGTTTAGTAGGTATCTTTTACAGCACTGGGCTGTGTAGTGGCTACCGGCATCAGCTGAAGTGGGGTTACTAATAGGCTGCTGGTGCCGTGCACAGCGGGGGTTTCTTCAGATGGAGATGGCAGCGCTTGTAAAGGACTACAATATAAGGGGTATTCGCAATAATTGCAGCAAGAGAGATGTAGTGATCCGCTTGTATCATTAGCGGCAAGGGTGGTAGCACGAGTTCCAGGGGTGTTGTATTGGCATGCTAGCATCGCGTGGCCCCTTAGTTTGAGAAGAGCTGCTGTCATGCGATGCTGGCTGGCTTCTAACTGCGTGGTTAGGCTGACGGGCCTCTGATTGGCTGAGCTCGCTGTCAGTCTGGACGCACTGGAGAGACGCCCGAGAGCCGGGAACAAAGGACTGACCCAATCGATATCACCCCCTGCCAGGAACCCGGTCCGAGCCTCACAAGGACGTACTCCCTGGAGACCCCTCCATTAAATAAACCTCCCCTCCATCTCCGGCCCAAACACCGCCCCGTCACAGGTCCCTCCTCAACCCACCCTAGTCTCAGGCTGCACCCGATAATCACGGCGCTCACCCGGTGCAGCAAACTCTTTCCCTAAACACTTCGCAAAAAGGACCCCCGGGGGTGTCACTCACCCGCACGCCCGCTACAGCCCTGCCGGTAGAGGCTCAGAATGCCGCGCTGGGGGCGGGCGGGGGGGAAGACGCCCGCGGGCAGCCTACTCCCTTGGAGGGCAACACGCCATATCCGGGCACAGCCTCCGCGGGCGGCGATTGGTAGGTATAGGGCCGATGAGGAGGGGCAAAGGCGGTGTCACCCGGACACCCGCTACAGGGGGAGGGGGTGTGATCCACAGGGACACCCGGAGCGTCTGGGAGGACAGGCAGCATTAAGAACAAGCAGTCCTGCCCCCTCGTTGCTGAAATAAATAAGAACATTTCACGTGGTAATTGCAGTTTTCCTATCTGGGGGTCTGCCGAGGACTCCTTTTAGGGAAACAAACAAGGACACAAACAGGTTGACTGCGTTTTTGGAGAAAACACGTTTTCCTCTCATTGGTATGTGCAGCTTTTTGAGGTCGCCCTTGAATGTGGAGGATGCACGTGGCGCTGGATGGAATGTTCTGGCTGAGGCGGTATGAGCAGACGCGGGGCACGAGGCAACAAAGTGTGTGCCGTGGGGTCTAGAACGGTGAGCAGACGTGGGGCACGAGGCAACAACGTGTGTGCCGTGGGGGTCAAGGACAGTGAGCAGTCGTGGGGCACGAGGCAACAACGTGTGCGCCGTGGGGGTCAAGAACAGTGAGATTAAGGAATGGGGAATCGAAAACTAGAACTACAGGAGTGGTGAAAGAAAGTATGTGGGAGTGCACACAACGCGTGCAAAACAGGAAGTACAAAGGTATAAAAAGAAAGTAAACATGAGGTGAAAGTATAAGAAGACAGTGGAAGCTTAGGGGAGTAAAGAGTGGTGAGGAAGGGGGTTGAAGGATATAGGTAGACTGGAGTTGGAGGAGAAGAAGGAAGAAGTGGAATGCTGAAGGCTGTAAACATGATAAGAGGACGATGGTGTACGGGGTAGTTTAAGGCCAGACAAGGGAGTCTCAGAAAGGACACAAAATGTAAAAGTGGGAACACACTCAGTACAGGAGGCAGGCGACCCAGAGGCATTGGGTTGAAAGGAAAGGTACTAAGGGCCTGATTTATATCTTACAGGGAAGGATATTCCTTCCCAGTGGCGACGGAGTATCCCTACTGCCAAGATAATGGTCCACCTGCCCGATTTAAATGCAGGTGAACGAATAGTTTCTTACCTGTAGGTGTAGTTTTGCAGCTTGAAGACTTTCTGGATTCACTATGCTGTGCATTATTCCGCGGTCTAGTGGTTGGGTCCGGAATCGTAGTCTTTTTTTCTCTTTTTTTTTTTTTTTCGTGGCCCAGGTGGGTGCCGACGCCCCACCATTTGGTGTCCTCCCGTGATGTCGGCGCGCTTCCTCCGGAAACTCCCACCCTTGGGCGCCATCTTCGGATTCTTTTTTTCTCGTTTTGTGCTTTTCCTTGTTTATCCTTTTACCTTTTGAAGGTCTTTTCCATTTGTTAGTCCCCCCTTCCCTCCGGTCTCATCTTTCTGGCGGAGGCGGGTGGGTTCGCTAGTGAATCCAGAAAGTCTTCAAGCTGCAAAACTACACCGACAGGTAAGAAACTATTCGTTTTGCAGCGTGAATCTTTCTGAATTCACTATGCTGTGCATAGACTTTGTAGTGGTTTGCTATGTTTGTGGCGGCTGGGTGGAAGATGAGCGTTGGTTGTTGAATATATGTTGAAGCACTTTTTGACCTACTTGTGCTTTTTTGTTCATCTGAATATCCACGCAGTAGTGCTTAGTGAACGTGTGCACTGAAGCCCATGTTGCCGCCAGGCAAATGTCTTGGATGGGTGTGTTTGCCAGGAAAGCTATTGTTGCTCCCTTTTTCCTGGTAGAGTGAGCCTGTGCTGCTCCTTGTAGTTCTTGGCCTGCCTGTTTGTGGCAGAATTGGATTGTCTGTGCGATCCATCGTGCAATGGTGTTTTTAGTTACTGGTCTTCCCAGGAAACTGCTTGAGAAAGACACAAAGAATTGCTTTGTTTTCCTACAATCCTTAGTCCTTTCGATGTAATGCATTACTGCTCTTCTAGCGTCCAGAGTGTGCAGTGCCCTCTCAGCGCTTGTGGATGGTTTTTGAAAGAAACTTGGTATCTGTATTGTTTGGCTTATATGGAACTTCGACACCACCTTTGGCATGAAGTGTGGGTCTGTCCTCATTACCACCCTGTCGTGAATCTGAATGTAGGGTTCCTGTAGTGTGAGCGCTTGCAATTCGCTCACTCTGCGTAGCGAGGTGATTGCTACCAGAAAGGCCGTCTTTATTGTGAGCATATGCAGAGAGGCCTTGTGAATGGGTTCGAAAGGTGCCTTCATAAGTTGCGTTAGAACTACATTGAGGTTCCATGCCGACGGTGGCATCCTCTTTGGTGGGGCTATTCTTTTGGCCCCCTCTAGGAATCTTTTAACCACCTGAGATGTAAAGAAACTTTTCCCTGTTTCTCCTCTTGTATAGGATACTATGGCTGCCAGGTGTACTCTTAGCGAGGTGTAGCTTAGGTTACTCTTTATCAAGTGTGTTAAGTATCTTAGCACTGTTGATTCCCTGGTGATTCTCTTCTGGAGCTTTTCCCTGATGCACCACAGAGTGAATCTTTTCCATTTTGCTGCATAACATTTCCGTGTAGTGGGTCTCCTTGCCTCTCGCAGCACCGCCAGCGTGCTCTCCGGGAGCTTGAGGTGAGCGAACTCTAAGTCCTCAGGAGCCAAGCTGCAAGGCTGAGGCTCTCTGGTTCCGGGTGGAGTACCCTTCCGTTTTGCATCGAGAGCAGGTCTCTTCTTTTTGGGAACTTGTGTGGTGGCCCCTGTGCCATTTCCACTATTTGTGAGAACCAGGACTGCCTGGCCCACTGTGGTGCCACCAGAATTAGCGTCATGTTGCTTGTTCTGCACTTGCTGAGCACCTTGTGCATTAGCGGTATCGGGGGAAAAGCGTAGGCAAATGTCTTTGACCAGCTGATCCATAGGGCATTTCCTTGGGATTGCTGACCTGGCTGCGAAGTATTGGCATTTTGCATTCTGGTGTGTTGCAAACAGGTCTATTTGTGGGGTCCCCCACTTCTTGAATAGCCTTTGCGTTTCCTGCGGGTTGAGCTCCCACTCGTGTGAGACTGATGTCTGTGTCTGTCTGCTTCCACATTGTCCTTCCCTGGCAGATGTATCGCCAGGAGGTCTATTTGTGTAATGGGATCGCCCATCTCCATATCTCCTGCGCTAGCCTTGAGAGCGCCACTGATTGTGTTCCTCCCTGCTTGTTGATGTAGAACATCGTTGTGATGTCCGTTTGTACTAACACCCTTTGCCCGTACAGCTGTTTCTGGAACGCTTTTAGTGCAAGGAACACAGCCTTTAGTTCTAGGTAGTTGATGTGTTTGACGGCATCTGTTTGTGTCCATAACCCCCTTACTTTGAGCAGGTTCATGTGCGCTCCCCACCCCATTTGGGATGCGTCTGTTGTGATGGTCACTGTTGGAGTTGGTGGTGTAAATGGTTTTCCCCTTGTTATGTTGTCCTTGTTCCACCATGCAATCTCTTCCTGCACTGCGTGCGTTACAACCACTAGATCTTCCCAACTCCCTGTTGCCTGTTACCATTGTTGTTGGAGCCATTCCTGGAATGGTCTCATGTGGAGTCGAATATTGGGGACTAGGTGTATGCAGGACGCCATCATCCCCATGAGCTTGCTCACTGTCCTCACTGTCAGACGTTGCCCCTTCTGGTATTGACGTGTCTCCTTCAGCAGTGCGAAGGTTCTCTTTTCGCTGGGCAACACCCTGCCCTGAATGGTGTCGATCTGTGCACCCAGGAAGATCTTCACCTGTTCTGGTTCTATCGAGGACTTCCCCCTGTGTATCAAGAACCTTAGTTCTGTCAGCGTGTGCGTGACCCGCTGAGCATGTAATTTGCATTGGTTGTATGAGTTCGCCTTTACCAACCAGTCGTCGAGGTAGGGGTATACATGTATTCCCTGCCTCCGTAAGTGTGCCGCTACCGCAGCTAGGCATTTTGTGAAGACCCTTGGTGCGGATTTTAGGCCAAAGGCTAGGGCTGTGAACTGGTAGTGCGCCCTGCTGATGGTAAATCTCAGTAGATGTTTGTGTTTCTGGTTCATGGGAATGTGCAGGTAGGCATCCTTGAGGTCTATAGTGGACATAAAATCCCCGTCCCTTATTTGAGGTATAACCTCCTGTAGGGACGTCATCTTGAACTTTTGAGTTTTTATGTATTTGTTTATGAACCGTAGGTCCAGTATGGGCCTTAACGTTTCGTCTACTTTTGGTATGAGGAAGTAGTTGGAGTACACTCCCCTGTTTCTTTCCTTGTATGGTACCGTTTCTATAGCCTCCTTGTGGAGAAGTTCTTGTGCTTCCTGCCAAAGAAGTGATAGCTCCTTTGCTGTGCGGTTTTTGTTGGTTGGTCTCCTGCTTGGTGGCTTTTTTACTAGTTCTATACAGTAGCCGAACTGTATGATGTTGAGTATCCATTTGTCCGTTGTTATCTTCTTCCACTCCTGGAAGAAGTGTTTTAGTCTGCCTCTTACTGGTGTTACTTGATAGTTGATTTCTGATTGTTCTTTGAGTCCTTTGTTGTGCCGCGCCACTAGAGATGTTGTTAGTGCGGGCACGTTTGGTACCGTGGAGTCACTTGGGGGCGGGTTGCTGTCCCCCTCTCCTTGTTTGCCCTCGTCCGTTCGGTCGCCCCCGAAAGGACTGGCCCCTCTGTTGGTACTGCCAGCCTTGCTGTTGCTGACCTTGTTGCGCCTGATTGGTTTGCTGGAAAGCCTGGTGCGATGTTCCTGGCTGACTCCCTCCTCTGCCATTTGGTCTCCTTGAGGGGGTGCCCCTTCTCATTCCTCTGAACTGCAGTGCCCCCATGGACCTTGCAGTTTCATTATCCTTTTTTAGCTGTGTCAGCTTCTCGTCCACTGGTGTGCCGAACAGCTTTTCCCCGTTGAAGGGCATGTTCAGGATATTGTTTTGGACTTCGGGCTTGAACCCCGAGATCCTCAGCCAGGCATGCCTTCTTTCCGTCACTCCGATCATCATAAGCCTGCTTGATGTGTCTGCTGCGTCCAAGGCCGACTTTAGGCAGGTGTTGGCCATGTTCTTGCCTTCCTCCACCAGGTGTGTTGCCCTCTGCTGGTATTCGCCTGGGAGATGTTTGAGTAGCTGCCCTACTTCCTCCCAATGTTGGTAAGCATGTCTGTTTATTAGGGCATTGGAGTTTGCAATGCGCCAGTGAATTGCCGCATTCCTCTCTATTTTCCTCCCCGTGAGGTCTATTCTCTTACTCTCCTTGTCTGGAGGTGGCCCTGAGTTCGTGGGAACGTTGGCCCTTTTCCTGGCTGTTGCTGTTATAATAGTCAGCTGGTACGGATCCCTGGATATATGCTGGATCCTTCGAGGAATGTTTGTATTTTTTCTCTGTCCTCGGGGTGACATATCTGCAGGTTGATGGCTCCTTGAAAGCCTCCCTGCCCTGGTCCAGCACACTTGGGAGCATAGGAAGGAATTGGCTCCTAGTTTGAGTTGGGAGCAGTGTCTCTAAGAGGAAGCAAGCCTTCGGTTTCTCTTCCTCCATTTCCACCCTATAAGTTGCTGCAGCGTTCCTGACGACCATATTGTAGATGCCAATGTCGTCTGGCGGCGAAGGCCTCGACGGATATGACTCTACGGCCTCTTCCGGGTTTTCAGCGTCGAGGTCCTGCCATTCCAGGTCCTGAGCCTCCGAGGGAGTCGAACCAAAGTCTGTCTGCTGGTCGTCTTTGCCCTCTGTGTAATCATACAGGCACTCTTCGTCCTGCTGTTCCGCCGGTTCGGGAGTTTTCGGCGGGTCGGCGGCGTCTAACTCCTCCTGGACTTCTGCTTCGACAATCGTCTGAGGCTTCGAAGGGATGGTGTATCTACTCATCCATTCGTCGAAGTCCTTCTTCCTCTGGAGGATACTGTTCATTTCGGCCTCGAGCCTTCTTTTCTTCCTCTCCATCTCGGCCACTTGTTCGGCGTCGAGAGTTTCGGTGTTTCTCTTCGAGGTCGTGGATGTTGACGTCGAAGTTGCCTTCAGCTCTTTTTCCTTCGGCGTCGAGCGCGGCCTTTCGGGACCGTGCTTCGACGACCTAGGTTTGTCTAGAGCTTTCGCCGGCTGGGAGTCCTTATCTAAGGATCCGCTGGGCTGTTTGTCCGTGGACGCAGCTGTGGTCGTCGATTGCTTCGACGCCAGTGCTCCTTTCGAGGACTTTGGCTCTGCTTTTCGAGAGTCTGTCGGGGTTTTAGGGGTCGACGTCTCTCTTACCTCCTTTGTCGACCTGTTATCGGTCTCTGCGACCGTGTAGTCCTCTGGTCCCTCGGCGATGTTGTCCTCTTCTCCCCTGGAGAGGCCCAGGTCCCGAAGCGACGGAGGTTGTCCTTGCCCCTGCATGGCATAGTTAGCTCTCCTCTGTCTGTCCCTCACTCTGAGGGTCTTGGGGGCGAATGCCGAGCAGGCGTTGCAATCCTTGCTTTCGTGGTCGATCGGCAGGCAGAGGTTGCAGACTGGGTGCTGGTCCTTCTGCGCGAACTTGTGGTGGCAGTTACGGCAAAATTTGAATGGTGTCTTGTCCATTCCTGCGCTCAGGGAGCCCCCTGTGTGCGCATTCTCCGTCGGACGTCGAAGTTCTTCCTCCTTCTCACCGTCTTCGTCGTCCCGGTTCTGTGGTGTTTGTTGTGTGATGAAGAAACTGCAATTTCTCGGTGTTTTCTTCTTTTTTCTCTCTTCTCTTTTCCCAAAAACTCTGGAACTCCTCGTGACGATCCAGACCCAATGGCAGAAAAAAGAATCTGAAGATGGCGCCCAAGGGTGGGAGCTTCCGGAGGAAGCGCGCCGACGTCACGGGAGGACACCAAATGGTGGGGCGTCGACGCCCACCTGGGCCACGAAAAAAAAAAAAGACTACGATTCCGGACCCAACCACTAGACCGCGGAATAATGCACAGCATAGTGAATCCAGAAAGATTCACGCTGCAAAACTATTGGTGCAGCCACAGCGCAGTCTACTCCATCTCCGCTGTGGTTAGACCCTTCCAACGGCCCAATGGAGTAAGGAATGTCAGAAACTGATGTAAATGTCCGCCCACCTAATTTAGACACACAGTCAGTTTTCGCTGCCCGTCACGCCAGGAAAACCCTGAAGGTAAGTGGCAGTGAGAATTGTCTAATGCCCACCCCCCCTTGCCATGGGAAATGACTCCCAAAGCGAGGGGGCATTGTTTTTTTTTAAAAAAAATAAGAAAATCCTTCTTCTGGATTTTCTTTTTGAAAATAGAAAAAATATAAGTTTGACAGACGGCTCCTTCGTGTTGATGGAGCTGTGCCTCAAACTTAAAAAAGCACTCAACAGCGGCTCCTTCGCTATTGCGGAGGAGCGCCGCCCCCCACCCCACCCCCCACCAGCTGCCTCGAAATGGCAGGAAAGGAAAAATAAAACGATGATAAACATGTTTTATTATTGTTTTATTTTTCCTTTCCTGCCTTGTCTTTGGGGGCGGGCCATGGGGATGACAGGCTGCAGAAGGAGTGGTAAGTGCACTGTGATCAGTGCACATGACGGTATGGCCGGCCATCTCAGGCCGGCCAAACCGTAATGCGTACAGAAGCCGTCTCCAACCCGAGCTGTGTTGCCTGGTTGGAGACAGCAGGCACAGGCTCTCAGTCTCACTGGGAGCGCAAATTCAGAGCGCAGCAGGCCAATCCTGACGCTGCTTCTAGCAGCATGAGAGCAGCATCAGAATTGGCCACAGTGGAGTCTGGAAGCCTGTGCCTGCAGAGGAGAGGAGCAGAAGAGCGCGATGCGGCCGGCTGCAGATACGTTTTTAATTTTTTTTTTTTATTTTGTAATTTGTCGTCTGTTGTCCCCTGACCCCGACCCCTCCTGCCCCCCCCCCCCGCCACTCTTCGACAACACCAGCCGCAACTGAAAGCACTGACAGAAACCACAGTCAGGGCGGTTCCTGACAATGCTTTAGAAATGACTGCCAACTTGGCGGTCATTTCTAAATTTGGCTGGCGGGGACTCTGTCACCCCTGAAGTTCACCCCGCCCACCCAAAAATAAATGAGGCCCTAAATGTATAAGAGGGAAGGTGGCAAACAGGCAGAAAGTAAGTTAATTTGATGAAAGGAGGAACCATGGGAACGAGAGAGAGGGTGCCATGGTGCACTGAGAAAGGAAACGTATGGAGGTGTATCTATCTGGAGGAAAGAGGTGCACAGGGCACACAGAGGTACATCAGGAGGAATGGGACGTATGGAGAAGAAGGAGGATGGACAAGTGGTTAAGATGTACAGGGAGGTAGAAGATATGTGGGTGGATAGGTCTAAGTGGAGTTATGAGCTACAAGGGGACCGTAAAAGGGAGAGAAGGTGCAAAACGTGAAAAATTACTGGAGTGTGAAATATGTGGAAGCAGTGGGATGCCAGAAGATGAAATGAAAGGGAGGAAGAGGTAAAAAGAAGCAAAAAAGTGGAGTCTCTAGAAATGATTTTGGGGGTGCACACAATGGCCCATAAATAAAAATGGTGGGCCACCTACAATAGCAATTGTGAGGAGTGTTTGCGTGCACATCTATGTGTGTGTATATATATATATATATATATATCACGTAACAGAAGGTTGCCCCACTGGAAATGCCATACACGCAGGGATATGCACACAAATACCGCAGGTGGCTGCAGCTTCAGCGCTCCCCCTCGCTTCCTTCCAATAAAAGCCAAACGCGTTTCAAGCATATCCTGCTCTTAATCACTGGCTACTGGCATTTACTCACGGAGACAGCAAACTATTCAGAACAGCTGATTTTATTGAATGTTCGAGTCCCGCCCCAGTGTGGCATTTCCAGTGGGGCAACCTTCTGTTACGTGATATATATATATATATATATATATATATATATATATATATACATACACACAAGCAACGAGTCTACTATATATATATATATGTATATATAGATTCAGTTCCTCCACAGAAAAGAGGAGGGGATCGTGAGTCAAAGCTGAGACGCCTAGAAACTAATTATATATTACAGTTCGATTGTAAACATCCAGGAGGTCTCAATACGAGCGAGGATTTATATACTTTTTTATGAAACAGTGTTATAATATTATCCTGCAGTATTGTATAGAACATTTGATATTATAGAGACATGGTGGAGAGAGAGAGAGATATATATGAATCGGATGTTACAAACTAGGGACTGTCATAGGATAAGCTGAAAAATCTATATTATATATTAGTTTTATGTATGTTCTTATCAGTCACCGTCAAATACCAAACAGAAAATATATATAGCATCCAATGAGTACAATTCGTGAATATCAGAAATGAACCTCGTGTCAACTTATTTACTAAATTGGTTTTAGGAATTTTAGGATATTTTATAGGTATTTATTGCTATTTAACAGTTGTTTTTATGGATTGTATTTAATTGATGTTATATTATATATATAATGTGTATGAATTATTTATGAATTTGTTATGGGATCAACTGTGAATTAGACAATAATTTATAGTGTGTCCTTCATTGATTTGCACTGGTCAATCATTAGCACCTTATTTTCTTTAACCTAGATGCAACCCGAGTATAATAGGGTCAGATATTCAGATGGTTAAAGGAATAGTTAAGTACAGTGTTGTCAGTAAATGACAACCTGGAAAAAAGTTTCTATAGGAATATGCTACTAAAATTACAATTAGGTTTAAAAATAGCTAGCAACCCATAGAAAAATATTATTTTAGCACATGCACTTTAACATTCACTTTTGGCACATTTTATAAGCAGACCGGCACTTTAGGATGAGTATATATGCGTTTTTTGCACAATATTATTTTAGGAGAAATGGCACAAATGTGGTCGCAACATAGGGGTAGCATAGTCACCCATGTATAAACTAATAAGTGCTCATTTAAAAACCTATTATTTAGTCATGGCATTTAAGCCTGCAACAAATGGTATTTTAAGTGACGGAACACATAACGAATATGGTGGTTTAAGATAGGGATATTTAGGGATTAATACAATAGTATTTCCTTAGCCATAAAATGTAGAATAAAAATGTTACAATTGAAAACATGTTTTGATATGATATGATTCTATGGGCCGTTTATATAAACTGGGATTTAAACCAATGAATTTTATTTTAAATATGGTCTCAAGAATGTACAAATTTAAATTAGCATTTATGCTTATAATCTTTGTATTTAACATGTCTTCTATGTCTATGGCATAATTGATTGCACTAGCACTTTAAAAACGGTAGCACTGTCTGAGGACGTGTCATGTGATCAAGGCCGTTTTTCGGCCGAAACGCGTCATGGCAGACAAAATGGTGGAATAAAGTAAGAAGAAATTTGCACTAATTGCTGGGTCCACGCTCGTTATTTCTGGTGGCAATGCAGAAGTGAATGCGAGTTTACCTCATATGTACCGGATTGACTTCCTCCGGTTCGTGGACCCCCTCCCTGTGAGTAGGCTCCGTAATAGGCAAGTCTTGGTCCCGGAAGCCCTGAACTGGCAGCAACATCGCGGGCTCGTGGTGTGGCGCAGGCGGGGACCCCCGGGGCACTTTTTGGATCTGAAAACGGAAACGACGGAGCCCCCTGCAAGCAACGAAGCCAAAGCGTGCAGGCGAGTGTGGTGGGTCTAGTGTGGAGTATCGGACTTTTCGGTGGTGAACTCGGCGGAGCAATCATCAGAAGGAAGGAGCCACACGATTATCCACTGGACACACAAGGTACGCAACTAATTGCAACAAGCGGGTTGGGAGGTGTGTAATCCTGTTGCTCCCTTGGACACTTGTCGAGGTGGTGAGCATACAGGAACGGCAAAAGGAAAATACATAAGCCACCATGTCCGCTGACACGCTCAGAGACCGTGAATTAGCCGCAGAGGAGATGTTCTCTGACTCTCCCTCGGAACCACGAGGTGCCAGCAAGGATGCTAATGATGAACCGAGCAGCAAGATGAAGGGATTGAAAGACAATTACCGAGTGCTGGAAAAACTAAAACGCCAAGAGCAGTCTAAGTGGTGGGAAGCAAGGTCATTGCAAAGATACCTGGATGTGGGACGAGTACCTAGGGGACTCCGCATCATGATCGCTCCCAGCTACGAGGCACCAAACCCACTCATGATGGCAGAGTGGGCTGAATGTAATTTGGAGTCGTCTCGTAGGTTAGTGGTGTTATTGGTAAAATATGCAGAAATAGACCGAAATGAGCTGCAGACCAAGATTGAAGCACTTGAAAATGCAATTAAATTACAAGGTGATCCCCAAAGTAGAAAAAAACTACATGAGGAAATGGTAACACGACTGCAAAAGGAAGAGGATAAAATAAAAACAAGAAAAACGTATAAATTCAAGAGGGATCGTGAGGACTATGAAAATGGACAAATATTTACGTTTGCCAGGCGATATGATAATATGAGAACAGCAACCGCCAGTAAACGTATGCAGGGCCATAATCAAACTGCAAGAGGGCAACAAACGACAGAATCAACATCACTTTCTGATTTAAGCTCTGCTTTACAGAGCGAATCTGAAGCTGAAAATAGCAGACCAAGGTCTGAGGCATGTAATATTAAACTGACTCCGGGGGAAGAGTTAGATATTTTAAAACGGAGCCGAAGAGACACTCTGAGATCTCGCAACAACGGGATAGCCAAAACAGGGATACCCGGAGGAGAAGGGGTAGAAGGCAGGCCCGGAGGGACAGGAGAGAATGCAAAGAAACGAGGTCGAGGGAGAGGGACACGCAAGTAGAAGGTGAACCATATAATTTTAAAACCTCCAACCCAGGTTCATTGCAAACTCAAGAGGCAAAAACGATCATTAACTTATCAAATATAAACTTGACTTTAGCAGAACAACAGCTTTTATCCTTAGGTTTGTCTTATTGCCCAGAATCTAATTTTAATTATACACAGACAAGGGCGGACATATATAGATTCATTAGGAAACTTAAACTAAGGAAATTCCATCAGCTAAAAGACAAGCAAGGTGATGTGGATGATACAACTCAGATGATACAAATTCCCCTAGTCTATTAGTCTCAGACTTAGGGTTATTGCAAGATCTGCAAGATTTGGAAAGAGGAGTGGTCGAGAATGCAAGCTCTGAGGTGATTCCTCAGGATATGTCACGGATAATGTCCTATCAACAAGAGGCACTGGTGACATGTGCAAGGCCTGCCACTCCTTTCAAGCTGAAATCAAAGTTTGTACCGATTATGGCCAGAGATTCCATTGATGTGTTTAATGAACAGATAGTGGCCCAAGTAAAAAAGCTCAATGTTATTATTAATCGAACACAAAGAAACATCTCTATTCAAGAAAGACAGTACCATCAGCTTATCGCAAAACTAAGAAAAGAAAAAAACATAGTCATTCGAAATTCCGATAAAGGCGGGAACATTGTTTTATGGCCGCTTAAAGAATACCTAGAGGAAGCACACAGTCAATCGAATGACAAAGATTGTTATAGGAAGAGTTCGCCATTGAAATTTAAAAATGCCCAGGAACTTTTTTACTTGCAGCTACTTGCATGGAAAAGTGCAGGCCTCCTAAGTTGGGAAGAATTTAAATATCTTAAAAAAGAGCATCCGACCATTCCGACATTATATTTTATCCCAAAAATTCATAAGAATGCTGATAAGCCACGGGAAGGCCAATAATAGCAGCCTGCGATGGCCCATTGGAGAATGCCTCAATATATATTGACTTTTTCTTGCAAGAGTTTGTAAAGAAATTGAAATCTTTTGTACAAGATACAGGGGACTTTTTAAATAAGATTAGAAATTTACAATGGAGGCCAGAATATGTACTTATTGCTCTAGATGTATCATCTTTATATACGTGTATTTGGAATAGAGATGGAATGCGAGCTGTGGAGTACTTTTTGTCTAATAGGCCTATTAAGTACGCACAGCATACGAAAATGCTACTTACCATGTTGCTGTTTTGTTTAGAAAACAATTTATTTTTATTCAACAACCAAATGTATCAGCAAACACAGGGAGTAGCAATGGGGGCCAGCTTCTCTCCCAGCTATGCATGTTTGTTCATGGGCTGGTGGGAGGAGTTGGTCCTCATGCAACAACATGAGGAAATTTATGCTGTAAATATAATAACATGGATGCGTTTCATAGATGACCTATTTATTATATGGAATGGAGATGAACAAAGTGCCGCAAACTTCATTGAAGAAATAAACAAAAATGACATTAATTTACATTTCACCTCAACTATAAGCAGGAACATGGTGACATTTTTGGATGTACAGATTGAGGTGATTGATGATTGTCTGACCACTACATTATTTAGAAAACCAACAGCAGGGAATACACTGCTTCATGCCTCAAGTGCACATCCCCCCATTTAATTAAGAGTATTCCTTACGGGGAGATGCTTCGTATCAGACGCATATGCAGTAGTGACCAAGAAACCCATAAAAAGCAAGCTGAAAGTCGGGCTCGATTTTTAGCAAGGGGTTATAGGTCAGAAATAGTCGATACAGCAATAAGAAGATCTAGGGAACAGGCAAGAGAAGACCTTCTATTGAGATCTAAGAGGTCAGACAAAAAATATGAAGAAACTCAAGAACATACAAGACTTATTTTATCCTTTTCCAAGCAGGAAAAGCAGAAAAGGTCGATAGTTAGGCGTAGTTGGCCCATAATAAGGGATGACCCAGTGATAGGCAAGTCACTACCATCTAATCCTATGATAACATTTCGAAAGACCAAAAGTATGGGTGATATGCTAGTGAAGAGTAGCCCGGAAGATCAAAGCAGGGGCATGTGGTTAACTGCACGAAAAGGATTTTTTAAGTGTTCCACATGCAAGGCGTGCCAGTATGGTTTTAATACGTCTACTTACACAACTGCTTTTAACAATAAAATACAGGAAATTAATCAACACCTGAACTGCAAAACTGAGTATGCAGTTTATATTTTAGAGTGCAGCTGCCAATTGAAGTATATTGGAAGCACCAAGTTACCTGTGCATAAGCGAATTCTTCAGCATATCAGGGCCATTTCTAATAATGACACCAATTATCCTGTGGCAAGACATTTTAAATTATGTCACGATAGTAATTTAAAACATTTGAAATATTTTGTCATAGATTCCGTTCCTCCACAGAAAAGAGGAGGGGATCGTGAGTCAAAGCTGAGACGCCTAGAAACTAATTATATATTACAGTTCGATTGTAAACATCCAGGAGGTCTCAATACGAGCGAGGATTTATAAACTTTTTTATGAAACAGTGTTATAATATTATCCTGCAGTATTGTATAGAACATTTGATATTATAGAGACATGGTGGAGAGAGAGAGAGATATATATGAATCGGATGTTACAAACTAGGGACTGTCATAGGATAAGCTGAAAAATCTATATTATATATTAGTTTTATGTATGTTCTTATCAGTCACCGTCAAATACCAAACAGAAAATATATATAGCATCCAATGAGTACAATTCGTGAATATCAGAAATGATCCTCGTGTCAACTTATTTACTAAATTGGTTTTAGGAATTTTAGGATATTTTATAGGTATTTATTGCTATTTAACAGTTGTTTTTATGGATTGTATTTAATTGATGTTATATTATATATATAATGTGTATGAATTATTTATGAATTTGTTATGGGATCAACTGTGAATTAGACAATAATGTATAGTGTGTCCTTCATTGATTTGCACTGGTCAATCATTAGCACCTTATTTTCTTTAACCTAGATGCAACCCGAGTATAATAGGGTCAGATATTCAGATGGTTAAAGGAATAGTTAAGTACAGTGTTGTCAGTAAATGACAACCTGGAAAAAAGTTTCTATAGGAATATGCTACTAAAATTACAATTAGGTTTAAAAATAGCTAGCAACCCATAGAAAAATATTATTTTAGCACATGCACTTTAACATTCACTTTTGGCACATTTTATAAGCACACCGGCACTTTAGGATGAGTATATAGGCGTTTTTTGCACAATATTATTTTAGGAGAAATGGCACAAATGTGGTCGCAACATAGGGGTAGCATAGTCACCCATGTATAAACTAATAAGTGCTCATTTAAAAACCTATTATTTAGTCATGGCATTTAAGCCTGCAACAAATGGTATTTTAAGTGACGGAACACATAACGAATATGGTGGTTTTAGATAGGGATATTTAGGGATTAATACAATAGTATTTCATTAGCCATAAAATGTAGAATAAAAATGTTACAATTGAAAACATGTTTTGATATGATTCTATGGGCCGTTTATATAAACTGGGATTTAAACCAATGAATTTTATTTTAAATATGGTCTCAAGAATGTACAAATTTAAATTAGCATTTATGCTTATAATCTTTGTATTTAACATGTCTTCTATGTCTATGGCATAATTGATTGCACTAGCACTTTAAAAACGGTAGCACTGTCTGAGGACGTGTCATGTGATCAAGGCCGTTTTTCGGCCAAAACGCGTCATGGCGGACAAAATGGTGGAATAAAGTAAGAAGAAATTTGCACTAATTGCTGGGTCCACGCTCGTTATTTCTGGTGGCAATGCAGAAGTGAATGCGAGTTTACCTCATATATATATATATATATATAGATATACTTTGTATGGACACACGTCCATACAAAGTAATAGTAATAGCAAACTCAACGCACTGAGGCTCATGCATTTCCTCAATCACTTGTTTGCAAGGAAAGGTAATTAGAAAATCTATAAATATGTGAACATACACATTTTACATTTTTAGCAACTACTGAGATGGCGAGTTCCAAATGTACAGAAAAGAAGTGCACAGCCCCTTAAAGCAACATTTGCATTTCTTAGTTTGTATTCCACTGCGTGGCAAGTATCAATGAAAGTTTATTGCACTATTAACTACAAGCTCATGTTTTGCCATAATCACTGCCCAATTAGGGCAAAACCCCAAATCCCTCTATTCTAGCTTTCTCCAGCTTAGAATATCCAATGCAAGTCAAATGCGAAAATAATGTTCCTGATTTTTATTTAAACCTTCCTCTTCTGAAGTATTGGCATGTATGCTGCTATCAAAAGTACTTGACCATTAATGTGTGAGATGTTTAAAAGAATGCATTTTAAATTATTTTTATGTGTCTATAGAATATGCACTCTAAGGTTTATATCTCTAAATTGATTGCAAAGGAAACGGGCAAGTATGAAAATGTAACAACCGCCCTCTGCTGAACACACTGCACGTTTTGCCCTCTAAGGCAGGGGGTTCTCAGGTCAAGATGATCTCTGCCAAGGATGCATGCTCACTGCCGCATCTAATCCCCATGCAACTCTATCAGCAAACTTCACAAGACAGCAGAGTAGAGAATGTCAGTAGAGCTGGCTGGGTCTCCACACTGCTCCGCAGTAGTCCAGAGCCAGTGAAGCCCACGCGCAAGCAGAGCTGCTGTAAATTCTGGGATCGTTGCGGCACGAAGGCAGGACCAGAGGGAATTCTGGGATTGTATCCACGCTGGGTCAGGAAGTGAGGAGGTGGGGTGAATCCTAAAGGGCTTTCTTTCATGGGGGCAGGTGCTGTGCCACATACGGGAATTCTGGGATGCAAAACTTCCCATAATTCTCATGCCAGTCTGTGTGTACCAGTGCTCACCAAGAAAGTGTGGTAAGACTGACCGCACACTAGGCCACTGTACTACCATAAGATGTGAATGAAAAGAAACAGACATTTGTCCATGACTGGCCACTGCATGGTGCACATTTAAGGTCGCACCTGCTAGACAATGCAGCTGCCTGTTTGCGAAAGACATTGTGAGTTTACCAAGAAAATACAGGAACTTGGAGCCCACCCAATACTTGACCTTGGTTAGCTTTCCTGTTCTCATTTACCTGCATCTTATTTGTGTCCCAGCTTGCCAATCTAGAGTTTGCCCCTCCAATGGAGCATATTAATGTCTCTTTTGATTTGCAGGTTTCTATGCTTCCACTGGTTACTATTCAAGCACTACTTTTTTCCTTTTGGTTAAGTACTCCATGACAGTGCATGTGTTTTCCATCTGTCTTCCTCGTACTTTTCTGCCCCTGTACTCTTTGTTGCTCACTGTCACCCATCTGCTTCTCCTTGCCCCTCTCCTTGTTGCATTCATTCATGTGTCCTCTCCCCATTGCTTTCTCACCCATGTGCCTCTCCTCAACTCACTCCACGGTGCTATCTCACCAGTTGTTTCTTCTTCGCACCCCGTCCCAACATGTTGTTTGCGTTCCCCCACCCTCTGTGTTGATTCCCCCCATCCCCCACTCTCTCTCCTTCTCTGTCGCACACGTGCGGTGGGCACACCTAAAAAATAACATAGCCAGCTGCATCAAAGTCTTTTTTTACCTCAATTAACCATTCTGCACAGCATCAGGGATGCTGTACAGGTTGGCTAAAAACCATGGCAAAGGCAATGTGTCTCAAAGGTGGGATCGAATGCCTTTGCCAATGCTTGTTTTTTCCATACCACTGTTCAGCAAGGAGAGACATTCAACAGCCATGGTGGAGGGAGGCCAGGATGAATGAAGCAGGCCCCCATCTGCCTCTCAAAGCCCCCACCCCAAAAAAAAGACGCCACTGCATGAATGTAGCACTAACCAAAACGTTGTGTAAATCATTTGCTTAGTGCGCCTAAAAGTAGCTGAAGCTGCACAGCTCACACATGCAACACACAGGCATTTAAAGGAGAAATATTTGGGCTACGACAGGAAGAGGTGTAGCCACAAAAGTAAACAGCAAACTATTTCAGGCGGAGAAGGAGATTTAGACGGAGATTGACAGTATCCTTGACCAGATTCAATGTGTCAGATCACTGTGCACTATGAACGTAGAGACCAATAATGAAATAACATCATTAAATGAAAAGACCACGAAGCCAACTGGAATATACACGTAGCCATACTACGAGAGGGCAAGTTTCTGAGTATCTTCCACTACTGTGCAACTGAACCATTCCAACACATTGTTGCTATGTCAGATGGTTTATCACAACATTTTCCAAAATCTTGACCCCACATCAATGCACTTCTGGAGCATGGCGAGCTGTATATTAATTTCTTCGGTAACCAACAGAGGTCAACGCAATACAAGTAACATTATAGCACATTCTAGAATTCCCAAATGAGGCTGATGCCCTAGAATACACCCCACAAAATTGGCATCTAAAAGGCCAAGCTTGAAGTCTTCAGAAATAGAAAGATGTACCATACCACACCTGTGTGAATAACAGGTCATGTACACCTATTCACCGTTCATTGATGTGCCTGATTTCCTGTATCAGACCATGATCCCTTAAAATAGATGCAAACTGCACATCATTGGACCACCTAGGGACCACTCTAGGCTGTGGTCGGTAGGTGTGCACGCCCAGCCTCACACTCACTTATAGACACAATCTCAAGTAAGTCCTGAACACAATCAATTGCCACTATCCTCAATGCTTGTGACTGACATTCATACACACAATTGACAACACACGCATGTGTAATGTATGAATGCGTGGGAGCGGAATCCCAAAGGGCTTTATGACGCACAGAACTAAAGCATGCTCAATGAGCACCCTGTCAGCCTGCACAACACCACAAGTGATCTGGACGTGTGCCATAACATCTCACATGTCTCGACAGTGCAATCCTATTAACAGTTCATGAGACTCCAGGTGGGAATAAGTTCACTTCTAGGTCTGGCTGTTAGAAGGTGGTCTGACCATCTGAGCCGCCCAGATTTTTCGCTTTTTGAACACCTATTTGTTGAGCTTTTACTGTGGGAGAGCCTCATAAATTCGGCACTCACCCACAGTGAACTCATGATGAAAGAGACTGCATGTGGATTTTACTGGTGTCCCCCTGGTGAGAGTAGGCCGCTGCGCTGCAGCCGGAGTAAGGGGCACCGGGCTGGTTACATGCAGACACGTGTGTACATGCGTGTGCACACGTGTAGGGGCTGCGCAGGGGAGATTCCTGGCGTGTGCAGCCCAGGAGCAGGTACAGATAGAATGGTGTGGCAGGAATTATGCAGAGCTGGGTGGTGACATGGAATAGGCTTATACAATGGGAAGAAACATGTAAGGGAAAGTCAGTGTGTTTTACTGTTTTCACTGAAGGACCATGCCATTATTCTCCTATGAGGATGGGGATCACATGGGATAGTTTCACTTCCCTAGGGCCTACAAATTCCAGACACACACTAAAGTCCACTGTAACGTAGGTGAGAAGAAGTATTCTGCTGAGTCCAAAGCCATATCTGTACTGCTTGTGGGTCATCCAGAAATGTCATATTCCTCTGACTCAGCTCATAACCAGAGCCTGGCTGGGTGTGACCCTGCCAGGCTGGATTAATGACATTGATGTGATATTACATATTGGGGATACTTTGCTAGAGATGATAATGAAGCCTTATGGTGACTTCTACTCCATTCCAAAATGGCCCCCAAGCTTCCCAAAGATTACAAAATGGCCCCCATCCTCCTTTGCTTCTCTTTACCATGAATGGAGGATCCGCGAATCTCACAATGGTTGCCAACCAAGATTACTCTTAAACTCGACACATAACTTATTAGGTTACTCTCCTATCTGCATTTCACACAGTGCGGGGCAGAGCAATATATATCTTTAGTAGCCTAATGTCCGCTCACCATGTATATACCTTCTATTTTAAATAAGATGGATGCCCGGGCGGTCGAGTGCTTTATTAATCCCACAACCTCCAAAACTCAGTACCTGATCTGGGTTGTTGCCATAGCCTTCAAATGTAGAAACTGACTGGCAGCTCAAGTCAGGGTATCCATTCCAAGATGGCGCCCGCAGTATAGAGAACAGCACAATGACTGTCCTCACTCATGCAAGCGGTCCAGCAACAGCTGGTAGCAATCAGGAGTTAACGAGGAGGAGCAGTGGGTATTTAACCCCTTCTATGCTCGTGACGAGCTCAGCTCGTCATGCTGCGCGGTCGCGCTGTGCGCATGACGAGCTGAGCTCGTCACGACCACACCCGCGATCGGAATGTCCAGCACACGAGCGGAATTCCGATCGCGGTCAAGGGGTTAAACCATGCCTTTTCACTACACCACACCTCCCGCTAGCAGTGGGTAGGTCCTTGGACACATTGCGCACTACGCAAACGTGAGTACTATGTTAATCGCTTCGCCGCGATCGGAATTCCGCCCAGGTGCTGGACATTCCGATCGCAGGTGTGGTCGTGACGAGCTCAGCTCGTCATGCGCACAGCGCGACCGCGCAGCATGACGAGCTGAGCTCGTCATGAGCATCGAAGGGGTTAACCTTTATGGTCTGCTAAATATTCCGCATTCCCAACCCCTGTTCAAGGGTTTCCCAGCCAGTTTAAAACGTTAAACTATGTAGATGCGCTTTCCCAACCTCCTTTACCTTTTTTTTGTTTTTTTATCCCAACTTCAGTAACAAATATAAAGCCTGTATTGTTCCACCATAGCTGGGATTACTTTTTAATGATGTGGGCAATGTTAATGAACTACCCCTGAATGTTGTGCAGATAGCGTGATGTAGGAGTATGTCACTATATGTACTAAGGAGGCCCACATATCCAATCCTTTAGTTTATTCAATAAAAACGCTATTAACTTCGTAAGCTGGCAGCTTTTAACTGTTCCTTTTTATTGCATACCCCTGTAGTAAATGGGGAAGTTCCTCATATCTTGACCTGCCGGGGTTGATGAAGCAGTAGTATATCCCAATTAGGGTGAGTCTTGTGCTCTTTTAGCAGTTTTTGGTTTTTAATACACGGACGTGGTCACTACACACATGAGCAATAATGTGACCACTTCAATATTTGGCACCTGGTGTTTAGATGCCTGTAACACCTCACCACTGTGTGCTGTGATTTAGACACACAGGGAATAGGACAGTAGTGTTTGATACTTGTGATATTGGTTTGACATCATACATTAAGATGTGATTTTCTCTCCATAATAGGTAGAACCAGAACTACCAGCCATTAGACAGAGTAAGTCATGGTGGCTTAAATCCCAAACATTAATTTATTTTTGTTTTCCGGTCCACCTTAGTGTAGATAGTTTTTAAACTTTAGGTCCTGACGAATCGCCTCTAGACTTGTAGAATTGCGAAGAAACATGTTGACCAACCACACGGAAGAGCGCCACACCTAAGACATTAACTTAGCATTGCGCATTTCCTCTTTATTTTAATCAGGGTAGGAGACCCCACAATTAAAGTTATTTTTGCTGGTACTCCCAACCCTGTTTTAACTCACATAAACATCACACACCACTTATTCATCTACACTCACTAAATCTCTCACACCCACGGCACCAAACGGCTATTTGGAAAAAGATCTCCGCCAAAGTGCCCCTCATCGGGAGCCCATCAGGCATTGCAGCGCCGGCCAGACGAGGAGCAGCCCGATGATGAAGCATGACACCCAACTGGGTGTGTGAGGGCATTACATTCCAAAGAAATGGATTCCCATCTCTTTTGACACTGTAGCCTACTGTCCCTTGTATACTGCTATATTCTAGATCATTCAGGAACAGCACAACTTTAATTTTCATATTGCATTTGGGCAACTGTGCTGGACCTTATGTATAAAAGCCCGTTGTCCCTCTATTTGTGAATATTGATGAGCACGGTTCTCCAGTGGGACTCAATTTGGTGTTTTGGTGGGTAAATACTATATTTTGTCCCCCTACACTTTCTGTTGGCAAAACACGTCCTGTTGGATGTTTGCCACTCTCATTATCTTTCCTACCTCTTGAAGCACACCTATATCCTCAGCATCATGGAGGAACAAGGACTTGGCTTCGGAGATGATCAAGCTGCAGAAATTTTACGAGCTCCCTCTATTTTAGGAACAGAGAGTAGCTCTGCCACGGGGAGCCAGTCTGAGGACTGGCAATCCCTGTCCTCTTTGAAACCCGAATGGGTAAAAATAACCTTAAATGGCGCATTGATGACGGAATATCTGAGGGCCAATATAGCACCTAATGGCCTAATTGTACCTAATTTTCCCCGTCTATTCCTGGAAGATGGGACATTCAAGAAAGAATGGTCCCTGGTATCGTGGAAGTGTACTAGGGATCTTTTGATCTTGATAATCAACACAGCAAAAAGAATAGCGGATGCGCTATTGGCGAGAATTCAGGCAGCAGAAGCGGCAATTAAGAGCACCATGTCTACTACCGCTGCCTTCAAGCTCAAACTAACTGAGCTAAACAATGAAATAGCAGAACGCATAGAATATCTAATGAAGCAGAAAGTAACTAAGCTCCAAAAAGATATTCGTAAGTTCGATAAGGAGGTTTATCCTTATCTAAAAACCGATTATGTCCCCCCAGATTCTAACAACACCTCTGATGCGAGCTCCAGCTCGACTAGAAGAGGCTCATCTACTCACAGCGACTCAAGTACAGAAGAGTGGGGCGTTAACCAGCGTAGAAGGGGAGGCCGACAAGGCTTTGCAGGATTCCAAGTACCCCAATTTCAGGGCCCTGGATTCTGGCCATACCCCATGTACCCTCAAGGACCCCCACAGTTTTACCCTACTGTCAACAACCAGCCTTTTTTAGAAAGAGGTTGGGGCAGAGGGCACGGAAGAAGAAGAGGGAATCAGCAACAACAACAGAAGAGAGTCCAATGGCAGGAATCCAACCAGAATGTGGTGGAAACCCGGAGCCACACCAAAAGGAGACCCTGATTGTCAATCTCTCTCAAAGAACTCTGACAGGTATTGAGACAAGAGTCCTAGAAAAGGGTCTTGGGTACGTTCCAACTCCCTGGCCAGACAGGTTTCAGGAACAGTGTGAACTACAAAAATTCTTTCGTAAGGTACGCCTTAAAGCCTTTTTTAATGAGACACCGACACCACAACAGACTGATTCGGGCTTACATAATGCCTCGACATTCACTCCCAACAATGGGATGGTACCGAACGAAGTCTTAACCTTCGAACAAGCCGTGCTTAAAGAGCTTGGAAGCGGGGTAACCAAAAAACACTTCAAAAACATCTCTAATGACGAGTTGACGGCTGTTAACTCTCTGGCCAATGACACCTCCATAACCATCATACAGGCAGATAAAGGGGGAGCCACTGTGATAATGGCTACCAGTGACTATGACATTGAATGCCAACGGCAATTAGAGAATCGACAGTACTACACGCCAATCGCTAGTAATCCCAAGACACGATTACACCAAACCATAACATCAATGGTCTTCTCGGCAGAAAGCCAAGGGTGGCTAAGCAAAAAGGGGCAGAATTTTTGGTTAAAAAGGATCCTAAGACTCCATATTTCTATACACTGCCAAAAATCCATAAGGGCGTTCATCCAGTTCCGGGTCGTCCCATAGTATCCGGGATAGACTCGATACTTGAACCCCTGTCCAAGTTTTGTGATCACTTCTTACAGCCATTGGTAAAACAGACACCCACATATCTACAGGACACCGCAGACGTGCTACGTTTACTAGCGAACTTCCCCAACGCCAGTAACATCAGTCTATTAGTCACCCTAGATGTAGAAGCCCTCTACACTAACATCCCGCAGAGGGCCACTCTAGGCGTGATTGAGGAAGCCTTCAACAAAACATCCTGGGACTCGTACACACCCAGCAGTTTTGTTTTGGAACTAGCAACACTGGTTTTGACCGAAATTTTTTTTGAATTCAAAGGTCAATTATACCATCAGACCCAGGGAACTTCCATGGGGAGCACCATGGCCCCTAGTGCAGCTTGTTTGTACATGGCCTCTTTTGAAGAGGAATTCATTTTAAACGACTCCAACCCATACCAGGAAAATCTATGCCTCTGGAAGAGGTTTATAGATGATATAATCATCTTCTGGCAAGGCAATGTGGATACATGTAATGATTTCTGCGTGTGGATTAATACCTTGAATCCATACCTCAAATTCACAAGCTCCATGTCAGACAACCAAATTCCGTTCCTTGATCTCTTGATAAGGCTAGACAATGGTACCTTGAGCACAACAATATATAGGAAGCCAACGGATCGCAACAGCCTTCTACTGTTTAGTAGTTGCCATCCACGTGCCCTTAAAGAGAATCTCCCTGTGGGACAGTTTCTGAGACTCCGCAGAAATTGTAGCCAACTGGAGGACTATAAAACAGAAGCAGAAACATTGGCAAAAAGTCTTGCACAACGTGAATATCCCATAAGCAGTATTGCCCTTTCAAAACAAGCATTGGCATAGCCAATAGGTCTCGCCTTTGGGACCTTATAAGTATTTAGTTATGCAACACAATATCTTTACTGCAACAACATTAACTGTTGCATGGCTAAACACTTATAAGGTCCCAAAGGCGAGACCTATTGGCTATGCCAATGCTTGTTTGGGTAGCAGCTGTAGAGGAATGTCGTTTGTCAGAGCAATGACGGTTGCCTGAGCAACTGAGAGCAGGGCAGAGACATATCTCCAAGAAATAAGAGACCAGTCGAGGAGGTTTCTCTGATGCTTGAACAAGACAAAAAGGTTGCTTACATCCAGGACAGAGTCTGGCACAAAGAGCAAAGCTAATGAGAATTTGGATTTTGTAGCGTCGGAGATGGCGGTTTCCCGTATTCACATGACCTTACCTTGGAGACAGAGAGAAAGGAAGGTCAAAGGACCCGTAGGAAACTCAGTCATCATCATTCTGCCGATTCCGAGCTCACTGATGGGAGAAGTTGATAAGCTCCTCTTACCTTGGGAGGCCGTGATAATGAATCTGGGAAGGAGACAGGCACAGGCTCGCACCTTTTGAAATGTCCTCTACTTCAAGGTCAGAGGGCACGCTAAAAATAAAGATTTATCTACTTTTTAATGAACCTTCTTCGACGGCCCTGCAATTTCAGCCTTATCTCCCACCCCTCAAGTGTCCTGGGAGTTAATATAGCGACGTTCCGATGCAAACCACTTCCCTGTTTCACCAGGACTGGAAATAGATTCAGAGCTAATGGTCACTTCTGCATTAATTTCTGGATACTCGTTGCTATAGACGAGCAAAATAAATGCCAATTGTTCGTCTGCACAGCTTTTGTATCAAATACCGGAGCAGTGCCCAAAGCGTGTGGTTGTACTCAGGTAACACGCGCTCATTCATCAGACATGTTTAACAGGAAGTGGGCAGCAGTTCTGACTTTAGCTTCCGCTGCTCATAGGTACCTGGTGAAAGCATGAACAGAGGGCCATATGGCTTCTCATCAGTCATTATTACAGAAATACTGCATGGGGCCTGATTGCCAGGTGGGAGGAAATTAACGCATGCATCACGCTGCTAAGAAAATGTACCCTTCCCTCCCATGCCTCCTCTTCACCCCTCATCCACCCCCTGCATTCATTTACCATCTGCTCAGAGCAGGTGGCAAGTGTATGTGGTAAAAGAGCACGGGATACGAGATTCTGTGTGGTTTTATGGTGACAACATTTAGCCCCATATGTTAATTCCTTAATCCGTTGGGTTCTAATCATAACTGTATAGTACTGGAGCAATTTTACTTCATGGAAACAGTAAAGTCACGTGCAACTTGTAGTTACCCCTCAGGCTTTGGGGAATAATCCGTGCGGCATACTACCCCTATTTAAATTAACCAATGACTAATACAAGAAACGAAGCATCTGCAGGCTGCCTGCGTTGAAATCTCTCTCGGTGCCTTTACCACCAATGGCAGAACACAAAAGGCTGTGTGGTCTTATGAGGCTTGGCCCTGCCGAAGTAAAAATGCCAATCACTTCTGCTATCATGCTTCAGGGCTTTCTCTACAGCTAGATGGAATGATGTAAAAAAACGCAAAAGCAATGACTGTGACTAATTGATACAAAGAACAAGCACGGAATCGAAACGGAGGAGCGGGGGCGAGCGAGCGCGGCAGCCTGCCGCGACGCAGACATGTGGTTCCAATTATCGCGCACGCGTCTGGGCACGATAATTGGAAACACATGTTTGCCGCGAGTACCCATCCCAAAAAGGCCAGCCACGACGCACGAGCGTTTTTGGGACTGCTTTTCAAACTCGCTTACTAAAAGTCTTCGCCTCTAAGCAGCGCTTGCGCGCTACTCGAGGCTCGACCTAAAAACACGCAAGAAGCAATAACAGGGAGGCTCTATTAGAACCCAGACAAAAAGCAGAAACAGAGATGTTGACATGTGTAACAACATATACTCCAGCCTCCAACAGGATAAAAAATGTCATCAGGAAACATTGGGGCATATTAAATACTGGGAGCATGACCCTTGAACAACCACGATTTGCCTTCAGAGGATCAAAGAATCTGAAAGACATATTGATCCATACCAGGCCTCAGACACGAACGGTTAACACACAAAGACAGTTGTGGGACCTTCCGCCTGTTCAGGGTCACTACCCGTGCAGCACTTGCACAGTCTGCGCCCTCACATCTGTGACTAAGAATATCATCTTCAATGCAACCTTCACATGGGAATTGCGTAAACACACGAATTGTAATACGACAAATTGCATTTATATGATTACGTGTCCCTGCAATCTCAGATACATAGGGATGACTACACGTCCGTCAAAGTGAGAATCACGGAACATCGTAGTAATGTCCGGTGTCATAAAGTGAATACCAAAATGTGCACACACTTTTTTAACACCCAACATTCACCTGACTCTTTTCGTTGGGTGATTCTTGAAACATTTACTAAAATCAGCAAAGAAGCTTTGTTTTACAAAGATGGGTGCATCGTCTGTCTTCTGACAGACAAGGACTGAATGAGGACATTCCTTGGAGCGCTTTACGCACTTAAAAACTCCCTTGGAATAGCATCTTATCACTGACACCTATTGCCCTTCATTAGACCCAGTACACTAAGATTCACATTGATGTGATATTACATATTGGGGATACTTTGTTAGTGATGATAATGAAGCCTTATGGTGACTTCTACTCCATTCCAAAATGGCCCCCAAGCGTCCCAAAGATTACAAAATGGCCCCCATCCTCCTTTGCTTCTCTTTACCATGAATGGAGGACGCGCAAATCTCACAATGGTTGCCAACCAAGATTACTCTTAAACTCGACACATAACTTATTAGGTTACTCTCCTATCTGCATTTCACACAGTGCGGGGCAGAGCAATATATATCTTTAGTAGCCTAACGTCCGCTCACCATGTATATACCTTCTATTTTAAATAAGATGGATGCCCGGGCGGTCGAGTGCTTTATTAATCCCACAACCTCCAAAACCCAGTACCTGATCGGGGTTGTTTCCATAGCCTTCAAATGTAGAAACTGACTGGCAGCTCAAGTCAGGGTATCCACTCCAAGATGGCGCCCGCAGTATAGAGAACAGCACAATGACTGTCCTCACTCACGCGATCGGTCCAGCAACAGCTGGTAGCAATCAGGAGTTAACGAGGAGGAGCAGTGGGTATTTAAACCGGGCCTTTTCACTACACCACACCTCCCGGTCCCGCAAGCAGTGGGTAGGTCCTTGGACACATTGCGTACTACGCAAACGTGAGTACTATGTTAACCTTTATGGTCTGCTAAATGTTCCACACTCCCAACCCCTGTTAAAGGGTTTCCTAGCCAGTTAAAAACGTTACACTATGTAGATGCACTTTCCCAACCTCCTTTACCTTTTTTTTGTTTCTTTATCCCAACTTCAGTAACAAATATAAAGCCTGTATTGTTCCACCATAGCTGGGATTACTTTTTAATGATGTGGGCAATGTCAATGAACTACCCCTGAATGTTGTGCAGATAGCGTGATGTAGGAGTATGTCACTATATGTACTAAGGAGGCCCACATATCCAATCCTTTAGTTTATTCAATAGAAACGCTATTAACTTCGCAAGCTGGCAGCTTTTAACTGTTCCTTTTTATCTGCATACCCCTGTAGTAAATGGGGAAGTTCCTCATATCTTGACCTGCCGGGGTTGATGAAGCAGTAGTATATCCCAATTAGGGTGAGTCTTGTGCTCTTTTTGCAGTTTTTCGTTTTTAATACACGGATGTGGTCACTACACGCATGAGCAATAATGTGACCACTTCAATATTTGGCACCTGGTGTTTAGATGCCTGTAACACCTCACCACTGTGTGCTGTGATTTAGACACACAGGGAATAGGACAGTAGTGTTTGATACTTGTGATATTGGTTTGACATCATACATTAAGATGTGATTTTCTCTCCATAATAGGTAGAACCAGAACTACCAGCCATTAGACAGAGTAAGTCATGGTGGCTTAAATCCCAAACATTAATTTATTTTTGTTTTCCGGTCCACCTTAGTGTAGATAGTTTTTAAACTTTAGGTCCTGACGAATCGCCTCTAGACTTGTAGAATTGCGAAGAAACATGTTGACCAACCACACGGAAGAGCGCCACACCTAAGACATTAACTTAGCATTGCGCCTTTCCTCTTTATTTTAATCAGGGTAGGAGACCCCACAATTAAAGTTATTTTTGCTGGTACTCCCAACCCTATTTTAACTCACATAAACATCACACACCACTTATTCATCTACACTCACTAAATCTCTCACACCCACGGCACCAAACGGCTATTTGGAAAAAGATCTCCGCCAAAGTGCCCCTCATCGGGAGCCCGTCAGGCATTGCAGCGCCGGCCAGACGAGGAGCAGCCCGATGATGAAGCATGACACCCAACTGGGTGTGTGAGGGCATTACATTCCAAAGAAATGGATTCCCATCTCTTTTGACACTGTAGCCTACTGTCCCTTGTATACTGCTATATTCTAGATCATTCAGGAACAGCACAACTTTAATTTTCATAATGGATTAATGACCCTCCTCCCCAAACTGAAGCATTCCAAGGGCGAAGGTCTCCTCTCGAAGAGGGAGAGAAGATGGGTGGAGTCTGCCAGTTATCCATCAGCAACTGTCACCTGGTGCCAGGCACCAAGCTGCTCTGGAGAGGAGGCAGAAAGGGGGGAAGGGGCTTTTCAGAGACCATGTGGCATGAGACCCCTGGACGACGCCATTTTGAACTATCCCAGAGGCCTGGGCAGGAAGGAGGGAGCAGGGGCAGAGAGGTGATGTGTCGCTGCCTGATAGGGCAAGCAGAGCCTTCCTGCCAGCCCCCTCCAAATTCTTTTAAAAGGTCTTGCACAGGAAGAGGAGCTCTCTCTGGGGTGTGGTCTGCTGAGGAAGACTGGTGCTGGAGCCTGGCGCCATGGGCAGTTGGAAGGAAGAACTCCCTGACTGTCCCAGGACCCTGAATTGCTCCTGGAGGGGAGTCCAGGACCAGTGAGCAGAAGCCTGGGCCTCTGCGCAAGGAGAGGAGAGGCCCAGGAGGACAGCCAGGCGAAAGGTGGGCACAGGGAGCCAGTGAAGACAGCTCCCTGCTGAATTCACCCTCCTTGAGACCAGGAGGGCGAAGGAAAGTGCTCCCAGTGGCTGGGGCACGCCACCAGGAGCAAGGCGAGGTGAAAATGGTGAAGATCGGTCCCCTGGGGGCTGAGATATGCCCCCCAGAAGGTAGGCGACCTTTGACCTCTGACCTGACCGACGACGAAGTCCGTGGGGCTCCGCCGCCGGTCTTGAATGGGCCCCCGGGGTGGGTCAGGTCCCGGGGGCTGCCCCCACACGAAGCAAAGTCGGGGAGCGCGACGGGGTGCCAGGAGCCCACACTGGCCCCCGGCGACAACTGAGGGCGGGGAGCGCCGTCGCGCCCCCGTGAAGATGTCTTTGTGGCCCGGGATCCCGACGCCCAGAAGGGAAGCCGGGGAGCGCAGTCGTGCTCCATGTGAAGACTGTCCAGGGGGAGGGGCCCGGGATCCCCAACTCCGGGCCCCGGTGTGCCCCGACGCGAGGAAGCCAAGTCGGGGAGTGCTCCCCGTGAAGATGGCCCGGGGCGGGGCCCGGGATCCCCAACTCCGGGCCCCCCTGCGGTGGATGAGGAGGGGGGAGTGCCGCCGCACTTCCCCACAGCAGCGGGAAGGCGGGGGGAGTGCTATCGCACTCCCCCGAAGACCCGCCGAAGGAGAGGCTGCCTCTGTGTCTGCCCGCCGGAGAGGGCAGACCGAAATGGAACCTCCGGCTCCCGCGGCCGCACCCAAGGGTGGGGGCGGGGCGGGGAGCCGCCGGGGTGGGCTCCCCGGGTGGCTCTCCAACACCTGGGAGAAGCGAGGGGCCCGGGTGGGACCAGGCCCCCGAAAAACCGCTGGAGCTGCCGGGGGTGGGCTCCCCGAGCTGCCATAACTCACCTGGGGGTCCGGGTGGGACCGGGCCCTCCACCCAGGTCTGGACGCGGCGAGAGGCCGCCAGCAGCGCATCACAGCTCTCCCCGGAGCAGCGGGGGAGCCGCTGCTATAATATTCACCACAGCAAGGGAAACAGCCCATAATGCCTTGCAGGCCCGGACCGGGCTGCTAGGAAAGGAGGATGGTTCTCTGCGTGTGGTGACCCCAGGAGGATGGGGTCACCGCCAAGTGAATGATGAAGAACAACCCAGACTGTTAGCCCTTAAGATGTAGAGGTGTATACTGTATGGTCAGTATGAGATGCTCAGTCAGGGTTATGTGTCACCATGGCAGGTTTGCCCATTTTAAATGCTTGTTGAGATAAAGGGGGTGGGTCGCCACTGGGATGGTGCCAGTGAGCAAGGCCCTCGCTCCAGGTTATGTTCAACCCACTGCATTAGGGGGCAAGGTGATGTGCATACATGGGAGTGGTGGTACTAGACCCCCCCTCCCCCTTGCGGGAGGGGTGGGAATGTTATGCAATGTCACAAAGTAATTCCAACAGCTTATGTATATTTGTAAATTGGTGCATAGTATTGAGTAGTGTGTGTGTTTAATAAATGTACTCTTCCTTTTATAAAGCAAAGTACAGACTGAACAATCAATTATTGAGTGTTATTTCTGCGTACTAGTAAATGGCGATTACTAGCCCACACCACCTCCCTTGAGTAAGCCTTAGACTGCTCTGCAACGCTGCCCTCTGAGAGTCAGGCGCTACAATGGGGTGTTTGGTTCCCAGTGAAGGACAAATGTAGCCATGTTATTTGTGCAGGCCTCACAGATACTGCCTCGTTTTCCAACACTGGCAAATACTGCCTATTGTCCAATGCCTCTGAGTCAAGAGACTCCAGGCGTCCTTTGCTGCTGTGCTGACTACTTCTTGCCCAAACGTGCTACTGTCCAATACATGAGAAACACCACAGGACACAGAGAGCCTTGTAACACAAAACAAAAAACAGTGGCATGCTGAAAAACAGGTTCTGCGGCCACGGCTGCCCCACAGTGCAATCAAATCAAGGTGTGCCTAGTTATAACAATATGCGGTACAGTAAACAACAAACATCATGGTAAATTTAATGTTTTAAAATGCTAAACACCGCCACCGCACTTAAACATAATCCTAGCCCCCAAAATAAACACACTTTATACAATCCTGCCTCCCGCCAAAATCCAACATATTCCATCACAAACTTAACCAATCTAAACCCAACACACCCACCACAAGACCCCCTGTCCCAGGCCTCATCATACCCCATCCTATGCTAGCTCTTCCCACACCGCAAAACCCCATCAAATCTTGCCCCAGCCTAATCTCGATACCTATATCCCAAAACTATTATCTATCTAACCTCTACACACCGTAACCACTGATCACTGAATGAATGAACCAATGAATACGACTTTTATAGCGTGAAAATAATACCCACAAGATGTGTCCTGGCATTGAGAAGATCAGGCTAGTAATGCCAAGAATAAGGAATGCTGAATTAGCGGCGTTTTAAGGTTTTTTCGAAAGGGCAAGCTGTTGTCAAGTTTATGGGCCTTGATGGGCAAAGAATTCCGGTACTTGCTTCTAAGAAAAGAAAAGGAATGGGCATCAAGACGTGCCTGCCTGAAATGGGGTAGTGAGAAGGTTATCAGAGGAGGAATGCAAGTTATGGCTGAGAAGGTAGGGCTGCAACCAACTCCCGGGAGCAGAGGGTCGGTGCGATGAACGGCCCTGTGACAGAGGGCTTGGAAGAGTGAGTGCTTGCCAGTCATTGAGGGTTTTAAGATGGTTAGAGACCAAGGAACGCAGGTGAATCCCCAAAATGAGACAAGCCATGGTGTTCTAGGCTATTTGAAGACAATGGCACAGATTAATAGGGAGACTTCACGTGTTCAAGCGAGGAGAGAATATGAGCTTGAACAACAGTGTTCCTAGAGGAAGAGAAGTGAGGAGAAGAGGAAGGTGTTTCGGAAGTATATGGAGATACCAGAAGCAATAGAAAGCCAGGCAGCCATTGTGGTTTGCCAAGAAAGGAGAGGAGTAAATAAAAGAAGATTCTTAGCAGAGGAGACATTCTCAATACTGACAGTTCTGTCACCATTCAGCTTGCTGAAAGTGCTGGCACTGTACATTTCTAGTGTAGCAGCCCCGCTGATAGTGGTAGCATTGTCCCTTTCTAGTACAGCAGCCCTGGTGCAACATGTTGGGACTTTTCATTTCTAGTAGAGGAGCCCTGCTTAAAGATTTGGTGCCTTCCATTTCTAGTACAGCACCCTGGTGAAAGTGCTTGTACTGTTCACCTCTAGAGCAGCCACTCTGTTGAAAGTGGTCGTACAGTCCATTTCTAGTGCAGCAACCTTACAGAAAGTGTTGGTACTGTCCATTTTTTTTTTTTTTTACAGTAGCCATGCTGAAAGTGTTGGTACTGTCCATTTCTAAATACAGCAGCCCCTTTAAAAGTGTACATACTGTACCTTTCTAGTACAATAGTCATGCTGAAAGTGTTGGCACTGTCCATTCTTAGAACAACCTTATTGAAATTGTTTGCACTGTCCATTTCTAGAGCAACAACCCTGTTGAAAGTGTGGGTATTGCCCATTTCAAGCATAGCCGTCCTCATGCAAAGTGTCGGGAATTTCCAGTTCTAGCTCAGCATCCCTGCTGAAAGTTCCGATACTGTCCATTTCCGTATGATTAGTTCTTTTGACAGTATTGGCAAACATGTCATTCATTACATGCATGTCTGCCACGATGACATATATCGGTACTAGTTTAGTTTTTACAGGAAGGGCGGGTGGAGCAGCCTATTATCGGCCAGCCGCACTCTTTTTAAACGTTAAGTGATATTTGTAACAGACTTTGCTAGTAGTTTGGTGCTTTTAGAACCAAAGTGATAATCAGTTCCTTACATGGTAGGTGCTCTCAGGGACTGACTACCCGCACTTCTATAATTTGAAAGGGAGAGTACCAGCACTTCTCAGCAGAAAACAGGCACTCTGGGACAGTGAGTGCTTACTCTTTTATATTTCCATTTCAAACACTGGTGTTAATAATATGTACTTTGTAAATTATCAATGAATTATATCTGAAGTTCAAACAGTTACATCCATAAGAGGTGGCGATTTCCCACTGTATTGTTTCGATCTTTAACACCTCAGTATAGAAACCCGTCGATACTTGGCAGCAGACTGGAATGTGGGTATTTCAGAGGATAAGTCGTGCTAAGATATATTTTCCACCAACAGAGGGCAGAATTGCACACACATCGATCCTCTCTGAGTCTAATGCATTTTATGTCTGATTCCTGTGTCGCAGATTTAAGCGTCCAAAATCCCTGCGGTAACCGTTCGAAACTGATTCTTATTCTATTTTAAAAAGACGAAGTGTAGGTACAGACCACAGGACGTAAATTTAGAATGTAGTCCCCGATCACCGGACAAAGACCCATAACACAGAATAGCGCACAGGACTCAGCTCCAGTGTACAGAGACAGGACTCAGTTTAAGAACAACGGAACGGGACGGGGCACAGGGTACATCTCCAGTATAAGCACTGGAAGTAGGCGGGTTGGGTTGGGTGTTGGGTGCAGCAACCCCAGAAATAATCATGCTAGAGTTCAGAAGGTGAATGAGCAATAAAGATGCCTTTAAATTGAGTGTTTATCTTGTCACATTTGCTGTGCATTGGAAGACGAAGCTCAAACATCAGACTATATCTTCTCACAAATTACTCCTTATTCAAAACCATAGTGTACTTTCATTTCTCTGACTGGGAACTTAGAGGATTTTGTAAAAGTGATCTAGTTGACAATCCTGCTGGGGTACAGGAAAGAAAAGGCTGTAGGATGTCAATTTTTTCGAACCGGCATTTAAGTATTGGGAAATGAACTATGCACACATATTAAATTATATCAGCAATTAGGAAAGCACAAATGAAGCACTTTTTTGTAATTCTCAAATGTGAAGGAAACAAAGATTTTAATAGGAGCAAAACAAATCAAGTCACTTTGCACAATTACCACACATTATTGTCTCTGCGCTATATAGTTTTGCCAGTAAAACTGCATGTCTGTGCACATTTAGTGGCCATTTCAATGAGAAATGTGTCGTCTGTAAATGATAGTGCCCTTTTAACGCTAGTGCTCCAAAATGAACAACCACACCCACACCCATACCACTCTCCTGCTGAATGGACATGGCACATTTGCTACACTCATGTCTTTTCTATGACGCTTCAATTTTTCACAATCCCTATGACTTCAGTGATATAACAAAGGGTGGCTCCTCCGTTAAGGCAGAAGAGCATCGCCCCACTAAAAAATTGCCCCCAAAGATAGAAAAATAAAATGGTAATGAAGTTCATTTATTACCATTTTATTTTTCAAACCCCCGTCCCGAGCCGAGCGTTAGGACGGGGGTGGGGCTTTCTGATTTCTGCTGCTGGCAGTGAAGCAGCAGTGGAAAGCAGTGATAGGCAGGGCACTTAGGTTTAAAGTGCGCATGTCTTTTTGGCCTGCCGTCTTGCGATGGCCAAGCAGACATGCACAGTTTAAACCTCTCTAACCCAGCTGTCTACTGACAGCTGGGTTAGAGAATGCATAGGGCTCCAGTACCCTCGGGAGCGGAGAGAGAGGCCGCTCCCTCCAATCCTGGCGCTGCTCTCATGCAGCATGAGAGCAGCGCCAAGATTGGTGCCTGCAGTTTCCTGGAGCCTGCCTGCCCGCCTGGAGAGAAGACCCGAGCGAGGAGGAGGAGGACGTCACACCAGGAAGAAGGTAAGTGCAATGATTTTTTATTTATTTGTGTCACCCCCGCATCACCACCCTCCTTACATTCCAGCCACCACTGGATATAACATTAATGGCAGCACCCCCACTTTAAAAATTGTTCCAGTACCTCTGATCTCCAGTATAGTGCACTACATGCTCAATTGGAGCTGGTGGCTACAGGTCGGGCCCACAGGCACTCCTTTTCGAGCATAAGCACATATTTCTCCTCATCACACTTTGACCCAGAGCAAGAGAGTGAAAGGGGGAAAGAAGGAGGAAGAGAAAGATGCACAAACCGTGACAAATGGAGAGAGCACGCACCTGCAAGAGTGAAATAAAATGGCAAAGAGTGTCTGGTGGTGGATTACAGAGATCCAAATTAGAATCAAGACTACGCACCCTAGGTATTCTGAGCTAAGGGGATTCAAGGGCCTGTGAAATCATGCTCTAATCTAAGTTGTCTACAGCATACTACCCTTGCACTGAAATTAACTCTTCCCTCAAAGTATTTCATCATGTAGATTGTTAAGCATTCAACATTCTTCGACCTTGGCACCTCACATCTACATTTAGGTTCTGCTGTTCAGATTCCTCCTCGTTGTTACCTCACATTTCATGCATAGCTTATGGTTGGGGTTTATTGGATTTATCAGCGGTAATCAGTATCTCTTGAACCTGGAGTCTAGTCATCCAACACTGCTCGCATACCAATGTGTGGGCCTGGTTCCTGAGGTCCCAGGGCTAAATGACTCTTATGTAGTGGGCGCCCAGGGACCCCCGATTGTCCTGGGACCCAGTAAATCAGGTTGTCACAGATACAGATGGAAATGCTTCAGGGGGTCCCTGGCAGTGCCTTCCATGCACTTTAAGTTATGTGTTAACTTTGTTATGCCATGTCGGGTTGAGTGAGACTATCCTATATTATGCTGTGCTATTTTATGCTTTGTAGGTATGAATGGAAGTGTTTGTAGTAGTACTTCTATAGCATGAATCTAGCTGACGAGGGAGAGGGTGCTGAACAGCTGGTATGAGGCCTTAGAAGTGATTCAAATTGTTTAGAAGGAACCAAGTTATGGTAAGCTCCTATTGTGAACTGATGGCTTTCAGTTTCTTTCAGAAGCGCAGGAGCTCTGGCACCAATCTCAAGTTTATAATAATATTGCTCTAGATCGTGGGATTGTAGATGGAGAAGCAGTGGCATTTTTCTTTTTGCATTTAGTTGTCACTATTCTGGTGATGTTCTGGCTTCTGGTCTGATGCTAATCGCCTGAGATGGTTCATTCCTCGGACAGGTGTACAGGGATATGGTTTCTGGTGGCCACATAGGTCATGCATCACTTCTTAAAGATGACGCAGCACTGCAGCAGAGTTAGTTCCTTATGAATTAGGGTTATGTAGGTGAACTTCTTCATTGTACACAGGCTATCATTGTTTCAAAGCTCCAGCATTGCCGCCACGGTTAGGACCAACATGTTGGCCATCTTGGAATAGTAAGACAATGATACACAATAGACAACATTCCATGAAGGATTCCTGGATTTGAGGAAGTGGCCACGTGCGATGTGGTGCTCTACAGATGTAACGAGAAGCAAGCAAATGGCCCTTTATCTCTGCCTTAAGCATTGTAGTATTGTTTTTAAAAAAATGAAAATAAAAAGGAGAGAAGCAAATAAATGAAAGGGGAATGATTAAAGGGATAAAAGGAAAACTAAAGAAATGGCCAACCAGCCTGACACTGGAGCACACTCATTTTCAGGTAGATAGTCACGTGATCAGAAAATGCCATCATTGACAGGTCAAGACAGCCAATGACTGACGTGGTCTGAACCAGTACCCCATGCAGAATGCTCTCATGAATGGAAGTAGAATGTAAATGACACTCAGATAGACCTAGGGCAGAAGAGGACTGCCCCAAAGACCCTCTTTGTATCTATATGGATATGTATTTATATGTATGTATGGATGTATTATTTAAGAATTTTATAAATCAATTGTGTTTATTAACACAGTAATAGCATGTGAGTGCACAACATGTTGTCTACAACCCCAATGGGCCGGCTGCATTCTACATATATGACACAGCTCCCAACTACAACCCTGGGGCCATCAGTGTGTAATAGACTGATAAGTACAAATAGAACTAAAGAAAATCAACAATAACCACCCCTCTTCCCTCTTTTAGATCCTTCAAGCATATGAAAGAACAGTCAATGTAGCATGCATGTACTAGGCATAAAGGCTGGCATCTGATATGACTGGCCAAAGCTGGCTAGGCCTTGGGGTGGGATGCATCTGGAGTCAGACGTAGGAGTCGTAGATAGGTCGTGCATGTCAACTCCCGGAATTCAGAAGAGAGTATGTAAATGAAGGGGGCCCATGGTTCTGAGTAGGAGGAGTGATCTGGGGTTGTTGCTAGGGAAAGCTTCTCCATCCCCAGAAGGAACCACAATCTATGTAACCATGAAATATGGTCTGGAGACTTATCTGTACCCCAGAGTGAGAGTATTACCTGTTGGGCCGCATTTAAAGCAAGGGCCACTTACTTAATGTTAGAACGTAAAGGATAAGTCAGGGATTCAGGAATCCCAAAATGGTGTATGCTGGGAATCTTGGGATGGTAGTGTTGAAAGCTAAATCAATGTTGTATAAGACTTGATTCCAGTATCTAGTGAGCTTGGGGCAATGACATAGAAGATGAAGAAGGGTCCCTACATTCCCACAGCCCCTCCAGCAGACCCCGGAGTGCCCTGAGCTCTACTTACTGAGTCTCACCGGGGTGTAATACCATTATGAAGCAATTTTTTGAGCGTTTTCAGTGCTGGCCATGGTGTGAGCCATGTGATGTACCCGGCAAAATATATCATCCCATTCTTTTGTGGAGAGGTATACCTATCTCTGTCTCCCATCTCAGCAGTCCCTGAGATTTAGTCAGGGGCCTTCCAACCTCCAGCAGAGCACAAAGTTTGGATATTAGACGTCTATCATCCACTTTGAGAAACAGCCATCTCTCAAAATAGGTCATCAGTCGACCTGCACCTTGTTGCATTTCAGAGCCTACCACCCAGTGATTTAATTGCAGATAGGAGACATGATCGGAGTCAATCAGGGGATAGTCGATTTAAGTTGGTCAAAAGAGATGAGTCCATGTATGTCAAAAAGACATCCGACTCATTTGCAACTCCCGTCAATCCATCAGCGAACCCGCCCCTGACACATTCCGGGAGCAAAATCCAGATTAGCGAAAAGAGGAGTCATCGGCGAGGGGAAAGTGGTTAGACCCAACTTAACCGCAACTGTGTCCCAAACCCTGAACACAGCATTTGTTACCGGCAAGGAATAAAGGCCCCAGGCCTTGTGCTTTCAGGGAAGCCAAACTTCCTTCCATATCTGCATGCCCGCCACCGCTTGATCCATAAAGGCCCAATGCTTTTCAGAAAGTTGTTGAGTCCACTCTACCAAAAACTGTAGCTGGGCAGCCTGGTAATAACGAAGCAACTGGGGTACCACGAGACCCACCTCCTGCTTTGGGCAATAAATAAGGTGTCTATTTAAGGATTTTGTATTAAGAGATCATGGCAGACAAGTATCTCTGTCAGGCCTTCCTAAGAGATCTAGCACGAATTATTACAGTGAAAATCTTCTTCCTCTGTATTTTGTCAAAGGGGGTAACCAACATCTTTATCTACAAAGTTTACATTAGATTTCATGCAACAAAATACCTCACTGCAGGCTTTAACACAGTGTAAAAACAATTCACCCTTAAAGGCCAATTGGCTTTAACATATGTGTTATATAGTAAGTAAATCAGGCCTACTGTTTTGTCATAGCTTTTCATAATAAGCAAATAAGACCTGTGGCATTTGGCGTAACTTTTCCTAGCGCATCAATCATGCCTATAGTAATCATCGTTGGCTTGCCACCATGACCAACTCAGGCCTACTGTACTGAGCATAAGCTTTCTCTAAAAGCAACCATCAGGCAAACAGTCACAAAATTACACATCTATACAAAATTAGAGGAGGCAAAGCAAAATACTATCTCTCCTAAGAAGACTAACAAGTATTCTCACAGTGAAATTCTTCTATACCCATGGTTTGCCAGAGGGGATAACCAGTACCAAAACCCTTGCCAATTACGGTAATCTGTGAGATTCCATTTAAAAATACATAGCTGTAGCCTTAAAAGCAGAGTAATAGGAATCCACTCTTAAATGTCTAGTGGCTTTCACAGATGCTTTTCACAACAAATGTGGCAGACCTACAGATTGTATCATAACTTTTCATAGCAAACTATCAGATAATAACCTTCAGCGTTGGCTTGTGCCAATAACCAACTCAGACCTACTGTGTTGGGTATATGCTTTCCCGCAAGACAACCATCAGGTATTCATCTAAAATTACAAATATGTACAAAATTACAGTTTGTAAAACAATATAAAATCCATAGAGAGCGTAATAAGGGTTATTGTAGCGCACATCTTCTTTCCTCACTGTTTGTTTGGATGGGTCACCACACCAAAACCGTTGCCTATTATGGAAATCTGTGAGATTACATGTAGCAAAATCCCAATAGCCTGGAACACAATGTTGCTTCAACAAATGCTTTCCACAATAAATAAACCAACTCTCCGGTTTTTGTCATAATTTTTCATAATAAGCAGATCAGACCCTTGACATTAGACTTTTCCCAGTGCACCACTCAGGACTATACCATGTCACCATAACCAATTCAGGTCTACTGTTTCGAACATATGCTTTCCCACAAGGCAACCACCTGGCACACAGCCATAAAATTACAAGGATATCCACAATTATAGTTGGCTAAGCAAAATATTATCTCTCCTAATAGAACCTAACAAGGATTCTCACAGAGTAAATCTTCTATATGCATGGTCTGTCATAGGGGTAACCAACACCAAAACCCTTACCCAGTACAGTTATTGGTGAAATTCCATGTAACAGAATCCTTCTCTGTAGGCTTTCATACAGAGTAATAACTATCCACCCTTAAAAGCATTGATGGTAACATATTTTCTTCTCAATAAATATGTCAGACCTACTGTCTTTATCACAATATTTCATGATAAACAGATATGGCCTATAGCAATGATCATTGGTTTGCCACCATAACCAAATTAGTTCAGCTGTATCGAGTCAAGCCAAAAAGTAAAATACAAGCACTTTTTCTCAGTGGAAGGACATAACTTCGGCCCAATCAAAACTTGTACTCAGTCCAACCCATATGTGGGTGGAGCCTAGGGCCTTCTCTCAGTAGTTCTCTGAAAGGTCATTTCTAGTTGATAACATAACGTTAGTGACAGAAGTAATGTCTAGCCAGACCTACAAACAAAAAAGAAAATGGTAGGCAGATGTGAGACAGTATAAAACTAGGAACAATCTCATATAAAAATCAATGTCCAACCTAAGATTATTTACAAAAGTAGCTTTATATCACTAGCAAATCTACCCAAAGCAAGAATATCTCTAAATTAAAGGTGTGCAAATTGCGCAAAGTTGGCTTTTCCCACCTTTGTGAATTTGTTAAAACTATGCCATTTTTGTCATCTTGACAAAGTGGCAAAATTGGAAAAAACAGGAGAAAAGTCGCACAACAATTACTTATCATTTGGGTAAAAAGCATGCAAGCCCAACTTTTTTGCAGATAAAATCTCTCCAAGGAAATATTTTTACACCTTCTAACTTCCAAAATCTGTAAAGTTTGTCACCTTCACAAGACTTTGAGGGCAAAAAGATTCAGAATATGTATTCTACACAAAAATATCTGCAATAGGAAGCCAGTTGGCATCAGTAGTGGCTGCTACCGGACGGGGGGTGGTGGGGCAGGGGGCTGGGATGGAAAAAAACCACTTACCTGGAAACGGCCGGCCGCTGCCTTTCCTCCCTCCATTCTTTTCCTTCTTTCTGTCTCCCCAGGCAGCAGGAACCAGTAGGAAGCACCCGGGCTCCCAGGCTCCCCTGAGCCAATCACAGCGCTGCAAGCCTATGCATGTTCCTCACCAGACTGTGCATTACAGCCTGGTGGGGAAGATGTTAAGAGCACATAACTGTTTGGCTGGCCTAAGAGGGGTGTGCAAACCACTCCCTCCCCCCCCGCTATGGCCAGCCCCGCCCCGAGAGCCACTGACTGCAATAGAAAAAATAACATTATTATAACGATGCATTATTATCATTTTATTTTTCCTTTTGAGCAGTGGGGCAACACTCCCCCACCTCAGTGGAGGGGCCGCCACTGGCTGGCACCCTTCTCCACCAGTCCAAATCCACAGATCCTGCCATCAAAGACTATGGTCATTAACTTACTTTAGCCAGTGCTTAATTTGAAAAAGAATAAGTGCCAGGGCCTAGAGTTTTGCTCAGAACCCTGTGGCCAGCGCTACTGAATGTTGGCATTCTGAATACCAAGGCTGCATAGTGTTGATCCACTTCATACCTCCTTAATCCACTGCCAGACACTCCCTGTCTCTTTATCTGACTCTTGCAGGTTACTGCTTTCTTCCTTTGTCAAGATTTTCCATCTTTCTCTTCCTCCTTCTTTCCCCTTTGTGCGTTTTTGTCTCGCATGCTCTGGGTCAAAGTATGGGAGGAAAACAAGTGCAGTTTGAAAAAATGAGTGCTGGTGGGCTCTAACTGCAACCACCGGCTCAAACTTATCACTGACCTTAGTTGAAGTTGCCGCTAGGAATTCTAGCTGCACAGTTGGACACCTTATCTGGCCAAGAGGAGCAGGTTAGATCCACTCCGGAGTCCAAGTCCTGCCCATGGGCTGAATTCCCAAATTGCATTTTGAAGTACTTAAAGTAGTTCTATAGTAGTACTACCCACGTGCTACAAAATGCAGTTAAAAAACCTGTCACCAAAGAACTCCGCCTCCCCTGTCTTTTCTATATGGCAATCTCTGTCACGGTGGCGGAGATTTCCACACATATAGGCGTATGTTTTATGAGTACATATAGGAGGGAACAGGGTGAGTGCAAATGAGGAATACTACTTCTGGGAGGGCTTTCGGGAAATTTAAGGAGGGGGTTTAGGGGCAGACTTGCTAACACAAACATACACATACAAAGGAGTAAGTCCATTGCCATTCACAAACTACATTTCTAAAGTTACTACAGCCCTAAATGTGTCAAAGGAGGTGTAAATGTTAAGCCAAGCCTTGTAATATGTCAAGCACCATATATGGCCAACCACTGGTACGGCAGCTCACTCCCATATGAAATAAAGGAGACAAGGGAATATGATAACATTCCATAGTAACTAATGTTAATTAAATCTAATTAGTTTGACACTTACATAATGAGTGTGTGTGTGTGTGTGTGAGAGTGTGAGAGAGAGAGAGGGAGATAAACCATATATAATTGATTAATTATGCTAATATTTTACAATATAAATATAAGCCTAACTAAAAAATACATTAAACTTGTATTAACAAATGAATAAATATTTGAATTACTTTTAACAAAATTTACAAAATATTAAAATATATAATAAAAATGCTAGCGTATTTGTTTAATTATTATTTTAATATTTTTATTTATAAATTAAAATATTCTATTTACAATAATTTATTATGTAATACACATTTACTTTTTTTTGTGAGGTAATGTGCTGTAACATTTAATGTTATGAGTTACAGAGTGATAATAAATATTTTACATTAATTTATATTTATTTTTTACATTTTTAAGAATAATAAACTTTGATCTATACTTTCCTATGGGGAGATTTCCACCAACAGGGAAAAAGTTACCAGTAGTTAACTTTACATTCATATATTTTGTTATCGGACGCTCAGACCCCTGATTGAGGGGGTGATGTCTACATCTAGGTGTAATGTTCCACTCGGAAATGGTGAACAGCAAAAAAGAGAGTTACATCTAGCTGTAATAGTAAATATACATGTATATTTACCTTTGTGAACCGGGCCCGATGTTTTGATGGCCAAATGCAGCACAGTGAGATAGGTGCTCGCTGCTGAGACCTGTGTGCTACCTACAGGTCACAGGGCTGAGTCACAATAGGGATGACTTATGCTCTCAAATGTCTGTGGTTGATCAACAGCCGAGTTGGCTGGGAGTAAAACGAGTTATTATAATGTTACTAAACAGAAAATATGTGGTAGCAACTGCTATGTAAAAACGAATTAGCATTAGTAGTTTCATCCGGGTGTACTTATGGCAAAGAGCAGTCAATGGACACGGTTTTTACAGGATGAAGAAAGGCTGCAAAGACTTTAATTTGCATATTTGTTGAAGGGCATCTCTCAAAGTTGGTAAAGTGTCGAGCACTTATTCTTCGGCCACAGAGTCCTCTTGCTCACCTTTAGCTGGAGAAGCTGCAAGATCAAAGCTCTCTTTAAACACTTGCGACAGTCAGGTGGCACCTACTTTAGTGACCTTACTGTATGACCACATCCTAGGTTCTGAAACAACATTCTTGGCTGGCACTGCAGTATCTCAAGGTTTCTAGATCAGAAAGTCTGGGTCAGTGAGATGCTGCAAGCAAAGCAACGCCAGTTCAGGGTCTAGCCTAGAACCCTTCGGACTGGCCTGGATTCCAAGCCCTTTGTCTGGCTGCTGGCATTCCCCGGTTGGCCACAGTCTGGCTGCTCACTTCTTTACCAGGCAGGATGCTCAGGAGCCGCAGGATGTGGTGGCTGTTCAAAGGCACACCTGCAGGGTGGTACCACCCTGCGACTAAGCTGATTGGTTGGTCATTCCAGACACAGATGAGGACAGATGCTGACAGTCTTTGATGGGCACTTGTATCTGCGGCTTGGTAGACTCCTTTTCTCACCATCAGACTCTCCCAGGAAATCTGCAAGAGGTATGTAATCAAAGCTATCACTAGGGAATGTCAAGGCTTTCCACCCCTGAAAAAAAGATATGGTCGATGAGAAAATGGTTCATGACTTCAAATGAACCTTTCAGGAAGGATGTGTCTAGAACTCAACCCCTCGGCTGATGTCACCCGAGACAGGTGTTGGTGAGCAGCTAATAATGCTGGGGTAACGGTGGTAGGGAACAGTGACGTGCCCCATTTGTGACATGTTGTGAGCCTTCACTGTTTAGTTTCAGGACTTACAATAGTGTGAGTTAAATGACTTTGGAAGGGGAAGTGAACCTTGTTTTTCCGTCAATACACTGACTTTCCCAGTTATTACACTTCTTGGGGCATTAGCTGGGGGGAAAGGATTCCGATAGACCAAACAATAAGGATGGGTAGGGTTTCTTAGTTATGGCAGGAGAGCCATTGTTCAGCCCCCAGCAGAGTTTCTGAGTTCTCTAATACTCGTCGCTTAGAAAACTGATACTTAATTTAAGCGCTTGCTCCTTATATGCGGCGTGACCTGCAGCTCACAAAATCAAATCCCTGTAGGGCCATCTAAACCATTCAGCCTTCTGAGGGCAATACATTCAGTACCATTATATGGATTGATGGATTGATAGTAACATCTGTAATTTTACAGTGCTTTGAAGCTGCAAGAAGTGTGTCCCCCTCACAATTGACTCCCATGCATGCTCGTGCTTTGCAGTCCTGAACAGCAGGGGCATAACACAGGCCTCAGTGGTGTGTTGGGGCCCCCAGGCTCACCCATCTTGGAGGAGCTGGGGGCCTCAGCACCCCACTGCACAATGAGTGTAACATAAACGACAACCCCAAGCTGAAAGTAAAAACTTGCAACATTATTTTATTGTTGCAAGTGCTGAGGTATGGCCTAGAGAGAAAACAAGCATTGGCATAGCCAATAGGTCTCGCCTTTGGGGCCTTATAAGTGTTTAGGTAGAGCTATTGACTTTGCCAATGTGTTTAAGCTGTGCTGTAGAGAAGTGTGGCTGCTGTGCAGCATGCTGAAAAGTTGTAATAAAAAAGTGCCAGAAGCATTTTTGTTACCTTATATATGACCAAGAAGGCCAAGAGTCTGTGAGAGTCTGTGAGAGTCTGAGAGAGTGTCTGTGATAGAGTGTCTGTGAGAGTCTGTGAGAGAGTGTCTGTGAGTCTGTAAGAGAGTGTCTGTGAGAGTCTGTGAGAGAGAGTCTGTGAGAGTGTGAGTCTGTGAGAGAGTGTCTGTGAGAGTGAGAGTCTGTAAGAGAGTGTCTGTGAGAGTCTGTGTGAGAGTCTGTGAGAGAGTGTCTGTGAGAGAGTGTCTGTGAGAGTGTCTGTGAGAGAGTGTCTGTGAGAGTGTCTGTGAGAGAGTCTGTGTGAGAGTCTGTGTGAGAATCTGTGAGAGTGTCTGTGAGAGTGTCTGTGAGAGAGTGTCTGTGAGAGTCTGTGAGAGAGTGTCTGTGAGAGTCTGTGAGAGAGTGTCTGTGAGAGAGTGTCTGTGAGAGTGTGAGAGAGTGTCTGTGATAGAGTGTCTGTGAGTCTGTGAGAGAGTGTCTGTGAGTCTGTAAGAGAGTGTCTGTGAGAGAGTGTCTGTAAAAGAGTGTCTATTAGAGAGTGTCTGTGTGTCTGTGAGAGAGTGTCTGTGAGAGAGTGTCTGTGAGAGAGTCTCTGTGAGAGAGTGTCTGTGAGAGAGTGTCTGTGAGTGTCTGTGAGAGAGTGTCTGTGATAGAGTGTCTGTGAGTCTGTGAGAGAGTGTCTGTGAGTCTGTAAGAGAGTGTCTGTGAGAGTCTGTGAGAGAGTGTCTGTGAGAGTCTGTGAGAGTGTGAGAGTCTGTGAGAGAGGGTCTGTGAGAGAGGGTCTGTGAGTCCAGCTCTACCAGTAAAACAGAAGCGCGAGACGGTGTGCAGTCAGCTGAGTTTTCTCCATCTTATAGTCCACTATTGTTTTCGTATCCATCTGTTGAAAATGTCATAATTTGGTTTATAAGGCTGGCTAGTTTTTCAATATTGCATAGCCTAATATAAACGCTGAAAGGAAAAATAAACAGTTTCGACTAAGCGTCATTTGGCAAACACAGCATCATGTGTTTCTTAAAATAAAGCAGTCTAGCCGCTTTCAGTCACTAATTTACATTTAAACAATGTCCTTAAAAAGAACACATGATTATTGGAATGTTATGTATTTTACACAGCGCTTTGTATCTTGCATCTGTCACTGTGAGCTTCACAAAACTGCAGATTGTGGGTCACTGTCATCCAATATACTCCTTTTATAGTCCTTGAAATTATTTTGCATTTTAACTGGTGATAAAACGCCGATGTTTGCTGCAAGATCTTATACCGCTCGCCAGAAACAGCGCCTTAAAAGCAGGCACTGAGTCACGGCGCTGTGAATCTTTCTGCCAACAGTTTTACTATGTGTCATTTTGTTTCTAGAGAGAGTTTGTCGCTGTTCTCCAACTACATATAATGTAGTCAGCTCCTGTCTGTATTCTGACGAGACAGTCTATGAAAATTAGGAGTTCCTTAGCCATGAGGCAACTGACAGAAAACATGTCTTAATGTGCTGAGTCTCATTGTAAATTGCAAGTGCAAAGATCACCACAGTTTCTTTTAACAATCTGCCTGCAGATTAACACAACTAACAGAAGCGGAAGCAACCACATTTAGTGGATAACGTGTGTCAATTATATAAACAACCCGTGCGTTCAACAGTGTTAACAAATAAGTTAAAAGCGTCGTGGTCTCACATGATCTATTTATTTTTCAGTTCTACCGCACCCACAAACCTTTTTTCTTTTTATTAGAAGTTGACATTGGAGGTGACAGAAAAAGCAGCTCGTAAGAGTTTCAAATGAAATAGGCGCCACAGACTGAAAGTGAGTGAAGTCAATGCCTCTCCATAAAATTATAAGGGAAGGAGCAGACGAAAGAAATAAGCAACAGCTCGGGAGGGGGAAGAACAGAGGCAAGAAGCAACAGAGGGGAGGGGAGGGTCGAGGGATAGATAAACAAGCACCAGAAAATGTCTACTGTCTGAGGCGGCATTGGCTTAGTCGGAAGTGAATTGCTCCTTGAAGAATTCACATCAGATGCTTCCGAAGTTAAGAATAACAAGCTAACGAGGAGGGAGGGGGAGAAGGGAAGGGGTTGAAGGGAGGGGGTAGTGAGAGCAGACAGCAAGGTGGTGGAGGAGCATGATTCACGCGCCGGAAGGCTTAATGAGCCATGACAGAAGCGCGTGCTGTGCGCGTAACCGCACACTGTATGCCACGGAAAAAGCTGTGGTCGCACTTTTAAAACCCCACAACTAAATGTCTCGCCAGACCAGCGCAAGCGCTGGATCAGGGCGAGACCTAAAAACTCTTCAGTACCTGCCACTGTGGCGGGGTGCAGCCAGGAAGTGGCGTAGCAAGGGGAGGCGGCATGTGTTTTTGGGGCGGTGGTCACCTCCCCGCCTTACATGTGGCGGTTGCGGGGCGCCAGCAGCAGGAATCACCAGCATCCCCCCCTTTACATTCAGCCGCCGTGGGCGGCAAACGCAGGGGCCGTCACGGGTGGCCTAAGGCCTAGCTACACCACTGCAGCCAGGCTTAGAGAGAATTCTAGTAGAGGCGACAGAGTGGCAGTCAGGGGACAGGGGATTACGGACAGTGGGCCAGGGTGGAGTGAACGCGCGGAAGAAAAAAATAGGACAAGACAGAGAGACAGGTTTGAGGAAGAGCGGAGTGAGAGGTGAAAGAGAACAGAGAGAGAAAAGATAAACAGGGAAAGAGAGGGAAATAAGAGACAGGCGGAGAGGAGAGTTAATAAGATAAAAAGGGGCGGAGAGATGAAGAAAGAAAGAAAGAGTAGGGGAAATGAGAGCTGAGATATCGAGCAACAGCAAGGCAGTGGAGAGACAGCACAGGGAGGCCTGTGGAACAGACCGCAGGCGAGAGACAGACACTTGATAAAGGAGAGCATACAAAAGAGAAGTGAAACAAGGGTGTGTTATGCATTTTTTGTTGAAAAATGATTTGAACAAACTGACAAGTTATACCATGCATGAATGTTTCCTTACACTAGTGTATTAAACATATCTCAATGTGACACGATATTATGGGTATGCATTATGTGGTGCAGGGCTGGACTGGGAGCACAAACCACCCTGGCAATTTACTGCTGTAAAACCGGCCCCCAGTAACAAAACTGGCCCCCACCCTCCTGGCCCACCGGGAAAATCCCTGGTGGTTGCTACAGCCAGTCCGGCACTGATGTTGTGAGATCAATCTACAGGAGCGGGGCCCAACCCTCCAGACCCCACCTCTCCCCAACCCTTCAAGGGGGCCTCATTTAGCCCAAGGTCAATAAAAAGCTGTGAGGTATGGAAGACTTGGAGGCCCCTCGTCACATTCTGCATGGGGAGGGCATCATTTTGCGTTACACCACTAAGCTTCTTTTAAGGTCCGGATGGGAAGCCGTGTATTTATAGTTCCGGCCGCCACATTGTAAAATTCCACTCTAATGTGACTTCGTAAAGCGATCAATCATTTATCCTTTCTAGGGATGAAACCGAAATGACTGTTCAGGGAGTAGTCTGCCTTTTGTTTCTATGTGCAAACTTTGAGTTCTTTAGGCTACCGATTTGGATTTCTGTCTTGTTTCAGTGAACCATGAAGGTTGTATTATCGTATTTGTGCTTTAGAAATAGATATTAAAAAAACAGCATCTTCCACCACCATGGTCAATCTATAAATCATGTCAAAAGTTTTATCTCTGCTCAATACTCACCCTATAAACACCATTCATACCGACAACGGGCGTATTGCCTTGACTACTTCAAGTGCCTAAACTGGAAACAAAGCTTCTCAGCAGCTTCAAACTGTGCACTAGTTCCCAACAACAAAATGGTTTCTTACCTGTAGGAGTAGTTTTGCAGCTTGAAGAATGTTCTGGATACACATGCTGTGCTTTATTCCACCATCTAGTGGTTGAGTGTTGAATTCTTTTGTATAGTAGTAGTCCTTCTTCTCATTTTTTGGGGGGAGTGTTGACGGTCCCACCATTAGGTGTCTAATCCAAAGTCCCCCCGGAAGCTTTCACACATGGTCGGCATCTCTAGATTTTGTTTTTTTGTGTCGCTCCCTCAACTTCTGTGGAGGTGGGTGGGTCACATGTGAATCCAGAAATTTCTTCAAGCTGCAAAACTACTCAGGTAAGTCCCATTTCGTTTTGCAGCATGAATCTTTTCTGGATTCGCTTCATTTTGTAGCGTTTTTTAACATCGTGGTGGTTGAGTGAAGATAAGTTTGAGCTTGTAAATAAATGTAGGACCGTTTCACTTTAGTACACTAGTTTATATCACTATATTGAGAGGCATTATTACAAGTTTTAATAAATGGCTCTCAATATAGCAACATAAACTTATGTACTAAAGTGAAACGCTCCCACATGTTAAAAAGCATACAAGAGGCACCCCACTCCTTTCAGATTTCACCAGCCTCCACTGCCCTTTCGTCTGTTCCGTCGAAGCTTTCAGCGGAATTCTGAACATCTTAAGAGAAGCGTTGAACTCTTTCTTCTTCTGAAGAATTGTAGCCATCTCGGCCTCGAGAAGTCTTTTCTTGCGTCCAATTTCGGCCAAACGATCCTCGGCTTCAAGAGGGAGTGCTGACTTTCTTTTTGACATCGAGCTTTCTGTTGTCAAGGTTTTGCTCAACGGCTTCTTTATCTTTTCTCGACTTCAGTCGTCCATCAATGCCGTAGCTCTCTCTAAAGCTCTGCTGCCTGGGGTGTCCTTCGAATGGGACCCGAGGGGTTCTTTCAGCTTCTCCTTGCCCTCAGTTGATGACATTTTTGATGCCGAGGCAGCTTTTGTTGTTTTTGAGTCTGATAAACGATACTCGTCCGCCTGTTTTTTTAGGCTTTATCTGAGGCCATTTCTCCTTCTACTTGCAATGTACCATCTCAACGTCTATGACTCTCATCTTGATGTCCGAGCCCTCTCCTTCGGCCACCTTGGCGATATTATCCTCCTCCTCGCTCGACAGCACCAGAATCATTCAGCAACGGAGTATCTTTCTGGCCTTGCATGGCATAGTGTGCCTTTCTCGGTTCCTCCCTCACCTTCAGAGTCTTGGGTTTGAACACTGTACAGGCGTCGCAGTCATCGCTCCGGTGATCTATTGGGAGACAGAGGTTGCACACTTGGTGGCTATCCTTCTCAGCAAACTTGAGGTGGCACTTGGGGCAGAAGCAAAATGGTGTGTTTTCCATGTCCCATGGAACAGGGGGCTCCCTGCCCAGACATTCTCCGGTCTTCCTCCGGTATGTAGACACTCAATGATCCAATCTGATGTTTTTCTTCGGTCTCTATTCTGTTTTTACTTCAAGGAACATACAACGAAAGCTTCCTTCTTTTCGATGCTTGAAGAGCCTTCAGCAATGCTTCCAGACCCAATGGCGGAAAATAAGAATCTAAAGATGGCAACCACGTTTGGAAGCCGCCGGGGAGGGCATATGACATCAGGAGAGGTTGGATTAGACACCAAATGGTGGGACCATTGATGCCCCCCCCAAAAAACAGAGAAGATGAACTACTACTATAAATAAGAATTCTGAACCCAACCACTAGATGGTTGAATAATGCACAGCATGTGAATCCAGAAAAGAATCATGCTGCAAAACTGACTGTGAGAGGACACTGGCAGGTGCTGTGCCTCGTCACAAGTCAAAGAGAAGCAAAACTCCCATTTATTTGCCCTGAGATTGGAAAAAATGTCAACCTACAAAAAAACTGTCCCTGCCAAAAGAATAGATGATCCTCGTTCAAAAATAAAGAAGAAAACCTATTTTTGGAGCACAAAAGTTATTAATAACTCAAGGCACTTTGAGGCAGTCCAACTCCATCCCTTTGTAACAAACTACTCTCCTTTTAAACTAAATCCTGCCACCAAAAAGGTGCAAATCGACATCTCATAATTCTCCCATGTGCCCTAACCTTGTCCAAAAATTATAATCCTCTTTCGCAGGCTCCCCACTCTGTTGACATGCGCAGAGGGCATGCATGTCTATGTAATGCTATATTGTACAGTCTCTTGCCCGCTTTTAACCTTGTAACTCAATGACAAAATATATGCCTTAAACAATTGTACCATTGCTGGCACTGTAGATAAAACTTAGTTAAATTTTGTTTTTCGTGACTTTAAGACACCTCTCTCAAACATTCATATGGAAATGTATAGAAGGAAAGTAGACACAATCAGTGAGAAGGGAGAGCCTAACCCATACCCCTGCCCCAAACACTCTCACAAGAGGGGAAAAGGCTGATAAAAGGTGCAGATGGAAGTGGAAAGTATTAGTGATGGCTCAAGGGAGGCACAACCGGTTTGATTACTTTACACACTCCCTACCTCTCTTTCCACTATCGGTCTTGACAGATGTCTTCCGTGCTTTGAGTATATGCTTCTTTAGGAGCACCAATGCTTTGCGTTGCTGAGTGTTGTCAAGCATCCCAGCATCCCCCAGGAAGTGGAGCACCTGCAGCAGCAGAGAGGGCTTGATGTTGGCCTGCAACAGCTTCAAGGGGTTGATACGGATCTCAGGGGGCTCAGACCTCTGGTCACAGGAGTGAAATGTAAGAACGGTCCAAGCCAGGGTTGATCCATACACATCGGCCACCGCATGGCGGGAGAGCTTGAGTAGGTCATCACAGGAGGGGAGCCTGGCTTTCCATGGCTGTGTCCTGTTCTGGGTAGCTTCTCTCAATGACTGCTCATGATGCGAAGCCTGAAGAACATCCTGTGATTTGGAAAGGCCACCAGCCTCACCATTAGCATGAAAAGCTTCGCCATAGTCCAAGTTCCTCAAAGTACCATTCAGGTGGGAGTTGCTTTCTGAAATACAAGAAAGGTATGTCAGCAGGGCATGTCACAAAGCCATCTCAGACATAAGGAAATTAAAAGCACTACAATGCTTCTGCTATTGGCAGAGACAGAGCCTAAAGAAGGATCTCCTAAAAAGCACTGGGCAAAAGAGTTAACTTGCCGACTTAGTAGAGAAATGACTATATAATGTATAATACATTTGGAATCATTACTGTGAAATCAAACTCGCCAATAAGCAACTTGTAATTTCCTGCAGACACATACTGTTAAGTATTTTATTACAAGTATAAAAGACAGCTGTGTGCTTTATTTAGACTGTGTGATGAACATGTAGGCAGATTCCTTCTGCACTGTGCTGAGCCTTAACAGTGCAATCAATGCACATTTTACCATAAACATCTGGGAATGGAGGCTCAGGATTGACCATTTTGGCCATCTGGGAACTTTTTTCAGGAGTCCTAGCTTAGGTAGGGGCTACTAGGTCCAGAGTGTTACAATCACTACATTTTAACACTGGTGTTCAGGAACTTTATTCCAAAACTGAGCTCCAAGTACACCCCTTTAGAGCTTGGCCCACAGGGTAACAGAGTCAAGCAGTCCAAGGCTTACGCAGTGAGATGGTGAGTGGTAGAGACTCAGACTCAGTAAAAGATATAACTGCAGTGAATAAATCAGTGTCCTGCCAGAGTTTTTACATTTAAGAAAACGTAAATTACTTCTAACGCAAAATGTAATGTTCAATAGATATTATTCAAAAGATAGGCATACGATATATGGTGATCAATGTAGCAATCATTATGCAAGGGGTCAGCTGGAATTAGTAGGGCTATTCCCCAACAATCATGTCTTATATCAAAATGTAGTCAATACAAGATATGATCAATTGCTTCTAGGCTTTTAGTGGGTATGGTTTTCTTGAGGCCCTTCTGGGTTCCTCCTGGGTTAGTCCAAAATAGGTTTTTGGTAGCATGTAAAGTTAGATCAAAAAAGTTCCCAGTCCTCCGTACAATGCTATATAACTCAAAAACATTGTGGGACAGATAATAGAGGGTAAGAATATTTTTTGTAGTCATATAATATTGTCTTTTAAAATATAGTTGTACATAATGTTGATTACTTTGACATAGTTGTATTAAATGTAGTTTATTAATTCATTTACTATATATTAGTTATATTATTTGTAGGTGTTAGTATTATGATAATTGTTTTTTCAGTATAGTTTGCAATTTTGTAACATGTAATTTATTTTTGTTATATTTAATTAGTAATCTTTAATATACAAGTGGGTTGTTGGGTTTGGTGGGTATTAGAGTGTAAGTTATTTAAAATATAAATTATTGAATTTATTTATAATGACATATTTGTTGATTAAATAATGAAACTGTGCTTTTTTACATAAAATATTTAATTGATTAGTTGTTATTTATTTGTTGTTTTTAATTCACTGTTAGTTCGTTGATCACTGTATTTAATAATACATTTTGAAAAAGAGTTGAATATACATTTGTTTTATCTAATTTGTTTTATTTAATAGATAGTTTAATATTAGTAATGTTATATTTATAACCTTTTAAAAAATGTCTTGTTTGTTGGTGGGGTTTTTGGGTGGTAGGTAGGGAAGTGTTTTTATTTTAAATGTTTTTAATTTGTTTTTTGTTAAATTAATTTTGTAATATGACATTTGTTTTTTTCTGTAACATGTAACATATCCACCACTCAAATTAATTTCATATTTCACTATACTAATTCACCACTAATCCTTTATGGTTTCAGGAGTAGCGTGCTACTCTTCAAAAAAGCGCTTCAACACGTCATCAAGCGTAGCAAGCGCTATATAAATGCAAACCTGTTCCCTCTTCTATCCCTCCACTATCCTTCTCAATCCAAATAACTGACCAACATATCCACCCCTCAATTTACTTTCATATTTCACTATACTAATTCACCGCTAATCCTTTATGGGTTCTGGAGTAGCGTGCTAGCGCCTCGTCAGGGGTAGTAAGCGCTATATAAATGCAATTACAATACACTAAAATACAATACTTTTATTTATTTATAATGAATATATTTTTTATTTTGAATATGTTCAATTATTTTAATTTTGTTATGTATTTAAATGCTCTAAAAAAGAAACTTAGGAAGAGGAATGGTTATAACCACTCCAAAGTATACCGAATAGGTTTTCCTACTGTTCCTAAAATTGGAGTGGGAATAGTAAGTCTAACCCCTTCAAAGTCTAACAATTTCCCTACTATGGCTTAGATTGGAGAGGGCCTGGTAAGTCACAGCCCTCCAAAGCCCAGCAATTTCCCTATTGTTGCTTAGATTGGTGTGGCAATAGTCGATCTAACCCCTCCAAAGTTCAACATTTTCCTTGCTTTTGCTCACGTTGGAGTAGGAATATAAATTATAACCTCTCCGAAGCCTAACACTTTCTCTACAGTTCCTTAGATTGTAGTGGGAATAGTAAATCTAATCCCTACAAAGTCCAACCTTTTTCCTGGTTTTGCTTTTGTTGGAGTGGGAATGGTAATTCTAGCCCCATCAAAGTCCAATACTTTCCCCACTGTTGCTTAGATTGCAGTGGCAATAGTAAATCTAACCCCTTCAAAAGTCAAACACTTTCACTGCTTTTGTTTATGCTGGAATATCTAGCCAATTGGGTTGAACATACGGACACCTAAATAGCACCAGCACTTTGTGGATTTATTTTGCTGCTACATAATTGGAGTACGAAACTAGAATCAAGTGTGTGTGGCTGTCAGCCTCATTAGCATCGTATCTGCTGCATACATCGCACTATGGCACTTTGAATCTGCTGCTAAAAGATTATTTGAAATGAGAGGTGTGAAGCATTCCTGTACGAATTGAAGACACAGGGATGCTGGTTCAAAGGAGTTTATTATAAGAGAAAGATCCCATCCATCAGCAAGCCTCCAACGTCGAGTTAGGCACAGCTTCAACTGACCACTTACAGATTCTATCTCAGAACCCCATGGCATCATAGGATTCTGAACACTATGCATGACATGTCCTGAAATAAGGAATACCACACATCTCCCCTCTTCAACAAAGAAACAAACAGTATAATGTAAGAACAGGAACAATAATATAACCAAAACCAAACATTATATAAAGTCATTGAGATGTGCCGGACGTTTTGGGAATCTAGATGACCGTCGTGGATTCCCTATGCAATTTCCAGCACCGTCAGAACTATCAGTACAGAAGTGATCATCATTTGATGAACTAACCACAAGTTTTCCTTTGACTGCTACCACTCTGTTTAAGTTCCAAATACGATGGTCTTGAGTCTGAATCGCATTATTAAATATTTTTATGACCTTTATAGGTTTCATGAATTTTGATGATGAACTTCCAAGAAGACCAGGACGCTTTATCATCACCCAATCACCAACTTTTACAATTGTTTTTTTACTGACTTCTTTTCATCAAAATACTTCTTCCTCAGTATGGCTTTCTCTTCGTCCTTCTTTTGCATCATCAAACCATCACACACACTCTCCTTTCCTTTACTCAACTCATATCTATTGACCCACGGTGGCTCAACTGTAGTATTAGGTACTCTACCCTTGAACAACAAAAAAGGTGTTTTCCCTGTGGTTGCATGTGGAGAGAGTCTATATTCCTCCACCTTTTTAACCACCTCTTTCTTCCAATCCAATGATTGAGATTTAGCCAAGTGAATGGTTTCCTTAATAACCCTATTAAATCTCTCAATCATGCCATTTGCCTCGGGATGATAAAGAGAACATGTTTTATGCAAAATTCCCTTAGAAATCAGAAAATTTTCCATTTCCTTTGAAATCAATTGCACTCCATTATCTGTTAAAAGCGATTCAGGAAAACCTTCCTCTGCAAACAGATTTTTCAAACATTGAATTACATTATTAGAGTCAATATTTGATAAGAAGAAAATTGCAGGCCATCTTGAATACATGTCAATCACAGATAATATGTATGTTTGAGACTCCTTACCGTGAATTGGCCCGACAATGTCTAAAGCAATATCTTGCCAAGGTTTGTTAGGACGCTTTCTTAAAATCATTGGTTGTTCATGCGTACATTTAGATTTATCACTTAGCACACATGGAATGCAATCTCTAATTATACGTTCCACCATCTTGTCCATTCCGGGCCACCAATATGACATGCGCAGTCTTTCTTTACATTTTGAAATACCTGCGTGAGATGAATGCACTAAATCAATGAGTTCCTTCTTAAGACTGCAGGGAGGAATAAGCTTGGTACCTCTAAACAATAAACCTTTGTCCACTGCCAGCTCGTTACGCATTATCCAATATGATTTTGTTGACTCAGACCCATCCTTACTACTATTCCACCTCTTTTGCAAAAGAGACATTACTTCACATAAAATGGGATCGCTACCAATCTCCTTACACCATCTTTCCTCAGAAATAATGCTACTATCCACAACACAAACCCACTCCTCATCTTCATCAACTGTATCTTCCTGTAGGGACTCAGAGGAGACCAGTCGGGACAACACATCTGCCACACCATTTTCAATCCCCGGTAAATATTTAAGTGTAAAGCTGTATTCTTGCAAACCAATGATCCACTTGGTAATCCTGCTTGAAATGGCATCCAACCCTTTCTTATCAAAAATTTCAACTAATGGCTTGTGATCTGTGTGTACTACAAAATCAACTCCCCAAAGAAATTTCTTTAGTTTTTTGATTGCCCTAGGGATTCCCTTTCAACTACGGAGTAACGAGTTTCAGGATCTCTCAAGCTTCTGGATAAAAACATTATAGTGTGAATGCCTAAAGGACCACGTTGTTGTAGAACTGCTCCCAACCCCTTTTCACTTGCATCTGTAATAAGAATAGGTCTAATATTGGGATCAAAGCTACTAAGGGATGGTGCTTCATTGAGTTTACTCTTAATGTTAACAAATTCTTCTTCGCAAAGAGAAGACCACTCAAAGTCTATACCTTTTCTTAACAAGTTTCTCATATTCACCGTGGAGGCAGCAAAACCCTTCACAAATTTTGCATAGTACTCAATCATGCCCAAAAATTTCATGAGCTCAGTTTTACTCGAGGGAGGACACATATTGTTTATGGCATTAATCAAATCAGCCTTTGGTTTAACCCCATCTCCTGTTATATAGTGACCCAAATAGTTTAAAGAATTAGATCTGAATCTACACTTCTCAGCTTTTATGGTAAGATTGTGATCACTTAAACTCTTTAAAACAGATTTTAGCCTAACATCATGTTCAGCTACATCCTTTGCAAAAATTAGGATATCGTCCTGATATACACACACACCTGGAAGATCTTTAAGAATTCCTTCCATAACATGCTGGAACACAGATGAAGCAGATACCAAACCAAAAGGCATGCGTATAAATCTAAATGTGCCAAAAGGCGTAATGAAAGAAGTGTAATCTCTGGAAGCTTCATCTAATTCAATCTGATGGTAAGCAGATGTTAGATCGATTGTACTGAAAACCTTTGCCCCCAAGAAGAACTAAAAGCTCTGTAATATTCGGCAAAGGATATCGATCCACTACTACATTCTTGTTGAGTTGTCTCAAATCAATACAGAGACGAAGGTCCCCATTGGGTTTGCGTGCTGCTACAACCGGAGCCAACCATTCCATACCTTCAACCTCTTCAATAATACCTCCCTCTCTCAATTTTAAGATCTCCTTCTGCATATCTTCTCTAACCGAAAGAGGCACATTCCTCACTTTACTACATACCGGAAAGGCATCCTTTTTTAGTATTATTTTGTGACGATAACCTTTCAAGCACCCTAAGACCTGTCTGAAAACCCTGGGAAATTCCACCATCAAATCCTTTACAAATCCATCATTCTCACTACTTATCACAGAATACACACCGTCTCTCAATTGAATGGGTGGATTAGCATTGGGATCAAGATAAACACCCAACTCGCCTTGGTGCATCCAGCTGATTATGCTGTCACCTCTCTTTGACACGTAGATTTTTCCTGAGACAAATCTGTTTTTATATTCTATGAGGCCATTAAAATAACCATGTAATTTAATAGGCTCTCCACCATAAGCTAACGGAATTATGTCAGGCTTTAGCAACGTAATTTTATCTTTTAACTTTCTATCATAAAATTCATTAGATACTAAAGTGATTTTTGCACCAGAGTCAAAAAGAACTCTAGTGGTTTCACCCTCAATTAAAATCTCATCAAATGGACTAGTTTTCCCATTCTTTCCCATGCTTTCAACCTGAACTACAACCTGCCCACATTCAAGACTATCTAAGCTAAAACCAGCCATATTATCGTCATAAACATCCACTTCTTTAACCTTAGGTTTCATAATGCTTTTGCACAGTGTAGTAAGATGTCCCTTTTTCTTACATTTCATGCAAGTATTTCTGAGTGCTGGACATTTTTTATCATTAGCAAGGTGATCTGCCTTTCCACACCTATAACACTTCCTTTCATAACTAGACATTCCTATTTCTTTCCTACTTTGAAATGAATTTTTCTCGCTCTCATCTCTAACCACTTGTACTTTTAACACTTTATTATGATCTTTTTTTATAACTGCCACACATTTAATTGAATGTTCTATTCGCCACAGTTAAAACCTCATCCAAAGTGGGTTCATCTCTCAACCAGAGTTCCTCTCTGACCTTCTCTATATGACACCCGAACATAAACTGATCTCTAATTCTCTCATCAGTAAGACCATCAAATTTACAAGAAGAGGCAAGCTTTCTTAGATGAGTTACATAAGCCTCAACTGTTTCCTCATCTGCTTGCACGCACTTTGCAAATTGATATCTTTCCAGAATAGTACTGATTTTGGGGAGATAATGATTATCAAGTTTTTTGATGCATATTTCATAATCATTTAGGTCTCTCGCATCAGTAGTAGAAAGATCAGGCAAATGGTCAAAAACATCCTGACCCTCTGACCCTAAACAATGAAGAAGTAAAGAGGATTTTCTTTCAGCACTAAGGGATGGCCCGCATACCCTTGCATACCTCTCGAAAACAACCTTCCATTTTTTCACTTTATCGGTGGAGTACCAGGACAAGATAGAAAAAACGGAGCTGCCGTGACATTCTGCATGGTTTTAAATATAATACGAATGATTAATTTGTGTGCCAAGCTCACTATTACTGTGATACAAGTTATTCCATAAAGTGAGTGTATCACTGCGTTGTTGAAAACACGCTATTGACACACCGAGAAGTGAGTGTGTCACTAACAACAAGTGCGCTGTTGAAAAACCTAAAAAAATAATCGTGTGACTGGATAGGAACACGCTTGGTATACACCTTAATTCAGTGAGCATGTCACAGAGTCACTAAATTGAAAAACCTTTTTGGTACGTGTTACTGAATTTTCAAACACGCTTTGGGCACTTTAAGAAATGATCATGTCACTGATTCAGAAACACGCTTTTGATACCTTGAGAAGTGTGCGTGTCACCGTGAGACAGAATTCCCAACACGCTTATGTCCCCTTGAGGAGTGAGTGTGTCACTGAAGACACATCTGCTTTAGCAAATGATTCGAGACACGCTTATGGCACCTTAAGAAGTGAGCGTGTCACTGAATGCGCATCCGCTTTATGCTTGTTGACACACCTAGAAGTGAGTGTGTCACTGAAGAGGAATCCGGTTAATGCCTGTTGAACACACTCAATTCAAGCACGCTTATGAGAAGTGAGCGTGCCACTGAAGACACATCCGCTTTATGCTTCTTGACACACAGAGAAGTGAGTGTGTCACTGAAAAGAAATCCGAACAATGCTTGTTGTGATCAAGACACGCTAATCCAAAAGTGAGCGTGTCACTGAGTTGCATCTATTCAAGTGCGGACTGTTTAATTTCGCTTTCCCATTCTGTACTCGAAGAATAACACTCCCAGCGATATTAGCGTCTGAGGCTTTGGTAACTTAGCAACAGAATCGAGATGCCCCCTTGACTCCACGTACACGACGTCGTGACGTGCTTGACTACGGACGCATTATGACGCAGGGCTCCATGGCGGCGACATTGGTGAAGAACGGCGAAACTCCAACACTCTACAATCCTACGGTGAGTGTCTCGAGTTCTCGTTTAAACTATGGCTGTTTTTGTTCAAACGGTGCAAAGCACTACCAGTTCCTTTATTAGCGGGGTAAGCTAACAACAAAAGCCACAGATTTCAAAGCGTTTCAAAGTCACCACTCACAAAAGGCCCATAATAAAATGACAGGTATCACGACAAAGTCCTTGGCTTAAGGCATACATTTGCCGAGCGTAACACCGTCGGTTTCAACTGACATGGGACAAGACTTGGGTCAGTTGAAGCTCCAATTAATTCTCCCTCTGCGAGATTAATTACACCGACTCCGAAACGATAACGGAGGCGCAATGACCAGTGTAATAAACAGAACATTGCTTGTCAGCCGCCATGTTAAACAGGCAAGTTGGTCCACAGGCAATAGAGTGAACGTGGACTGCGACGGGAGCTGGACTTGACAGGCGCTTAAAATCACAAGTCAATGAATGTCGCAGACTTGATGGGATAAATCTAGGAGATGGTAACTTGCATGTAGGGAGGGCTTGACAGCTAATGAGGATAGGAAAGCTTAACTCTCACCAATCTCCTGAGTTGGGATCTTCTCCAGTATCCTGCCGACTACGCCAGTGAAGCATTCCTGGACGAATTGAAGACACAGGGATGCTGGTTCAAAGGAGTTTATTATAAGAGAAAGATCCCATCCATCAGCAAGCCTCCAACGTCGAGTTAGGCACAGCTTCAACTGACCACTTACAGATTCTATCTCAGAACCCCATGGCATCATAGGATTCTGAACACTATGCATGACATGTCCTGAAATAAGGAATACCACAAGGTGTTCTTCAGCAAAGTTTTTTAAGTTATGTAATAAGAACTCACGGTGCCTTTCTTTTATTGTTGATGATTATCCATGCTGCCTATGAAATACTTGTGATGTATTAAAATGTAGGGGAAGGGTGGGGGAGGGCACAGGGTTTGGGTTATAAATGTGGGGGGGAGAAAATTGCTTTCTTTTCTCTTCCTCAATAAAAATATATTTTTTTAAAATACTAATTTCTAAAATAAAATGTTATATACATTTTATTTTTGTTTGTTTTGTATTCATTTTACTTCATAATTAAGTTTGTTATATGTTATGTACATGTTTGTTAATTACATTTTTTTAAATTATTAATATTTTAATGTATTTTTTAATTGCTTAAATATTGTTTTTGTATTTCATGAAAGTATATTTAAAGCAATTTATGTTTTCTATATATTGTTATTTTGTAGTACAACATATTCAATATATTAACTATAATGCTATATATATATATATATATATATATATATCTCTCACAAAAGGAGACCACTTCATTTCTGAGTAATCAGAGGACACAGCGGGGAGTTTCGGGGAGCCCATTTAATCACTGCTTCTTGGCATAATGCATTTCGGCGTACATCGATTTCCTCAGATGCCGCTTGCACAGGGTTATACATATTTCGACATACTTACCTTTTGTGACAATATTCTGTTCTACAATATGTAAACTCGATGTTTTTGTTCACAATATTTTTTACACAATATTTATGTGGTGCAATATATTTGTTCCTGATATTTTGTCATATAAACATGTTTGCAGTGTGTACCTTGAGTGTTCAGTTTGCAGGAAATCAGTCCACTTCTGCTGGCTGATAGCAGTGGCTGTGCGGTTCCCGGTAGAATGTATGCACAGTCCACTGAAACAAGTCATGTTAACTTGGCCACAGTCCAGTTGACACAGAGGATGTCTAGCCTAACACCTAGTACCAAGGAGCGCTCTCCAGCAAAATTGGCAAGGTGCTCACAGTGTTGGAGGCCATGCTTCACTGGTGCTGCTAGGGAACAGGTAGGTCCTTGCTGGTAGTGCTTTCTCAGGTCCCACCACTCAAATAAAATGAAGAGCTAACCCTGGATTGCAGCAGTGATCCAACGATTGGTGAAAGCTCTTGACTGCAGCATTATGTGATCTCATTGTAGCACCAATTATTTTAAGGTGCTCTAGTTTCTGATACTGAGACCACCAAAGTGTGTTTGCAAATTTTTGGGGCCAGGCAATCACAGGAGTTGCACCTCATTACGGGTAGACAGTGGGATATGGCTGAGAACTTTGGGAGTGCCAAGCCTTCACAGGTACTGTATCTTCTTTGCCAAATACAGGTGCCACACGATCTACAGACTTCACCAAATAACCTGGTAGTGCAGATCTTTGCCTTGCTAGCCGCTGTCAGTGTTCCACTACACTGTCCTCAGCTTCTCACAGTCATCCTCTTCTAGTTAGTGTCTTCTTCGGTCAAGGGCACTTCTAGCACCCCATCTCAGACTTTAATCAACTCCATGCCTCAAAGGAAAGCCCAAGGCAGTTTCTCCTACCAGGTTGTAGAATGTCCAAGTTGCTTACTCTGAACCTGGCAAAGGGAAGTTTCTAAGTCACTACTGGTGTGTCTCCGGATTATGGATTATATTTCCATATGGATTGTGTCTTCAGATTACGGTAGAGACATCTTGGCACCCTGGTTGTTGGTTTCTGCCCCATACTTACATCAAGTCTGTGTATTCCCCGAATCCAACTTATGGACCGATTCCGATCTCGGCCGGTAGTGCTCCGAATCGGATTCGGATTCACCGGATCCGATTCGGAGCCCTGTTTCCCGACCGAATCGTACGCGGGTCCGGCCGAGCGAGTACGATGCAAGCACCCGCGAAATCGCCGACCGACTCGAACGCGGCTTCAACACGCTCCGACCGACTCGCATGGACACGACTCGCACCGCGCTATGGAGACGTTTCCCGGCCGGGTAAGTACGATGCGCGCCGCGAGCAGTCCGATCGACTCGCGCCGTCCGGCTCGAAAAAGCTGTCGGAGCCGGACTTTGGGGGTCCGCGTCGGACCCCCTGTACGCGTAGGCACACGGGTCGCACACAGGGGGGACCCATGGGTCCCCCCTACCTGTGCATGTACGCCGCGATGCGCATGGACGCGTACACGCTGTAGGGGGCGCCCTTGTCCGCCTCGCACCCATTGAGTCAATGGGAGCCCGCGTACGCGTTGTACGACAGGCTCCCATTGACTTCAATGGGAGTCCGACCGACTCGAGTCCGATAGCATGCGTGCGCATCATACTCGTTCGGTCGGACTGCTAGGGTCCGATTCGGTCGGAATTCTCTCCGGGTCCGGCTCGGTCGGGGAGATTTCCGGCCGGAATCGGAATCGGCCCCTTTGTGGCCAATTACGATGCGGTCGGAAACGGCTCCGACCGTCGGTCAGAGCCGTTCCGACTGCATCATAATGTCCCATTTGGATTCATTTCCGGCTGACCCATTATGATGTGGTCGGTCGGAAATTAATCCGAACTGGCTTTCCGAATGGCTTCCGACGGGCTCAGAGAGCCTGTCTGCCATTCGGAAAGGGGCCAGTAATCCCAAGGGCGGCTCTTTCCACCCGAGGGATTACGATGTTGGATTCGGACAGCCTTTCTGTGCAGGCCTTTCTGACACAGAAAGGCGGTGGGAAGTCGACTTTGGGGGCCCCAGCAGGGCGCCCATGGGTACAAGGCCTGCGGGGTGCAAGGATGAACTGCACTTCTGCTCTTTACAATGAGAGCATGCATTCCGGTCGGAATGCATGCTTCCATTGTAAAGAATAGGATTGTGACCGAACAGTGTTCAGTAGCATCCTAATTGCTGGTTCGGGACCGCCGACCGGAGGTCGGTCGGTCCCAGTTCCAAATCGATGTCGGACAGACTCAGGTCCGTCCAACATCCAAATTGGCCCCTTAGTGTTGGATTTCAGGCACGTCGTGACTTTTCCATATTCCTCCCAGATTGCTCCAGCCATAGTCTTTTTCTCACAGTTTCTTCAGAAATATAGGGGGAGTTAAGACTCTACTGTCGGGGAGACTTAAAATAAAGTCACAAAAAGGCTGAGTCACATAACTACCACTTTACCTGTTACGGGTAACACTCCTTTGTACAGATTAGGGGTGGATGGAAATCATGGAGTTACAGAAAAAGTTTGCGAGATTCCACAGAATTCCGCCAACTGGCAGAAGATATGCAGATCGCAATGCTCGCACTGCAATTTAGCACCGGTAGTTGAAGCAGCGCTGAAAATCTGCACCAGGCATTGTGCAAGAGTTCGTTGTCATTCGAGTTGATTTTGCTGCTGCATGAGTAAAAAATCTATACGAGCAGCAGCAAATCTACACGAACGAAAGCCCTCTGACCGTGACTGCTTGAAACCACCCACGCTAGAAAATCACTCTAGGGGACACCAAATCTCCCTCACGCTCACTAGCTCGCATATTCTAGAGCCTCACTGGAGAAAAGGTCCGCTACATGGCGATTGGTGGAATTTGGCCAGAACTCCACACTAAAGAGTAACACAGAGTGGTCAAAGTTTTGCCGATTCCGCAGGTAGTACGAAACATTCCGCCCACCCTTAGTAAAGATGGGGCAGGAATGGGCAGGGGATTTTCAATACACTTCAGAAAGACCATCTGTCTCCTTTGCTTCACACCTTAGAGTCTGGCTCAGTCGAAAGGATCTCAGGAATTGTTGGAAGTAGCCCTGCAATTCACATTGCTGTCTCAGTCCATCTCCAAACTCCATCTTATGTACCATTCTGGCCCAGGATATCAAACTGGATTCCAGGGTTGCCACACAATCATGCAGCAGACATGCTCCACTCATATTCTACAGCACCAGTATAAACTACACGCATGCAAGTCATCCTTGCCCCCTATGGATGGAGTAAAGAACCCAGTTGCAGGAGAATGACAGAGTAATTTAAAATATGGGAGATGCCTGTAGGCATCTCTGTCTGATGGGAGACACATAAAATGGACTGTTTTGCCAAAAGAATCTGTTGATGCTATCACCATCACTCTTCTACCACCCGCTGGGCTGATGGAAGTCACACTCAGAAAAGAAAGATGCATATGGTGTGCCCCTCCAGCCCAGAGAGCTCAGCTCTTGTTTTCATTCAATGTTAAAGAATGTACTCTTGTACAACAAAAAGCTCAGGGCGACCCAGAGAGATAAAGGTTTGTCTGATGTATGAGAGGCAAGGAATGCGCAACATACAATCCAAAGCCAGATAATCTTGAATGATAGGACTGTTAAGGTTCAGGTCCTCCTTTAACCATATGGACATCCAGAGGAGGAAGGGGCAGGGGCGGCTCCTTCATGTGGGGGGAGGAGCATCGTCCCACTGCTTTCTCGCAGTGCGAGAAGCAGAAACATAAAATGATATAAGTACCATTTTATGTTTCTGCTTCTCGCACTGTGAGAAAGCAGAAGAAGGGTTTGGTTGGGGGCGAGCGGGTGGGCGGGTAGGGGAGGAGTGGCTAGCCCAATGTTGTGGGCGCTGACTGTTTGGTTGGACCCAGGGCCGTCCAAACCAGTCATGCACACTCTCCCTTTTCTCTATTTAGGGTGCATGGAGCCTTCATGGAGAAAACGTCCTCCCCATAGACGCCTGTGCGGTAGGTGTCCGAGCCAATCACAACGCTGCCATTGCAGCATTGTGATTGGCTTAGGGGAGGGGAGGGAGGCTGCCTGCAGTTGCTTCCGGCAAGGACGACGCGGTGCGAGACCGGACTGCCGAAGGTAAGTTTATATTTTTTTTAAATTTAAAATGACCCCCCCCCCCCACGCGCGCGACCCACTCCTCGCGCGACCTTCGTTCCCCCACCCGCGAGTCATGCCAGCCGTGACTGGCAAGGGGCGTAACCCAATAAGATCAGAAATATACCTTAGCCCATGAACCATCTAAGAAGGTGTATTCTGGGTAACTCTGAGAAGACCTTTCAGAAAGGAGTTTTCAATGACCTGTAATTGGAAGATGAAACATAGCCCCAAATGCCACATCCGTAACATCCTAGAAAGGACACTAACCCCATTAATTGCTGATTTAAACCTAATGGTGTTTTTCTTGAGCAAAGGTTGCCAAGTAAGAATGGAATCCAGTAGGATCCCTAGGTACGAAAAATGATCAACCCTAGAGATGGAATGACCCTTTATCGAAAACCTTTTAGAGATAGTGTTTCTAGGACACACCACTATTACATGGGGCTTAGCGTAATTGGTGGTAAGGTCAAGCCCATCCATAAATATTACAAAAAGGTCTAGAAGGTGCTGTAGATCCTTGCCCATACGTGACATTAGAACTGCGGCGTCTGTGAATAAAAGAACAGGCAGACGAAGACCGCCCATGGTCGGTACATCCACCCTTGATCCAGTAAAGCCAGTTCCAGACCATTAATATAGAGAGTGAAGAGAAAAGGGGTAGTGTGAATAGAAGGACCAAGAAGCAAACAGCAGATCCGGAGGGATTCTGGCCTGGGACAACCAGCCCCTTTTTTTTCCATTTCTCAATTGCGGTGCATAAAGTGGGGATGGAGGTCTGTGGGAGGCTTGTTATCGCTTGATACAAAGGGAATAGAGGTGCATCTGGCATCGAGGAGTGGGGATCTGGGGGGACCAGGGGAGAGGCAAACAAGCCAGGTTTTAGTAAGTGGGCTGGAAGTTCTACTTACTGCTTGTATGGCACATGCTCATGGAGGTGGTACTCAAAATCAGTTCACTCTGGGTGCCTTTCATTGAAGGAAAGGCTGGCTGTCATCACGGAGTGTTGGAGCTGCCTTGACTGAAGCTGCACACATGTGGAGAACACACTATGCAGCAGCATGTTGGCAGTCAGTGAAATACGATTCCCAGCAGGCCATGAACTCATTGCATATGTGGATAATTTTATATGTGTTTATAATGTCACACATAAGATAGTAGAGTTTTGTTTAGCATATACCATTTATCATTCAACTTTGACATAAGTCAAGTGAACATTATAACTCATCTTCCAGAAGAGAGCATATAGTGATGATGCTTGATGTAATTAACCAAAGCATAGGGAGAAATACTACTGTACATCTATTTTTTAGATACTTAGGGGCCGATTCCGATCTCGGTCGGAGGCGCACCCAATAGCATTCGGTCGGGGAAAAAAGCCATGCGAAAGCCTGTTTCCCGACCGAACCGTACAGCACACCGAACGAGTAAGTACGATGCGCACAACAGCACAGAATCCGGCCGAGCCGTACTCACCCAAACCAGGTCCTGTTCCCCGACCGAGGTGAATCCGGAAACGCCGAATCGAGTCGCACGGAAGGGAAAATGCAGCTCCGTCCGGCCGAACGAGTACGATGCGCTTTCCGTACGCGCCGAACCCGTCGCTACGCACGGCACGTCAAAGCATCCGGGAGAGGCGCACATAAGCTCCGATTCGCGCCACTACACGATCCACGGCTACGAGACGAACACGCCAGCGACGAGGCGAAGCGACGAGGACGACGCGAAGCAACGAGGACGACGCGAAGCAACGAGAAGGACGAACGACACGAACCAACCATGAATCCCTTCGTCCCGATCATACCAATATTCTACATTTACTACCGGAACAGGCACGGACGCGTACGGCGCAGAAGGTAAGCCAGACACCAACCACAAAACACATACAACACGTACACGACACATCACACACACACAGAGGGATGCAGAATATACTTACACCAGCAACAGCAGCACCATAGGGGCGGGATGCCCATCACCAATGCCACTAATGCACACAGGGGCCTGAATGCGCACCACCACCCCTACCCAGGGGGGGCAGGATGCCTACCACTACTACCACCCTTAGCCAGGGGGGGCTGGATGCCTACCACTACTACCACCCTCAGCCAGGGGGGCTGGATGCCTACCACCACCCTTAGCCAGGGGGGCTGGATGCCTACCACTACTACCACCCTCAGCCAGGGGGGCTGGATGCCTACCACCACCCTTAGCCAGGGGGCTGGATGCCTACCACTACTACCACCCTCACCCAGGGGGCTGGATGCCTACCACTACTACCACCCTCACCCAGGGGGGCTGGATGCCTACCACTACTACCACCCTCACCCAGGGGGGCTGGATGCCTACCACCACTACCACCCTCACCCAGGGGGGCTGGATGCCTACCACCACCCTTAGCCAGGGTGGGCTGGATGCCTACCACTACTACCACCCTCACCCAGGGGGCTGGATGCCTACCACTACTACCACCCTCACCCAGGGGGCTGGATGCCTACCACCACTACCACCCTCACCCAGGGGGCTGGATGCCTACCACCACTACCACCCTCACCCAGGGGGCTGGATGCCTACCACTACTACCACCCTCACCCAGGGGGCTGGATGCCTACCACCACTACCACCCTCACCCAGGGGGGCTGGATGCCTACCACCACCCTTAGCCAGGGGGCTGGATGCCTACCACTACTACCACCCTCAGCCAGGGGGGGCTGGATGCCTACCACCACCCTTAGCCAGGGGGGGCTGGATGCCTACCACTACTACCACCCTCACCTAGGGGGGCTGGATGCCTACCACTACTACCACCCTCACCCAGGGGGGCTGGATGCCTACCACTACTACCACCCTCACCCAGGGGGCTGGATGCCTACCACCACTACCACCCTCACCCAGGGGGGCTGGATGCCTACCACTACTACCACCCTCACCCAGGGGGGCTGGATGCCTACCACCACTACCACCCTCACCCAGGGGGCTGGATGCCTACCACTACTACCACCCTTAGCCAGGGGGCTGGATGCCTACCACTACTACCACCCTCACCCAGGGGGGCTGGATGCCTACCACCACCCTTAGCCAGGGGGGCTGGATGCCTACCACCACTACCACCCTCACCCAGGGGGGACTGGATGCCTACCACTACTACCACCCTCAGCCAGGGGGGGCTGGATGCCTACCACTACTACCACCCCCACTCATAGGATGGACAATGCATGACACAACCAGCACACCACAAGCTAGGGAATGCAAGAAGAAGACATCCCCCCAACACCATGACAAGCGTGTGTAGACTGTGTCAAATGCCTACAACACCGATCTTGACTTTGAACATACAATGTGACCCCTAGCACATGTGCCACACATATATGTGTGTGGCACCCATAATCTCAAGCAGGCCATGACCATTGTGGCAATGGGGTCCAAACCCCCATCATCACAGTGACCAAAATGTAAGTGTGGGGTCCATAGCTGAAGCACATTTTGAACATTGTGGCAATGGGGTCTAAACCCCCATCACCACAGTGACCAAAAGGTAAGTGTGGGGTCCATAGCTGAAGCACATTTTGAACATTGTGGCAATGGGGTCCAAACCCCCATCATCACAGTGACCAAAATGTAAGAGTGGGGTCCATAGCTGAAGCACATTTTGAACATTGTGGCAATGGGGTCCAAACCCCCATCATCACAGTGACCAAAATGTAAGTGTGGGGTCCATAGCTGAAGCACATTTTGAACATTGTGGCAATGGGGTCTAAACCCCCATCACCACAGTGACCAAAAGGTAAGTGTGGGGTCCATAGCTGAAGCACATTTTGAACATTGTGGCAATGGGGTCCAAACCCATATCATCACAGTGACCAAAATGTAAGTGTGGGGTCCATAGCTGAAGCTGGATGCCTACCACCACTACCACCCTCACCCAGGGGGGGCTGGATGCCTACCACCACTACCACCCTCACCCAGGGGGGCTGGATGCCTACCACTACTACCACCCTCACCCAGGGGGGCTGGATGCCTACCACCACTACCACCCTCACCCAGGGGGGCTGGATGCCTACCACCACCCTTAGCCAGGGGGGCTGGATGCCTACCACTACTACCACCCTCAGCCAGGGGGCTGGATGCCTACCACCACCCTTAGCCAGGGGGGCTGGATGCCTACCACTACTACCACCCTCACCCAGGGGGCTGGATGCCTACCACTACTACCACCCTCACCCAGGGGGCTGGATGCCTACCACTACTACCACCCTCACCCAGGGGGGCTGGATGCCTACCACCACTACCACCCTCACCCAGGGGGGCTGGATGCCTACCACTACTACCACCCTCACCCAGGGGGGCTGGATGCCTACCACCACTACCACCCTCACCCAGGGGGCTGGATGCCTACCACTACTACCACCCTCAGCCAGGGGGGCTGGATGCCTACCACTACTACCACCCTCACCCAGGGGGCTGGATGCCTACCACCACCCCTTAGCCAGGGGGCTGGATGCCTACCACCACTACCACCCTCACCCAGGGGGACTGGATGCCTACCACTACTACCACCCTCAGCCAGGGGGGGCTGGATGCCTACCACTACTACCACCCCCACTCATAGGATGGACAATGCATGACACAACCAGCACACCACAAGCTAGGGAATGCAAGAAGAAGACATCCCCCCAACACCATGACAAGCGTGTGTAGACTGTGTCAAATGCCTACAACACCGAACATGACTTTGAACATACAATGTGACCCCCTAGCACATCTGCCACACATATATGTGTGTGGCACCCACAATGCAAGCAGGCCATGACCATTGTGGCAATGGGGTCCAAACCCCCATCATCACAGTGACCAAAATGTAAGTGTGGGGTCCATAGCTGAAGCACATTTTGAACATTGTGGCAATGGGGTCTAAACCCCCATCACCACAGTGACCAAAAGGTAAGTGTGGGGTCCATAGCTGAAGCACATTTTGAACATTGTGGCAATGGGGTCCAAACCCCCATCATCACAGTGACCAAAATGTAAGTGTGGGGTCCATAGCTGAAGCACATTTTGAACATTGTGGCAATGGGGTCCAAACCCCCATCATCACAGTGACCAAAATGTAAGTGTGGGGTCCATAGCTGAAGCACATTTTGAACATTGTGGCAATGGGGTCTAAACCCCCATCACCACAGTGACCAAAAGGTAAGTGTGGGGTCCATAGCTGAAGCACATTTTGAACATTGTGGCAATGGGGTCCAAACCCATATCATCACAGTGACCAAAATGTAAGTGTGGGGTCCATAGCTGAAGCACATTTTGAACATTGTGGCAATGGGGTCCAAACCCCCATCATCACAGTGACCAAAATGTAAGTGTGGGGTCCATAGCTGAAGCACATTTTGAACATTGTGGCAATGGGGTCTAAACCCCCATCACCACAGTGACCAAAAGGTAAGTGTGGGGTCCATAGCTGAAGCACATTTTGAACATTGTGGCAATGGGGTCCAAACCCCCATCATCACAGTGACCAAAATGTAAGTGTGGGGTCCATAGCTGAAGCACATTTTGAACATTGTGGCAATGGGGTCCAAACCCCCATCATCACAGTGACCAAAAGGTAAGTGTTGACAAAGAAAGAGGTGCAACTGCCAAACTGCATGGATGATTCCTGGTCACAGAACAACAAACACATCAGTGGCAAAGTAGTGTATGTGTCCCATTGCAACATAAATTGGGGGAGCCAAATACTGCAGTGCAAATAAGACATACCTTTGGCCATGTGCAGACAAACAACACCCATGGGGGCTGACACCGTCAACAATCATCAATGACACAATGACAGAAGTGACCATCAGAATGCAGACCCACATATTTGCACCAATGGGCACACAAATGCAGATACACTGTGGAGACTACAGATGTGAGGTGAACAGATACCATACCATGGCAGCAATGGGACACACAAACCATGATCATTGTGCTGACCGATGACCTAGGAGTCCCAGGGACAGCAGGGGAAACCCACCAAACTACATACAGCCAATGGCACACCCAAGATATGCCAATGCAGTGGTGCAGATGCACAAACACAAACAGGCAGACCCACACTGCACATCATACACAACAGGTGAGGGGGGTGCCAGTGTCCCCAGGCAACCACACAACACATGAGGAGACCTGAATACCAATCATACAGATGTGCATACAGTGCCACACAAAGGTAACTCATGGATCCAAATCCCCTATGTGGGCAAGCAGGCATTGTCAGATGAGAGGGAGCACAAATCACACATGTCACACAGGCACGTAGGGACAGCATCTGACACAGCAAGACACAGACACACCACAGCACCACCCCCAGGGCCCCCACAATGTGGTGACCCTGGGCTGCATTACAATCCCACTGTGATGACAAAGCTAAATGTGGTTCACACTGTGAACCACAGTCATGTGTCCTGAGCAACTAACTACCATCACACCTACACAAGCACAAATCAAACAGCATGGCCAGTAAGCCAAGGCCAACATGGAGGCAGGGGCCTAGCCGGGCAACAACTCTCATCTGCACACACTCAACACCACACCCTTCGACCTCCAACAATGTGCAGCAGTGAAGCACACATGCACTGGTGACATTGCACATGCACCCATGACTATTCCAGGGTGGTGGGTGGGAACCAAGGTGCAGAAACACATCACACATGGCCACTCAACAAGACTCCTGAATGTCTGACACACTGCACACTACGCTGTACATGGACATGACGGCAATACCACACCAACCAATGGGATCCCAGCCACAGTCACACACCAATGAAGAAGCCAAGGTCACCCACAAAGAACACACATAGACAACAACCAACATTGCAGCCCGGACCCTGAGGAGTGCCAGCAGTCACACACACAACGTGTCACAATCACTGAAAGATAACACAAACTGGAAATCACATGACAGGGGCAAACAACAAGTGCCAAGGGGAAACCTGACTGTGACCCATCTGCGTCTGCACACAAATTCAGCCCTGACAGCAAACACACCTATGGGTGACACCCTGATGACCAGTAATGTGCCATGCACCCACATCACAGAGAACCCAGGGCGAAGACTTTGGGGGAACATAGGTCAACTCAGCTAGCATCACAAACAGGTACAACACTAGGGATCACAGCATGCACAGCTAAACGGAAGTGAACACACAGACATGCACATACAACACACACCTTGGGCGCAGGCAATCTCACAGGAGTACACACTGCCATGAGGGGACTCCACTCCTGTGTGAGGAAAGCTGTGCCATATGTTGCCTCAGTAGGGCCCCATCATGTCAGCTGAGCACTTGGTCACACAATCAACAATTAGCACCAAATGAGGGCTCCCGTAACATCAGCCTGGTCATGGAAGTGCCAACGGAATGATCAGCACAGATCCAACACACTTGTATAGCAATGTTGCACTGACAACACAGATGAGTCCTTCCCCATTGATGCCCAAACCTGCATGTCCACTGGAGATGGCCACACGGTCAGGGAAGTAGGCGAATTGAACAATGGCAGGCACAACAGATGTGCAGGGGTGGAAGCCACAGATGTGAAATAGGCAATCTAAGTAGGAAATCCCATTGCCAAATACTGAACACATGACACCCTCAGATGCTGCTATGGATGACATGGATACACCACAGGATAGGACACATTCCCCCTGGACCACATGGGTTCCTGCACAGTAACACTTCATTATCATGAGACCAAATATCACCATCACTGCAGCAAGGGCATGGTTAGCATCATCAACATCATGTACATCAGAAGCAAAAGCACTAGAGAACAGAAAGTTGCTTTATTCAGCATATGTGGCATTAAAAGTAGAAGTCCGGTAGAAAATAAACAAAGGCCAATGGCCAGTCCATCAACAAAGTCACAAGTTGGTGACAGTGGCAGATGCCACCCTACACATGCCTGCACAAAACCAGGGACAATCCACTAGGAGGGGCAACCGGGTGGGTAGGCCAGGCACCGCAGGGACAGGATCAGGGCTCACCAGGAGGAAGCAGGGAAGGGGTGGTGGGTGCTGGAGAGCCACTGACAACTGCAGTGGAGGTGTCTGACATGGTGTGTGCCGGCACAACTGGGGGCATGGCTCAGATGTTGTGGGTGCCGGCACGACTGCAGTGGACCCTGCAGATGGAGTGGACAGGTCCGCCACTGCAGTGCCCAAGTCAGACAGGGTGGTAGTGGACTCCACTGCAGTGCCTACCACCAGGGGAGGAGAATGGGGAACAGGCAAGGTGGGCTGGACAGAGGGGGAGGACACCCTCACCACATCAGTGGCACAGACAAGCGCAGCGGGGGTGTGGTGCCGGGAGAGCAAGTGGCAGGGGAGAAGGCCGGATCCTCTTGGGGATGGTATATCTGTGGGTGGGGGAACCTGGGGCAGGGGTGTGGTGGGGGCACCTGTGGAGTGGGGGCCTGAGGGATGGAGGAAGGAGACCTGGTGCTTGAGCTGCAGGGCGGCGGCGGGGTCTTGCTCTTACCACTCCGGGGGACTTGCGGGTGGGGGCCTCAGTCTGTCTGCACCTGGGGGAGGGTGTCCGGGGGCGAGGGGCACTCTGCTCCGTGTGGGGGGCTTCCTCTTCCCCCTGGATGCTGGAGCAGCTGGATCGGAGGGGAAGAGGCCGAGGTCACTGAGGAAGAGGCGCTGGGTCTTTGGGGTTGCAGGTGAGGCAAGGGAGGGTGTTTTGGAGGGAGAGGCAACTGAGGACTGCACAGTGCCCGTGGATGCGTGTGTGTGTACCAGGGCCCCATCCCCTGTGAGTCTGGTTTCAGTCCCCTGACTGTGCGTGCGTGTGCGTTTTGTTTGTGGCGTGTGTGTCTGTGTGCTGGACGTGTGTGTGCTGGTGTGTGCCTGTGCCGGTGTGTGTGTGCTTGGGACGGGTAAGGTGCTGGGGAGTGTGGATGGAGCAGAGGCAGGAGGGGTGAGGGACTGTCTGAGGAGGGACACTGCTGCCGTCAGGGAGGAGTCCATGGACCTATTGCCCCTCTGTAGGTCAGACATGCCCGATGAGATGCCCTCCATGAGCGACACCAGCTGAGTCAACAGAGCGGTGTGCGCATGGAGGACACTCAGCATGGCTGTCTGCCCTACATGGAGCTGGCGAAGGAGGTACACAGACTCCTCACTCAGGGCAGCAGGGGATACAGGGGCAGGGGTGCGGTGCCTGGCCCAAAGGAGACATGCTCCCGAACATGGGAGCCTCCACGGACCTGGGGAATGGGAGCCGATGGGAGGGCGGTGGTGGTGCTGGTGGTGGCGGGGACAGCAACACTAGCTGGGGTGTGGTGGCTGCTGACACCCGCCTCCATAAGGGAGTCATCCTCCGAGTTGCTCTGGTCCTCAGCTGAGGTGGATGGTGCTGAGGACTCCTCGGTGTGGCTCCCCTCGCCCTCCGTGCCACTGGGTCCCTCCGACCACTCCTCGGCTGCTGACCCAGTCTGGCTCTCTGGCTCCTCCTGGTCCGTGGAGCTGTCCCCTTCCGTGGCCGTGGATGTATCTGCAAACAATGGGGAAACAGACAGACATCAGTCACCTGCACCAAACGCACACACCACTGTGAGCACAGCACATTACAGAGCAAGCCCTGGCATCATTAGTTGTACATTGCTAAAAGTGCCCTAACTGAACAGGAGAAGCCAATTGTCAGTCTGATGCCAAGCATGGCACTCACATCCCACATGGCCTTGCACCCATCTGTCTGGTGTCTGTTGGATTGCAACACCCCAGTGTGGACACATGCACCAAGTACACAGTAGTTGGACAGTGCAGAGGACACGGTGTGGCATGTGGACATGCACACATCACAGCTCTTGCCACTGAGTCAGTACAGGTTTCCGGATGAAAGGGATGCCCAGAGTCAAATAGGAAATGCATGTGATGCATACCAGCGACAGACACCATGATGCACCCATGTCCTGATAGCCATCGCCACAATGGTGTGCATGTAGCACATGTCACTCCCCTGCAGGACCATCAATAAGTTGACACATGCCATGGCAGAGGCATGACTGCTAAGTCATACATCACTGTCTCAGTGATGTATGACTTTGCAGCCAGACAACAACACTATGCACTGTGTCACAATAGTAGGTCATGGGGAATGCAAGTCCTGGAGCTGCACAAGTGCACATGTACATCCCCACACAACACATCATCTTAACCCTCATCTGTCCAGGTCATACCTATTGGACATATGGGAGACCTGTGACACTACCCTCTGAACCTGAGCCCCTCACAATCTGCTGTGAATGGGGAACAGCTGCCTGAACTTCACATTCGCATACCCCAGTCTGCACGGGCAGCTGATCAAACACCTATGTGACACACAAGTATCGTCTCCTATGGTCACATCTCCAGGGGCATGCTGAGCCCCTACCAAGAAACACCCCAGCAGTCCTGGCAAGTAATCCACAGCACACTGACACAGAGGCAGACACCTGAGGGTCAAATCACTGCGCACAATGTGTCAGCTGATACACGGGAGTGGGAGTACAGAGTGCATTGCATGGCCTGGAGTAGGCATGACTGTCCTGCTCCACATGAATGAGGGATGAGCCCTGGACAGTGGATAGCTGGCTATGTATGTGTGACACACGTAATCTGCACACTCCTGGGGCCCAAACATTGTTCCCACCCGCTGCATGGGCGTGTGCCACATACCCCAGGCACATGTGGTGGCTCAGCTCAGCAAGTGGACCGCATATCAAAGCAACACGCAGATTACATGTCCGAACACAGGCGTTGTGTGAACAATGGACCCACCCATGATGCCCACAACAGAGTTAGGGAAACAGATGCTGTCCCCCACCTTTAGTGAAGCAAACTGCAAGGACACAGTCCCAAGTGACACAATTCCCTGAATGTAAGGGCCACACCTGGGTATCAGATGAGCAGTGGGCAGTGCACAATAGAGGGACATGGCTCCTGGACAACATGACTGCTGCACTGTGGCAGTTGAACCAGGCCAGAGGAGGGCACAAAGCATGTAATACAGAGTTCACAGTGCAGTCTTTGACTCACCCCCTCCTTGCTGCTGTCTGGCCTTCAGCTGCCCATCCAGGTCTGGAAACACCACCGCCAGGATCTGGAGCATGTGGGGGTCAGGGTCCGTGTTCCGCCCCTCCTGCGAGGAGCGACAGCTTCAGCTGGACCCGTGCAATCCTCCGGGTCCAGCCCCGAAGGTCCTGCCACCTCTTCTGGCAGTTGCGGATCCGGCGCTTGTAGACCCCCACGGACCGGACAGCCCGGACGATGTCCTTCCAGATCTCCTGCTTCCGATGGGCATTAACCTGTCAGGATGACAAAGTGAAAAGGCCATTACTACACACGCAACATATCCGTGCATGACACAGTTGTATATACATGTCTCAATCACAGGGGCACATGATGTACACAGGCAGTGCAAAGCTGCCCATGGACAGTTTGCCAGACGTCACTACATGGTATCATTGCATGGGAAGTAAAACCTTGTTCAAATGCACTGTCACTGCACCATACCTGTCCAGTGCATGTCACTACACACTATGGGGGTGACAACTACTCAGTGAGCCTGCTAGCCAGTGGCGTGCAGACTTTCCAGCCTTGCTAGTCCAGACAATATGCACATTCAGAAAGGCAGTGCACAGAACACTCACCTGCTCCCCTGGTGTCCCATACAGCTTGCTGTACTGTGGAAGTAGGCTGTCCAGCAGGGCCTGGTTCTCCTCAAGGCTGAAGTCTGGGGCTCTCTCCACAGTACGTGCCATTGCAGGGTCCAGAGGGGCAGAGACAGCAGCAGTGCAGTGGCAGATGTCGTCCTGGAGCATGTAGTGCAGGCAAGTGAGCTCTCAGGGGAACAGCCAGCAATATATATGTGCTGGAGAGGCAGATACTGTCCCTTGTGTCCAAAGTGATAGGTCCAAGTCGTTTGCATCTTCTGAATCTGGCCAATCCATGGAATAGCAGCACCAAAACACGCCCACAGCATCCTTCAAATCTTCAACTTCATGACATACATGATTTTGCAACATTGTTGTGGGTGACCAACTGATTCTCCAGCAACCGACTCGTTCGAAATTCGAAAACGCGTCCGTTGCCAGGCAAGCCCATTGTCAATGGGTGCGCACCGATCGGTCCATTGCGGTACAACGCGTACAGGGGTACAACGCGTACCCGCACACATTGAATGCAATGGGCCGGCCGGGGGCACCGATCGGTCCATTGCAGTACAACGCGTACAGGGGTACAACGCGTACAGGGGTACAACGCGTACCCGCAACCATTGAATGCAATGGGCCGGCCGGGGGCACCGATCGGTCCATTGCAGTTCAACGCGTACAGGGTACAACGCGTACCCGCACACATTGAATGCAATGGGCGGCCAGGGGCACCGATCGGTCCATTGCAGTACAACGCGTACAGGGGTACAACGCGTACCCGCACACATTGAATGCAATGGGCCGGCCGGGGGCACCGATCGGTCCATTGCAGTACAACGCCGTACAGGGGTACAACGCGTACCCGCACACATTGAATGCAATAGGCCGGCCGGGGGCACCGATTGGTCCATTGCAGTTCAACGCGTACAGGGGTACAACGCGTACCCGCACACATTGAATGCAATGGGCCGTCCGGGGCACCGATCGGTCCATTGCAGTACAACGCGTACAGGGGTACAACGCGTACAGGGGTACAACGCGTACCGCAACCATTGAATGCAATGGGCCGGCCGGGGGCACCGGTCGGTCCATTGCAGTTCAACGCGTACAGGGGTACAACGCGTACCCGCACACATTGAATGCAATGGGCCGGCCGGGGGCACCGATCGGTCCATTGCAGTTCAGCGCGTACAGAGGTACAACGCGTACCCGCACACATTGAATGCAATGGGCCGGCCGGGGCACCGATCGGTCCATTGCAGTTCAACGCGTACAGGGGTACAACGCGTACCCGCACACATTGAATGCAATGGGCCGGCCGGGGCACCGATCGGTCCATTGCAGTACAACGCTGCATACAGGGTACAACGCGTACCCGCACACATTGAATGCAATGGGCCGGCCGGGGGCACCGATCGGTCCATTGCAGTTCAACGCAGCGTACAGGGGTACAACGCGTACCCGCACACATTGAATGCAATGGGCCGGCCGGGGGCACCGATCGGTCCATTGCAGTACAACGCGTACAGGGGTACAACGCGTACCCGCACACATTGAATGCAATGGGCCGGCGGGGCACCGATCGGTCCATTGCAGTACAACTGCGTACAGGGTACAACGCGTACAGGGTACAATGCGCACAGGGTACAACGCGTGTACCTGCCAACCATTGAATGCAATGGGCGGCCGGGGCACCGATCGGTCCATTGCAGTTCAACGCGTACAGGGGTACAACGCGTACCCGCACACATTGAATGCAATGGGCCGGCCGGGGGCACCGATCGGTCCATTGCAGTACAACGCGTACAGGGTACAACGCGTACCCGCACACATTGAATGCAATGGGCCGGCCGGGGCACCGATCGGTCCATTGCAGTACAACGCGTACAGTGGTACAACGCGTACAGGGTACAACGCGCACCCACACATTGAATGCAATGGGCCGGCCGGGGGCACCGATCGGTCCATTGCTGTTCAACGCATCACTGTACATGTGACTGGCATATGTCAGCATGCCTGTCTCAGATGGACATATGCCAGCCACAGATAGCTCCCAGGGAGTGAGGGGCACACCTACATCACGACAGCCTGTCCAAACTTTATCATAAGGCATGTAAGGCTGCATTTCCTATTGTGTGTATGTTGGTGTACATGTTGTCCTGTGGGTGTCACCTGTTGGCAGCCACCCCCAGGCTGTGCACGTGTTAATGGGGACAGGATCCTGGGTGTTACGTGTACATGACCACTGTGATGTGCAACTGTTCATATCTGTGCATGTGCCATGGTCACATTTCACGGTGGTGTATGTGTATGTCATGTCACATACCCCGTGAGTCCCATGTGGGACGGTATGTTTGAGCCAGGGTGTCCCAGTGGCACAATAGTGATGGTCCTCCACAGTCTTTGTGCATGTAGTGTTTACAATGTCTCTGATTTCATGTGCACAATGGGAGACAGTCTCCACATCCAGGTTGTGTGTGCATGGACTTTGATGTTGTGCGTGTGTGTGTCACAGACGTCCATGTCTGTCCTGCCGTGGCAAGTGGGACCACTACCTGTGGGGGTCATGGTTGTTTTGCTGTGGTGTATACATGATACTCCATGTAATGCCAGTGTCCATGTGGCAATACAGGGTCCCTGGGAATGTACCTGTCGTTGAGCTGTGGTGCCTGGGGCACATCTGTCCTCACATGTCACTGTGGGGGGTGATTGTGACACGGCAGCAGGAGATGGGAACTGTGACACGGCCTCATGATATCCAATGGGCCAACCTGGGACTAATTGATGCCACCTGTTGGACCGTGTTGACAGATGTTGGCCATGTATGTACCATACATGTCCTTACGGAACTGCACACTTCATGTAGTTGTGCCTCATAATGATGTATGTTGGGATATTGAGTGTGTTCAATGCCGCATATGTGGGGTGACTGACAATCTTGCTTACTTCTCCTCTGCACTGCAGGGCTCCTGCTGTCCATCGACCATTCCCAGACCTGGCAACGATGGTAGAACGGGACAGCATCCGACGGTACCGCTTCACCAGGCAGCTGATTGAGGATTTGGCAGTGCAGTTGTCCCCACATTTGCAGCCTGGCCGGCCGTATCCTACAGCGCTGACCCCCAAGGTGAAGGTGATGGCAGCCCTACACTTCTTTGCCACCGGTACCTTCCAACATACTGTGGCGACTGCTGGTGGGATGTCACAGACCATGTTGAGCCGTGTGCTCCGCGATGTTTTGGCGGCAATGTTGCTATTCCTGAACCGGTACATCTATTTCCCTAGACTGCGACGACTCACTGACGTGAAGAGTGACTTTTATGCCCTGGGGAGGATGCCGCATGTCATTGGCTCCATTGATGGGACACATGTGGCTTTGGTACCACCACAGGCCCAGGAGCAGGCCTACAGGAACCGCAAGCACTACCACTCGGTCAATGCACTGGTGGTGTGTCTTGCAGACATGACCATCACACACGTGTGTGCCCGTTTCCCTGGTTCAGCACACGATGCCTTTGTGATGAGGAGTAGTCGCATCCCCAGGATGATGGCACAGATGCAGAACCAGCGTGCCTGGCTTGTCGGTGTGTACTGACTTTGTGCCATTGTGTGTGATCTGATCTGTAGTATTCCGCCCACTTTTCCAAGTCAGCTAATGTGCACTTGTCTGTCCGTAGGTGACTCGGGATACCCCAACATGCCGTGGTTGCTGACACCCCTCAGGAACCCTGTGACACCAGCCCAGATGCGCTACAATGAGGCACATGGTCGGACCAGGAGAGTGATTGAGCGGACATTTGGTCTCCTGAAGAGCCGCTTCCGCTGCCTGGACAAGACCGGAGGGTCCCTCCCATATGCCCCTGCGAAAGTGTGCAAGATTATCATCGTCTGCTGCATGCTCCACAACCTGGCAGTGCGGAAGGAGTTGCCTCTCATCCAGGATGACAATGACCAACATCCGCCACCTGTGGAGGATCCTGGCCTGGACCACGATGCCAGTGACGATGATGATGATGATGATGATGGTGATGTCCGCACACAGCTCATCACCAACTTCTTTAGCTGAATGTGAGTATCCTGAGGTGTCATGTCAATGATGTGAGTTGGCATGATGTGTAGGTGGTGCTCTGGTGCTGTTGGAGTGTGTCCATGGGCTACTTGACTGGATGTGTGTTGCGATGTGTGCTTACAGGTGGGCTGTACTCCCCAACAGTGTTGACATGCTAACTTGGTTCTGGGTGGGTATCTTGTAACATGTATTGTGCATGAGTTTTGCTGTTCTGTCCTGTACTCCATTGCTTTTGACTGTGTGTCATTTCTGTCCTTCACAGGGTACTTTCAGATTAGTTTGGTCAACTGTGTCCACCGACGACGTGATTGCACTTCCAGGCTGGTAGCTGTTGTGTCCCTACAGGTGATGTGCGCCACACCCATGGACTTCCTTCCGTCTACAGTTGTTGACTGTGTGCCCGCTGCCAGGTGGGATTACCTTGCATCTGTAGTGGTTACGACATGTTGCAACTGTGTAATAAACCTGTGCTTCACTTTGTGATGTGCGTTGTCTGTGGTCACACATTTGACTGCCATTTGCTTACTGCACCTGTGGGCTACTTGACTACAACTGGGAATGGGTGTGGTGTCTGTGCATTGCACCGTCTTCCCTGGCAACATCAGTGTAGGCAATGAGTCAGATGGCCTAGGTGTGTATGTGTTGTGTAGCCCTGGTGGTGTGTCTCCCTCATATGTGTCACGTTGCCTTTACTCACATGCCTGTGTTGTCCTTGCTGTTGCAGTTCACATACACAGTGTAATTTTGCAGTTCATCATCCCCATAACAGCACCCACGTTGGAATCACAACAGAGGCAAGTATGGTGTATTAGTGTGTTTATTGTGATACATTTGTGTGAATAGTGCATAGGATGGGTAGTGCTGTACATAAATCTTGCAATCCGAAGTTCCTAGGTGAATTGAAAGTCCTGGTAGACAGAATCCCCAGTATCGGGGCCACAGTTGTCTGACACATTGGTCCAACTTGTACTCCCCATGCAATGTGTGGGAGTAGTGTTGCCGTCAACAGGGTGAACAGTCTGTGCACAAAGGTGAACATCCAGAACAGGTTCAGGCTTCCTGGGAGTTGCGCTTGGCCATCGGCCTCTCACTTGCCCCTCCTCGGACGACCCCTCTTCTTGGGGGGGCCCCTCAAGTACGAGGCTGCTGCGGTGCAGTGGACTCTCCGCCAGAGTCATCCTCCCTCCCTGTGGCAGTTGCAGTTTGTTCGGCACCAGATGTTGTTGGCACACAGGGAGGTGTGGACTGGTTGCTGTTCATCTGGCGGAGGCATTGTAAAATGTCCCTGTGCACCGCCGTCATCTCATGCAGTGCATCCCACTTGGACTCCACGCGGGACATGTGTGAGTCCACGCGGGACATGTGTGACTCCACGTGGGACATGTGTGACTCCACGTGGGACATGTGGGAGTCCAAGCGGGCATGATGGGCAGCCTGCTGCTGTTTCATCTCTCTGAGGAGCCCCACTACCTGGCTGAGGTCTCCGGTGCTGGACTGGTACGCATCAGCTATGCGTACCAGTTGTGGGTCATCATGCACACCAGCAACCTCTGCAAGCAGCGACCTCTGTCTCCCACCCCTCCCACCACCCCTGCTGACATGTGCAGTGCGTGCAGTGGCACGCACAGATGACCCTGGTCCACCTTGGGGGTTGGTGGTGGTGGTGGTGTCCATGGCCCCAGGTTGGTCCAGGGTCCCTGTGCTGGTGTTGCTCCTTGTTCTGTCCATGTCGGCAGGGATGGTATTTGTGGTGACAGTCGTTGGAGGGGTGGGTGCAGGGGTGCAGCTGGTGGTCCTGCTGGTGCTGCAGCTGGTGGTCCTGCTGGTGCTGCATGTAGACTTGCACCGGATGTGCCAGGTTGGTCTTCTTCGTCCGAGGAGGACAGAGGCTGTACGACGCCAGTGAGCTCCGCATCCTCTTGAGCCTGGGACTGGGACTCCTCAGCGTCTGCTGCTGTGTCCCCATCATCACCTGTTTTTGGGAGACACACACAATGTATGTTATGTTTCTGCAGGCATCAATGGTTGACACACATGACAGTTGTGACTGTGCCTCTGGGTGCGGGCCTGTACATTGCATTGTCCTAAGTCGTCACAGTCAGGGGTTGATATTGGTGTGGCACATTGTCCTGCATTATTTGGGCATTTCTATGTATTTTTTGGGGTGTGAACATGGTCTGCATTGGTTGTGTTTGGTTGACAGCCGGCCCTCCTTCCCACCCACCCAGCCAGTCAGTTATCCCACCATGGACTGTGCTTGCATTGCAGGGAGTGGAAGTTGTCTCTCAGGATGTCAGTCAGTGGTGTCCTGCTGTTTGTTGGTGCACAGTTGCCAGCAGGGCCTTGTGCTCCCCACAGCAGTAGCCAGTGTCAGCCATCTTGTGAGTCCTTCTCCACTCCCTGTGATGTGAGCATGGTTCAGGGTGGTGTTGATGGGACAGTTGTGGGGGTGAGCTATGTCTGTGACTACGACTCCCATCATGCTATTGCCTCCACCCCACTTCCCAGCATTCCCATACTTACTTGCTTTTGTGGGGAGTTCAGTGTGTGTGGGTGTGAGAGCAATGGCAAGATGGCTGACAGTGGTGTCCTGCTGTTGGTTGGTGTGCAGTTCCCAGCATGCCCTTGTGCTCCCCACGACACAGCAACAGTGTCAGACATCTTTGATGGGCCTTTCCACTCTCTGTGGGATGTGCATGCGTGAGTGTGAGCTTGCTGGGCCATGTGGTGGGGATGTAGAGCTGTGACTACGACTCCCATCATGCTATTGCCTCCACCCCCTTCCCAGCATGCCCATGCTTCCTTCCTTTTGATTCTGCTTCCCTGTGGGGTGGGCTGGCTGTGCTGACAGGATGGCTGGGAGTGTTGTCCTGGCAGTTGTTTGGCTAAGAGTCCCAAGAGTGTCCCTGTGCTTCACACAACATAACCCAGGGTGGTGGTTCTTTGTGGGATCTTGTGTTAGGATGGGGGGCATTGCATTCTACCAGGTGGGTTCTGTGGAGTTTGTGTTGGGGTGTGTGTGTAGAGGGAGGTGCTTGTGACTATGGTCAGTGCTGCAAGTCCTCCTTCCCACCCACCCAGCCAGCCAGTTATCCCACCATGGAACGTGCTTGCATTGCAGGGAGTGTAAGTTGTCTCTCAGGATGTCAGTCAGTGGTGTCCTGCTGTTTGTTGGTGCACAGTTGCCAGCAGGGCCTTGTGCTCCCCACAGCAGTAGCCAGTGTCAGCCATCTTGTGAGTCCTTCTCCACTCCCTGTGATGTGAGCATGGTTCAGGGTGGTGTTGATGGGACAGTTGTGGGGGTGACCAATATCAGTGACTACGACTCCCATCATGCTATTGCCTCCACCCCCTTCCCAGCATGCCCATGCTTCCTTCCTTTTGACTCTGCTTCCCTGTGGGGTGGGCTGGCTGTGCTGACAGGATGGCTGGGAGTGTTGTCCTGGCAGTTGTTTGGCTAAAGGTCCCAAGAGTGGCCCTGTGCTTCACACAACATAACCCAGGGTGGTAGTTCTTTGTGGGATCTTGTGTTAGGATGGGGGGCATTGCATTCTACCAGGTGGGTTCTGTGGAGTTTGTGTTGGGGGGTGTGTGAGGGGAGGTGCTTGTGACTATGGTCAGTGCTGCAAGTCCTCCTTCCCACCCACCCAGCCAGCCAGTTAACCCACCATGGAACGTGCTTGCATTGCAGGGAGTGGAAGTTGTCTCTCAGGATGTCAGTCAGTGGTGTCCTGCTGTTTGTTGGTGCACAGTTGCCAGCAGGGCCTTGTGCTCCCCACAGCAGTAGCCAGTGTCAGCCATCTTGTGAGTCCTTCTCCACTCCCTGTGATGTGAGCATGGTTCAGGGTGGTGTTGATGGGACAGTTGTGGGGGTGACCAATATCAGTGACTACGACTCCCATCATGCTATTGCCTCCACCCCCTTCCCAGCATGCCCATGCTTCCTTCCTTTTGACTCTGCTTCCCTGTGGGGTGGGCTGGCTGTGCTGACAGGATGGCTGGGAGTGTTGTCCTGGCAGTTGTTTGGCTAAAGGTCCCAAGAGTGGCCCTGTGCTTCACACAACATAACCCAGGGTGGTGGTGCTTTGTGGGATCTTGTGTTAGGATGGGGGGCATTGCATTCTACCAGGTGGGTTCTGTGGAGTTTGTGTTGGGGGTGTGTGTGAGGGGAGGTGCTTGTGACTATGGTCAGTGCTGCAAGTCCTCCTTCCCACCCACCCAGCCAGCCAGTTATCCCACCATGGAACGTGCTTGCATTGCAGGGAGTGGAAGTTGTCTCTCAGGATGTCAGTCAGTGGTGTCCTGCTGTTTGTTGGTGCACAGTTGCCAGCAGGGCCTTGTGCTCCCCACAGCAGTAGCCAGTGTCAGCCATCTTGTGAGTCCTTCTCCACTCCCTGTGATGTTCGCATGGTTCAGGGTGGTGTTGATGGGACAGTTGTGGGGGTGACCAATATCAGTGACTACGACTCCCATCATGCTATTGCCTGCACCCCCCTTCCCAGCATGCCCATGCTTCCTTCCTTTTGACTCTGCTTCCCTGTGGGGTGGGCTGGCTGTGCTGACAGGATGGCTGGGAGTGTTGTCCTGGCAGTTGTTTGGCTAAAGGTCCCAAGAGTGGCCCTGTGCTTCACACAACATAACCCAGGGTGGTGGTTCTTTGTGGGATCTTGTGTTAGGATGGGGGGCATTGCATTCTACCAGGTGGGTTCTGTGGAGTTTGTGTTGGGGGGGGGGTGTGAGGGGAGGTGCTTGTGACTATGGTTAGTGCCGCAAGTCCTCCTTCCCACCCACCCAGCCAGCCAGTTATCCCACCATGGAACGTGCTTGCATTGCAGGGAGTGGAAGTTGTCTCTCAGGATGTCAGTCAGTGGTGTCCTGCTGTTTGTTGGTGCACAGTTGCCAGCAGGGCCTTGTGCTCCCCACAGCAGTAGCCAGTGTCAGCCATCTTGTGAGTCCTTCTCCACTCCCTGTGATGTGCGCATGGTTCATGGTGGTGTTGATGGGACAGTTGTGGGGGGGCAATATGTGTGACTGCGACTCCCATGATGCTATTGGCTACACTGACTTGGCCAGCATACACAGAATTCCTTCCTTTGAGTGGTCTTCACTGTGTGTTGGTGTTGTTGTGGTGGCTACATGTCTGGATGTGTTTGTTAGTTCTATTTGTGCCACTGCCTAGCTGTAGTTGTAGTTGTGTTTGTACATGTGATGGCACAGTTGGATGTGACTTTTTTGATGGCATGTGTTGTGTTTATCTGACTGACATACACATTTTGGGATGATTCTGTTCTGGTTGCTGTGTAATTGCTATGAGTGCATGGTTTGACTCTCCCCTTGACAGTGATGTGTGTGTGTTTTGTGGCAGTATATTGTGTACATTTGTTGTGTACTCACCAGGCTCTGGGATGTCCTCTAGTCCATATACGCTCACTGGCGGAAGGATGGCCCGCACCTTCTCCTCCCAGGGCCTGAGGTATATTGGCTTGGCAGGAGGGCCACTGCCGGTGTATTGGCTGTTGATGTAGTCTTTCTTGAGCAGGTCCCGTACCCTCCTGCGCACGTCATACCACCTGTTCTGGATGTCGCTCTTTGTGCGCCGACATGGTGATTGTGCGTTCACCCTGTTGATGATCCTCTCCCACATCTTGGTTTTCTGGGAGATGGGGGTCTGTTGGAGCAGTGTGCCAAACAGCTGTGGCTCTACCCTGAGGATCTCGTCTACCATGACTTCCAATTCACAATCTAGGAACTTGGGATTCTTCTTGGGGGGCATGGTGATGGGTGGTGATGGTGAGTGATGTGTGTGTTGGTGTGCAGGTGAGGGTGTGTGAGTGTGTGTTTTGCTGGGTGTATGTGAGGTAGGTATTTGTTGGTGTGCTGATGGTGTGTGGCTTGTGTGAGGGATGAGCTGTGGGTGTGTGGTTGCTTTCTCTTGGGTGCTGGCAGTGGAATGGCATTTGCAAAGGCTCATGGTTGTGATTTGTGTCCTTTATATGGGTGGAGTTGTGGGTGTGTCTTTGTTCTCTGTCCCCACCCCCCAGTATTTATTGGCTTAGTAATTGCTTGTTTGGCCTTTTTTTGTGTGATTTTTCCTTTGTACTGTCTGTGTATGTTGGAAACGTTCTTGTGACCGAGTCGGACCCTGCATTTGTCTCGTACGGTCTTCTCCGTTTCGTTCACGCTGTGTATGTGCAGTTTTCTATGCTGCGTACGCGTCGGTCGCGGTGTTTTGTGTTGCTTCGGCTCGGTTTTGTATGCGTGTCGGTCGTACGGCTTGGCCTCCGTCCGACTCGCTCGTGGTTTTCGCGCCTTGCATCGTACTTTGCGGTTTGGAGTTCGCGTGTACGTTTCGGTCGGATTTGTTCCGGGTGCGTGTCGGTCGGTTGGATTCGCGTGTTTTTCCGACCGGATTGCTGTTTTCCGTGCGGCTCGGTCGGTCGACTTGGGTTCGGTACGTGTCGGTCGGATTTTGCACGCCTTGCATCGTACTTGGTGTGTCGGGCGCCACAGGTACGTGTCGGTCGGTATAATTTCCGGATCCGAGTCGGTCGGTGCTTTTTCCGGCCCGAATCGGAATCGACCCCTTAATGTTTTCAAAGTACAGAGAGTTGATTACACAAAGATAGCATTCAGGTATATCAATACACAATTGCAGTTCTCTGAATAGTAAGGGATTTAAAATATTTCCTTTGCTTTGTAGGGATTCACAACATTCCACAGACCACATTGACTAGCGTAGTGATGAGACAGAAGTGGAGGAATTTCTGACCTGTATCTCTGATTTCTTTCATATCCATTCCACATTTCCCATTTCTACCACTGCCCTCATATACCGCTTTATGTGGTCATTGGTAGGGGTGGTGAGAGATAGAAAGAGCATTGCTCCCATTCGATCCAATGCAAAAAGTTGGTGCAACCTGAGACTAGCTTTTAAATAATCATGTGGTTCTCCTGGAACCCTTCAAGCCATCACCCACTAATGCTCAGTGTGATAGTGTGGTTGGAGCACATCTGGATGGGGTAATTGTATGGTCGTCATTCCCATCAACTCCAGTTTAATTTGGTTCAAACATGTTATTGGCCACTGATTCTTCCTCTCTGCTCTACTGTGTTATTACTGACTTCCCCTGTTGAAGAAGTTAGGAATGCGATAGGGCACAATTGGCTTGCTGGTTTAAGGGGTTATCATCTCTTGTTGAATATGGTAGGTTGGCAATATGAATATACAGATGGGAGTCAGAAAGCAGATCCAAATCGCATATGAAGTCCTGTGTTGAATGTTCTGTAGGAGTGCAGTTCTGTCTGTAAGGATGGTGAGCAAAGCTGGCCTGGGCATAACATAACATAACATATGTATTTGTAAAGCGCACGTTCACCCCCAACGGGGTATCTTGGCGCTGAATACCAGATGTTTATTGTTACCCAACTCAATGGTACTCATTTTATCGACCTCAGATGTATGAAAGGCTGAGTGGACCCGCCAGGATTTTAACCTGTGACCATGAGGTCGAACACAGGCCCCTGCAGTGGATGCATTAGTCCACTGAGTCACCAGACCCGGCATGGTGGTGAAGGTTGGAGAGCCCAGTTCCAGGTTCTGTTCTGTACATCATTGACCATGTTCAGGCAATTACTGTGGGGTGGTCAACTGCAGTCCAGTTAGTTCTCCCTTGACTGTTAAAATCCTTATTTCAGGCTGGTTCCTCTGTTCACCTCTGTGATTGAGAGGATGTGGCCTAACCACTAGAGCGGTCGACTTCGAAGCTGGGGAACCGGGTTCGAGTCTCGTCCGGGACGCTCAATATCCTGCGATTCTGGGCAAATCACTTAATCTCCCTGTGCCTAACAGAATGAATGTGTCCGTCTGTAACGCAACTGGTGCTCATGTAAAGCGCTCTGATGCCTTCGGGTCAAATTCATGCTATAAAAAAACTCAGAAGAAAAAAAAATCTCTTTTCCCAGGTCACTCTAGGCTAGAGCCTGTGCCACCCTCCCAATGTTGGTTCTCTCTGGCTGTTTTACATGCTCTGTTGGGTCATAGTGCCTTGCCTAGAACCATGCAGGCCTCATCGGTGGTGGGTTGGACAGAGACAAGATTACAGCACTCTTTGTGGATTCCATCCAGTAATGTTTCCCTTATGAGCTGAATAAATAAATCCTGGGCAAAGGACCAACTTGTATAACTACTGTAACTGTTAAGAATAAACCAGCTGCAGCCAAAACAAAATACATATGCACTGTGAATGTGTAAGTATTGTACTGTTCCCTATATTTAATATATTGAATACATTCAATATATTTACAACTCCAGGGATGCTGAACCATCTCTTGCCCTTCTGTTTTGCTGTTTGACTCCCTAGTATGCTCACTATTCTCTAACTTTGTGATTCCAGCATTTCCTCCTGCACTGTGTGGGCTTTTTGGTTCTTTGGATGGCCCGCCTTCATCCACCGGGTCGCAGATCTGCTTTACAGACCACTACCAGCCAGCCTGCCCATGGCTTCCCTCTCTGGAGTGAGCAGTGGTCCAGTATGCAGAGGGCTTGAGTTTCTGGTCTGCATGGTCAGAATGTGATGATTGAGTCTTGCTTATGAGACCAATGTAGCGGCAGCCCCCTCAATATGCTGTTACTATATCAAGGCTTCTTTGACCATGGGTGTCTGAAGTATACAAAGGCTATTGAGTTTGGCCCTCAGTGAAGCTATCTGGTCGTTGGGTCCTTTCCCTAAGAAGCTACCCACATAACTTCTCTGTCCATAGGCCTTAATAAAACAATAGGTTAGTGAGAATCCCAGAACCATATCCCTACACACTATGTATGCAATTGTTGAACTGGCCCTTCTTACATTTCATTCCTTTAGCCTTCCAGGATGCCAACCTTTGCCAAGTCAAAAACAGAAGTGAGGAACTTCAAAGTAGCTGCACTCACAGAAGACAGGGGTCTCTGGCAGGACCAGCATGTTGGTCCCATTTGTCGTTTTTCATTACCCTGAATGCACCTCAACCAAAATAAGGCAACCAATCTCTGGCTAGATTCTTCTTCAATTCTTATTAATGCCTTCAATTAACTTCTACTGTGAGAACTGTGTGTCTCCCCCTTTGTTCTTCTCTCCTGCTGGCAACCCTTTATCCAGTGCATCCCAGGCAGTAAATCATCTAGATCACACCAAGGGTACTTGTGAGAACACAACTACTAGCACCATCATGCGTACATCAGCCCCACCATGCCACAAATGCCTGCTCGGTGGCGCACAAAAATCAAGTCATACACGCTCCTAACCTACAGCAACACTACATATTAAACACAACTGCAGGCACAATAATGTACCCGACCTGGCTCCAAGCTAAGCATTTCCCTCATCAAGAGCCGTCACAGATAAGACTGTACTCGCACATCAATCTACACATTGGACACAAATCCTGGCACCATCATGTGCACAAGGCCCAAAGCCATCCAGCTGCCTAAGTGTTTCTCACCCCAAACTTGCGTCTACATAAAACAATGCTCACACCATACCCTACACCAGCAGCATACATTAGATATGAACACCTTTCACCACCAAGTGTACAACATGGCTGTAGGCTATAAACCTCAAGTTTGACCACCTCAATGTTACATCCATTTTAAAGTATACCAGCACGTTTCCACCAGATCCACATACTAACAATCCCGAAGAAGTTAAATTAAAATTAAAAATAACACAGCCACTTGCAAATCGGATGCAAGAATCTGAGAGTCTGAGCAAGCCACACTCACTTGATAGCTACAGAAATGGACACCTGACTTTATAATAAGTGATGTTGTTCATAGAGAACACCTATTAGATAGGTTCCAAAGCCACAACTGGGGCAGACGGTCAAGAGCACAAAAGACACATTCCTTAAATGGGATGGATACATACATTGCCACATTCCGGGAAGGTCAAATATGACAATTTTGTATGGTTGGTTTCAGCAACTTATTCACACACAAATGGCCCTAAACAATGAACTAGCACATAACTTCTATTCTTCCACAATCACTTAAACAAATCAACCATCTCACATTGTCCTAATCCAGACGTCAAAACCACTCTAAATGTGGACCTCGTAGTCCCCAGGTTAGTCTCATGTTTTTTTCCAATTTCTTCAAGATAACACGCTTTTATGGCTCCTTGTCACCCAAGTCAGCCTTGCTCTCCAAGAAGAGAACTAAGGCAAAACTGACTGTTATAGTATGGACCCCTATCTTAATGTGAGCTTTCCAACCTTCAAGATCTCCCTTTCTAGTAGTATACTTTGATGCAGTGTACATGACTTACACTTTACACACTTTGGTTCCTCTATTCAGGTCTAGACTATACTGAAATAAGGTGTCCAATCTTTCCTCAGTTCTTGCAGTGTATGACATAATGTTATTTGTAGTGCGTTGGCCAGGCTAAAGTGAGGGTGTCTCATTTCACAGCCCACAACGCCTCTACTTTGTACATCCCATAACTGAGGTGGGCTCCACAGCATAAGGTAACTTGCTTATAAACTATGGAGAATTTTGAGGCAACATTGTGGTATTCTTCTATAAGGAGGTTACCCGCGAACTATATCATTACATGGGCTTCTGCAACAATTCTACATCCCATCCATCTTCCTTAACAGGCACTAGCTTAACAAATTCTTACTATCAATACTCCCTTGATAGCCACAATATAGGGGTTCATATAAGTGCTGTTAATCTCTTGGGTGAACTGTACATGCCAGTAGCACCGTTTGAATTAAATCCCTTTGAAAGAGATGCCCATGTGCCTTTTACATGCAAACTTCGTGGACACAGTAAGGTATGTTCTCTCCTTATGCTAAGGTTTAAATTTCCAGTTATTAAACTGGAAAGTTAATCTTTAATCTTTAATCTGATTCCTGATTGTGTTGAGTCATACAGGACCAACCCAGCATTGTGGCGCATGAAGATCCATTCATCCTGATGAAGGCAATAGGAAAAGATCCCCGCCTCTAATGACCAGAACAAATTTCTCAGCACCAACGCTTGTAATGTACTTTAAGCTTAGATCACTCAGATTACGGAGTACATGTACCTCGTGCAGACTTTGACCAGCAATTACAGAATAGTTGCCAGCACCAGTAATGTGAGGTAACCTCTAGAACACTTTGTTTTTGGATGTGTGAGTTTTGAATGTGTGAGTAAGCACTGCATTAAGTTCACAGCACTGATGAATTAATCTTGTGGCTGCTAAATATGTAATAGTTTCCCTCTGAAGGTCTTCAGCTTGAATCATTCGTACCAAGAAGCTATGTATGTATGTTTTACTTATTTAAGTATTGTAATATTTGCTAGACAACATTGGTAATTCGTAATTAAGACACTTTGCATGAGCACATTTTGTGCCCACGGTTTTGTGCCCTGATTTAATAATTCAGCAGATATAGGGCCAAATTCACAAACTGCATTTTGTTGTATGTAAAGCAGTACTACTGTACTACTACTACTTATTAAAAAATGCAATTCACAAACTTACGAGTGTAAATCTCTACCTCCACCTATCTTTTCTGTGGGAGATCCACTCACATGTAAGTTCACTACTTAGTAGCAAAAGTAGGCAGACCAGGGGCAGTGTCTAGAAAAAGGGGAATACCTACAACTCAATGGGAGGGTGTTAGGAAGGAGTAAGGAGGGGTTCAGGGAGAGTTACTGAGGTTTAGGGAGGAATGTGCACCCACCCATACGAAAGTAAGCCCATTCCTTTTACGAAACTGCGCTTCTACAGTTACAACAACCAAAAAGGATCCAAAACAGTTGTAAATTACTCTAGCTCAGAGCCTTAAGGAACACAAGGCCACGGGCAAAGATCTCCCTATGGTAAAGTATAGGGAAAATGTAAAACATCTATTATATTATAAAAAAAATAGTAAAAATATGTGTTTGTTAAATATTATTGTAAATTAATTTTATATATTTATTCTACATGTAGAACAAAATAAAAAATGCAACACCATCAACTTAATTTTAATTACAAAAAGTTATGTATAGAATTAGTTACATTTTTTACAAAATGTATTTTTAAATAAAAATACGTGATTAAAATATTTTATCAGAGAATAATATTTATGTTTTAATTAGATTTACATTGTTAATATCAAATTGTATCTATATATAAAATATTTTTTTATGTCAAAATATTTTCATTTAATAATTTTGGTCACGTATGGTGCTGGACTTACCACTGCCCCTTTTTTGGCAGTAGTAATTTCTCACTCGTATATTTGACCCCACCATGTTTCAGTGGGGTGGAGACATGTAACCCTACACTTTTGAGTAACTTTGGGGCACATGCATCAATGTAGGCTTTTGCGATTCCTTAATTGCGATTATTAAGGAATCGCAATTAAGGAATTGCAAAAGCCTATGCATGTAGGAATCGCTATAAAATTAGCGATTCCCAAACATTCCTTAATTGCGACTCGCAAATTGCGAGTCGCAATTAAGGAATGCTTTCCCATTCATTCCTAAGGGCCTGCAGGCCCATAGGAATGAATGGGAAATTGCATGCGCAATTTGCGAGTACCAATAGGTACTCGCAAATTGCGCATGCAATTACAAGGGTGTCAAAAGGACACCCTGTTGCACCCCTGAAATTGATCTTTGCACACATGTTGCGCACACACATGCCCCAAGGGCATGTGTGTGTGTAACCTACAACTTTGAAAAATGCACTTTAGTGCATTTTTCAAAGTTTTTGCAAATTACCATCAAGTTCAAATTGATGGTAATTTGCGGCCCCTATTAGCGAAATCGCTATTTGCGATTTCATCATGCATTACATTTAGGAATCGCAATTTGCGATTCCTTAAATGCAATCGCAATTTAAGAAATCGCAATAAATTGCCATTTCTTAAATTGCGAGAGCTTTACAGTTTGATGCATCACAGAAGCCCTTTTTGCGGGCGCTAACGGCCGATTTTTGTGAATCGCACCGTTTGCGCTCGCAAAAAAGGTTGATGCATGTGCCTGTTAACACTCATAAATAGCGAATAGCCAAAACCAGTAAACTTACTCAAAAGTCTAAGAGTAAACTTACACATGCAGATTTACTCACATGCAAGTTTACCTTTGTGACTAGGCCCCACAGAGTTTACGGCCATTCCGTCTTAACATGTCATTGCCTGCTGCAAAATTGCAGATTCTGCTGAGCCCCCAGTTCTTTTAAACGGCCCGTTCCTCCTCTTCCTTCTCTCAGAGGTCATACAGGGACAGGTGAGTATTTGGAATTACAGCAGTTTTACAATTTGTTTAATCAGTGCATTCCTGCTGTCCTTAACATTCAGCAATGCGAGTAGTGGAGGGTAGATCTGTGGGGTGACACGGGCTCTCTTTTAAATGGCTTCAATAACATTACTAGCCAGCCCTTCAATTAACATTCATTCACTGAGGAAACGGAAAAAAATAACAGATGTTGAATCAGAAACTGCAATTACTGTGCCTGCCATTATTAGTAACCCCGCCCCTCCACCCCCCTGCCTTGCTCTGCTCTCTTCACCGTGTGCCGTTCGGCAACCGCATACCTCGAAAATGAAATATAGAGAAGCGATGGTTTCTTATAATTACGCAGAGGGTTAGAGCCTGCCCTCAAAGAACCCAGCAGCCACTTAAGGCACAGGGATAGAATATTCAAAAACATCATTTCGAATCTATAAAGTTTCACTTTTTAAAAGGTTCATTTCCTGCTTCGAAGGAGTTTGTGTTATCTTTATTTCTGCACTGGTATCTTGTCAGTAGTAGGCCTGGGCGGAATTTCAACTATGCCGGGGAAATCGGAGTAATTTCAGTTATTCTGTGTTACTCTTTGATGCAGAATTACTGATAATTACGCAATTACTCCTGTTTACGTAATCTGTGGGAAAAATCCTATAGTGAGAGCACGTTTAGTGAACAGGAGTGTACGCTCACGCTAGCTAATCGTGTTTTGCTGTATTTAACGCTATTTCTTAGTCCAAAAATGCATCCTCTCAACCATTTTGGACGCAAGGGTGCATTTTGTGCTAAGAAAATAGCGCTAAATGCCGGGAGTAAATTGGGGGGAAATCCTTCCCTCAAGAGCACATTTAGCCAGCGCGAGCAGTCGCTCACATTTGCTAATTGTGTTCTGCTGCATCTAGCGTTGTGTTGGACACAAGGGGGCAATTTTGCACTAAGAAATAGCGCTAAATGAGAAATACTCTTCTTGCATAATTCTGCGTAATCTTGCAGAATTCTTAGGTAATTCTGCGTGATTACACTGCACAGAATTACGTGAGTTACGCCCAACCCTAGTCAGTAATGCACTGAGACGTAACCACACCAGTGGATTTTCTTGCTCTGTTTCTCATACTTTCCCAAACATACTATGACTGGTGATAAATTATTTTGTTGTTATTAAAGATAACATCTGCCATTTTTGTGGTGGCCTCTCCGTGCCGAGAACTAACAATGCTTTTGTGCCAAACCCAATAGTTTTCCAGCCCCAGCTTCTCCCCTCCTCCGCCTCCCTCATTGGGCATTCGCCTTATTACTGCAGTCAATTCAGGCTCTAACGGAGTTACCATATGTCTTTAGCCTGTGTAGTGGATCCAGAATGTGACTGTAGGGATGAAAACTAGAAAGTGTACATTTCTGTTTCTATCCATCGGATTTGAATAGATATTGGTGTACTGAACTCATTGATGTTTGGTTACAGGCTGGGCACCATTCTGGGTCAGCAAACTATACGAGACAACAGCTTTGGTGGAATATCAGATAGAATTCATGCCCCGCATTCAGTTGGACTCTTGCTACCCCAAAATTTTGGTATTGCATTTGAATTTTACAGGACCGTGAGAGCTTCTTGTCCCTTAGTAACACGAGCAGGGTCTTTTTCAGTGTTAACAGAGAACACATAGTGCGTTGGTTGGTCCAGGCATGGCAGCAGGTTGGCTGTGGGGCGGGTACTTGGGATTACTGAAGGCCTCCCTTTTGGTCAGTGGGTGGTACTGGTTATTGACAAAGGATGCTGGTCGACCTCTGGTGGGAGTCTATCTTTCTCTGCAGAAATTTGACGGTATTCAATGAGGTTCTGCAGAAGGGTTGGTCTGTCATTCTACATAGCTTCAGAGAGAAGGTCTGGAGAGCTCCAGCACAGTTTGCATTCTTCTTTACGGATTTTTTGTAGTTGATCACTATGGGAGTTGAGCTGACAAAGTAGTAGTTTTTAAATTCTTGAGATATTAAGTGGAGTAGATTTTTTAAAATCATCTTATTGATGTTAAAATAACATAATAAACAAATTAAGTAGAATAGATTAAGTGGAATGGAGTGGTTCATAATGTAAGCATTTAGGGCCTAATTACAATGCAGGTCGGACTGCAACCGACGGCAACCTACTGCTGCAGTTCAACCGACGCATTACGATGCGTGAGGTTGGAGGCAGCAGTCAGAGGGACCGACCGGCACTTTCCGACGGGCTCATGCAGCCCTTCAGTCAGTCGGAAACTCCCCATAATCCCTTAAGGACGGTGTTTCCGCTGTCGGGATTATGATGTCAGTTTCCGACAGCCATTCCATGTCGGCCTTTCTGACATGGAAAGGCTGTTGGAAAGTGACATTGGGGGCCCCTAGCAGGGCCCCCTTCCCTCTATGGTCTCCCATCCTATGCGGTGCCTGCCACACGGTGCAGGTATGTTCACAAACTTCCACTTCTCAATGGGAGCTTGGGCTGCAGGCAGTTTCTGCCCGCCGCACAAGCTCCCATAGAGAAATGGAAGTTTCTGACCGCACTATGGTTGGTCGCATCGTAATTAGTTGTTCTGAACCACCGACCTATAGTCAGGTGGTTCTCTCACTGAAACGGTGTTGGTCGGACACAACTCCGATCGACATCGTAATGAGGGCCTCAATATCTTGTATAATTCAAAGTAATCATCGGACCTTACATTTTCTGCCCTCACATTAAGCAGGCATCCTCCCATCATTCAAGAACAAAACGAGTGGCTTACTAACAGCCGAGAGTTGTAGTTTGAGTTCCTTGGCAGCAGAACGGGATCAGTCCTGTTATGTCGAGAGCCAGGGCACCCGGACCGACAGTCAATGGCTCCTACATTTGCCTCTTGGCTGGGCCGCAGGTGATTTGCTGAAATCAACTGATTCATTGTTCATAACAAGGTCTTATATTTGACAGAAGACCAGAGTTTAGCAATGCCATCTAATGCCAACTGTAGCTGCTCCACGTGCAGAACATGCTCTGGCACATCATGGAGGGTGAAGGGTGCCATATAAGGCTGCAGCGTTGGTATGGAAGGAACAGAGCAGGGCACCAGTCGGGATATTTGTACGTTTGACTGGAAAGGATGCAGAGAGTCGGACTGTGACGGAAGAAGGGAGCTGGACTGCCAAGGAGCACTGGAGTAGAATTTCAGTTGGGGTCGAGAGCTGAGTTGCAAAAGATGCTGGGAGTTGAGCTGCAAAGGATGCTAGGAATTAGTCTCTAAAGGATGATGGAAGGAGGCTTGCCAAGTATGCGGCGAGTAGGAATGTAAAGGCTGTTGGGAGTGCAGTAAACGGTATTCACTGAGTTTCTGCCGATGAGCTGATCTGTAATTCTATGTAGCTTCGTAGAAAAGATCTGGAATGCTACAGCACAATTTGCATCCTTCCTTTTGGGATTTTGTGTAGTCGGTCACTATGGGAGTTGATATAACACAGTAGTCGTTTTTTAAACTGTTTGAAATATTAAGTGGAGTAGATTAAGTGGAATATCTCTTTTCTTATTCAGAGGTTTCTGAAGTGGATTCTTCGCTGGACAGGCAGGTAGTGTTGAGGTTGCAGCACTCATATGTCCTGGTCTCCCCCTGATGATCTGGTTAGATATGGAGCAGTGTCATAAGGTTTCTGCACATACACAGAGCTATGCACAGGAAAATGGGACCCCGGAATACAGTGGTTTGCCACCATATACCGTAGCACCCAAAAACCCCAACCCAACTAGCTTAGCATCCCATTAGCACCCAAGTACTAATGTTTGGACAACCCAGAACACGGTATCTTTATCTCAGGACTCGCAGAAGCAAGAACACTCTTTCGTCACTCACTCGTACTTGTCCACAAGGTGCGTAGTAAGAGACACTGGATAGGTTAAAATGTTTATTCCAACTTACGTGCTCTAATGTACAGTACACGTGTCAGTACTAATAGCATAATGCATATGACTAATATAAGCAGCATGGTTACAATTCCATAGAATACAAACGGGGAAAGCATCTCAGAGCTCAGTGGATAAACGTATAAATAACATTACCACCCTCCCCTTGCAGTAAGATAGTTTATTATAATAATAGAAGACCTCTGGGCTTTGACTAGCGAACCCCCATACCTCAGTCTCTAGATGCAGAATTACATCAGCAGGACATCATAGCTCTTCTCACTGAAAGGGATTTCTCCAAGTGTGTTAAGCGCTAGTAAACCACAGTATTAAAAGCATACCAAGTTCTTCATGGCAATTGTACATAATGTTATGTCTGGGTGCGCGAGACTGGCCATATCAGGAAGAACCAAAATACATTGTTATGCGACCTTGTACATGTTTGTGCAGACTGAGCCCAAAAAGGTGAACAACAGAAGATGCAGACAGTGCAAAAGAACTTGGCACGAGCAAAGGGCGAGGCAGGCCCGGCTCAGTGTAACGTGCGCAAAGAAAAGCAGCATGGCAGCCAGGCCTAGGCCAACATAACAAGGCAGGTAACAATCCACAAGACACCCTCCCCTGGACAGTCCGGCGGCCAGGACAGAGGCCCATCAGAGGAGAGAAATAGCCGTCGGAGCACAGGGAGCGCCCAAACGGCGAAGGGCAGGTCAATCCATGAAAGTGAAAGTACAGAAAAAAGCCATACCCTCCAAGAGTTCATCATTGGAATCGTCAAAAAACATAGATGCCATCCAATCCATGAGTTCAAAAGAGCAGGAATGCTCCTCAGCAAAGGGAGCATCCAGAAGCAATGCGGGACAGCTTGCGTGATAATTGAAACAGCTTCGTTGTAGGAGATCCTGGGCAGCCGCCCAGATATCCCATTGCGCCAAAATCCCCAGTGCAGCCGCACGCGCCATACAGCCAGCGACGGAACAGTCCTGCTCATGGGCCTCTAAGGGACCCATCAACTGAACAAAATCCGGAACAGACAATGACGAATTGGAGAGGCAATAATCCAGAGTCCAGGTGAAAGGACAGCGGACACAAGTCATCACAGGTTGCACGCAAGTGAAATACGCAAAGCGAAATGAAAGAGTATATGACACACTCAGTGTCGCCAATGGCAAGACACCAAAACCAGCCAAAAGGCGCTCACGGAGCAGCTGGAGGCGTTCTGGATCGAGCAGGTCCCATCGGGGAGCAGCCATTGCGCAGAAAGCAAATTAAGAGCAAGACACCAGCCGCTAAAGCGAGGATCAATGGGAAACCGCCAAAGACACTGGAAAAAATAGAATGTATGAAAGCCGGGATGACACCAAAAATAGTTTGGAAGGAGGACACCAAGCCCGACCCCACGACCTTAAAAAAGTGCACTAGGCCTTCAGTGTTAGATGCGTTAAAAATACGATGTATTAACTCCCCAAAATGTTGGGGGAGATTAGTGTTTAAAAGGGCCTGTATTTCACTGTGGGTACTCGCCACCTGGAGAATGAATGTCTCCCGGGCGGACGTGAGCATAACTTCCTCGTTTAATAATAGTGCCTTTATTCTGCTCAGTCTATTGAAATCTGCTTCCAGGGTAGGGATGGAAGGCCAAATAGAGATATCAACCTTGCCGTGAGGGGGAGGAAACAGCACATTTTTGCAGCAGACAACCCTGTGCGAAACTGTTACAATGTAAGGAATGCCCGCCTGCAGGCCACAACAGTTTTCGTTATTTAAAAGTAAATAACTACCATTGGAAAGGAGAGTGAAAGTAGGTGAAATAACAGGAGCAGGAATACCTTTCAGCACACAAGCAAGATTAGGAGAGGAAACGCTGCATGAGCCATGCAATTTAATGTGTTTACAAATAAGCGAATGACCTATAGTCGAGTCGCAGTACTCCCCCGTGAGAAAGACTTCCTTGCCGTCCCGAAGGCATTTATACATGAAAGGCAAGGACCAGAGTTCATGCAGGAAAGCACTGCCCAATGGCCGGTAACGGCCCACAGGATAATGTTTCATGCACGAGTCAAATTCAAACAAGGAAAACGGTAAAGCTATAACCCCATGGACTAGCCATACAGCAGAATCGAGTTCTGCAACAGAGAACGGCAATGGATCCACCTTTTCGATATGTAATAGATTGTAAGTTGCATCCTTCATGGACATAAATTGCTGTTTATCAGTTAAGTTAAAAGGTAGAAATAAGGCAGAGGTGTTCAAGAAATGCCAAGGCACTTTACCTAACTTAAGTGTTTGTAAAGTCCATGCAAACTGCATAACTGAGCGCAATTGATTCTGACCATGATATAACACAGAAACATCATCTTGTACAATATCAACAACAGAGGACACAATATTCTCTAAAGTGTAAATGCGAGAAGACAGGGTATTAATACTATTGTCAACAACAGCAAGCACCTTTTCCATATTTGCTTGATCTATTTCCCGAAGACGGGAAGCAGCTTCCATTTGTGATAGCTTCCAGAGTTCATTATACGTTTCATAAATGAATCTCTTAGGTCGGGGACCACGAGGTCCCAAAACAAAGTCGGACAGATCAATATTGCCTGAAAGGAGGGACAAATGTTGTTTAACAGAATCAAGGGACGAATGTTGCAGCCATTGTTTGCATAATTTACCAACAGAGTATGTAGTGACAGTACGGGCATCAGTAAACCTCGGATCAGGCCTATTCTGTGTGTAGCTAGCACCAGTATCATGAAAACGCATTTGACATGCATTAGATGATATAGGCCATACTAACCAGGGTGACTGAACCAGCTCAGAAACATTAAACGAGTTATTTTGTAACATTGCCTGCAGGGACACGAGGGACAGATTGAATCGTGAGCTTTCATTTGGAAAACTCGACAGGGATGGTATTGATGGCGTATTCAATTGTTTAGTGGTTGCTAAGCCCCAACATGTAGTCTGATAGATGGAAGCATTTAGGAACATAATTTGGGTAGGGATGAGGCACGCACGATGCAACGCCTCGGTTCCCTGTACCTGCCATGGCTTGGAGCCCCAAATAGATTTTAAATCCACTGTATTATCCCAGTACTCATAACCACCCACAGCTAGGGCACTCAGAAAGGAACCTGAATAAAGCAATTTGGTGTGTGTCAACATAATTTTCTGAGTTGATGTGTTATTAAGTCTAAAATAATAGGATGAAGGGTTCGACCGATTAAAATCAGTAAAATAATTAAACTTATTCCGAAGAGTTTGAGAGCTACCTGGCAAGGGGTTTGGACAATGTTCCCATTGGGTGAAGTTAACAGAACTTCGCAGGGCACTGGGCTTATGAAGAAAATGATTACCCCAATGTTGGTAACAATACAAATCGGCATAATTAGCAGAATTCATATATAGATCTTCAGCATTAAAAGATGCATAATATTTTAAATCGGCAAACAATGCTTCAACCGCATGCACATCCCAATCATCAGAATGAATATTATTTTGTACTACATCACCCATTGAAACACGAAGGACATTAGGTACATTAATAATTTCCGTCGGACCATGGATTTGATAGTTCACTGCATCCCATACGATGCCATCAGCAACGGGGAAAGCTGAAATGTTCACAAATGTGTGGTCACGCTTCATGATGTGAGACGAGGAATGAGGAGCCAAAGTTCCAGAAACATAGTCTACAGCAGAGCGTTCAGGTAAATAGTGACCATTGATTAGTAGAAAAAACACTGTGACAAAGCCAATGGACATGAACAGAAAAATCAAGAAAAGTACCAACCAGATGTATGTCCAGGGGGAATCAAAAAATTGTCTCTAAACCAGGATACAAAAATACTGAACTTGGATGGAACTTTTGAAGATGTGGAATCCGAATCAAAGGAATAACGAGTCGGGCTTAGTGGCGTTGTTGGTTGATGTGCCACCGATTCTGATGCAGGATAAGTATACTCGTCCTCGTTGATATTGGTGGAGAGTTGGGGATCAATCATAGTTTCAGGCAAATCAACCATCTCAATTACAGCATCAGCGATAGTTCGTGCAGATGGACTATGAACATATGTCCGATAAATGGCAGGACAAGAGACCGCTGGTGTGACACTATTCAGGATCGGCCAGGCGCTGTAGCTTGACATTTTCAACTGAGATGTATCTGTTCTCTTTGCGACCAGGAAGCGGTGGTAAAATGACTGTACGTGTTCCCTTCAGGCCAAGAACTGGAACCGGTGCACGAAAAGAGGGGCCAAATTCCTTTTTGTTTTCAACCTTCTCTCGAACCAGTTCTCCAATTTTCGGAAGCCAGCCGGCTACCGGAATCTGCAACGCAGGGTCTGTGGCTGAAGGTAAATGTGTAGTTGCAAGTTTGTCTCGGGCTTCTTGTAAGTCCTGTAACATAGCAGAATGGTTATCTACATCAAACTTGGCGGATTGCGCCGCGATGTCTGGACCCTCAAGGTCAGGCACAAACATTCTTATGCCAAAGAGCATTTCGTATGGGGTCCGCCCACCCAGAGGTCTTCTAGGGAGATTATTAAGTGCACGCTGAACGGTATACAAATGGGCCAGCCAGTTCCTGCCAGTACCTAAAACCCTAGCTGTTAAGGATTGCTTTAAGTCACGGTTCATTCGTTCAACGATAGAGTTGCCCTCAGGCCTATACGGAGACGAAAATTTCACCCGCACCCCAAGCGAAGCCATTGCATCCTTGTAAGCCCTAGAGGCAAACGCTGGACCTTGGTCCGAATGGAAGGTGCCGCATGCGAAAATTCCCACAAAGACACGCAAATCCCTGATTACATTTCGGGCGTCAGCACTCCGTTGTGGCCAGACCCAGAGAAACCGTGTGCACGAGTCCACTGCCACTAAGATGTATTTATAAGCAGTGTCTGATGAGAATGGACCGCAGTGATCCAAGTAAACACACCCAAAGGGTCTGTTAGCAATGCAGAGCGGTGTTTGTGGTGGACGTGTTACCGTGGAAGGCTTAATCTGTTGACAAACGTCGCAAGAAAGCACGAAAGCACGGGTGTCTTTATATAACCCACGCCACCAATAACGCTGCTGCAAGATGGAAACCGTAGCTGACACACCTGCATGTGCAGAAGCCATGCCTTCGTGTGCAGCTGATATCAAGGCACTCCTGCGGTCCGCGTTGGGGATCAGCCGATCTCCAACGTCAGGTATAGTTACATAAGGAACCTGATCGGGACTTAATGTGTAAGAATACTTGGAAGGGAAACCTGTAGGGTAATTATTACCTTCCTTGGTTGCAGCAATAGCTGCTAATATAACAGGGTCTATTTTAGACATGGACCTGGTAACCGCTGCTACTGAACACGTGACTACTGCTGAACGGGCAGCTTCATCTGCCAGATCGTTACCAATAGCGTGTGCGCCCACCCGCTGATGGCCTAAGGTGTGAACCACCTGTGTGAGGGGCAGACGTTGTTGCAATTCTGCCACTCGAACCCAAAGCATTTTATGCTTAATTGTGCTCCCTTTTGCGTCCTTGTAGTCGTTTTCGACCAGAAAAACAGATTGTCATTATAAGATTGTACACAGTAAAAGGAATCACATACAATAAGAGTGGTCTCATCCTGAGAAGCGAACTCAAGCGCAAGTAGCAATGCATGCAGCTCGGCCAATTGTGCGGTACTATCTCCAAGTGTGCGAGTGTGCACTACAGTGGATTTGAACTTTCCATCCACAAAGGATCCCGCAACAATAGCACATGCAGCAGAATAAGCGTGCTTGGACCCAGTGGCCGGTTGCGCCGAACCATCGGTGTAGATCACACATTTGTAATCCTCAAGCGGCAGTAAAAACAAAGGAGGAGGATGAACGAATTCATACTGTAAATACTCCTGAGTCTGAAGAGAAGAATCAAAGACAAAAGTGACGTCCGAAGACGTCAAAGATGTAGCCCATTGTATCCAACGGGGATGCATTGCTTTTGAGTTCGGTACACTTGCCTTTGTTACTGCCTCCAGGGCAGGACAGGGTGTTACCACCAGAATCCGCTTACCCTGTGCCAGTGCGCGTTCTTTTAGAATCGCCATTTGCACTGCAGTCAGAACTTTTTCAACAGATGTAAAGCGCAATTCAGCGGAAGTGTACAGATGTGACTTGTATGCGATAGGTACTGTATCACCTTCATTAAAGGTTAAGTAGGTGAATCCCACCGCCCCCGGAATAATTCTAATCACCAGGTTTGTGTGGTTATCACGAGTCAAAAGATATTTAGACTCCAAAGGTCTGTCTGCAAAGACTGCAGAATTGAGGTATGCTCAGGCAGCCAGCAAGACCTTGAATAAGTAGGTTGTATCAAAGCATACAAAGGCTTGATACGCTGGGCATATTCGGGAATGTAAGTACGCCCGAAATTCAGGAAACCCAGCAAAGACTGAAGCTTCTTCAGAGTATTTGGGGGGCACAAATGTGCACATTTTTCCAAGAAATGGGGGCTAAGCCCTTACCTTCGTTATTGAGCTCATAGCCCAAGAACAGAACGGTAAATTCAGCAATGTGTGACTTAGCAAAGTTAAATTTGTAACCCTGCTCCGCAAATTCAAGAATAATGCGGTCCACACGGGACAGATGCTGATATAACTCGTCGTCTGTCAGATAGATGTCATCAACGTACGAACATGCGTCTTGATCAATGTCATTTAACAAAGAAACAACACGGGCGGCGAATATACCCGGACTATTTTTATAGCCCATGGGTAATCGCCGGAACTGGAATAATTTACCACCGGATGTGAATGCGGTCCATTGACCACTCTCCGGGGCTAGGTTGTGCGTGTAGAAACCGTTTGAAAGGTCAAGTGTCGTTTTGTATTTTTTACGAACAAGACTGTCTACAAGCGCAGAACTGTGTGTGTTTTGCACCGCAAAGTTCCGACAATGAGTATTTAAATGCCGGTAATCCAAAACTAAGCGGTACGATCCATCGGGTTTAGAAACCACGAAAAGGGGATTGTTCATAGGTGATACGCATGGTTCAATTACTCCCTGATATTCCAACTGTGTCAGAATTTCGGAGACGGGGCCTTTTGCCTGCCGTTTAATGGGATATTGGGGTTGTGGCTGCGGTAGTGACCGCAAAGGTATTGCATGAGGAGGTGATTCTTCATCCCATCCCACATGGTTGCGGTATAACGCTGGTGCCAGGTACACTGCCCACTCAGCTGCAAGTGCTTCAGCTTTGTCTTTTGGGACATGCCGTGAAAAGCTTGGAAGGATTACCTCCTCTCCTTTATGTGCAGCTAAAACGAATGGGGGTGGCCAATCCACCTCTGCTAACAAAATGTCATATGAAGAGGTTAGATTTTCCCAAAAAATCCCTTTTATTTCACGCGGTATGTCACCTTCGATTTGTATGACTATATCATATAGTCTGTCAGGGGGTGCCACTCTCGTGTCAGCTGTCTCTACAGTAACGAATGTTTCAGTTGCTGTCGCCTCCATATGAGGACGTAGCGCCTCCCGCACTATGGTAACTTCCGCGGCGCTGTCTAGGAGGGTCACTGCCCACGTCCAATTCTGGAGTCTCGTTCTCACGGTCTGAGGCATATTTCGCTGTGACAGCGGCAACCTTTTCTTCTGAAATTGCGGTCGAGGAAGATGAAATTCTTCTGCTTTACCTCTGACTTGTTGTCGAGGTTGGTCTCGCTCCTGGGGAGCCTCTCGGCCCCTTCCTCTATCTTGCCGTCCTCCTCCACCAGCCTGTGACGACGTCTGGGCCTGTGAAGAACGAGGAGAACGCGTATCAGAGCTCTGAAACCTTTCTGGTGATTTAATCCTTGACCTATCACGTAAATCATAAGTACGTTCAGAAGAAACCGAAACTGGGGAAGCGCCTCTCGACCCCGGCTTCTTTTGTTGCTTACCCTGTTTTTTCTGTCTCCAACTCTTTTTAGTGAAGACTGGTTTATCATCTTTCTCAGATGCACTTTTTGTTTGTATAACTTGTGCTTGCGATTGAGTTTGCATTTTTACAAAAGGCTTGTTGCCTAGGCTATTTCTTCCAATTGTTTTATAAGCCCGGGCTATTATTTTCGGTAATTCGCGAGGCCTGTCCAACTCTGGGACCAAAGCCAAAGCATTCGCTACTTGAAAGTTCATAGCATCGCCCTTGACATTTCCAAGGATCAGCTCAGCTACTACATCAAACACTCCCACTAGTCTCATCCCTAATTCCACAGCCGCTTCAGGGCCATGTTCATCCTGTACTTTTTTAATTACAGAGGGTAGAACCGTCATGGAAGGAGTTCCAAAACATTTTGAATAAACTGCTGCGAATACCTTACCCCAGTTTTCACATGATGTCAAATCGGGGATTATGTCTTTTGGCAAACTTATCGTGAGGATGCGGTGTTTATCTACTGGGGATGTATGTGGAAACACTGCTTCTATCTGATCGAACTTTTCAGCAAGCCAGTAAGGATAGTCGTCCTTATTTTGTGGACGTTTGCCCATCACAGAATTTACCATGACAGGACTTATAGTCACTCCAGCTGCAATAGCTGGTTGGCCTGCGACTACAGGAGCAGCTCCATGGAGGCTACCTGTAACGTATGTCACCAAGGCTCGATGCACTCGCACCAATTCGGTATGCATAGTGCGCAGTTCGCAAGCGGTAATGCCAGATAATTTGGATGCGGGGTATACCCGGCCAATACAGGCCAAGTGGCCCCCTGAATTGACAAGGGGCCTAAACGAACTGCGGTAGTTGGTTGTGGTAGGGCGCCATTGAACCAAACACGGTGCTGCCAAGCCGTGAGAGGTACTTCAAGAGTGGTATAGGGTCGATATGCAGCAGGAATAACGGTGGGTTTATATTCATGAAACAGCTTATCACCTGCATCCACCGCCTCAAAAGTGATCCAAGTGTAAAACACTTCAAAGTGATAAGCCGCATCGGCTTGAACCACAAAGACCAACTCGACCCCAGTATCGGGCACTCCATACACAGCTAAGTGGTCTCGGAGTGCTCCTCGACTATGTGCAGCTATCGCCACACCAGCCATGACCAAACAATTATATTCGACAACCTAACAGGGAGCACAAAAATGGGTCTACTAACTAACCTTTTTTAATAACTATCAAGCTTGAAAGAACCTATAAAACATTCAATATAGGAGGTATCACCGTCACATACGCCTCCGGAAGCGTACGCGAGGGGTTTGTGGACAAGCACAAGTACTACTCAAGCGTCTCGCAGATAAGCTGCCCCACGGTGGTCGCGCCATGTCATAAGGTTTCTGCACATACACAGAGCTATGCACAGGAAAATGGGACCCCGGAATACAGTGGTTTGCCACCATATACCGTAGCACCCAAAAACCCCAACCCAACTAGCTTAGCATCCCATTAGCACCCAAGTACTAATGTTTGGACAACCCAGAACACGGTATCTTTATCTCAGGACTCGCAGAAGCAAGAACACTCTTTCGTCACTCACTCGTACTTGTCCACAAGGTGCGTAGTAAGAGACACTGGATAGGTTAAAATGTTTATTCCAACTTACGTGCTCTAATGTACAGTACACGTGTCAGTACTAATAGCATAATGCATATGACTAATATAAGCAGCATGGTTACAATTCCATAGAATACAAACGGGAAAGCATCTCAGAGCTCAGTGGATAAACGTATAAATAACATTACCACCCTCCCCTTGCAGTAAGATAGTTTATTATAATAATAGAAGACCTCTGGGCTTTGACTAGCGAACCCCCATACCTCAGTCTCTAGATGCAGAATTACATCAGCAGGACATCATAGCTCTTCTCACTGAAAGGGATTTCTCCAAGTGTCTTAAGCGCTAGTAAACCACAGTATTAAAAGCATACCAAGTTCTTCATGGCAATTGTACATAATGTTATGTCTGGGTGCGCGAGACTGGCCATATCAGGAAGAACCAAAATACATTGTTATGCGACCTTGTACATGTTTGTGCAGACTGAGCCCAAAAAGGTGAACAACAGAAGATGCAGACAGTGCAAAAGAACTTGGCACGAGCAAAGGGCGAGGCAGGCCCGGCTCAGTGTAACGTGCGCAAAGAAAAGCAGCATGGCAGCCAGGCCTAGGCCAACATAACAAGGCAGGTAACAATCCACAAGACAGCAGGAGCCTTGACGGCTCATTATCCATGTGCTGGAGTCTGCACAGGACGGCAGTAGGATTGCAGGCCTAGGTAGAGGCTGCTTAGGGAGACCCTGTGAGATACTACAAGGCCAAAGATCACTAGGACAGGGGAACAAATCACCTCCTACACTGCAGGAGGAAGAGGTAGGGTTTTAATATAGTGTTGGTTTGTTGTATCAGGCAAAGGTTTGATGTTCTAGCATGTATGTTATCTGAGATGTTATGTCACCCCGATGCATCCTTCTTGGATGTTCTATAGCACCTTAATAAGGACAGTGTCTCTCCCAGTGGGCTTCATCCCGGATTCCCACATTCTGAAGACATCCCAGTGATATGCTCGGTGGATTAAGAACCGCACAGAGTAAGAAGAAATATTGAGATTGGAATTAGTACAGGGAGGCAATTTGGGGAGAATTTGAATGGCCGCTAACTTTGGGGTGTAAACGTCTTGTGCAGAAACAACCGGATGGCCCCTTCCATCCCCTCCTTCACTTGAGTATACATCTGTTTCTCAGAAGTCACTATGTCGATTTAATATTGATAACACACATGCATAATTGTTCAGCTTCGCTTTTATAAGGCTAATGCATTAAAGAGATTGGGCACTGGGAAGGACAAAGGCACTTTAAATCTTCCCCTGGCTGACTCTAGCTCTGGTGAAATGGATCCCAGTTTTTTATATGGCGCTTCAGTGACCTATTTCCTGGTTCAATTACAACAAGCCACAAAAAATATAGCTACAGAAGGGTCGATGTCAGAACCAGTCTGAGTGAAAAATCAATGTGTTAAATGTGAATTATCTGGCTCCACAAAGCACAAAACACCAGGTGAGTTGCCTTTATTTATTCGGGCTCCTTTGTAACTCTTTGGAGTCAGGAGAGCACACCGCTAACTTCCGCCTACAGCATGGGAGCACAATTAAGAAACAAAAAATAGACAGGCCATTGCCTTAGAGGACAGTAAAATCAGTGGGTACCTAGCTGCATACATTGGCTGAGAGGAGAACTGAGAACATTTTTGTAGTCACAGGTGACGCTGAAACAGCTACTATCGATACAGGCCTGGGAGGAGGAGAGGGTTGACATCAAAACTCATCTAATGAAGGAAGGTGGAAGTGAGATCATGATAGGAGGACAGCAAGACTGCAGTGCATCCAGGTAAAGTACACAGGCGCTCGTGTTGTGGGATTCACCAGTGTACCCATGCTGTCTCTGATCTCAGTGTCACCCTTCTCACATAAACTTATCTCACTACCCTTCAGAAACTTCACCATGGCAAAAGACTGAAAAGACACCATGTGCTGACTCTTATATTTAGATAATAACAACAAACTCGCCTGAACTCCATCTAAGCCAATGGGCCCTACACTCTACTTTTCCCAAACAGTTTGTCAGGCCTATGTTGGCTTTGGACTGGGAGACAACTGGCCCGGCCCCCTGGAAAAGGTCATCTGCGTGAATGAGAGCCAAGCCCAGTGGAAAGAGGTGATGCTCTGCTGGTGTCCCCTGCCTTGCATCATGTCTGTGAAGTGAGAATGCACCATCACATCTGCCTCAACTTTTCAAGAGCTGGATGAGTATAAAAGTGCACACTTTCCCAAGGACCACTATTCCTCCTGCATACATGGAATTCTAACATCCGGGTTGGCACACTCACAACTCTATGCGAGTTCCCACTCTAATACACAGAGACAGAGACACCCTGGAACTACGTTCCACACATAGCATACAAGTATCAGACCTGATAGACTAACTTAAGCCCTGGTGGTAACGCTACCCACATGAGTCAACACCACCTACACATCCAAAATAATAGGTCACTGCAGCCCATTTAAGTAGACAGCTGTGAAAGATAACCCAAATCACATTATGGAGCACTCCATTTACCAGATCCAGCACAGGTGATCGTAGAAAAAAATACTGCATGATTTAGCACCAGAGAAGAGTAAAAGATGAACACTGGGCCTCCGAATCCCTAGCTCTCGATAGACCTTTTAGTCATTACAAAAATATTCGGCAGCTAGAGAGAAATTGAATCAAATCTAAATTGAAATTTTTTTTTCGTGGAAACGTCACCTGTAAACTTATACAAAAAATATATTGTTGTAACAAAACGTATTTTTAATGAAAATCGCATCAGTACAGCTCAGTAATTCAACTCAAGACCTTTATCAAATCTATAAAGAATTGACTGTCTTGGCAAGAGACTAATAGAATGAACTCCAGGTTTCAGGAATTCTGTGATGCTTTAACAGCATTCTTCCATCAAAAAATCATTGACTTTCGGAAACAATTGAGTACAATCCCCTTTTACTCAAACAGCTGAGAAGGAATCTACTTTCATTCAACCAGGCAATCCTATATTTAAATGTTTGATATTGTCTGTCCTGACGACATTATAAGAGCCAGTTGCCAAGTTACAACCGCCAGGAAATAAGCCAGATATTTTACCAGCTTTTGTGATTAAGAAAACTATAATTTCTTTAGCTTATGACATCTCTTGCCTTGGAAATGCTTTCCTTAAAAGAGAAGTAACCCCTTCCTAGCTAAAAGGCACTAACGTGTTTCCTTTACTGAAAAAGGCTGATACTGCAAAAATAACAGACTCAACTGTTACTGCCCAACTGCAAGAGTATCTTGATTCGAACATTTTCCAATCTGGCTTTGCCCTTGCAGGAGAAGAGAAGCAGCCGTGTTAGACATATCTGAACAACTTCTCTGATTTCAGGATCATAATCACCCAGTGACTCTTATTTTCTTAGATCTGTCTGTGACATTGGATACTGCAGACCAGAGACTGTCATTTGATAGAATGAAGAATGTGGTGGGAATAATGAGGAAAGCAGGGGCGGCTCCTCTGCTAAGGCGGAGGAGTGTCGCCCCACTGATCTCAGAGCAGAAAAAAAAAATGATAATAACCTCGTGTTAGAACTGAGGGTCTCTAGTTGGCTGAGGTAGGTACCTTAGGCCAAATAGGGACCCTTGCTTCTACGTCAGGGAAAGGAAGAACACCTTTTCAGATCGCCCCCGCTCACCCCCTCGGTAACTTGGCACGAGCAGCCAGGCTTATCTCCAAGGCAAATGTGTAAAGTATTTGCAACCACGCTCTTAGTAACACAGTGATAACACCACAAATGGATTCCACACGAGTTTCATAGAAAAACAATTATATGTTTATATAAAAAAGATATACGATGAGACCACACGATAAAAATCCAACATATGCGTATTTGTAATATTGCACCTTGCCGGTTATTAGGCCAGCAAGCACTGGTAGGTTCTTGCAGTATTAATGAGCCATTCTCAATGATCTAATGCAGTCCTAATGCAATGCTATGCAGTTCGTAATGCAAGAATCAGGCAATTCGTAATGCACCAATCAGGCAGTTCGTAATGCGAAAATAATGCAATTCGTAATGCAACAATCAGGCAGTTCGCAATGCAAAAATAATGCACATCGTAATGCAACAGTCAGGCAGTTCGTAATGCAAAAATAAGGCACTTCGTAATGCAACAATCAGGCAGTTCGTAATGCAAAAATAATGCACTTCGTAATGCAACAATCAGGCAGTTCGTAATGCAAAAATAAGATACTTCAGCACCGATCGCGGTGCTCTGGACGGTCTCTATGCCACTCTTACTGACTCGCGGTCAGCTACTGCCAAAATATGCCCCAACACTGTTCTGATGGAAAACAAAGTGCAGCTCCACACTCCGGCCCCGGTACTGCCACTCCTCGGCAAGTACGGGCCGCGATACGGACTTGAGAGGAGGCTCGCGCTGCAAAGATGGGAAAGGCCGAGAGCATTTCTCTCGGAGCCCGCACCCCGCCCCAGGCGGCGACACACGCACGCTCGCTGAGCGTTACCTGGGGGGTACGATCTCATTCTCCTCTCCTCACGACTTGGGCCTCCGGTGCGACTTCGTTGATCTTGGGCAGTGGAACTCGGGCCCCCGACCCCCCTGACGGGGATGGTTCAAGGTTCCTCCTTGGCAAAGGAAGGCTCGGGCCGGCGGCACAGCTCCTCTGGGGATGCCGGTCTGGGCCGATGGCAATGACAATCGCAGCAGCTCTGGTCACGCTGCTCGATCGAGGCAGAGAACAAGACTGCTCCAAGACACACAGTCACGGGGCAATTCCTCACGAAGGTCTCAGACTGCAACAGGGCACAAGCACACAGCGTCGCTGAGACTCACTTGAGCTCCGGGTGCACACGATCACAGGGTAATCCTCACGAAGGTCTCAGGCTGCACGAAGCACATGCACACAGTGTCGCTGAGACTCACTTGGACTCCGGGTGCACACGATCACAGGGCAATCCTCACGAAGGTCTCAGGCTGCACGAAGCACACGAACACAGCGTCGCTGAGACTTCCTTGGACTCCGGGTGCACACGATCACGAGGCAATCCTTACGCAGGTCTCAGGCTGCAAAAAGCACACGCACAAGCACACAGCGTCGCTGAGACCTACCTGGAAACTTTTATGTTCCTGAGTTTCCACAACAGGGAGCCAGCTCTCCTCGCGCCCTTGGGGACAAGTTACTTCAGGACACAGCACTCAGCAAAGTACTTTCAAGCAGGGGGACACAGCACACAGCAAAGTCCCTTAGCCCCTCCTTGGTTAAATCAGCAAACTGCAGGCCAGCCCCAGAACACACAGCAAGGGTCAGTCCTTTCCTTCAGTCTCTTCAGCTGTTTCTTCCTTGGCAGAGGTTCCTCTTGACCACAAAGTAGTTTCAATCCTTTTCAGTCTTGATCAGTCCAACGTTCAGGGTTTCAGCTCTCATAGTTATACCCCTAAATGTCTTTGAAGTCCTTGTGTTCAGGGGGCACTGACCCCTGTCTAAACCAGTTCTGGGTGTCTCCCTGCCAGTGACACCTTCTTCCTTTGATAGTGGGGGTCTGGATCTTCAATCACTCAGCAGGAGATGGAGCCATTGTTTTATGGCGGCAGCCCAGGCCTCTTCACCTCCAGGGGCTACTCCTCCCCCCTACACTCCAGATGCAGGTCAGCCTGTTGCTGTCTCACCTCCTCCCCTGGGTCAGGACATTTCCCAGATCCTATCACATTCAAATCCAGACCAGTGTTGCCAGATTGGGCTATTTCTCGCACAATTGGGTGATATTTTGCCTGATTGTGCGAGAAAAAATCATGTTGGGCGGGTTACCTAAATGTGGGCTAGAAGCCGCCCAGTGTACGGCGGATTCCAGGCTTTGTGCGGCGCCGCCGCGCTGCAGCCCATGGTTGCCCTGCTGCCACACCCCTTCTCTAATTTTCGGTGCGTCTGTGGCTCTGTGCCCTGCAGCCCCTGCCCGCAAGTAACACCAGCAGGGCCATAAATCTTTGCGGGCGGGAAGCTTCATCCAATTAGGGTCCTGCAAGACCTGCAGTGACCTCTGACCTGCCCCCAGTAATGTTCCGACCTGCCTTGGAGTTCGTTTGACACAAATCCTGGGTCAGATCAGTTCGTCAGGCACATTAACGGCCCGTGCGCGTGCAGCAGGTATGGTGACGTCGGAGGTTCCAGCTGTAGGGTTTAGTGTAGTTGGGAAAGAGCCGGGGCAGAGGGGTGATGGAAACACTGGGCAATAAGAGGGATGACTGGGGCGTCAGATGAACACACGGAGTGGAATACGGGGGCAGGAAGGGGTGATGAAAATAAATGGCAAGGAGAGGGGTGAAAACAGAAGGGTGCAGGGGGCCGCGAGGAGCGGTAGACAAACGCACATAGTGGAAACGGGACAGGAAAGGGTGATAAAAACACAGGACAAGGAGAGAGATGAGAACAGAGGGGTGCAGGGGGCAGCGAGGAGTGGCAGATGAGCGCAGAGTGGAAAACGGGACAGGAAGGAGTGATGAAAACAGGACAAGGAGAGAGATGAGAACACAAGGGTGCAGGGGCAGTGAGGAGTGGCAGATGAGCGCAGGGTGGAAAACGGGACAGGAAGGAGTGATGAAAACAGGACAAGGAGAGAGATGAGAACACAGGGGTGCAGGGGGCAGCGAGGAGTGGCAGATGAGCGCTGAGTGGAAAACGGGACAGGAAGGAGTCATGAAAACACAGGACAAGGAGAGAGATGAGAACAGAGGGGTGCAGGGGGCAGCGAGGAGTGGCAGATGAGCGCAGAGTGGAAAACGGGACAGGAAGGAGTCATGAAAACACAGGACAAGGAGACAGATGAGAACAGGGGTGCAGGGGGCAGCGAGGAGTGGCAGATGAGCGCAGAGTGGAAAACGGGACAGGAAGGAGTGATGAAAACAGGACAAGGAGAAAGATGAGAACACAGGGGTGCAGGGGGCAGCGAGGAGTGGCAGATGAGCGCAGAGTGGAAAATGGGACAGGAAGGAGTGATGAAAACACAGGACAAGGAGAGAGATGAGAACAGAGGGGTGCAGGGGGCAGCGAGGAGTGGCAGATGAGCGCAGAGTGGAAAACGGGACAGGAAGGAGTCATGAAAACACAGGACAAGGAGAGAGATGAGAACAGAGGGGTGCAGGGGGAAGCGAGGAGTGGCAGATGAGCGCAGAGTGGAAAACGGGACAGGAAGGAGTCATGAAAACACAGGACAAGGAGAGAGATGAGAACAGAGGGGTGCAGGGGGCAGCGAGGAGTGGCAGATGAGCGCAGAGTGGAAAACAGGGGACAGGAAGGGGTGATGAAAACACAGGACAAGGAGAGGGCGAGAACAGAGCGTGGCAGATGTGTGCACTGAGAAGTGGAGCACAGGGGGCAAAAAAGGGCGAGATAACACCAGGCAAGGAAAAGGATGAGAACAGAGGGTAATGGGGGAGGCGAGGAGTGGCAGATGAGCACACAGAGTGCAACACTGGGGGCAGGAAGGGGTGACGAAAACACAGGGCAAAAAGAGGGATGATTAGAGGGGTTAGGGGGCAGATGAGCACACAGAATTGAACACAGGGACCAAGAAGGGGCAGGGCTTTAAGTGGGCCGGGTCCTGCCGGTGCTCAGCACAGGCTGTTCTTAAAAGCAGGCGCTGGGACGGGTCCCTATCGGGCTCTCCATTTTTGCCCTCACCCTCGGAGGAAAACAATATCTTAACTCTGTAGCAGTACCACTCTTCACTGCCTTTGATGTAACTTCAAAGAGACTCCTTATAGTTATTTCACAGTCTCGTCGTTTCAGAACTGAAGCATTTTCAATATTATACACAACAAAGCCATAGTTGTTACTTACTCATCTTATGGAGATAACAACCATCAACAAAGGCAATAGTACTGGCTTGTTTTAGGTGTGATGTGAGTTGCTGTATTATATATCTGGCTGCAATGACAGAAAGAAGCAGCAAAATACCAGTGGGGCGGCACACTATGCTAAGCACAGATTTTTAGCTTGCGTGTTTTAAAGCCAAACCCTTAATTACATAGGCCACGCCCCCGTGAGAGACCCCACAGTTTTTTTAATCTCAATTAAAGCCCTGGGAAGGGGTTACACAGGACAATGAAAGGGATTGGAACAGAGGGATGCTGGGGCACCGAGGGGTGATAAAAACACAGGGCAATGAGAGGGATGCCGGGGCGGCAGATGAGCACAGAGAGGGGTGGGATACTGGGGGTCAGGAAGGGGTGAGGGAAACACACACAGGGACGGAGACGCAGAGCAGCACTGGGAGGGGAACAGAAGGCACAGAGAGTAAGTGGGGGCAGAAGAGAAAAGAGTAGGTGGAGTGAGGTGTTTTCTATTTGCATTATACCAGCGTGCATATTCCCCTGACGCCATTCCTCAGTCACACTCAACAATAACATTGATGATTATGAAAAATAGGCTTAGGCACCGCACACGGTATGAAATACTCGTTTATTGGCAGGGCAGGCTCCTTTTAATGCACTCATGCCACAGCAGCCTGCCTGGCTCTGTCACTGGTCAGCGTGTGACTAACACCAGACAGGATCAGGTGTTTTTTTTAACAAATCCTGCTGGGCCCCCAGGAAGACATTGTTGCCACTCTGGCAGGGCCCAGGCAAAATGATATGAAATACTCAACTAGCTTCCTGTCACGGTGTTCGTGCAATTTGTCTGTGGTTTCACAAGCAGTAGTAGTGATCACAAAAGTAAACTCATGTAGAATGTGAGTAGATTGTGGGCATACGATCATTTTACAGTAGGATCAGGTGCGCTGCAGCAGTTCTTTTTATAGTTTGTCCTTGCTCAAATCAGTGTAATTTATTTTGTTTTATCTGTTTCCATGTACTTAATTTCTTGATTTTGCTCTAAGTGTCACTCTTAGTGTCATACCATTAGTAGTTGTATGTCATTCATAAGTACTCTGAAACCTTGAAAATGGCTCACCTAAGCACTCTTAAAACGTGGCAACTATGCAGTCTATTTTCCATATCGGATAGTGTCCTTCCATTTCTGGTGCTTTGAAATAGTTTTAAGATCTTCATAGAGTTTCTTGTTGCTGGAATGGCTGTAATTTCTGATGTTTATATGTTTCCCTCATCTTCTTTACTTGATTTTTGTTCGTGAGAAAGTGTCACTCATAGTCGTTGAATGTCACTCATAATTACACAAAAAATTTGAAAATGTCACACTTAAGCAATCTGAAACCTTGGCAGCTATGAATCGCCTGCAGGCACCTTCATACCATTTTTCTTTGCCTTCGTGCCATTTTTCTTTGATCAGGCCACAAGACTTCATGTTACCTCGCCTCGCACACAGAACCGTGCTAGCTGTGTGAAACAAGCATTGGAATTCAATTGTTCTCACATTTGTTGGATGTGGGGCTATTGGCAATGTGAATGTCCAAGTGTAATTCGTCCATACTTCGTTGTTAGTGTCTTTGTAGTTCCTAGCTTATTTGGCAGGTTTGTAATGCACGCAGACCTTCATTTGAGGTTTATGTTTTGCATTAAGCTTGGCACACTTTAAAAATTGTGTTCCTTTCACATTGTGCTGAAGAGCACCTTTCCCAAGAACAACGTTTCCGCAGTTGCAGTCCTCAAAATTGGACCCAGAAAATTTTTGGGCAGCTTGCTCCACACCATGCGCATAGCTGCCAAGTTGCCTAGGTCCATGCGTGATGTGCAGCGCCAGGCCAGGTTTTTTCTTTGAATTCTGGGACTTGTAGTCCAGTTTTATAATGGAGTAAACAAGTCTACAAGTCCCAGAATTCAAAGTAAAAACCTGGACTGGCGCAGCGCATCACGCATGGACCTGGGCAACTTGGCAGCTATGCATGCGATATCAAGTGAGTGACAGTTTTCATGACAGACCAACTTTGATTTTAGTGTACAAAATATAGGTAACCTGATTAATGTGAGTACTAAACATATAATCCTTGAAATAGAAGTATATTTTTGAATGTTGTAGTCAGGCTACATGTAAGTTAATGGAGTGGCAACATTGGGCTATTTTGGGCTACTTTTCCGTTGCTTTTGGGCTTGAAAGTTGTGAAAAAATCTGGCAACACTGCCCGGAGCACGGAAGGTAACTCGGGGAAGATTTAGAAGAGTGTGGTGAGGTGCTACGTCGCAGAAAGCATCAACTACAACTACATAAGGCTGGCAAATATGAAGTGACTAAGGGCCATATGTATGAAGCTGTTTTGCGATCGCAAACACTGCGATTCGCAAAAAAACGGTGTTTGTGATCGCAAAACACAGCTTCGCTATGTACGAGACACATTCCGTTCGCTAATCTGAGATTCGCAAAAATAGCGATTCGCAAAATAGCGATTTGTACTCATTTGCGAAATATCTGCGATTCGCAAATTGTGACACACAAATAGCGAAACCTCGCAATTGCAGAGCCCGCAATTAGCGAATTCGCTAAACGGAATGCATGATCAATTCGCAAATAGCGAATACACGAAATTCGCAAATTAGAGAATCGCAATTACCATCAAGTATGAACAGGTGGTAACCAGGTGCAAGCTAAATAAAGAGGCCCACAATGCAACTGATGTTTGCCACAATGTCTGGGCTGTACGTGATAGCCAGGAGGCTGCGACTCAGAGCTGCTGCACAGAGAAGGCGACGCCAGGAAAGGATCTTTAGAGCGCGCATAACCCTGTTCCAGCGGACTGAGGAGGAGATCCATACAAACTACAGGCTGGACGAAGAGAGCATCCAGGAATTAATAGCAGAGCTCAGACCTAAACTTGAACACCCCACACGCAGGACACACACCATCCCCACCCATATACAGGTCCTGTGCTCACTGCACCTCTTGGCGTCAGGGAGCTTTCAGGGGGTGATAGCCACAGCAGGAGGGGTCTCACAGAGTGCATTGTCGCGCTTCTTCCACGCGTTCCTTGATGCCATGGAACAGAGGCTGCACAACCACATCCACTTCCCCAGCACACCACAGGCACTATCCCAGACCAAGCAGGACTTTTATCAAATTGCACAATTTCCCCACGTCATTGGATGCATTGATGGGACACATGTCGCCATATCCCCCCCCTCCCAGAACGAGTATGTGTTCAGGAATCGCAAGTCCTACCATTCCCTGAACATACAGGTGGTGTGTGATGCCAAGCACATCATCACCGACATCGTCGCTAAGTACCCAGGCAGCACCCACGACTCATTCATCTTCCGCTACAGTGGGATACACCGTCGACTCACAAGTGGGGAGTTTGGTGAGGGATACCTACTAGGTAATTGCATGTGAAAGTAGGACACACTAGTAATGCGCACAGCAGTGGCAGGGCAGTGTTCAACCATATTCCTTCTCGCCCCACAGGTGACAGTGCGTATGCGGTCCGGGGACTACATCCTTACTCCCTACCTGAATCCTGCCAACGCTGGGGAGCGGAGGTACAACAGTGCCCACATAGCAACCAGATGTACCATTGAGCGGACCTTCGGAATACTCAAGAGCCGCTTCCGCTGCCTACATAAGAGAGGAGGGGCACTTCAGTTCAGCCCCCAGACCTGTTGCAAGATAGTGGTAGTGTGTGCCATGCTGCACAACATCGCCACCAGGAAAGGCACACCAGTGGAGCTCACCGAATCGGAATCATCTGATGAGGAGGGGCCAGCTCCAGCACGCATGCCAGCCGGTGTAATTGGTGCAGCTGCTGGGTGCCAGAGGCGAGATGAGATCACACACAACTATTTCTAGGTAAGAAAAGATGACACAATGCTATATATCTATTACGAGACTGTGTTTAATTTCCTTTAGTACAGGATATATATCAGCACACAGCCTGTGTGGCACACAATGTATTGTCCAATGTCCCGCACAATAACTATCTTGACCAAGTGTCTGTGTGCACTGGGTTGATGCACCCATATCCATGCCTCAGTCTGACCACCTCAACAGCGGCGCTGACGGCCTGTAGCCCCTCGCCGTGGGTGCACAGTGCCCTCTTCACCTGCCTCAGCAGCCCTGCCGTGACGCACACTACGGCGCCTGTCCGGTGGGGGCGGTGGTGTAATGCTGCTCCTGCTAGATTGGGCGTCCTCGTCTGTTGGAGTGAGGACTCCTGGGCCAGCAGTGGCAGCTGCACGCAGCTGATCCACAGCACATGTCACCTGTACCAGACCCCTGGCCACGTCCTGGCTGCAGTGTGCTACCTCATGCTGCATACTGATGCTGCGCCTTGACAGCACAGAGGTCGCTGAGGAAAGGCGGTTGACCGCCCTGGTGTAGAGGTCCAGGCGGGTGTGTAGGCGCTGCCTCTCCCTGCGACTAGCAGCACGGTCCGCCCTTAGTTCAGCACAGAGTGCCTCCAGGGCACCCGTCAGGCCCATGAAGCCAACCCTGATTTGCCTCTGAATTGTACGTATGTTTCTTGCCTGCAGGCGCTGGACTTCTAACATCTGGCCCTCCAGCCCTTGGAAGACTGTGTCGTCTCCTGTGTCTGCTGCACTGGTGGATGCACGTGGTGCCCTGCGCCTGGATGGGACTGGTGGTATTGGATCGGCACGTGCTCGAGCACGGGGTTGTGGCTCCGACTGTCCCTGGACTGGTTGGACATCGTCATCGGTGTCCTGGCCTTCCTCCTCCAGCGGGGGCAATGGTGGCACTGCAATCCGCCTGCGGCATTTTGGAAGGATAACTGGGCTGCCCTCGTCTTCCTCTTCCTCCTCCTCCTCTTGCCCTGTTGCCTCTGGGCTGGGGGATTCATCCTCCCCTCCACTGATTGTTCCCTGTGTTTCTGCTGGTGCTGTGGACATAAATGCACACATTGATTTACTGTCCTGCCTTGCATTTGTGAAGCATTAAATTACACTGTTTGGAGTGACATGAGTCCTGTCTGTCTGTATTTTGCCTTCCATGATGCACACATACTGTTTGAGCCTGGCTGGGTGTCACTGCTCCACTGTTAGGTGCATGTAACTACAACTCCCATAATGCATTGCTGTGTGTGTTTGTGTACCTGCACTGGACGTATAGTTTTGTTGTGCCCCTGGGTCTCTCCTGGGTGTGTGTGGGTAGTAGGGAGGTATCAGGGTGTGATGGCATGCTTCTTACCTTGTCCTGGTTGTGGGTGGTCGGAGCTGTCCAGGTCTGCCACGCCCATTACACTCTCCGGAAGCAGGGTCCCCTCAACCATTTCCTCAAGTGGTGTTGAAGCGGTGGCAGTGGAGGTCCCACCACCGGACTTGTTAGCCTCCTCCAACCTGGCAGCAACCTTCTCCTTTGAGCGCGCGCGCATATCATACCAGCGCTTCTGCAGGTCTTTGACGCTTCGATGTGTGACGCCAATTGCGTTGACTTTGCGCTGGATGTCTGCCCATATCCTTCTCTTGCGTGTCTCTGGCACACGCAGGGACTTCTTCCCAAAGAGGAGCTCATGGCTCACAACCATCTCCTGTATCAGGACCTCCTGCTCACTTTCTGTGAACTTTTGTTTTCTTTTTCTGCTGGTCTCCCCCTGCTGCTGGTCCTTGCTGGCCATGTCTCCAATCTCTGAAATCAGTGGAGCACTGCAGTGATGCCTCACCTCAACTCCTAGTCTCTCACTCTGATTCTGAGGCTCAGGTGCAGCATGGGTAGTCACACTTCCTGGTTGTGATGTCATCAAGCTGCACCAAAGTCCCCGATTTGCTATTAGGGAATTCGCAAATTTGCGAATTCGCTATTTAGCGATTTCGCTATTTTGCGGATTCGCTGATGGGGAATGGCTATTTGGCTAATCGCTATTGAATTAGCGAATTTTACCGAATCGCAAATATTTTGCGACTTTTTATTTACATACCGTTTTGCGAATCTCTAATTGCGATTCGCTACGAATCGCAATTTGCGATTCGCAAAAGGGGAGTTTGATACATATGGCCCTAAATGCTGTTACTTTTCTAAAACACCAGCACCTTGTCCCAAGAGTTGACTTAAACACTCCTCCCGCCCAACTCCGCGGGTGCCTGAGTTTTGGGTATGGGTAGGGTTCTGCATCTCACAAGTTTTCTGAAAGGTGCTTGTGCATCTCCGAGAAAAATAGGCATCCAGATGAGAATGAACTGTGCAGCTCACTGTGGAAGACTAGTGCATCTCCCAGGGAGAGGACTGTGGCTTTCTCCAATTGGAGCTTGTACTTCTAACTTTTCATTCACACCTGAAACCAATTATACTTTCTCCATCCACTCCATTTAGTCACATAATTTATGACACCGACATATTCAACTCTAATATGCGGCTTTACTTTATCTGTGGTCACACTGTTCTTTTCACCCCACCAGCCTTCCCATTCTGTTTTCTGGGGCGCCACCCCATGCTTCTTGACGCAAGGAAACTACCACTTACTGACTTACCCCCCCACCCCCACACACAAGAAACTGCTAACTAGTTACCCCGCTTTCCAACCATCCTACCATTGCTATCTCACCGAACTTACCCCCTCCTTAGCCAAAACAGTGGGCTCTCCCTTTTGCCCACCGGTTTTCCTGTCTCTTCATTGTCCTCATTCCTCTGTTCCAACCTTTCTCCACTCACCATCAGGCCCATAGTTAGAAAATGCAACTGAATGTGTCCACACCGTGCAGTTCCTGCTTAACGCAAATTTTTACAGCCTCTTAAACACCAGTGTCACGAGGACACTGGTTCTGCCTTTGTCACGGGTCTAAAATTGTGGTGCATTTGTTGTCCAAAACAGTAAAGGTAAGATTAATCCGAACAATTGCATGGTTTTCTAATAGTATATGTGTAATTTCTTTGCTGCTCGAAATGCCATCGAACTTTTGAACCGCCAACTATGGGTGTAAGTATGGTCCTTTAATTACCCTGTTCAGGGGAATTCATCATACTGCGTCATTTCTTTAGTGCCACAGTACTCTCTGTCTCCTCTCTCCATATGTTTTTTCCCCATTTCTCTTCACTCACTATTGAAATGAAGAATTTATAAAGCGCGACATGACCCGGAGGTATCTAGGCGCTGAGAGCACCAGAAGACAGTTCTTTCCTGAGTGATGTTACTGGTATAGCCAGGTTTTTAAGCGCTTCCTGAACTGGAGCAGGTTATGTTCTTTTTTCAAGCTGGTGGGAAGGGAGTTCCACAGTTTGGTAGTGGTGTAGGTGAAACTTTTGCCTCCCCATTTTGCTTTTGAAATCTTAGGGATAGCGAGGTTGCCACTGTTAGACGATCTCAGTAACCTGCCTGGGATGTAGGGTCTGAGGCGTTGCGATAATTGTCTAGGGCCTTTACCATGTATGGCCTTGAACGCAATACACAAGGCTTTAAATTGGATGCGCTTGCTGATCGGCAGCAATGTAGCTCTGCGAGAGCCTTGGAGGCTGAATCAATCCGAGAGAGCCCAAGCAAAACTTTAGCAGCGGCGTTTTGAGTAGTCTGCAATTTTTGTCTACTGCGTTTGCTTGCACTAGTTAGAAGGGCGTTGCAGTAGTCCAGTCTTTAACTAATCAAGGCTGTGACCACTGTTTTCTTGAGCTCATGTGGGATAAAAGGAAGTATTTTCTTCAGGATTTTAAGAGTAAAAAAGCATGTTGCTGTAGTCTGGTTGATCTGGGGTTCGAAGGAGAGCCTGGTATCAAACAAGACTCCCAGATTCTTAACCTTATCAGCTATTGCCGTTATGTCTTCGCCTTCTTTTTGCCCTTCTTGTCTCCTCCTACACCATTATCATCATCTCTTCTTTTTTTCATTATTTTCCTCCAGTCTCTTGCCTGTGGCCGATTTAGTAACAGGAACCGAACATGGGTGAGATGATGGACCGGGAAGGAAGGAGATACACAGGTGGTATTAATGAAAGCAAGGGCAGGAAGAGAAGCAGAAGAGAGGCAGAGCCACCGGTAACAGTTACATTTGACATCCTGGTGCATTGTATATATTTGTCTGCTATAAGGCCAGTTGCGGCTAATGATCTTTGAAAGTCGTGAGGTGTAATGCTTGACCCGAATTCTAGCAAGCACGTGAGCCCAGCTTCCACTAGGATGGTTCAGTCTTAATGCTTCCTAAGAACCGGTTCCAGTGTTTTCAAAATGTGCAGTGAGTGCCCTTGTATGTTGATAATTACTTACCTTCATGTTGCACCCATATGCCATCAGTGCCCCCATATGCCAAGAACCATCAGTGGCACATATATCAAAAAATGTCTTCTAAATCAAGGGCTTGCATTTTGTTGTTTGTCTGCCCCCTTTCATTCCATTGTTGTCCCCCCTTAATGCCAAGCACTACCTTCAGTATGCCAGTGCCAGCATTTTGCCACAGTTACCCTTTACTGAAAATCTGCCCTTTCAGCAGGGTGACCTGAATATTTTTTCCTTTTTGCTGAATCCTATATTTTTGGCCAAAGAACTCTACACACTCTTCTCCTACTATCTAGGAGTAAAGTGCTTTTGCTCCCCTCTCTTAGCGTGTTGAAATTGGCATACACCTGATTGGCATATTTAACTTACTTATAAGTCCCTAGTATATGGTACAGAGTGTACCCAGGGGCCTGTAAGTTAAATCTTGCTAGTGGGGTGCAGCAACCATTATGCCACCCACTGCAACCTGCCAGGGTCATGTTTGCGCCTTGCACATATATGTAACGAATGTTCTTTTCCCAGTTTTGTATCCTACCTACCCTAATTGTGAAGCGCTCTGATACCCGCCTGGGTCATGTTTGCGCCATACAAAACTTTATAAATAAATAAACCTGTCTCCAGGCCTACCATTGTAGTCTGGCTGTACAGTTTTAAACTGCCAATTCGGCCCAACAAAAAACCCTATTTGGCAGGACAAAACCTTTCTTTTAAATATTAATAAGTCACCCGCAAGTAGGCCTTGTTGCCTACAAGGCAGGGTGCATGGTATTTAAAAGCAGGACATGTAAAAGTTTACTGTTCCACATGTTCTTGCACTGAAAAAGGCAGAAAGCTATTTTCACTGTAGCAAGGCTGGCTGCGCCATAGGAAAACACTGGGTTACATGGTTACATCTAATAATGCTAACTTTAGTTTGGAAGCAGCTATAGAAAAAACTAAAGGGCTCTTTTAGTAGTTATTCAAAATCCAATGTAAAAATAAAATAGAATTTTGTATAACTATTAAGCAAAAGGACATTTTTAGAAAGATACCCTTGCCATGCCTGAAGTTCCAGAAAGCTTATCTGCATTTTGCTTTCCTACTTCTTCCAGCCAGTAATTAGCTTTTGAATAGGTGTGAACGAGAGGTGTACATTTGCTCCCAGCATAGGGACAAAAAGCCTTGGGTGTGGGAGGTGTTGTTGTGCCTTTGACATGTTGGCCAGTGGGCTGGACCCTGGTGTTTAATTAACTTCAAATAGGTCTGCCCTGTCACAAGCAGATGTAGCTACCACACAGGCTTGCATCCGTCTTTTATCCCCTTAACCAAAACAGCCTCAATCATAGTGGGTCTCTTGTATGACATCACAGTGTCAAATCCTGCTGGAGTGTCAAAACCTGCTTGACAGATGAACTGGGGTTTTTGATATGACAAAACAATTCTTGTGTATCAACTGGCTGTTTGCTGAAATCCCAGCTTTTATTCTACCAGACCTCTGTCTCTGAGGTTGTTGTGGGTACAGGACCTGCCTCAAACTAGATTTTAGTGTTAGATGCCGGTGGATACTAGGATTACTATAGTACACCCCACACACATACACACTACCCCAGCCCTCACAGCTCAAGTTTAGTGTGGCCTGTATGAAAGTGGAATATTTTGTGGTGTGGGGGTTAAATCTCACCATGTAATACTATCACGATACTCCAAAGATGGCTCTTGGATTCACACTAATAAATCCTTAGCTAAGTCCTGGTAGTGTGGCAAAGAGCAGTCCGACTTTACTAGAGGAACATATTTTAAGCATTTCAGAGTACCAACATGAACAATAAGTAATTGATACAACTCAAGAGAAATCGGGCACCAATTTATAGAAATAGAGTGCATTTTTATCTTAATTTAGACCAAAATGAGCGGAATAGCATATATATAACTGGAGTTATAGATTTTTGAAGCAACATAAAATCAGTGCAAAATAATACAGTGGATCTTTATCATTGCGGTCAATGAGAAAAAACGTCTAGGGACAATCGGTCACATGCAGGTCGAGTTGTGTGGTACTCTTGCAGGGTAAAGGTGATGCATGTCCCAGGATCAAGCCATGACAGTCAGTTTAGTTTTTCTTGGCCCATGGAGCCCAGATGCAGAGTTGTCCTGGCTGTCCCTGGTGCTGAACGGGAGCTGTGTGAGAGCTACCTTTACCATTGAAACGGTGCTGTGGGGGAGAAAGATGCCAAAACACAACGACGGGGTGATTGCTGATGTCGGTCGAAGGTCGGAAGGAGTTCCCTCTAGGTGCAGCGTTGAGTAAAGGGGTCAGTTGCTGGACTGGCAACCAACAAGCCCTGGCAGCGGTAAGTAGAGCAGAAATTAACTTTGACGTCCAGTAGTCCAGTGGAACGTGGTAGCTGCCTGTAACTTCGTGCAAGGCAGGACTACAGTTCTCTCAATGCACTAGAGCATCTGGATTTGGCCAATCCCTGGGAGGGCACGATGGCTAGCGATTCTTCTGATCTGGAGCTTTGTTTTACCTGCGCTTTGCAGGGGACTAGTGCCACTAGTCCAGGAGAGTCTGAGGGTGCTTCAGGTTTCCACAGGGGGTCCCTCTATCTGGGCAAACAAGAGAGAGCCAAGGACGAGCCTCAATCAGGCAGTTCCACAAGAGTTGCCAGGTGCAGGGTATCCCTCTTTTGCTTTGTGCAAGTCCTGTTGTCGCTGACACAAGTCTCTTCTTCTGTCCTCTTTGATGCAGGTTGTTCAGAACTGAGGTTCTGTTGTCAGGGGTGTTCCTTAAATCCTAGATTTAGGGGAGTAAGGGCTGTGGGAGCAAGGAGCCAATGGGCTGCACGTCCCTACAGCTAGTCAGTCCCTCCCCGAGGTGACCACATCCGGGGTGTGTGTCACCTTTTCTATCCAGAGCCCTCTATTCTGCCACTTCTAAAAATGGCAGAAATCGAATTTTAGTGTACAGACCAGGCTGCCCACCCTGGAGGGTTAGCTAGCCTTCTGGGGGTGTACACCGCCTTTTCTAATTTCATGCCTGTCTGGGTGCAAATATTACTTGGGCAGGGTAGGACTGTTTCCTCCTCTGGGAGTCAGCCCTGATGCACATCAGAGGAGGTGCAGCCTTTGAAGCTCACCGCCTTGATGTGCTACTTCACTAGCCTGCTTGGGGGAGGGAGGTGTGACCTCCTTCCTGCCCAAGCATTTGTTTCTGGCTCCAGGGAGTGATCACACTGCCTGACAGGAGGACAGAATCCTGTCTTGGCGGCAGCAAATGTGGGCTTGCCAGCCAGAGCACAGAGAAGCTGCAGCAACCAGGTGGGCAACCTCTAAGGTAGCCACCTGGGTGCATGCCACATCGCCCTCAACACAAGATTCATGTTAGGGTGAGAAGGCACGTTGTTTAAACCAAACAGTCAAAAACTGTTGATTGCCTCAGTGCTTTAGATGCATGGATCATTATCACCTAAAGTCAACACAGCAAAAACCATAACAAAGGCCTGTGTACAATGACACACACATGAGCCAACATCCATATGGCCTAAGGAACTAGATGTCCACTAGCTACAACATACTATCAAACTCAAACACATTAGATGCACTACAGAGTCTTTCTCTGCATTGGCATTTGAAGCTAAACAACTAATAGCATCTACACTTACGCAGGGGGAAGACTCTCTGACTGGATGGGAAAGGTTTACCACCAAATTTTCCAACCTGCATGCCAAGCCGGTCTTGGTCAAGAAAAGGATTCAAGCACACTACACAGCCCTCCCTCCATGGCTGAGAAATAATTACACAATAAGAAGGGCCAAAAGGAGGACAAACTATCTGAGGAGAGCACTCAAAAGGTTGCCATACTGCATAATCTGCGGGGGGGGGGAGTGAGGAAAACATTAAAAAGGGAGAAAAGGTATAGTCAAAAGGAGCAATGGAATTCCTTCTGGGCAAAGCTGCTGTATGATATGAAGACAAACAACTCCGCAAGTTTCTGGCGGACCATAAATGGAGTTGGCAGACACCTGCCAAATGTGGCTTCCTTCAATATCTCTAAGTCAGCCTGGTACCAATTCCTGCTTGATCCTTTTAATCCACGACACAGCCAGGCCAATTTAGCACTCAGGCAGATGACTTGGGGCCCTCAAAAATCCTGCTAAAGGACACTATGGGAAATGATCAAAAATCCACTTGGTGCACGGTCTCTACAAGAATTGTTCTGAAACAAATTGTAAAGAGTTGCAGGGAGGGGACACCAGGCCTGAGTGAAATTCCTCCGTCCATCTACAAGGATGACCCAACATTTTGGGCTGTACAGCTAACTCCGCTCTTCTCCACCATCTTGCAGCTCAACTGCACCTCCCCCCTCATGGCAAGGTTCGACTCTGGCACCAATCTTCAAAGTGGGCAACAAGGGGGTCCATGGGAACTATCGCTTGGAAGCACTAATTGACAACTTTGCCAAATATTTTGCTGGGGCGTTGCTAGAGGAACTGCAGCTGTGGACTGAGACAAATGCCATCATTCCGCAAAAAACAAACTGGCTTCACCAAGAATACATGGACCTCAGTAAACATCATGACACTGTCCCTATTAACCGACTGGGCAAAGACCCACAGCCTCCCAGTCTACCTGGGCTTCATCGACTACACTATTCAACTTGTTCCTTTCAGATTTCAACCCAACTCTTAGTGCAGGTAACTGTCATCTGCGCAAACTAGGGGGCTTTTCAGCTTTCAAATCTGCTATATGCGGATGATCTTGTCTTGATTAGCCGAACCAAGGTAGGCTTGCAGCACCTTCTTGATGCAACCTTGGCCTACTCCTCAAGGAATGGACTAACAATAAATAGAAAACAAAACTCTTAGCAGTCCAAGGCTCTAGAACTCAAAAGTCCACATGGTTGCTGGACCCAAAAAAATTAGGGCTGGCAAAAAGCTTCAAGTACTTTGGAGTCTACTTTAACGAGAATGGGAAGTATAGTTGAAGAAATTAGGAGGAAGGGCAATGCACTGGCTTTCGGTCTTAGATCAATCTATAGAAAACTGAAAGGGCCATCGCTCATGCCGATTCTGCAGGTGACCCAAGCAAAGGTTCTTACCTATATAAGCGAGGCACTTAGGGGGTAGGACAGTGCAACACTAGATAAAATGTTACTCAAGGTGTATAGGTCGAATTTCCAGCTACACTCTTACTCATCGCCTGCCCAGATCAGGCTGGAGTTTGGGATCATTAAACAGTCACTTGCACGGAAGGCGGCCTTCACGGTGTGCTGCCGCAAACTCACATTGTCAAAGGAGGGCTCCCTGGGCCATTATCTTTGGTTCGAAGAAAGGCATAGTTCCCCGTTAAGGACTTATCTGCTACAGGCCTTGAGTACTCTAGGTTTAACCAGCTCTTGGGACTTAACCATCATCCATCTGGAGTTTAAAAAGTTGGTTTAATCAAGTACCCAGTTGCTGTCATTGCTTGAGGAGAAGGATTGTCTGTCTTAATGCAAACATGGCTGGATGACGCTGCACAGTTACACCAGGCTGAAACCGCAGATCTACCTAGGCGAACCCCACAGCAAGTGAACGAAGATACAGTTCCTGAAACACAGGCTGGGGGTACTACTGCTCTCAAGACCGTATGGATTAGACGGGAAGTACAAGATAACTGCTAGCAATGTGACCAGGGCCAGGAATACATCGTTCACATCCTGTGCACCAGCTTAATGGAGGACCAGCACGAGCTCCTATGAAGAACATGGGCAAGCATTGCATAAGGACCTGCAAGGAGGCAGTGATGGCCTGCTTTGAACCATCAGACATTAGGTTGGACTGTGCAATTGGGCAATTCCTCCAGAGAGTTAGGAAAAAGATTGAGGCTAGGGCCCCAGCTTTTGCAGGGGAGGGAGGTAACTAGCCATAATATAGGTTAAAAATTATTAAGTAAATCTTAAAGCACTCAATCTTCATTCATCCTCCCAACCCCCCACCTCCCAAGTCCATGGGGCCGAGCGACCAATTAGGCTGATGAGACAATCCTTAATGCCACTGCTTGCTTACACTGGTGGCTGTACCCTATCCCTCCGCCTATTGGCACATTGGCTTGATTGGCAGAGATAGACTTAGGCACGTAACTTTCTGCGACCCTCAGACTCTGCCCTTAACCATCGCCCATTAGTCAGCATCTGTAGGAAGGCACATGTGGCTGGAGAAAGCACTTCATTAAACCTGCTGCTCCTGCACTTTATACCGATAATTTCCACTGCACTACTCTCACCCTGTTCTTGGACGCTGCGCCTAACATCCGTTGCATTATTTATTACCTATATATGAACATTTTAGGTAGTAAAGGTCCCAGGGCACCTTAGTTGTAGTACCTGCATATTACTGCTACAATGCCACTGCACTTTATCCTCTGCTCTGGCACTTTCACGTCACATAGACCGTAACAGCGGTCTTACATACTTTTTAAGTAATTTTGTGACCCTGGGGAATTGCGGGTACACCTGAGATCGACAATTTCCCGCCGCGATTCACGTGCCTTTAAAGCCTAGGGGCCAATTTTAAACTAAATTATTTTAAGCTATAGAGCAGAAATTGAGCCTCCTTTGCAAACTCCTTAAAACATTTTGACTTACATGGGTTCTCTGCTTCTTCAGTGAAGATGACAATGCTCTTAATGATAATGATTCTTTGTGTACATTTTATGAATTTTACTAATGTTTTATTGTGTATGGCATTGCAATGATTTTAACTAATCATGCTATAAAGACTTTGTTATAACAAAGGCCTGTGTACCATGGCACACACATCAGCCTACATCCATCTGGCACAAGGAACTAGGGTGCGGATGTATCAAGCCTTTTTCCAGTCGCAAACAGCTCGATTTTGCGACCAGAAAAATGCATTTTGGTATGTATCGTTCCCAAATTGCGATTCGGTAACATATTACCGAATCGCTGTTTGGAATTGCGAATACATACTGATTCAGTATTAGGAAGGGGTGTGTTTAGGGCATCCCTTCCTAATACCCAATCATAGTGGTATGTAAGAATATTTAGCGACCGAAATGCGGTCACTAAACATTTGCATTTTACCACCTACTACAAGTAGGTGGTAATCCATTCGCAAACGAGAAGGTGTCCCCTAGGAACCCCTTCCGCTTTGTGAATGTTCGTAAAAATGTTTTTTAAGAGCAGGCAGTGGTCCCACAGACCACTGTCTGCTCTTAAAAATGAAAAGAACACTTTTCCTTTTTCTTTTTACATTAAAAAAAAAAACGATTGCTTTATTTAAAAGCAATCATAGACATGGTGGTGTGCTGACTCCAGCAGGCCACCATCACTGTGATTTTAGCTATTCCTAATGGGTAGCAAATTGCGACCCACCTCATTAATATTCATGAGGTGGGTCAATTTGCGACCCACTAGGAATCACTAAATGAAACTCTGAGTTTCAAACATTAGGAATATCGATTACCTAATTGTGATTTACAGAAAATCGCAATTAGGTAATTACTATTCCTAATGTTGATACATCAGCCCTAGATGTCCACTAGCTACATCAAGAGAAGTGAGAACTCTAGGAGTAATCATGGACTCATTTCTATCCCTGATACCATATGCCAACAAGGTCACAAGGTGCACCTTCTACACAATGAAAACACTACAACACAGCTTCCTGTACCTTGGATACCAACAAAAACTACAAGTTGTCCACACATATTTGATCCTCAAGCTCGACCATGCCAATAAACTATTCCTCAGTGAACTCCTTTCATCATATAAAAAGTAAAATGAATCCAAAATGCTGCAGCAACACTCCTCTTCCTTCACCCAAGAGAACACACGAAAAATTACACCAGTCCTGCAGACACTCCACTGACTTAACTAGGTAGATGATCAGTATTCAAGTCACTTAGTATTCAAACAGCCCCCAAGAAAAAGGACCACAATGCCTAGAATTAAAATTTGAACAATACCAACAAAATAGGATACTGAGCTCCAGGCTAGCACCATGGATAGTAATGCCGCCTTACAATAGGAAATCCATAGGCAGCTCTAATTTCTCAATACAAGTCTCAAATCCTGGAACTCATTGACATCCAAGATTCAACACATCCAGGATCCTTTAAAGTCCAGAAGAGTGTTGAAAACATAATTGTTTAGATGGCCGCGTCCGGCTGAGGCTCCGCGTTTCGAGCGGGACCTATTTGGTAACCGGAGCTGTTTTCATCGAGTCCCGGGGGAAATGGATTGAGTGCTTCTGCGGAGCGGGCGCGGGGGCACAGGTAGTCGTTTTTATTTCTCTACTTGGTGCCCTCTACCGCCCTATTTCCTCCGCGCCGCACTCCTTTCAACATTCTCGGCAGCGCCCGCCATTTTGTTTGCGGTGGGACGCTGTTTCTCCTCACAGATTTCCCTGCGCTGCCTGCGGTGCGGTTTGGTGGTCATACCGCATTTTTTCCTTTCTGGAGCCTGTATAAGCCAACATCCACAACAGAGCCCCCTGCTGTCACTGGATTTTTCCACAGTTTTAGTGATTTTTTGCTTTATGCCAATTTCTGAAGAGACTTTTCACTATGGCCATATGCAAAATTTGGAGCTGCTTTATCTACATGTAATTAAGCCATTTGTGGAGCCAGTTTTTTTACCTCACCAGGTGGACACTCTCTATCTGAGGCCTTTTCCTTGGCTTGGTTTGCCTTAAAATATGAGGTAGCTGTTTCTGAGTTTGGGCATCATACATTCAGCGCTCCTCTAACTGAAGAAGGTACTTTCTTACTAATTGGTGGTAACTGTTATTAGTCCTCTCCTCGATGTTCCTCAGTTACCTTGGGCACCCTCTGGGCAGAATCTAAGGAGGCTCTTTTATTATGGTCATTTCACGTCACTGGAAATTTTTACTGCAACTATAACTAAGGCTTCTGTGAGACCAGCTTTTCATTTCACTGGGCCAACGTACTTCGTATGAGGTATTGTTCATTCATCTGGTTCCTCCTCATAAGGGTCAGCTGTGAACAGATCTGCATGTTGCGCTTTCAATGCTCTCCTCATCTGTATGCTGATAAAGTTGGCTTTTGTCATTAGCTGGTTGTAGAGCATTTGTCACATTTACAATTTTGAGGAGACTCTTTTGCTCTGCATGTTACTACGCCTTCTGTGATGCCAGTTTTTTACCTCACCAGGTGGACACTTTTGTATCTGAGGCCTTTTTTCACTGGCTTGGTTTGCCTTAATTATGAGGTACTTGTATCTGAGATTGGGCGTCACACATTCAGCGCTCCTCTGACTTTTGTTTTGCTGAAGAAGGTACTCTTTTTTTACTAACTGGTGGTGATTATTATTAGAGGTAGTTTGCCCTCTCCTCGGTGTCACTTAGTTACCCTGGGTATCCTCTGGGCAATATCTATCTTCTCCTTCATATGGAGTCCTCTTCTTCCCTTGGCCAGAAGAGTACCTCAACGAATATGTCTTCTCTCCACAAGGACTCATACGCTGTTGCTTCTTCCAAGCGTCAGAAGAAGGAACCCAATTCTCCTACCAAATCCCCTCTACCCATCACCATGGAGGACCTTATGGAAGAGCTCAAGCTTATTAAGCCTTTCGTGATTGACACTAATGCTACCATTCAAAGGCTAGAAGAGAAATGGTCCAATCTTGAGTCTAGGGTATCTGAGGTGGAGCAGAGACTTAGTGATACTCAGGATGTAATTCCTCAAGTCGCAGCTATGTCTAAAGAAATTGCTCTTCTCAAAATACAGACGGAGGACTTAGAAAATCGTAACAGGAGAAATAACCTTAGAATTTATGGTATTCCTGAGGGAGAGGAGGGTTCTGATATGCTCGCCTTTCTGAAAAAAGCACATTCCTAAAATTGTTGGTCTCAAGGACGGCACTACTCTCAATTTGCAACGTGCACATCGCATCGGCCCCAGCTCCAGAGGTCAATCTTCCACTTCAACGGTTGCCCGTCCTAGAGGGATAATTGTTTTATTCTTGGAATATACTGAGCTGTTAATGGTCCTCTCGGCGGCCAAACTCAGGAAGCAGATGTTGTGGTCTGGTCAAAAAGTTTTCTTTTCTCAGGATGTGGCCCGCGCAACTGCAGCTCGTCGCAAAGATTTCCGCCTGGCTCTTCGATCAATGAATGCTAGATACGGCCTGGTGCATCCTTGCTTCTTTAAGGTCACATTTAAAGAACGCTCTTACTCCTTTGATTATTTCTTACCTTTTCTTATGTTTTTCTCCACAGATGTCTCCCTTCCCGTATCATATCATTTTCCTGATGTTTCCTTACCTCCTACCTTCCCATCCTGTTCCTCCTGTTTACAATTAATCCCGATGTTTGGTAAGTGTCAACCTATCTTGTTTTCCTTGCATCATTTTATGTTTTTTTCCGCTCTACGTTGTTAGTCCCCACTCCTGTGCTATCTCCTACGTAGCTCCCTGCTCTTCATCTTTTCTTATATATATGGGTTCCGGTCGCTTCCGGATGTCTTCACTGACTTTGCCGTCTGTCTTTCTTTTGTGGCACCCCGCCTCCACATGATACTCTTTTTCTTCTGGATATGTATTCCGTCATTCTTGACTGATGTCTTTCGACTCTATGTCAACCTCTCTTTGTTTATTATTTACTCTCTCTTCCTTCTCTTCCTTCCTTTTCTTTTCCTTTGGTTTTTTCCTCTTTCTGTTTCTTCCTATTTGATCTCGGTGCCCTTTCCTTCTCTTTCTCGGTTTCTGGTGTACCCCTCTTCTTCTGTCATTTATTCCTTTTGGTATATTTCCTTCTCTTTTCCTCCTTTCTTTCCTCCTTTCTGTTTCTTTTTATATTACTTTAATTCCTTCAGCATTTTGTCTCAGATTTTTTCCACCTTTCTTTTCTCTTTGATTCATTACTACTTTATAATTCTTTCTTCTTATTGGTTTCTACTATTCACTTTCCTGCATACTGTTTTATTTATTGATTCTCAAGTTTTCGAATGTTTCTATCTTATGCCAGTTTTTACTAGTTTTAAAATGCATTTGTTCTTAATGTTTTCTTCTTGTTAATATGACTGATAATGTTCGTATAGTTTCCTGGAATGTGAAGGGCCTGCGTAATCCTGTTAAGAAGCAGAGGGTACTTACTCAATCTAGGCTGAATTGTAAAATTGCGATGCTCCAAGAAACTCACCTTAATGAAAATGATATCAACTCTCTCAAAAAGCAATGGGTAGGCCATGTTTATTGTTCCCTGGCCAAGGATAGGAAAAATGGAGTGGTGACCTTATTTCATAAGTCCCTTTCTCTTGTGCTGGAAAAGGAGGAGAGGGATGTTGATGGTAGATGGCTTCTTCTGCATCTCATTATAAATGGTTCCCCTATCTCTCTTCTCAACATATATGGCCCCACTGGTGTTGACTCACAATTCTGGCAGTCCATGTCTCACACTCTCCATTCATGTCCTGACGCTAATTTATTGGTGGGTGGAGACTGTAATCAGGTCATGGATCCCTTCACGGATAGAAAATCTACTGCTAGATATATACCTAACAAAATGCAAAAAACCTTTATGAATATGATTCGCTCGAGGGGTTTGGTGGACGCTTGGAGGATATTTCACCCGGATACCTTAGAATTCACTTTTTATTCTCCTACTCATAATTCCTCATCTAGAATAGATTATATTTTCCTAAATCCTCCTCTCCTCCCCAATCTAATTAATGCTGAAATTGGCTCTATTCTTATTTCCGATCATGCCCCTGTTTTGATTAACTTAGATCTTCCTTCCGAGCACTCTAAGCCTTGTAGATGGCGTTTCAACAATTATTTACTTAAGGATCTCACTTTTTTGGAACGTTTCAAAGAGTTTTTGTCGGACTTCTTCCTCAGAAATGTTACTCCCGATATCCCTTTCCACACCATCTGGAACTCCTTTAAGGCTACAGCCAGAGGTTTCATTATTGATTATGTTGCGGTTAAAAAGAAACAATGCATCAGAGACCCAGCTTCCTTGTTAGCCTCCATTAAGCAATTGGAGCATGCCTATTTCTCCTCTAACACTGAGGATACACTCAAGAAACTAGGCCAAGCTAAATTGTGTTTTAATAGAAAGTCGACGGAAGATGCTTCTGGAGTAACCCTGGGCGTAGTTTGCGTAGTAGCACTTCACGTAGCTACGTGAAGTACATTTTGAACTACACGTAGCTATGCAAATTGCGTAGTGCGTAGCTGTGTGCTTGACTGCACTGTACAATAATTGCCAAAGGCATCTTGCACAGTGCAAGTTAAGATAAAATAAGTATCTCTGTCTTTATATGCTAAAATGCATATAGCATTTCACAAAAGTGAAATCAATAAATTAACAAGCAGTGAGAGAGGTGATGATTTTGGTATCCTCCCTAACCTAGGAGAGAACCAAGCAGATTCCTTGAAAACAAAAAGCACATCTTTTGAACGATTCAGTGGTGGTCCCATCCTCTTAGGACCACCCCAAGCACAGTTATTGGCAAAAATACAATCCCAACCAAAGGCCCTGCAAAGCATTATGGGATGAGATTAGCAGTGGGCAGTGAATATTATAGTATCCAATATCAAAATAATTCTACAAAGAGCTGCAGTTCCACTAGTCGTTACTAGATGTCCCTCACGAGTCAAATGCAAAAGCTTCATGAAAGGGTTTCAATGCTTTTGCATTTGACTCGTGAAGGACATCTAGTAACGACTAGTGGAACTGCAGCTTGATGTATCAATAATTTCAATGCTTTTGCATTTGACTCGTGAGGGACATCTAGTAACGACTAGTTGAACTGCAGCTCTTTGTAGAATTATTTTGATATTGGACACTATAATATTCACTGCCCACTGCTAATCTCGTCCCATAATGCTTTGCAGGGCCTTTGGTTGGGATTGTATTTTTGCCCATAACTGTGCTTGGGGTGGTCCTAGGAGGAAGGGACCACCACTGAATCATTCACATGATATGCTTTTTGTGTTCAAGGCATCTGCTTGGTCCTCCCCTAGGTTAGGGGAACCCAAAATCATCACCTCTCTCATTGCTTGATATTTTCATTGTCAAAGTTCACTTTTGTGAATTTGTTATATGCTTTTTAGCATAGAAAATTGCTTTAACAAAGCATTTGTATGTGTTTAATATACTGCTGCTACGCTACGTTGATTAGCAGAGTTTTTTACTCTGCTACGTGCAATTTGCGTAGTGCGTAGTAACACAAACTTTGCATGCTCCGTGACCATAGCAAAGTATTATGCCCAGGGTTATTCTGGAGTCCTACTTAAAGTTAATTCTAAATTTTATGGTGGCCGCAACAAAGCTGGCAAACTGCTTGCGAACTACCTGAAGGTAAAATCCCAAAGGTCTAAAATAACTAACATTATAGATGATGATGGTGTTAATCATTTTAAGGACAAGGAAATATTAAACTGCTTTACGGATTTTTATAAGACGTTATACGCTCCTGAATCTTCTCCTTCTGACACGGCCCTGGAATCTTTTTGTGATGCGCTACCTCCTCGTTCTTCCCCCTCTCCTGATTGTTCTGTATTAGAAAAAGACCTATCCCTCCCTGAAATTAAGTCAGCCCTGACTCAATTACCTAAGGAGAAATCCCCCGGTCCGGACGGTTTTACGGCCGAGTTTTATTCTTGCTTTTCTCAGATTCTCCTCCCTCACCTCTTATCTTTATTCCAATACTTTATCTCTCACAAGGAGGCCCGTGGCTCCTTTCTTGAAGCCATTATCTGTTTAATTCCGAAAAAGGATAAAGATCCTTCTTCTTGTGCTAATTATCGCCCTATTTCTTTAATTAATTTAGACTGCAAGATTTTTGCTTCGTATTAACAAAGTCATTCCTGACATGATTGGTTACGAGCAGACAGGGTTTGTCAAAGGTAGAATGCTTGCCGATAACTCTAGGACTTTTTAAAATATTATACATCTTGCTTCTAAAAGTTCCTCCCCTGTTGATGCTATCACCCTGGATGCGGAGAAAGCTTTTGACCGCATTCACTGGCTTTTTATGATGCGCGCACTCAAGTGGCATGGATTCGGTCCTGGTATTTTATCCCTTATCAATTTGTTATATTCTTCCCCTACTACTTCAGTTTTTGTTAATGGATTTCAATCTCCTTATTTTACTCTTCAGCGAGGCACTCGCCAGGGTTGCCCTCTTTCACCTTTGCTTTTCATTCTATCTCTCGAACCTTTTCTACATTCCCTTAGACATTCTTCTGCTTTTCGGGGTTTTACACATAAATCGATTGAAATTAAGTTCACTGCATATGCAGATGATATTTTGTTGTATCTCTCTGATCCCTCTACTTCTTTAACTGCCTTCACAGACCTTTTATCTTCCTATGCTACACTGTCCGGTTATAAATTAAATTTTTCTAAATCCGAAGTCCTTTTACTAAATAAGTATTGTTTAAGAAGTATGTTTGAGGGACGGATTTTAAATGGAACACCAACTTTATTTCATGTTTGGGAATAAAATATTCCTCCTCACTCGCTAGAACGATTCAGCTTAATTTGGACGATGTCCTATTAAAGGTATCTGGCATGGCAGAGAAATGGTCTCCTTTATTCTTGTCTTGGTGGGGCAGACTGGACACCTCCAAAATGATGATGCTTCCGGTTATTAATTTTTATTTGTCCATGTTACCAGTGCGACTTCCTTTAAAATTCTTTAAAACTCTTAATGGCATCTTGAGTAAATTTCTTTGGAACAACCGGAAGGCTTGTATATCTTTATCTGCTTTGTCTTCTCCTAAGGATAAGGGAGGGGTTAATTTTCCTAATTTTCGCCAATACCACTCTTCCTTTTTAATTCGTCCGTCAGGTTCTACCTTATTTATCTTCCTCGGATGATCTTCCTGTATCGTTATGGTACAAATTGGAGGAATCCGTTATTCATCCACTTCCTTTTTCTTCATTAGCTAATTTTTCTCACTCACCTCACTCGTTTAAATCTCCCACTATTTCTCAATTTATATCGACCTTTTATCCGGTTCTTACAAAATATCTTTCACCTTTACAGATATTCCTGGACTCCTCTTTATGGCATAATAAGTCTATTAAGATTTCAATCGTACCATCTTCTGGAAAGATTGGGTTGTCAAAGGGATTATACAGGTTAAACACCTAATGCAGAATATGCAATTTCTTTCTTTTCAAGAATTTCAATCTAAGTTCGGTTTATCTCTTACTTCTCTCCCTAAATTTGAATCTCTAAGACTGATTTTAACTCAACAGTTTTCTCTTATTTCTGAAACTCCCTCTTCATCTGATCCTCTGTTTACACCGCTACCTACTTCCCTTTCTGTCCGGGCCTCCCAGATATATAAATATCTCCATTTTTCTCTTCCCACCCGCCCCAAAACCAAAACTGAACTTTTATGGGAAACAGATTTACAACGCACTCTCTCTACACATACATGGGACTCCATTTGGGCTCGATTGCATCATACTTCTTGCAATTCTAGTATTACTCAAACTTTATATTATTTTTACCAGAGATTATTTCTAACCCCATTAGCTGTTTCCAAATTTAGCTCCGGCCTATCTCCTAATTGTTGGACCTGCAAAAACACTCCTGGCTCATATATACATTCCTTCTTCCGTTGCCCTAATATTTCCACTTTTTGGACTAAAGTATGTAAATTAATATCCACTATATGTTCCACAAGCTTCCCTTTGATATTTATTCTATATTTTTAGGTAGTAACTCCATACATTGGCTGGGTGCTCGTAAATTGGGTTTATTTGTTGATTTGTTAATTGCCATTGCTCTTCAAGTAATTGCATCCAACTGGAAAGACGCCTCCAAGGTTTCCTTCTCTGCCTGGTGGAATCTTCTATGCTACCATCATAGGTTAGATAGAGCTTCTGTAAATACCTCTCAGCAACTACTTCGGAAAGAAGCTTTTGGGCTCCACTTACTAATTACCTATCATCCTCTGCATTACGTACCAAAGATAGTAACTTTATATTTCAGCCGCCATGAATATTGAGTTTAATTGCTCTTGCATTGTTTGTCTTATTGCTGGTATATTGTTCTATGATTGTTTTATTCTGTTTACTAATGGATAGTTTCATTAGATTATTTGATAAGGTTGCCATCCTGCCTAGTGAGATGGGATGAGTCAAACCATAGCCCTCTCACACATCACAGCGACAGTAAACTATGTCAGCCCTACCTCCTACTTCTAAGCACCATACGAAGCACAGTAACTCTAGTCTTTCTGATAGTCCTCCAGTATGAATCTGATATAATCCATATATATTATATCAATGAATATTATATATATTATATCCCTGAAAACAACAAAGGATACAGTGATGTTTTAGTCAGGAAGTAGAATAAATGACACCATGTAGAAATTCATTGAAAAAAATAAATGCGACAGGGACGATATAGTTAGGCACAGATTTAACTCATACAAAACATAGAAATTTAGCAGTTATAGTTACCTGAGCTAACTATAACTTAAGCACCCGCAGTGCACTTCTTATAACCTCACATATTACATCACTCATGACATGGTCAGTGATATCACTGATTACATTTCAAAAGACATCAATGATGACATCATCCAGTGAGTGTAAGTGTTTTGTAAATGTTTCTGAGACTTAAATACATATACTAAGCTACACCATAAATTAAATTATTATTCTTTCTGTACTACTAATGAGTAATACTGTTTCTAATATATGTCATCTGAGTGGCTTTGTGACTGTATCTGTGTGTCAGTGGGTGTGTGAGTGACTATGGGTGAATAAGTACGGGTGTAAGTAGCTGAGAGTGTGTGAGTAGTTGTATGGGTTTTTCAATAAGTCTGTTGAGATGCTGTATGGGTGAGTGACTGGCTGTCTGAGTGACTGCATGGATGAGTGAGTGGGTGTGTGACAAGTTGTGTGGATATATGAATAGGTATGTGAATGGTTCTGTGAGTATGTGACTGAGTGTATGAGAGACTGTCTTGGGTTGTGAGTGGGTTTGTGGATGATGTCATCAGTGATGTCACTGACCATGTCATGAGTGATGTAATATTTGAGGTCAGAAGCAGTGCATTGTGGGGGCGTAAGTTATAGTTAGGTCAGGTAACTATAACTGCTGAATTTCTATGGTTTTGTACAAGTGAAATCTGAGCCTAACTATAACATCCCTGTGTCTTTTGTTTTTTTCAGTGAATTTCTAAGGTTTTTTTATTCCATTTCCTAACTATAACATCCCTGTAACCTTTTGTTTTTTTTCCAGTGAATTTCTAAGGTTTATTTAATGTTAATTCCTAATTATAATGTCCATTGTAACTTTAGTTTTTTGTGAATTTCAAAGGTTTTTTAAATTTTATTTCCTAACTGTAACCTTTGAGAGTGAGTGTGTGTGTGTGTGAGTGGCTTTACAGGTCAGTGAGTGGGTGTGTGAGGAGCTGTATGTGTCTGTGACTGGGTGTGAGAGTGGTTTTGTGGATGTGAGTGGCTGTATGTGTCTATGAGTGGATGTGTGAGTGACTGTATGGGTCTGTGAGTGGGTGTGTGAGTGTCAGAGTAGGTCTCTGAGTCAGTGTGTGAGTCTGAGTAGGTCTGTGAGTGAGTGTGAGAGAGTATGAGTGGTTCTGTAAGTGGGTGCATGAGTGTCTGAGTGGGTCTGTGAGTGTATGTACATGTTTAAATGGGTCTGTGAGTGGGTACATGAGTGTCTGAATAGGTCTGTAAGTGGCTGTAAGAATGTCTGAGTGGGTGCATGAGTGACTGAGTGGGTTTGTGAGCGGCTGCATGACTGTCTCAGTGGGTCTATGAGTGCGTGTGAGAGTGTCTGAGTAGGTCTGTGAGTGGGTGTATCAGTGTCTGAGTGGGTCTGACATTGGGTGTGTGAGTGGGTGTCTAAGTGTATGTGTGGGTGTTTCAGTAGCAGTGTAAGTAACTGGGCCAGAACTGCACCTGCCCCTTTATCCAACAAGAGTCCACAGTTTCACACAAAATATCAAGTGGAGTACTTTTTTCTGGTTAATTAGTAACTGCTACCTCATTGGGTAAATGTCTAGTGCGTGTTCTACACTACAGCTGCGTAATGGACCACGAGGAAATGTCTCCAGTGACCTTGTGTTTGGTGGAGATGTCTTTATGTTCCTTGGCATGAAGAACACATCACCAAAATCGTCAGGAAACGCTGGGTAAGCTGTCCATCATCCTTTTTAAAGACAGGAAGTCCTTAGCCTACTACTAAGGTGGGCATGGAGGCCCGCCCAATTATTAGAAGGGGAAGGGGGCCATGCGGCTCCCCACCCTGGGCTGATTTTGGCCCCAGGGACCCCATTTCCTGGGGCCCGGCCACAATTCAGTGGGGGAGAGGGACGCGCGGCCCTCCTCCCTTGGCTGATTTCAGCCCCAGGTCCTGGCCTTGAAGTGCTGGGGACCCTGGAGCCCACCCAGGGCACCCAATCAGCATCGTTGGGGACCGCAGGGGAGCCTGAATGCTCCTGCAGTCCCTGCCTGCTCCTTGCCTCCAGTGAGAGCCAGCATTGCTCTCACACAAAGGGAGCTGCTAAACATGCAGCTCTCTGTGCGTGAGAGCAATTATTTCGTTTGTTTCCCTGCTCGTTTGACAGCGGGCAGGGAAACAGACAAAAACTCCGCTCCCAGCAAGCCGTTTCATAGCTTCTGCTTGCTGGAAGTGGAGTTAGTGTTTGCTCTGACTTAACTGGAGCTGTCACAGCTCCTGCCAAGTCCGAGCAAACAGCTATGTCCCAGAGGTGGGCACCCCAGGATATAGCAGGAGCCAGCCCTGGGGGGTGGAAGTCCCCAGTGCCATTAATGGCTCCAAGAGGGGGTCCGCGTGGCCCCCCTCCTTCTCTGTGCACGGGCCGGCTCCAGGAAGGTTGTAGTACCTAGGGCCTTATATGGCCAGGAAGGGGGTCCATGCAGGCCCCCCTCCCAGTATTATTTATTTTTTAGGCCCCAGGGAGGTGTTGGTCCCCGGGGTCCATGTAGCCCCCCACAAATTGTTCTTATGGTCCTGGGAAGGTGGTGGCCCCAGAGCTTCTAGTAGCCCAGGAGGGGGTCTGCACAGCCCCCCTCCACTATTGAAAACAAAGCCCAGGGAGTGGTAGTCCCCAAGGCTTCTAGAAAGCCTAGGAGAGAGGTCCACGTGGCCCCCCTCCATTATTAAAAACAAAGACTCGGGGAAGTGGTAGTCCCCAGGGCTCAAAAGGCTCTAGGAGGGGGGCCCTTTGCACCCTCTCCTTTTAATTTTTGATGAAGAATGCCCCCGGGACCTGGCCCACACTTCTGGGCAGCCATAGGAAACATTAAACTGTGGGGGTAAAGTCCAATACTGTCATTACTACTATTAGACAGGAGGCCTGGGTCTGCCATTTTAAAGCAGTTTATGGATCCACAAGGGAAACTACGGTGGATGAGAAAGAGGTGGTATTCCCTTTGTCAGTGGGATTCTCTGTAGAAGTAGTGAGCAAGGCAATCAATAAAAGCCAACGCAAAAAGGCACCTGGCCCAGATGGCTCCCAATGGATTTATATAAATCTGCCCCGGATCTCTGGGCCCCTCTACTGTACAATTGCTTTAGCACTCTCTGCAAGACAGGTTTCCTTCTATCATGTTGTTCAGCCGTAATAATTCCAGTTTTCATAAAGGGTAACCCCCAATCTCCAAAATGCTATGGTCCAATATCGTTACTGGATTCTGCTGGAAGCACAGTATGGTTTCCGTGAGGGGCTAGGCACGATGGAGCAATGTCTAAATTTACACCTGCTGATTAGTAAATACACCATTGCCAAGTAGTGCTCCATCTGCCTGGCCTTCATGGACCTATCCTGCGCCTTTGACAGTGTGTTGAGGTCTAAACCCTGGGAAATACTGACTGACATGGGGGTGGATGGTGGTCTGGTTCAGTTTCTGAGAACTCTCCATTTGACCTCTCTACCTCAGTCAGGTTTAGCCCCTCAGGGGATATGACTGACTGGTTTAGGATAGATTGTGGGGTATGCCAGGGGTGCGTCCTAGCCCCCCCTACTGCTTCTGTTGGTCATAAATGGCCTAGGTTCCGCTCCGTCTGCCAAAATCTGTGATGCTCCTTCTATTGGCAGCAAAAAGGTTCCTATCCTATTATATGCGGACGATGCCATTCTGTTCTCAAGAACCCCCAATGGCCTGAATTGTCAATTCTAAGAATTTGTCACCTTTATGGGCTCCCTTAGTCTGGCTACTAATAGCTCTAAAACCTTTATAATGACGTGCAATCTAAAACAGACCAAGATGCGGGGTATTAAGTTACAAGGTCACCCCGTGGCTCTCATCCAGATTTCCCCTATCTGGGCGTAGTTTTTTTTTTTTGTCAAAATCTTTTTATTGAATTTTCACAGATTAACAACTTATGAGGCTCAACATATCTTTGCCTCAAGCCAAGATCGTCAGATAGCTAAAGACAAAACACATCTTACCCACAAGTTCTCAGCATAATCCTTGATATATTGAGGTACAACTTCCAATATTATCAAATTGCATATGTCGAACATTCTACATATCTCTTCATGCACCATTACAGTATAAGCGAGAGCCAATGAAATAAACAAAATGGAAAACAACCAAACAATCCTGTGGTACTTATTGCACATGACTTTAGTGTACTGAGGAGAGTGTGGAGGGGATGGGGACCAACCGAGGGGTAGGCGGGGGGCCCGCCACTCCCGGACCAGGGAGAGTGGGAGAACCTCACACATGGGGAAATGCGAAAGCCTTAAGACCCATGGCCCCCGGACAACGGGGTCCAAGTTTGCTATGTCTGAAAGAGATGAAGGGGCCACAGGCAAAGAGTGGCAAACCTTCTAATAGGTACCCCACCAACGGCCTCCAAAAATAATCAAACCCTTTACGGGAGTCCGACATGATATCAGTCATGCGTTCAAGGGCCAGTGCCGTCCACAGCCGGGCGTGCCATTGGGAAAGAGAGGGTGCCTCTGGTTTCTTCCATGCTGCTGCCACTGCCATTTTGGCTGCCCTCAGGCATAACCACATGATGTAACGGTCCTCCAGAGTTTGGTGTTTCAAGCTGGGGTTCCGCAACCCCAGCAGGACGTGTTCTAGGGAGTCTAATATTGGGTATCCTAGTATCTTTTTGATCTGGGAAAGAATTTCCTTCCAAAAAGGTTGAATTGCGGGGCAGTCCCACCATATATGGTGTAAATCACCCAAAAGTCCACATCCCCACCAGCATCTGTCTGATGTGTTTGGAAAAAGAGTGTGTAGTCTTTGGGAGTGTAAGTACCAGTCGTACATGATCTTATTATGGGCTTCCCTTAAAAACATGGAGCAATTATATTTGGCGATATCTTTATATAGGCAACTCCATTGTTTCTCTGTAATGGGAGTCTGCAGGATAGCCTCCCAAAAAGCCATATGTCGCGGGGCTGAGATGGACCCACCGTGAGAAGGAAAGAGTAGAGAAACGAGATGCAGCCCTTAGCTGTGCCTCCGGCCTGCACAAATCTCTCTATAGGGCGCAGTTCCTAGACGCGGCCAGCCGCATCTGAGGTTGCTGCACCCAGTGTTTCAACTGGAAATAGTGGTATTCCTCTGTGGGTGGAAGTTTGAAAATGGATGCACAGTTTTCAAAGGAACATAGTTCCCCTCGGACAAACAGATCTGACAGCATTAGGCAACCTCCCTCCCTCCATCTGTCAAAGGGACCCTCCAGCAAAGCAGAGGGAAGGCGGGATTGAAATGAATAGGGGTGTAGGGGGACGGGAAGGTCATCAGGGGCAGGGGTTTGGGTAGCGATACCCCATGTTTTAAGAGTTGTAGCTGTAGGGGTGCTAAGGTAAACATTTCTTGACCTATCCTGTTTCAGTTTCCAAAGAAGATCCCATATGGTTCTTCCTGCCACTAACCTATCCATATGGAGCCAGTGTTTGTTTGAAACTCGCATCTGGGCTGCTCTATAATAAAGAAGGAAATCTGGAAAGGGACAAACCTCCCATTAGTCGCTGCCTGGCCGATAGTCGTTGAGATAAGCGGGCCCTGCGACCCTGCCAGATGAATTTTGTCATCATCGCCTTTAATTTGGCGAACAGCTCCCTGTCCACGGCAATCGGTAGGCCCTGAAATAGATCAAGTAGCCGGGGCAACACAATAATCTTGTTCACATTTATGCGACTGATCCAGGTAATGTACGTGGATCCCCATTTTTTAAAATCTGATTTAAGTTGTCGTAGCAAGGGGGATGAGTTTGCTTTATAGAGATCCGATGAGTTGGGGGTAATTTTAATACCCAGGTAAGTGATTTCTTTGTAAACACACCTGAAGGGCGAAGCCGTCGTAATGGCCGCCATCACCTCTAGGGGCAATGACAGATTAAGTAAGAAAGACTTTGAAAGGTTAACCCTGAAACCCGCCACTTTCTCAAAGCTTCTGAGTTCAGCTTGTATAGCTGGCAGAGAAGTACGAGGTTCAGTGATGGGCAGCAGAACATCATCTGCAAATAAGGAAATTTTGTGTTCGTCCGGACCAAACCTAATCCCGTGGATGTCTGGGTTAGCCCTGATACGCGCAGCAAGTGGTTCTATGCAGAGCGCAAAGAGCATGGGTCTTGTGCCTCTTGATAAATAAAAAAATCAGAGGCTACTTCGTTGACAAGGACTCGGGACTTGAGACAATGATAGTTAGCTTTCACAATGCCCAGGAAGCTATTGCCGAACCCGAAACGGCGCAAGGTGCTCAACAAGAAGGGCCAATCGACCCAGTCGAAGGCCTTCTCTGCGTCTAATAAGAGCAAGGCCGCCGGGAAGTGCTTCTTTTGTACTTTATCGATTAAATGCACTATCATACGCAGGTTATCATGGGTCTAACGACCCTTGATAAAACCCAACGGATCCGGGTGAATCAAGTCTGGAAGAATCCCTTCCAACCTGCTGGCAAGTATCTTGGAATACAATTTAGCATCCAGATTCAGAGGGGCAATAGGTCTATACGAAGCACACAGTTGGGGATTTTTCCCTGCTTTGGATCCCACATTGACGGAGACACCTGTCGAGAGGTCGCTATCTCGTTAAAGAGGTCTGTCAAGAGGGGTGTCAGCTCGGCGCCAAACGTTCTGTAGAACTGGGCACTAAAGCCATCGGGTCCCGGGGCCTTCTGGAGTTTTAGAACAACTATCGTCTTCTGGACCTTATTGGTGGCGGGAGAAAACTGCGGGAGATCCAGTGAGTTCAAATATTGAGATTGGTCCCGCTCAACCAGGGGGTCCGCTTTATAGAGCATTTTATAGAATTTGCGATAGGCACCCGCTTTCCCCTCCTCACTATGGTGAGTGGTGCCCGACTGGTGCCCGACTCGTCTTCTATCTGTCTAATGTACTCCTTTTCCTATTTGGCTCGTAGCTGTCACGCCAGCAGGGAGCCAATTTTATCATTGCCATCATACCCTCGAGCCTGGAGGTGTAAAATGATCTTTTCTGCTCTATTGGTATAGATTGCCTGGAGTTTCCCTTATAGTGCTGTTACTTTCATGTGAGCCTTTACAGACGGGTCCCCAAGTGTGACTTCTCAGCACCCCGCAATTCTCCCTCCAAAGACAAACGCTCCGTATTTTGTTGCTTCTGCAAGGTGGTAGCTAGGACAATGCATTTGCCCTGCATAACAACTTAAAGGCATCCCAGTTATTCAAGAGGGAAGTGTTGTTAGGGTCATTGTTGGTGAATAAGTCCTTGAACGTCTTTCTCAGTTCGTCCCGAAGAAGCAGGTCCCAACTGAGAATATTAGGGAAATACTACCCCTTAAGTTTAGAACGAGGTGCAGGCCAATTAACCAATATTTCCAGAGGTGCGTGATCAGAAAGGCATATCGGATGCAATTTAGCTATCAGGACCGCCTGGTGGAGAGACTGTCTGAGAAAAATGTGGTCTATCCTAGAGTATGATCTATGGGAATAGGAAAAAAAGGAATAATCCCGTGTCGAGGGGTTCAGGGCCCTCCAAATGTCTATCAGCCCCATCCGCTGCAGTGTGGCTTTAAGGGTCTTAGTACAGACTCCTGCAGCTGTCCTATGTAGATGAGTAGTGTCCACAGACGAATCCCAAATAAGATTGAAATCCCCCATTAAAATTATGTCCCCCATAGCAAAACCCTCCAGTAATGTAAGAAACGTGAGGAGAAAGTCTGGCTGTCCGGAATTAGGTGCGTAGACCGTGGCAAAAGCGCATGGGTGACCCATCAGAACCCCCTCAACCATAAGGAATCTCCCTGTTTTGTCCGTCTTCGTATCGTGAGGCTGGAATTGAAGTGAAAGAGGAGGGCGACTCCGTTTTGTTTAGTGGTAGCAGAGGACCAAAAGATCAATGAAAAGGATTTGTGTCGCAATCGGAGGTCTTCGCCTCTCTTTAAGTGGGTTTCCTGTAGTGGTACTATACGGACATGGTGGTCCCCTAAAAATTTCCAGAGGCGTTGTCTCTTGTTGGGGGAGTTTAGCCCCCTAACATTCCAAGACATACAGTTAAATGACATTAGATCATTTGTGGGGAGCCCACCACCCGCCCCAGTTACCTCTCATCATGCCTCGGCAGCACCCCCATCCCCCTCCTGCCCCTCCCATCTGATATGTAGGACCACATGACCACTACCACGTTAAAAACAAAACAACAGAACATGAGGAAAACTTCTAACTACGAAGTCCCCAAGGTGATGAAGAGTCCTTACTATTGGTGACCACAGGGGCGAGGCCAGGACCGCACCTGGTGCCCCGCTTGTATAAATGACTGGACACCATTCTTCATATCACTTTTCTCACCCGGACTAGAGTGGATGGAGAGTCCCTGTGTCCATGGAAGAGCATGTCCCCAGCTTATCACTGTCTTGTACCCCAGACCCATGAGCCATAGTTCCAACTGCAGCATGGTACACTAATAGGGGCGGATTCCCTGATCGCCCACAAGGCTAGGGAATACAAACCACTCAGACAAAGGTCCTTATATCGGGAATCCGGCGCTCTGTAACGTTTCAACGTCTTGCCTCCCTTGGGCGTCTGCCAGGGTCTGGGAGGGCGTTGCTCCAGCAGGTGTTCCATACGCGCCTGCCCAGGAGTCGTGATCTGTTGCAGTGGAGTTATATCTAGGCCGATCAAAGGTGCTTCCCCTCTAACTTGGTGAAATGACATTGCTTGTTTCCAAACGAGAAGGCGATGCCAAAAGTATAGGTCTATCTGTATTTGATCTGGTGCTCCCTCAACTCCGCGGTGATTGCTCGAATTTGCTGCCTGCGGGCCAACATTGCCTGAGCTACATCTTGGAAGAGCGTGCACGTAGCCCACTGAAAGGTGATATCACTGTTTCTAGCGTTCTGTAGAACAAGTTCCTTAGTTTTGAATGAGCTGAATTTGGCCAGGATGTCTCTTGAACTCTTGCTAACTCCTGGGTAGACGCTGACCCATCCTGTGGAATCGTTCCAACCTGACCTCTGGGCAGTTGTCCCCCAGGACATTGGAGAAGAGGCCCACCATAAACGCTTCCAGATCTGGCCCCTCACTGCCCTCCTCCAGGCCCCTCACTCTTATGTTGTCTCTGCGGGAGCAATTCTCCAAGTCTTCACATTTTAGTAAGGCACAGTGCAGCTGAGTGGTCAAGTTGGATGATCCTGCTTCCAGGGGCTTCAATCGCTCTTCAAGTTCCTGGCATTTTGTTTTCAGAACCAGGGTGCGAGCGCCCACCGAGTCCACATCTGCCGGAATTGAGACCAGCTTCGACCCCACCTCTGATCGGAACTCTTCGAACGAGGCGCCAATGTCCGCCTTAATATCCTCCCTGAGCTCCTTCTTAAACTCTCGCAGCGTCACCAGAAAATCCTCCCTGGTGAGCCATGAAGCCTTCTGTGTGGACCTCCATGTCCTTCTCTGCCCGTGACTCAGTTGGCGCAAAATAACTGGAAATTCTGTTAGTTTGGACCTTTTTTGGTGGCATATGGGTGAGGGCCTCGGTCAGCACAATGCCGCCCGTGGTCAGCGCAAGCACTCAACTTGGGAGTTGTGACTTAGAGCAGGTGGAGCTGTACGGGCTTGTGGTCAGCCGAGAGCCACTGTGTCCAAGTGGCCTCAGAGACCCATCTGAAAGGTCCATTATAGCACTGATTAGATACCACTGTGGCACCATGCCAACTTCTATGATCTGACTGTGCCACTCTCAGGGTAGGGCCACCTCCAAATCGCCACCACACTGTCTTGCAAGCCACAGACCAGGGGGTCACCGGCTCCAAGTCGAGACCTGCCAGATTGGGTCTGTCTTCTCCCAAGAGCTCGTTGAATCAAACAGTCTCCCCCCGCAGAGTCAACCACAGAAACGGGCAGCTCTGCTCCTTGTGGGCCCGCCGGGTGCCGTTTTAAGGTCAGGCATCGTCAGGCACTCTCTGATGAGTCCCCCCAGTTTGCTGCTCGATGGGCCCAGGGATGGGTCGGGGGGGACCCCAGCGTCTCCCTCCTTGCAAGCTTGTGTGCGCACTCCCACCTGGGCTGTGAAGATGTCAGATGGCCTCTCCCTGTTACAGCCTCCCAGGTCAGGGCTGCTCACCTGGAGTCTCCGCTCAGGGCCAGCGGCATCTCCGGTCCGATTCCTCTCCGGCTCCGCCGCCACCGGGAATCAAATCGGAGCGGCGGGTCAAGAAGCGAGAGCCTGCCAGCACTCATGATCGCGCACAGCCCGGACCGCCCGAGCAGATCACTGCCGCTACACCACGAGCGGTGCGGCTGTCATCTTATCGGCTCCGCCACGTCTCTCTCTGGCCCTGGTCCCTCCGTGGTTGCCGCTCCTCTAGTCGGTCATCTTCAGCGACAAGGTGCCCACTGACTGCAGCATGCCCCGCGCCTGTGTTTCAGGCAGTTTGAGTGTCATTTGGCGTGCTGTAAGGCCCTTGATTGCGGGGCGAGGAGCGGAGCCTAGCCAGAACACGTCCACGAGGCCATGGTGGTTCCTGGGCGTAGTTTTTGATGTGAAGGTAAACTGGGGTCCTTGTGTAGCTAAAGTCTGCCAGAAATTTTCAGGTTCTGTGAGTATGTTTTTAACCTGGCCAGACGTATCTGGGGGAAAAAAAGTTGCCCCTTTATTAGAAATATATAGGAGAAAGTGTCTCCCCATTTTACCTTATGGAGCAGGCATCTGGGGCTATATCAACCCCAAAATACTTCAAGGTGTACAAAATAGAGTGTTAAGGAGACTCCTGGGCAACCCACCTACTTGTTCCACCTTTATTCTGCACCAGGAACTAGGAATGGATTATGTGTAGGACTCAATTAATCTGGCTCTCCTTCTGTTATGGTGCTCTATTTGGAGCAACCCACATGCTGCTTTTAACAGCAGAATTGTTCAAGACTGTTTATCTTGTGACAGAGGTTTGCATATTTCCTAGATTAGTTATGTCAAACTCGCCCTGACAGATCTGGGTGAGTTGCAGCTTTTTTATAAGCCCGAAACTCTGTCAAATCATGATAAGGCCTGCGTTAAAACTTTGTTTAAAATGAAAAAACAAAATCTCAGAGAGGAGAATGAGTCACCTAAAACTACTGTCAGGGAGTATATCGCTACACTTAACACACTGGGCATGGCACCGTATCTGGAGTGGACAGATTCCTCCTGGGACAGAATGCTACTCACGCGCTTTCATTTGGGCTTCGTGAGATGGCATTTGGGGTTCCCTCTGGGACAGTTTGACCATTCCAAAATTGACGAATCATCAGCCCACACCCTGTTACATTTCACTTTTTTTTGTAAATTTTATCATGAAGTTTGTAAACAGAAGTTAATCCCTTATATTAGGAAACGGGGCATTTGAAGTTCGAAGGTGGCACTTGAATACCTGCAATGGTTGGATTTCCCGTCGAACTGTGTCAATATATGCTCCATTTTAAAATGTGCTGTTAACAGGAGAAATGTAATGCTCTTTTAATTAAAGTGGTGTTTTCCCTTGGGCCATCTGATATTGCACAAGATTATTCTTATTTGGATGATCTTTAAGCTGTGACAGTAACTTGTTGGCTTAATCATGAACTGGCACTTGCACTTTATTTACGTGGAGGTGGGTCGAAGGATGTTTTTTATAAGGGGGTTGATGCCACCTTATATGTAACTGGGTCTGGTGGCTTAGTGGACTGATGCATCCACAGTAGGGGCCTGTGTTCGACCTCATGGTCACAGGTTTAAATCCCGGTGGGTCCACTCAACCTTTCATCCTTCTGAGGTTGATAAAATGAGTACCATTGAGTTGGGTAACAATAAACATCTGCTATTCAGTGCCAAGATACCCTTGGGTGAACGTGCACTTTACAAATACACGTTATGTTGGTTTCAAATTGATGCCTCGCTCCTTGAATTGTTTTAGTGTATGGATGCTCTTGATGTTTTCCATTCTACGGTCAGTGCTGTTATTTGTTGTTTTTAACAATGTGTTGTATTTTTACCTGCTGTACTTTTATGACTACTTTGGTGGCCGAAATAAAGACTTTAATGAATGACTGAACTTCATCAGTTGTAACAATGAAGACACATTAGTATTGTACATTTCCTTCTGACAATATGCAATCACTTCCCCTCCACTGTTAATATCTTAATACTGTTATATATAGAATATTGGAATGTTGAGAGCTCCATTGAAGACAACGGATTAGCTCCAGGTTTATGATGGCTTGTGTAATCCCAGAGCTCTAACATTCCAATGTTTGTCTTCATACTTCTCCCTTTAAATTAGAACATTCAATACTTCATAGGTGGAATGTTCTAATAGCCTTATAGCCCTTCTGCCTTGGGCTCTAGCAGTTGTTAAAGGCCATCACCCTCGCTATAACTCAGGTTCAGTGTTTTTTGCAACCTGTATAGCCCTCGGCAGCGGACTATAAGGCTATAACATAAATCAAAAGAAATGTAAAGAAGGTCTGTAGAAGTTGAGGATTTCTCTTGTGAAAGTATAACTGGAAATTAGAGCTCATAATCCTTGGAAGGGCGACTCCGGGAATAGCATACAGATGCCTTTGTCTACATCCCTGACCTTTAGTACTGTCCCAGAATACTTCTCTGTATCCAGTCAATGTTTTATAACTCCAGATGATAGCGCATTGAGTTCCTAATTCTGGTAACAAGGGTCTCCAGCTGCTGCAACTAAATATCTAGATTGCCTAGTGATGTGGCACATGTGGTCTGTCTTGAGTCCACCTGTGTCTCTCCAATAGTGCAAGCCTTGTAGACGAGAAGCTACACTCCAAGTTGTGCCTATACTCTGTGTGCACCACTGACCTTATCTGCAGTGGAAGACTTGAGCATCTAAGACGTTCGGAGGAGCACGTCTCCATACCTGCCCACTAAATGCAGGGGAGTGTGGACCGCAGATCATGACACCCTGTCACAAATGCCACAGTCCTGCTGAGAATTAATGCAGTACACATTTAGAGGTTAATCCTCCAATCTCCTTGAATGGACGTCCCCAGAGCGCTACATAACTTTTGACCACATGCACAGATTTGCACAATATCTGGCAATTACTAGCTTAATGCGATAAAGTCCAGCATGCTGATTTTTGTGCAGATTGGTGCAGGGAAAAATATGTGAAGTGCAGGGAAAAATACAGTAAGCGTTTTCACATTTTAGCTGCCATAGGAAATTTTGCTCACACCTATAGCTGAACAGCTGAACAGATTTATATCAAGCGTGGCAAAAAAGTAGAACTTTGTCAGAAAGCTTTTGTTGGTTTGATGTAAAACAGTTCAGTAGATTTGAAATATTACCATTTAAAAAAGTTGATGAGTGTGCTTTACAGGGTTAACACTGTTGATGGAATCAGGATTGTAAAACATAAAGCATTTCCTTTAGAAATAAACCAAAGGAGGGTTTTTTTGTCATGGAAATTATGGTTAGTGCTCTATAAAGCTATGAGGACACATATTTTATGAGTTCTCAAATATCTTCCTCATCCGTGTCAGTAAAATATTCTGACATGCAGACCGAAACATACTTTCAACATCAGCAACAGTCTGTCAGTTATCTGGCGGAAATCCAGCCTATACCCTATGATGTCCAACGCCCTCCCACTGCCTGATCTAGAGCACCTGAAATGGGAGCCTAGCTGCCTGCAGTATCTTGGAGTCAAAATACTCGGCAGAGCTGCTAGAGGGCAACGTGGGTAGAGCGACAAGATCAGTAAAGACTGCGATGGAATTCTGGGTAACGCTGCTGCTGTCAGTGGCAGGGCAGGTAGCAGTCCTGAAGATGGTAGCACTCCCACGCCTACTATATTACTTCGGGGTGTTTCTTGTGTGGGAGAAACTGGCGCCTATCGAGAGTGCGTAACTTAGGTCAATGCGAGTAAGGCGGTGCAAAAGGTGAGGGAGAACACCCCATGCCCTCCAAGTTGACCCGAAGGTCAGAGCAAAGTATAACAAGCCTATGCACACGCTCCTGTCAGTAACAACTTATAGTAAGCATTAGGTAAACTCTGATAACATTCAATATACAAAAATATAACACAGTGAGAATAATCCGTGTGGTTGTAATTCTCCTGTTCCTTTAATCCGAATATTGCCCAGCTAACACGTGTTTCATCGTTAGGGATGTACCCTTCGACTTCTTCAGATGCAAAAAGAACGATTGATGGACAGAATGCAGAACAATGTCATACATTCACCCCAGTACAGAGATCTGGGCCTAAATCCATTGTTTTTTTGCTCGCCATGCCATTCCAGTTTGTACCCAGCCATATGCAAATAAGTCTGGACCCTGCACCCAATAGGAACAGTCCAGCCCAAACTGCCAGGCCAGGTTCTCCCTGGACTGGAAACAAGCATCCTAGGACCGGTTTCGGGGTTTCACCCCTCATCAGCCAGGATAGCGACTTCTTCAGGGCTGAAAGAATGTACAACGGAACATGACATGTCACAAAATCTTAATACATGTTTCTGAATATACTGTTACAATTACAACCACACGGATTACTCTCACTGTGTTATATTTTTGTATATTGAGTGTTTTCAGAGTTTACCTAATGCTTACTATAAGTTGTTACTGACAGGAGCATGTGCATAGGCTTGTTGTACTCTATTACTTCGGGGCTCTCCCGGTGTGGATCCCGAGAGCAACATTCAAAGATCTTGACTCAATGATCATGTCATTTCTCTGGGGAGCGGGACGCAGAAGAGTAGCGTTGACCCCCTTACAGCGCCCTGCGGCGGAAGGTGGCCTAGAGGTCCCCGACTTCAAGGGCTATTATAGAGCTGCCCAGGTGTACTGGCTGATACAGTGGCTGGCGGCAGAACGCAACCTGGAAAGAGAACAATACCCGGCCGCGCCAGATGCCACAACCCTAGCGAAGATCCTCCTGCGGGTTCGACGGAACGTGTCAGAGGACACAATGGAAATCAGGGTGGTGGTATGCTGCTGGGCTAGATACCTGCGACGGGTAGGTGCCAAGACTCCCTACTCCCCAGACATACCCATCACAATGCTACGCTGCCTGCCACAGGAAGAACACTGGGCGGGGTTAGAGGACTGGGAAGAGGCAGGACTGACAGTGGTGGGGGACTTGTACCAAGATTCCACACTGCTCCCTTTCGAAGAACTGCAAGCGGCATACGACCTACCGGGAGATCACTTCCTGAAGCATGGGGCCCTCACCAGAAGGATTAGGGGCGTGGGAGGCACAGAGCCGCGGGCGCTAGCAGGATGTAGGTATGTAGCGCTATCAGCGGGGAGGATCAAGACAGTCTCCTGCCTGTACTAGGCAATGAGGCAAGACATGCAAAGGCCACTAGAGCACCTGCGATTACAGTGGGAAGAAGATCTGGGCAAGCAGATTCCGGCGGTAGAGTGGGATAGGATCCTAGAGCGAACCCCGAACGCATCCAGGAATGCGCAATTTAAATTAATTAATTTCTACATATTGCATAGAGCGTACCTAACCCGTCCCGCATTAGGAGATACTTTGGAACGGACACAGCAGGGTGCCCAAGATGTGGAGAGAGGGAGGCACATATAATCCATATGCTTTGGTGCTGCCCCACGCTACAATCCTTCTGGGAAGAGATCTCATTGACAAAGAGCTCCCGCATACCCCAGAGCATTTCCTGCTAGGGTGGTTCCCACACACGGCCAAAAACAAGACGACTAGGAGGTTTCAGGACCTGGCCTATGTTCTGGCCAAAGAGAGATAGCCAGGAATTGGAAGGCACCAGGAGGGCCACGGATTGTTGCCTGGAAAAAAGAACTCGAGAAATGGGCGGGAGCGGAAGGTAGACTGCTGCTCAGGGAAGCTAGCCAAGGGATAGGTAAAATAGATAGGGCCAGAGCGTGGGAAAACCTAGTAAGCAAACCGACGGCGGATAGGCAGGATAATAGTGGGACGGGCTCCCCGCAACCAGCGGCGCTAGAACAGGAGAGCGGATGAGATGAGCACTTGGATCAGGGACGATAGGCACCGCATCACACTGAAACCAAAAGCTTGACTCACGAGAACCCAACAACACCTAGGGATTAGACTACGTCCACCTAAGCGCAACTCAAGGGGGGAAGGGGGACTGTTTGGTTAAAAAGGGTGTTAAGATAAGCGCACCAGAGAGTAACAGCATTGTGTAATATGTACTAGATATGACGTGAATAACATCTATGTATGTCGATGATGTCTTAAAAACCTAATAAAATCTGGTTGTAAAAAAAAAAAAAAAAACAGTCTGTCAGTTATAACCCCAGTGTTCTTCTGCAGCTTCTCACAGAGTTCTAATGAACTACTAGAGCGCTAAAATTCCCTATTTATGACAAAAGCGTGGCATACATGAAGCCATCTTCATGGTTTCAAAGCTGTAAAACCTAAAGCATTTCATTAAGAAATAAAACAAGAGGGTTCTTTTTGTAATAGAAATTATGGTAAGTGCTAAAGAAAGCTAAAATAAGGACACCTTTTTCATGAGTTCTCAAATGTCGTCCTCATCTATTTCAGTAAACATTCTATAGAATTTTGAAATGTAGAGAGAAACATGTGCTTCAAAAACTAGGAGCAGTCTGCCAGTTAACTCCCTAGTAACCAATTGCAGCGTCATCACAGAGTTCTAATAAACAACTGGAGCGCTAAAACTTTTTGTTCAAGGCAAAAGTGAGACACTCCTGAACACCATTGTGTTGGAATAGGAGCTGCTGAATTTAAAGCCTTTTCTGAAGAACAGGCTGAAGTAAATGAACACTGAGATGTTAATGCTGGCATGAAACCAGAGGGTTAAAAATGTGATGGAAGATATTGATTTTTAGTAGTTTTCTTGAAGGCATAATATATTTGAAATAGTTAAACGCCTGCATAAGCACAGCACCTCTTTTCCACATTTGTTTACTCAGCCTACCCATCGTCTCAGTCGCTGTTCAGCTCCCTTACTTTACAATAGTAACCATTTTGAAGACAAATATGAAAACACGAGTTATGGTTACTTCAGTTAACTACAACCAGTGAATTTCAGTGTGTTTTGTTAGTTTAAAATGTTACTTTCAAAATAGAGAGTATGTCACTTTGTTTCTTTTTTTCAGTATATATCATTGATGACAACACTGTTCATGGTGAGGGCGTGAGTTATGGTTACTTCAGTTAGCTACAACTGATGAATTAAAAGTTTTGTTTTGTCTAAAATGTTACATTTAAAATTACTATTATGTCACTTTGTTTCTTTTTTTTAGTTTGTGTTTATAAATATATATATATGAGAGCGAAACACTGTGTCAGGGGATGCTTTTACTCATTTCAGGTTGGCTTGGTTGGTATTTTACCAATTCAAAGCTGTAATACTGTGCCTGGAGTGGTAAATGGCTTTTGTCATTTTACAGCTCAGTCTGGACAGCACTGTGCTAGTCCTATGCTTAAAGACTTTGCTGTAGAAATGGCAAAAGACTTTGTCCCTTTCTATCTTGGCGTGGATGGCACTGTGCTAATCCTATGCTTAAAGACTTTGATAGAAAGGCAGACATTTGAGGTGAGCAGAACTAGAGTGTTGCTGGTGTTGAGGGTGCTCTATACAGGAGCTGCTTTCCATCTAAACTTGAGAACTACCCAGAGTTCTCTGCTCCTTTTTTTGCATAATTTATGCGTCACTCTATGCCTGAAAGGGTATTGTTTTGACTTAAACTGGGTGCTCCCTTGTGTCTGGACAAAACGATACCTTCCTGAAGAGCTCTAATGAGAGCGAAACACTGTCAGGGGTTGCTTTTACTCATTTCAGGTTGGCGTGGTTGGTATTTTAGCAATTCAAAGCTGTAATAATGTGCCTGGAGTGGTAAATGGCTTTTGTCATTTTACAGCCCGGCATGGACAGCACTGTGCTAGTCCTATGCTTAACGACTTTGCTGTAGAAATGGCAAAAGACTTTGTCCCTTTCTATCTCGGCGTGGATGGCACTGTGCTAATCCTATGCTTAAAGACTTTGATAGAAAAGCAGACATTTGAGGTGAGCAGATCTAGAGTGTCACTGGTGTTGAGAGTGCTCTATACAGGAGCTGCTTTCCACCTAAACTTGAGAACTACCCAGAGTTCTCTGCTTCTTTTTTTGCATATATATATATATATATATATATATATATATACTGAAAAGAATAAACAAAGCGACATAGTAGTTATTTTAAACATAAATTTTTTTACAACAAAGAAACACAGAAATTCACCAGATGTAGTTAACTGAAGTAACCATAACTCGTGCCCTCACCATGCATAGTGTTGCCATCAATTATATATATATAACAACATGAGTGATGAAACGTGACGTCTGATAACGTTTTATTTTTCAGTGACTTTCTAAGGTTTTCTTTAAATGTAAAGTAAGATATTATTGCCATACCTAACTATAACGTCACTTTAAAAAAAAATTGTTTCAGTGAATTTCTACTTTTTTTCAACATAAAGTAATATTGTATTACCATACATAACTAGGCCAATCTGCTGCCGCGCACAGCCAATAGCCGTGTGCAGCAACGATTAGCCGCAGGGCCAAGAACCCGTACGCCCACCACACGCATCCATGATCCTACTGTTTTAAATGTTTTTTTTTTTTAATTTGACTCGAGGGAGTGGATCCTTCATTTTTTTTTTCATTTCCAGGACAGGGGGGCCGAGTCCCAGTGTCCTGTAACGGCTGTCACAACATTTCTCATCATGTTGCAGAAAGCCAATCAGAGGGCGATCTCGCGGAAGTCTCTTGAGCCCGCAGGAGTGAGGCAACCAATAGCAAAAAAAAAAAGAAAAAAAAAGCCCCCTTGGCGAATCTATCATTTGAAGTTGCTAAAAACTAAACGGATGTAAAAGCATGCTTTCTGGGTAAATCTAGCTTTTTGCAACACTTGGTGTAATTCCGTTCAGCCAGTTTGGCTGTAGCACAGTCTCCAATCCCCTATGGAAATTGCATGGGGAATTTGCATTTTGGGATCCCCACTTTTTCTTGGCCCCTGTTCAACGCATAACTTCTAAACTATTGAGGAAGTTGCTGAGGTGGATGAACTTTCTTTTGGAAAGTTTCGTGAAGATTCGTCAAACGGTGCCAAAGTAATTAGCAAACCAAAAAATCAATTGCCTGTGCTAAGAAGGTCCTAACTATAAGTACACTGTGGTGACTGCCATTGTATAATATATATATATATATATATATATATATATATATATATATATATATATATGTTCGTAGCATGTATTACTGTAGATACAGATGCTTATCATACTCCTGCCTTCTAGTGTTGGGCTCGGGCGTGTGTACGTTGTTTTTCTTCAAAGAAGTCTTTTGAGTCACGAGGTATATTGGCTCTGCCCTTAGGTACTTTGGTAGCAAGGCACATAGGCATTAACTCCATATAAGGAATTCCTCCTTACCGTTCTTTGGGCGGGTCCGTGGGGCGAGGGTACGGACAGTTCCTGCATGTATGCTGCTGACATATGCTGCATGTAGGAAAAAACAGATAATTGCACCATATATTTAAAAATAATGATTAGCTTTATATTCAGCTATACAATTGTTGTAGATGTTATTATTTTATTCTAACTCTATATTTTCTCATCCCATCCAATGTGTTTTTTGGGTGACTTTTTGTACTGTGTTTTTTGTTTTCCTTTCCTGACCTGTTATTTGTCCTCCTCATGTTTCCTTTTTCCTTCCTAACTTCCCCATCCCAGTCCGAACTCCCTTTCATCCCACGCCATGGCCACCCGCACCCACTGTGGGCGACGCAGGTGTGAAGGGTTGAAGTGCTTTTTTGAGTGTATACCCCTCCTTCTTTTTTATGTTTGAATAAGCAAGGAGAAATCTCAGTTCCTTTTTAAGAAAAGTTTTTTTTAAATTCTTTTTATATATACTTTGTATGGTCCAAAGACAAAGGTTACATCCTTGTTTTTCAATGTACTCTTGAAATCACATTGCTAGAACTGCACCAGCCAACACGTGTTTCGCCCTCAGTGGTCAGTTGGAATGGGGCTTTCTCAAGGCTTCTTGAATCGTTAATATATCTCGGTTAATTCCTATGATCACCATTTTAGACTTGAGCAATCTTCACATACATATTATTAGTGTCGATGTCGGGCCTCGTTGGGTGTTTACGCTGGTTGCCATGGTACCGGGCGGCAATTATCCTCTCAGACCCTCGGATACTCCAGACTCACGCAACGCCCCAGAACGCCTCTCTCAAAGCGCCCGACTCAGTGAGTCTGAGAGAGGCGTTCTGGGGCGTTGCGGGAGTCTGGAGTATCCGAGTATACAAAAAAGAATAAAAAAACAACTTTTCTTAAAAAAGAACTGAGATTTCTCCTTGCTTATTCAAACATAAAAAAGAAGGAGGGGTATACACTCAAAAAAACACTCCACAGTTACAATTTTGAGGCTGGAGAGGTCCAGTGCCTCGAGTGAACCTCCTCCAAATCTACTTATACCTATACTGAGCAATACCATCCGGGTCTGGGATCCCTGGACCTTGTGAAACTGGGATTGGCAGGTGTGAAGGGGTGCAGCCCCCACATTTTCACCAAGGCCAAAGTGGCTGCACTAATATTTTGGGTGCAGCGCCACCTCCCCTGCATGTTGGCAGCAGGCCCGGTAAGGGTTAAGCCCTACGGGAGCATCAGCGGCCCTGGGGGCGAGTGTGGTGGTATGTGCACCACAGCACAGGGGTCCAGCACACCCAGCAGTAGCTGACATACTGCTGGGCCGACATCTTAGGTCGGGAGCAGAACCGGCTCGACCTAATAGATGTTGAGGTTGCGGGGCTCGGTGAGTAATATTTTTGTTTACTAAAAAATGTAAACAAATGTTTTCAAGGCGCATGATCATACTGATGGGTGTTAAGTTTACGTGATGATTCAATATATCTATATATATATATAAATATACATAGAGACACATATATATGTATATATACATAGATATAATTGTTTATCTTTTTCTATTTATAAAAATAAATATATTTTGCACCGGTTAATAAGTGTGCATATTGCATCACTGCATGTTTTTGTTTGTTGTTTGATAATATCTTTCTAAAAATCAATAAATATATTTGCAAACAAATAAGTGTGCATATTCATTTTCGCAATGTGACTATATATAAATATTACATATATATAATGTGAATGAGTTAATTTATCATAAAATGTATATTACATGCGTGTATTAATTGTGTTTATGTATGTACATATCTATCTATAGGTATAAATTATATATATTTCCTACTGGTGGTTGCCAGTAGGTAGTTATAGTTAGGACCAAAGTTTCCATAGGAAGAGTGTTTTTTGTTTTGCCAATTACTTTGGTGCCGCTTGACGAATCTTCACGAACTTTTCAAATTTTTTTCCCTTTTTGGTTCAGCTGCTGTGTTGAAAGTATCCGGGTGATCCGTCAAGCAGGAGACAAGAAAAAGGAGGGTCCCAGAACGTGTTTTCCCCATGTTATCTCTATGGGGATTTTTCATTTTTTGAACACGACTACAGCCAGAACCGCTCAACGGAATTACACCAAATTTAACAGAAAGCTAGATGTTGGTCCAGAAAGCGTGCTTCTTGTTTTTTGGTATAAATCCATTCAGTAGTTTCAGAGATATTTAAGTTTAAAAAATATAGATATCTGGGAGCCCAAAATCCTACTGAAATATGATTGTCTGCCAACACTTCAACCAGGAAGTGTTAACAGCCATTTTGGGACTCGGCTTGAAGCCGAGTCCCACTAAAAATGTAAAAAGAAATGAAAAGGGGGCAGGGTTGAAATACCCTGCCCCACTAGGACTCTTGGGTGGGTCCCACAGGTATCCCACAGGGCCCAAACAAAAGCATTTAAAAAAAATCTTTCGGCAGTATCCGCAGATCCGGACAATTTTTTTTTAAAAATGAGCGAGCGGAGGGCCAGGTCCCGGGGGCATTGTTTTGATAAGGGGGGGCACAAGGCCCCCCTCCTAGGGCTTAATATTGCACCGGGACCACCACCTCTCTGGGTCTTTTTTAACAATGAATGCAGGGGAGGCCCGTACGGCCTCCCCCGCTGCCATCGTGGGACTCTGCTTGAAGCTGAGTCCCACAAAAAAAATTAAAAGAAAAAAGAAAAGGGGGCAGGGTTGAAATACCCTGACCCCCAAGGCCTCTTGGGTGGGTCCCACAGCATCCCCCGCTGCCCCGGGGACCATCACCTCCCCGGGGCTTTATATATTAAGAAAGCGGGCGCCGTCACCACCCTGGGTCTTTAAATATAAATAATGTGGGGGGCTGCATGGCCCCCCAACAGCCCGGGGGATCACCAACTCCCCAGAGCTAAATCAAACAATGGTGGGGGCAGCGCGGCCCCCTCCTGGAGCTAATAATGGCCCTGGGGACCGCAACCCCCAGGGCCGGCTCCTGCAATGTCCCGGAGTGCCCACCAAAGGGACATTGCAGTTTCCTACGGCTTGGCCGGAGCACGGTTCCCGCCAAGACATAGCAAACTGTTCTCCGCTTCGTACAAGCGAGAGCATGTAAAAGCTCTTGCTTGCACAAAGCAGAGCAGAATTGCTTTTGGACAGAGGGAGCTGCATGTTTAGCAGCTCCCTCTGTCCAAAAGCAATGCAGGCTCCCACAAGACGCAGGGAGCCAGCAGGGACTGCGGGAGCCTTCAGGCTCCCCCGCAGCCCCCAACGTGAGAAACGGGATGCCCTGGGTGGGATCAGGGCACCCAGTATTGTGGCTAGAAAAGGCAGGGCCCCGGGGGATGGGGACCCCGGGGCCCAAATCGGCCCAGGGAGGGGGGCCCACATTAAAAAAAGACCTGGCCCCAGGGGATGGGGTCCCCGGGGCCCATATCGGCCCAGGGAAGGGGAGCCATGCAGCCCCCTTACGTAAAAAAACAAATTAAAAAAAAAAACATGCAGCCCGGCAATTCGTCGGAGGCCCCGCACCGCCCCTTCCTCCACTACTCTGCAAACTCACCTCCTGGCACACTGCTAGTTGGGGGAGCAAGTCCCCTTGGATGCTGAAGGTTCTTGGGGGCCAGGAACTTCTTCTGTTACCTCCAGTAGGTCCAAGACAGAGAGACAGCTGAGAGGACTTCGGAGGCCACGCCCCCTTTCTCCACCACTCTGCAAACGCGCCTCCTGGTGCACTACTTGTTGGGGATGCAGTCCATTTGCCTCCTGAGGGTCCTTGGGAGCCAGAAAGCCCTCCTGTTACCTCCAGTAAGTACGACACAGCAGAATTGCTGAAAGGTGGTCCGAGGCCTCGTCCCCTTTCCCCACCACTGTGCAAACGCAGCTTCTTGCACACTACTAGCTGGGGGATTAAGTCCCCTTGAATACTGTGGGTCCTTGGGGGCCAACAAACCCTCCCGTTACCTCCAATAAGTCCCAAACAGCGGAATTGGTGAGAGGTCGCCCAAGAACATGCCCCCTTTCTCCACCAGTCTGCAAAAGTGCCTCCTGGGGCACTACTGTGTTGGGGGCTGGAGTCTCCTTGGCTGCTGAGGGTCCGTGGAGACCAACAAGCCCTCCTGTTACCTCCAGCAAATCCCATACAGCGGGATTGCTGAAAGGTCTTTGGAGGCCACGCCCCCTTTCTCCTCCACTCTGCAAACGCGCCTCGTGGCACACTACTGGTTGGGGGATGAGGTCCTTTTGGAAGCTGCGGGTCCTTAGGGGCCAAGAAGCCCTCCTGTCACCTCTAGTAAGTGTGACACAGCGGGATTCGTGAGCGCTGGTCAGAGCCCCGCCCCCTTTCTCCACCACTCTACAAACGCAACTACTAGCTAAAAAACCATAGAAATTCACTGAAAAAACCGAAGGTTACAAGGACGTTATAGTTTGGAAATAGAATTAAAAAGACCTTAGAAATTCACTGAAAAAACAAAGGTTACAGGGACGTTATATTTAGACTGACATTTCACTTGTACAAAACCAGAGAAATTGAGCAGTTCTAGTTAGCTGAGCTAACTATAACTTACGCCCCCGCATTGCACTGCTTATGACCTCACATATTACTCATGGCATGCTCAGTGACATCACTCATGATATCATTGATGACATCTCAAATGACATCACTGATGACATCTCAAATGACATCACTTATGACATCATTCAGTGATTGTGAGTGTTTTCTAAAGCTCACTGAGTGTTAAACATTTATACCAAGGTAAGTGACTGTGGGAGTTTCTAAATGGGCGAGTGAGTGGGTGTGTAAGTGGTATATGCAAGAGTGAGTGGATATGTGATAGACTGGGTGTGTCAGTGGGTGTATGATTAGGTGAGTGGCTGTGTGAGTATCTGAATGGATGAGTTGGTTGGTATTTAAGTGGGTGCAATGGTGAATGAGAGGATGAATGAGTGGCTGTATGGATGAGGGTGCAGGTGTGTCAGTGGCTGTAAATAGTGAATGGGAGAGTGAATGAGTGGCTGAATGGGCGGCTGAGCAGGTACATAAATGTCTGAATGGGTGAGTGACCCATATATATATACACCAAGGATTTCACGGCACCATAAGGAGAAGACTTGACAAGTAGTTTCTTCTTATCTTAGTGTTTATTCAACCACCATAGTGCAACAACATGGACGGTCTACGCATTTCGGCGCTATGCCTTCAACTGGACCAACTATATATATATCCAAACAAATTTCCACAGCAGTTCCCACAATCCGAAGGAGGAAAAAGCAGCACAGCTAGGTTTCAGCAGCTCGGTGAGTTTATTTAGTCAGTCATAATGTGACAACCATTGGTGCAAACCAAAGACCTAATATTTTTTATCTTTGCAACAATTATCATGGCCACATGTGCCCTCTAGCGCAAAAAGTAAATTTTTATTTATGAGTGTGGTACCATGCTCAGCTGAGGCAAGTGTTTTTTTAGTGTGTGCCACTCATTTAAATAAATGCACTTTTAGCATCAGAGAGTGCTTGCAGTTGTGTCCACTATCTTTCTTACGAAAGAAGTGGGCATGCAATGTAATACGCCAGGTTTATCTATACACTTTGCTGAGTGCATCGCTAGAGTTATCAAAATTTCGCGCAGAGCAGCAAGACCACTTGCTGTGCTGCGTCAAAGGGAGAGGGCAGAAATGTAACATATTTATTAATTTATCAAGATATGTTGTATTCCTTCTTTCTCCCTAGGCTGGTGCACCGTGTGCTGCCTACCGTGCCAATGCAGGTACCCTCGCGCATTATTGCGAGGGTGCCTTATTACACAGCATCCTGGATTGTTTTTGTGCAAAAGGGGACACATCCCAGCACAATAAGAATCCTTATTAGCAAGAAGGACAACACAAACTCTTGATATATCTGGGTACTGGAAGCAGTGGTGCATGGTGTCATCCTGACAGGGAGGGTGTTGCACCGTAGGAATGGAGGAGTGGATTGGCTGTCAAGTGAATGATACTGCCTGGATTCTGTTCTAGTGTGAGCTAGGCAGGTGCTCTGCACTCGCTTAGGTTGATTTAAGAAGGGATGCCGACTCCTGTCCTGTCACTATTAAGATAGTAGTATATCAGGGTGTTTGCGTTCTTCTCTGTCCCTTTAGGTAGATCATACAGTCCCAATCTCCCTGATGTGTATTATGATTGCAAAGGGAGACTGACTTCATCCATCATAGGGAGAAGATAAGCAAAGATCATTCGTTGCAATGCATGAGTAGTTCAAATTTTAGATTTAGGAAACTAGGAATAGGCTATCTGATGTACAAAGTACAATGCTGTCCACGTCAAAATATTTTTTGTAGAGAGCACCACTAATCAAGGTATGAGATCCCATTGCTAACCAACACCATATGTCCTTCATTGACCATTCCCTTCCGCCCCTTCATTGCACTTCATTCTCATCCTTTTGTAGCCTTATCCCTCCATTAGGAGAAAAACGTTTTTGGTTGACTTGGCTACTTGGCTTTTTTAACATTTTGTCAACCAACAAACCTCCGAAGTGATAGTTTTGATACAAGATACTGCTAGCTGAACTGTAGGTAGGCATTTCTCTTGTACTTTGTTCAAAATAATTACGTAGGTGGCTAATCTGGTATCTAAAATGGGTAAATAATTGTTTCTAGGCGCACAGACCCACCAGTGCCGCAGCCAGGCAGGGATGGAGGAGCTCAGATGGTCAGAGGGGGAGCATTCCCAGGGGTGGCATGTACAAGTGGTAAGTCACCTTGCTTTCTTATTGACAATACTGTATTTGTTAAGCCAGGCAGATATCCCACCCATCGCTTCCCTGCCCACAGCATTTCACCACCTAAAACTGCAGCATGGTTTAATGCAGTGTTGCAGTGTAGGCAGTGAAATGTGCATCTGCTTCATTTAAAAGCGTGACATCACGAAGTTTGCAATGCATTACATACTGAAAACAAGGTGTCTTTCCCAGTGCCCACTCAGTCACCTACTACTAGTACTTCACTTCATCATTTTTTCTTCTGCCCCAACCCACCCAAAAATTGTAAATTTCATCTTGGCAATGCATGTGTCACACTTTTCTGCCCAAGTGACTTCTATTTCATGGTTTCCATGACGTATATAACCTGTTCCAAATTTTTCCTTCCATCGAGTCGTCATTGGTTAACCAATGTGACTAAGCAAAAGCGTAGTATTATGATCAGTGACACCCAACCATTCCATAGCTAATCCTCTACCTAACTTAATCCCTCTATTTACCTTTCTGTAGAATGACTTTCCCTACTGTCAATTGAAGGTATTTGTTGAAACACAAAATATTTGCCTAATTTGGAGGTTAGCGGATGTGATACTCAGTGACAAACATGCCAGATAAAATATATCCCATTCGTTGTACTGCAGTGCATTGTTTATGTTAATCTGTGCACTGTCTACTTAGAGCGGACGAGATATCCGTTATACGTACGTGTGAGAGGGAGTATCCAATCTGCCCGTAAGTTTGGAGTAAGGATAAAATTCAAGAGGCAGTCGGAGAAGAGCAAGGCCATTGGAATTGATTATAATAAGTTAATATGCCATTACAGCTGCCCCTAAAACAGGCTGCAGATTAGCAGACCTGCCAGCATGCTCCCATTAATGTTGCACGTATACCATATTCAAGTATACTATTAATTGTGCAGCATATAGGTCTTCCCTCATTAATGAGAGGTAACTCATAACACGCAAAGTTTTCAGTTTCACTATGAAATCCTTTAAACGAAAATCACTTTTTGATAATGTTGGTAAATTCCTTGCAGTCAGCGCTATTGCATTATGTGATGCATGTGTGGGAAACACTTGGCCCTGTGACTAATCACATCAAAAATTCCAATGGCCATAGAGGACCAGCAGTGTTCTACTACTGTGCCACTAAAGTATAAACAAGTGTCTGCATTGAGCATTACAATTTGTATTTTTCATATTTTATTCTTGATCTAGCAACTTCTGCTGCTGGAGGTCACCCATCTCAGCAGGAGATAGCCTCCCGCGGCGCAAGAAGCTGGAAGCCATAATGGCCAAATACTGCCGGCTGGTGGCCTTGGAGGAGGTGGAAGCACATGCTTGCAGTTCCTTGGGCTGCCAGCCTGGCCCATCTCCATCCTGGCCATACCAACGCTGGCACCGCCTGCAGATGTGGTCCACTGCTGCCCAGTGGAACACCGCCTCCCCCTCATCGTCAACAGCAACAGACTGCCTCCTCTACAGTGCCCTATGCGAACTGGCGCTGTTCCAGAGTGGGCAGCAGAACCTGGCCCAGGATGTAGCCCGCTTACACGCCCGAATGGATTCCCTCAAAGCCTTTTTTACTTTTACTTTTTTGGTGGGAGGGACTGTGTCGCTGTGGGTGGAGAGGGTGGGAACTGGAAAGGGAAGTTTGAGGAAGGGGTCAGACTCGGGGCATTTGGGGTTTTTGCTTGGGGAGGCGGGTGTGTCTGTTCAGGTGGAGAGGGTGGTTTTCCTATGTAAAAAAAATATATACATATCACTCGCTATCTGTCTTTTGTCTTTGCATTGCTAGTTAGCATAGCATTGTGGTTTTTTTAATCATGAAAAGCTGTTTTCTGAAATTGTCACATATTATACTGTACATTGACATTTCCTGCTAGACTTTCCTATCTGCAGTCTCTTGCGTTGTATTTCTTCAGTAGGTTACTTTACTTACCTCTTCCTGCAGTCCAGTATATCCACGAGCAGAGTGGGAACAGACTAGTTCTGTTCGATGTATTGCTTGATGAGGTTTTGCAAAAACAACAGTTGATGGACAGAATGCAGAACAATGTCATACATTCACCCCAGTACAGAGATCTGGGCCTAAATCCATCGTTTTTTTGCTCACCATGCCATTCCAGTTTGAACCCAGCCATATGCAAATCAGTCTTGACCCTGTGCCTCATGGGAACAGTCCAGCCCGAACTGCCAAGCCAGGTCCTCCCTGGACTGGAAACAAGCATCCTAGGACCGGTTTCGGGGTTTCACCCCTCTTCAGCCAGGATAGCTTGATTCCAGTGGCATGGAGAGCACGGGACCCACGTCTGGGCATACCCGTCCCACTCGGGTAACAAATGCAAAAAAAACAGTTGATGGACAGAATGCAGAACAATGTCATACATTCACCCCAGTACAGCGATCTGGGCCTAAATCCATCGTTTTTTTGCTCGCCATTCCAGTTTGAACCCAGCCATATGCAAATCAGTCTTGACCCTGTGCCTCATGGGAACAGTCCAGCCCGAACTGCCAAGCCAGGTCCTCCCTGGACTGGAAACAAGCATCCTAGGACCGGTTTCGGGGTTTCACCCCTCTTCAGCCAGGATAGCTTGATTCCAGTGGCATGGAGAGCACGGGACCCACGTCTGGGCATACCCGTCCCACTCGGGGTGACAAATGCAAAAACAACAGTTGATGGACAGAATGCAGAACAATGTCATACATTCACCCCAGTACAGAGATCTGGGCCTAAATCCATCGTTTTTTGCTCACCATGCCATTCCAGTTTGAACCCAGCCATATGCAAATCAGTCTTGACCCTGTGCCTCATGGGAACAGTCCAGCCCGAACTGCCAAGCCAGGTCCTCCCTGGACTGGAAACAAGCATCCTAGGACCGGTTTCGGGTTTCACCCCTCTTCAGCCAGGATAGCTTGATTCCAGTGGCATGGAGAGCACGGGACCCACGTCTGGGCATACCCGTCCCACTCGGGGTGACAAATGCAAAAAACAGTTGATGGACAGAATGCAGAACAATGTCATACATTCACCCCAGTACAGAGATCTGGGCCTAAATCCATCGTTTTTTTGCTCACCATGCCATTCCAGTTTGACCCCAGCCATATGCAAATCAGTCTTGACCCTGTGCCTCATGGGAACAGTCCAGCCCGAACTGCCAAGCCAGGTCCTCCCTGGACTGGAAACAAGCATCCTAGGACCGGTTTCGGGTTTCACCCCTCTTCAGCCAGGATAGCTTTATTCCAGTGGCATGGAGAGCACGGGACCCACGTCTGGGCATACCCGTCCCACTCGGGGTGACAAATGCAAAAACAACAGTTGATGGACAGAATGCAGAACAATGTCATACATTCACCCCAGTACAGAGATCTGGGCCTAAATCCATCGTTTTTTTGCTCACCATGCCATTCCAGTTTGAACCCAGCCATATGCAAATCAGTCTTGACCCTGTGCCTCATGGGAACAGTCCAGCCCGAACTGCCATGCCAGGTCCTCCCTGGACTGGAAACAAGCATCCTAGGACCGGTTTCGGGGTTTCACCCCTCTTCAGCCAGGATAGCTTGATTCCAGTGGCATGGAGAACACGGGACCCACGTCTGGGCATACCCGTCCCACTCGGGGTGACAAATGCAAAAACAACAGTTGATGGACAGAATGCAGAACAATGTCATACATTCACCCCAGTACAGAGATCTGGGCCTAAATCCATCGTTTTTTGCTCACCATGCCATTCCAGTTTGAACCCAGCCATATGCAAATCAGTCTTGACCCTGTGCCTCATGGGAACAGTCCAGCCCGAACTGCCAAGCCAGGTCCTCCCTGGACTGGAAACATGCATCCTAGGTCCGGTTTCGGGGTTTCACCCCTCTTCAGCCAGGATAGCTTGATTCCAGTGGCATGGAGAGCACGGGACCCACGTCTGGGCATACCCGTCCCACTCGGGGTGACAAATGCAAAAACAACAGTTGATGGACAGAATGCAAAACAATGTCATACATTCACCCCAGTACAGAGACCTGGGCCTAAATCCATCGTTCTTTTGCTCACCATGCCATTCCAGTTTGAACCCAGCCATATGCAAATCAGTCTTGACCCTGTGCCTCATGGGAACAGTCCAGCCCGAACTGCCAAGCCAGGTCCTCCCTGGACTGGAAACAAGCATCCTAGGACCGGTTTCGGGGTTTCACCCCTCTTCAGCCAGGATAGCTTGATTCCATTGGCATGGAGAGCACGGGACCCACGTCTGGGCATACCCGTCCCACTCGGGTGACAAATGCAAAAACAACAGTTGATGGACAGAATGCAGAACAATGTCATACATTCACCCCAGTACAGAGATCTGGGCCTAAATCCATCGCTTTTTGCTCACCATGCCATTCCAGTTTGAACCCAGCCATATGCAAATCAGTCTTGACCCTGTGCCTCATGGGAACAGTCCAGCTCGAACTGCCAAGCCAGGTCCTCCCTGGACTGGAAACAAGCATCCTAGGACGGTTTCGGGTTTCACCCTCTTCAGCCAGGATAGCTTGATTCCAGTGGCATGGAGAGCACGGGATCCACGTCTGGGCATACCCGTCCCACTCGGGGTGACAAATGCAAAAACAACAGTTGATGGATCTCTGTACTGGGGTGAATGTATGACATTGTTCTGCATTCTGTCCATCAATTGTTGTTTTTGCATTTGTCACCCCGAGTGGGACGGGTATGCCCAGACGTGGGTCCCGTGCTCTCCATGCCACTGGAATCAAGCTATCCTGGCTGAAGAGGGGTGAAACCCCGAAACCGGTCCTAGGATGCTTGTTTCCAGTCCAGGGAGGACCTGGCCTGGCAGTTCGGGCTGGAATGTTCCCATTGGGCACAGGGTCAAGACTGATTTGCATATGGCTGGGTTCAAACTGGAATGGCATGGTGAGCAAAAAAACGATGGATTTAGGCCCAGATCTCTGTACTGGGGTGAATGTATGACATTGTTCCTCATTCTGTCCATCAATTGTTGTTTTTGCATTTGATGAGGTTTTGCAGCACCCAGCCACCTATTAAAGTGTATACTAGTTAGTTAAAGCCCTTGTCCTACTACCCTCTGTAACTATTGACCACTAGAGCGTATGCCATCAGCATTCTCAAAAATCTTAATCTTACTTATCTATCTCTGCTTCCTAAGAACAACTTCATTAATAAGTTCCTAACTAGTTCACTTCTTAGTTCTTACCTAAATAAATGAAGCAATGTCTGCTACCTCTCTCAATCTTCACAAACCTTATTGCAGGGTTACCGAAGGGCCTTCTTAATGGTGGTGGTATTAGTGGGCTAGCACTAACAGGGAAGACATCACAAAGCAAGGTCACACTCCTACCTATTCCGAACTGTTGGATTATTCAGATAGATTACCCATCACAGGCAACTAGACGGAAAAAAAACACACAGTTAGTGGGTTATCAAAGACTGAGTCTAGACCACCATACCATGACAAAAAAAATCATATTACAAAAACTAGCAGTAGTAACTTCTAAATAATCCGAGGAGCTAGTAACTATTTAGTTTATTAATTTTTTTTACCAAAACTTACAAAATCCTCCAGTCAGGACTCAGAAGAAGGTTAAGTTACTCCATGTTGCATTTAAGCAACAAAAGGCCTGCATCAGAAAGGTAAAGTATGTTGCACTTTTGGTGTTGGTTTACTCTTGCAGTGCAAGCTTACGACTAGTAACGTTTCCATCAGTAACTTTACGAGTAGCAACTTTGCGAGTAGTAAGTTACAGCTATCACTTTAAAAAGAGTTACTATTACTACTAGTTAGTTACTACTCTTAAGGTTACTACTTGTAAAGTTGCTGGTAGTTGAGATATACTGCAAGAATGAACTTATACCAAAAGTGTAACTTTACCTTTGTGAATCAAACCACAGTGCACACTAGTACTACCTTGCATGGGACAGACATTGTTCTAACTAAGACTCTGCACTATCATGATGTTATCCCTTTCATGCCTGGGTGGGTACGTGGGGCTGGCATGGGCTATTGTTCAGGTAAGAAGATCCTGTAGTGAGTTGGTGATGCTTTCACCACATCCGCCCCGCAAAGTGTGTGGTCCATTTATGGTGTAAATTCTTAAGTCACACCTCAATAGATCACATAACCTGAGGGAAGAGGGTTAATGGTTTGATCAATGGATGGGAACGTGGAGTTGGGGTAAGGTGTGACAAAGACAAACACAACATTTATCAGGTCGATGAGCAGCACTTCATCATCAAAACTGTTGCAAGAGGAAATCAAGGAATGACACAGTACAGTTAATAAATGCATTGCAAACAGTCCTTCAGCCCCAGAGTTCCAAGTTATCTAATTGTTCTGTCACCTAGGTTTGAAAAATACAAATTAGGGATGACAACACAGTTAAAACAATTGTGAGAAGGCCTGTGGAATGCAAAAAAGTAAATGTCAATATTGTAGACTTCAAGCAGAAGGTAAGCTTCATGGTGGATGCAGACCAAGACGGAAGAGCAAGAGCACAGGCTGGTGCTGTCATGTGTGATTAACTGAGAAGTGAGAACAGTTTTGCAAACAATCCCAGACAAGTAGCTGCATGTACTTGGCTGTTCAATCTCACAACTGTCAACTGTCATAACATTTAGCTGAGTGCGTCCATCATGTGACATGTCTCCAGTTACAGTCCCCTCAGAGCAAAACCAATTAATTAGAGGAGTTTGACATTTGCACCTCAACTCCGGTCCACAGGGCTGAGTAGGCCTCTTTGAATCATGTGTTTTTCCCATTGAAACAATTAGGCATTGTTCGTAACTTCCTTTTTCTGGCTGTTGGAGTAGTACTGTCCTGACTCAAGAGTCCGAACCCAAATGAGATTGAGCTAGGCCTGTAGTGCTGTTGATGAACAAGAAGAGCAAAGGAATTTGAGCATTTCGTCTAGTTTTGTTAACCAAACTAAACTGACTGGTCTTGTCTCTAAAAAAAAACAGAAAAAATACAGAGTACAGTAAAGGAGTGAACCATGTAAATAAATCTAGTGAAGTGTGAAAGCAAGGCAATCATTCAGGCAGAATCACCCATCGGACCCCAAACATTACAAATCAAGCTTACAAATTATTTGAACAACACCCTCCCAGCCACCACACAAATTATTATCACTCACTCAATATATCACTCTTTGGTGCAATAGTTACCTGTTCCAAGCATGGTGGTGCATATATTTTTATTGTATCTTTTCTTTTCCCATGGAAGCAACAAACAATGGCAGTCTTGTATAAAATTAATGATCTTTACTGGCAGGCCAGCTAGGAACTGGAAAAAGAGGGATAGGGATGGGAGGCTTTGTGTTCATCATGTCCTTTAAGCTAATGGGGAGGTTTCTTCTGTGCACATTGGTCCAACTCCAGTCCAGTCTATACATGTGAATAAATGGCGGGCTGTATAATTCAGATGCTAAATGTATAAATGTTCTTTGCAAAGGAGTTCAACAATAATATATATGAAAGTTCTGTTGTGGCCTACTTAGTCAGGGAAGTAGAGTTTGTCCTTGAAATCAGGGGGCTCACCCAGAAGTTCATCAGCTAACACACTTGAGTCTGACCAATTGCCCTCATCCTCCTCCTGTACTATTTCAGGAACTGTGTAATCTTGTGGTTTGGAGTGTTGGTTCATTTTAAATATGGTCAATCTCTCCACATTTTGAGGCAATAGACTGGTCCTTCTGACCGTGACAACAGCACCAACTGCACCGATAATATGCTCAGAAGACACACACTGGCTACTAGACAATCCAGATACTTTATTGCCAACCTGCTGAACTCTGGCCCTTGGCACATCTTCCCATACCAATTGACTAATGGGTTTTGATCAAGGTAGACCTCTATTGGGTCATTTGGATAGTCTTGGACCATCCTCTGAATCGTCATTGGTGCTACCACTTGCTCTACCGCTGTTGCCTTTGCCTCTGCACTTGACTTAAGCCCTGGCACTTGTAACTGAGTCATTGCAGAGGTTGGGTCTTATTCTTCTGTTGCTGGTGTTCCTTGTGTTGGCGGCTGTGAGACAGCAGCTCCGTCCTCTCTGGAGGTTGAAGGCTGCATGCCAGAACGTATTCCCAGGCCTCTAACTTCCAGCCATTCGTCTTTCAAGTCTTGTAAAGTGCAACATCCCCGTCTGAAAATAGGAATGAAAGTGGCCAGTATTGTGGCACATATGTACTCTTAGGAGGACACAAATTCTCTTTGCAGCCGTGGATTAACAGCCAAGCAAAGAATGAACCAACTCTTATGCTTTTTCATTCACACCAGCGAACCTTTACCTCACCTTTTTCAACTGGTCCTGTAGAAGATGCAACAATGAAATTGCTTGGCTGATGGTAGTGTCCTCCTTGCTGACTCCCCATGCAAAAACCTCAAAAGGAAGTGGCATGTGTCTCAGGCACTTGACTAGCTCCCATCTGTCCATCTCCATGGTCATGCTTTTGCCAGTTGTATCCCCTCCTCTTTGAAGGACACAGACGTTGATCGGTATGTACTGCTCAAACAGATGTTGTGGCATGTAGTAAGTCGAGTTCCAACATGTTAGCACCTCCTGTATGAGGGCTCTAACCAGTATTCTAGCTACACATGCTGAATGATCCTCCACTGCTTACGGGCTTTAAAAGAATGACTGAAATGAGTGCAGATTCTTCGGCAGCTAGCCAGTATGTTTTCTTTTGTAAGAAAGTCCTGCACAATCAGGTTGATATAATGTGCCAAATACAGGACCCTAAAATATCCACAATCTGCCATGGCCTTGGCTATATTACTGCAATTCTCTGTGGCAAAAAATCCAATGCTGTGACCTCTGGGCCTTAGCCATTCCAACACTTTGCTGTTGAACTCTTCCAGGATGTTTACAGCTGTATGGGATTTCTCCATGGCAAACATCGCTACTGTTGCATGCCGCTGAATGCCCTTAAAACATTCTTCAGAGCAGAAGCCTGTAGATAGCTGCTGCTTAACCCCCACAAAAGAGATTCAGTGTGCAGTGGTCCATATATAATCAGTTGCTTGACAACTGGACCATATGTCCTTTGTCAGGTGGATAGTATCACCAGCACTCTGCTGCATTTCATGGCCAACAATTGCAGCACATCATAATGGAGCATTGGAACAGCAACTCTGGCAAAATAGATCCGGCTGGGAACCTTCCATTTCAGGCAGATAGCAGCCACAAATTTGAAAAATTCCACAAAAGAAAAAGGCAGGAGGTCCAGCACTAACATTTTAGCTAGCTTCTCATTGTACAAACGTGCTGTTGGGTGGTTGCGTTTGTAGGGCCCCCCTGCCTAAACCTGTAATAGTGGCTTGGATTTTTTTATTTTGTGGTGCCATTGACACAGGCAACTTCCGGAGAGCAGCAGGGGGTGATACACTCCCTGTGAGTCTTAAAACGGGAGTGACTGTATGCGGTGGTGTCTGCATCTGAGTCTCGTGCCATTTGGAGGTTGCTGATGTGGGTGAATCTGGCACACTGCAGGGTACATGGCTGCTTTGTGTAAAGCTGTCATCCTCTTCTTCCTCATCACCTCCTCCTTCTATCACTGTGATCGGAGTTTCTTCCCCTCTCTCATCCCCATCACCACCACCAGCTATCTTTTTAAGGTGCTCATCCTACCGGATCGCATGGAGTTTTTTCATATGGGATGTTTGGCCTACAGTACCTTAGTGTGAATCTGGCTTACCTTGACAAACACTTGTGTGGAAAATGGAGCATATTGCAATGTTATCCTCCTGCTTGCTAATCGTAAAGAAGTCCCAAGTTGGAGAGGATAACTTTTTTAGTGTGCCACTGCCAATGCCTTATGAACTGGAGGTAGATGGGTGTGCCGTTTGCCTCTCTGCAGTGCGCACTTCGACTGACGTAGTGGTGTATGCATGTCTCAGCAGGGGCCTTACAAATATGGAAGCTGGTGGTGGTGGTGGAGTTGGTGGAACTACATCTCTCTGAGCAGATTGAATAGAAGGGGTCATCGTGGTATCCTAGCCACCCTCCATACTGACAACAATCACTGGCTCATCATCAATGTGACTTTCCATAATTCTAAGGCTTTCAGGAACTTTCCTTTTCCCTAATCTCTCGTGGTGGGTCTTAGCGGGTCTCGGACTCCAATCCATGTCCAGATCATCAGAAGGGGGACTTGGAGAAGATAGTGGAGTAACCTTTCTTTTTCTTGGTTGAGATCATGAAGCAAATAGTTCAAGAGCTACATCTTGCTCAGCAGGAAGGCCAACTTCCTGTTTTGCTCCTACTTTAGGAAGAACTGTTGCTGGCTGTGCCTCCTGTGGTCCACTTTGCTCAGTTTCCTGCGATGATTGAGAACTTTGCGTATGAGACAAATCCAATTCAGACTCACTGCTTTTCACCATGACTGCAGTGGCTGCCTCTCTGAGAAACATGGGCATGGGCTTAGGCTGGGGTGGTGCTGTTGATGCAGGAGTGCTGCTCCCAGCTTTTTTGCTGCCTGGGGAAGGGTGTGGCAGGTATACTACACTTCCTGAAAAAGGTAGAGGGTGGCATGCCAGTGGTGGCAATCTCCTTCTTCTTCTTCTTCTCCTCCTCAATGGTCACTTTCTTGGCAAGAATACCTTCCATTGGGGCTTTCTTCAAGTTCTTAGCTCTAGCAGTTGGCACTTAGCTGCACAACCGGATGCTGAGGAAAAGGACTCGGGTGATATCTGGCAGTACTCTGTGTGAATATCTCTTGTGCACCTAAAAGCAAATAAACTAGAAAAAATTCAGTGAAACATGGCATTTACAGTTTGAATATACATACAGACAATATAATTTAGTGAAGTTATCCCAAATAATTAACAATACTGTATCCAGCCCAATCCAAACCATAACATAATATTTCAATAACATACAAATTTAAAAGTTTACTTTTGGTGCCTCTAAGGCCTATAAGACACCTGTGGCAGGCAGTGGGTGCAGGGGAAAATGGAATAATCCTTAAAAAATGTAATACTGGTGTGGGCCTATAGCAGGCAACAGAATGTAGGGGAAAATGGAATAATCCCTAAAAAAATATAATGCTGATGTGTGCTAATGGCAGGCAGGGGGTGCAGGGGAAAATGGAATAATCCCTAAAATATGTAATGCTGATGTGCGCCTATGGCAGACAAAGGGTGCAGAGTGCAGGGTAAACGGAAATATCTTTAAAAAAATTAATGCTGGTCGGGGCCTATAGCAGGCAGGGGGTGCAGAGGAAAATGGGATAATACTTTAAAAAGTAATGCTGGTGTGCGCCTATGGCCTAAGAGACCTACAGCAGGTAGAGCATGCAGGTAAAAAACAAATAATGTTAAAAAAAAATGCTGGTGTCTCACTAGTGACTATGAGAAATCCTATAGGAGGCAAGAAGGTGCAGGGTTAAATGGAGAAAAATGCATATAATATATAAAAACTGTACATACATACCACAATTATTCTCAAGCACATTCAACTGATATCAGGAAAAATAGAAAAATTAACAAAAAGGCATAGTCCTCTTCTATCATGTCCCTAGAAAATGGCTTTGAAAACTGGAAGAAAAGGATTTAACACACTGGCTGGCTACACAAAATGGCTGTTGGCCACATGTTCAAACAACAAGCAAGAAGGCACGGACAAAAAAGACACATGCATGCCTATGGCAAAAGCACAATGACTACCACACAAGATGGCTGGCTGCCTCATGTTCAAACAACAAGAAGCAAGAAGGCATGGACAACAAAGAACACATACAGGTTAATGGCAAAAGCACACTGACTACTACACACAATGGTGATGCAGCGCGTACAATGAAAATTATTCTCCTCCCAGGTTACTTATAGGTCATCCAGGGGTAAACTATATTTCTCATATCCTCATGACGATGGGGCCCATAAACATCGCCTAACACACACACACACACACCTGGATTTCCTTTTACACCTGTATGAAATTCTGTACTCCTAGGAGAAGCATGAGAACTAAATGGAGAACACCATTTTGTGTACCGCTGGAAGAGCAAGGATATCTATTTACCTTAATTTGTCACTTTCTTTTAGTTATTTCTTAAGATATTCCTGCTCATTGTTTTGTCGATGAATCATTCATTTAAGAAATTAGTTCATAGTGATTAAGACCAGCTGAATCACAATCAACCAATTACTCAGGTCACAATCATTTAGGAAAATAACCACTGAGTCATTTTGGGTTTAAAGAATCTTAATTTTTATATAATTTTAAAAGCATGGAAAGAATTTAATACTTTATTCAATTATTCATTTTTAAATTCACAATTTTATTAAGCATAACCAATTTATTGCAGAAAAGGAAATTTTGTCATGAAGCCAAAAACCCTAGTTACCTGCCTAGCTTCCTAATTTAGCCTAATGATTTCTAACCTAACTTTGGGATTAGAAATAGCCTGATTCTCATACTCAACTGTAAAGTTAAGACAGCAACAGCCACTTCAGCTCGTCAGCATCAGCTACCTGCAACCCGTCTCCTCTACTGCAACCACGACTCTCGAACTGCTTGGAACTCTGACTGGAACTCTCTGGAACTTCCCTGGAACTGAACCCCTCCCACTAAGAGTAGGCCCTCTTATACCCCAATTCTAACTTTGCTAACTAACTGTTGCAACATTAATATCACGCTTTTCTTTCATTGGTCCATGCATGTCAGCTTATTCATTCTTTAATCAAGTTCTCTTGGATTCAAGGGTCCTTGGATCATTTCCTTTCCCATACGCTTAAACATTTCCATCCGATTCGATCAGTCCATTTGTATCTTCTTTTGACACATTCAAGAACTCCGCAGTCATTGTCCTTTCTCTTGGGCTCCTTTCCCACGGACTCTCTCCTGATCCTCACGGCACACTATCAGTTCAATTAGGTCACACCAGCCTTGACCATTTCTTGCATCCTAGCCTCTCAGAGACATCACGAGGCTCCAGATTTCTTCAATCTCATCCCGTACCACGTGTCCCCTTGCGCCTGCGCACATCTTCCCACTGGCGGCCATTTTATATCGCCACTCGGTTCTACTTTAGAAGCACTAATTTGAGGCAAATAAAACATAATTAAAATAGAGAAAAATATCCCTTTCGTTTCCCTCCCGTCTACGTACCTTAATTAGTTGTTACCTAGCAGAAAGCAACATTTAAGCCGTTCCTTACTTACCATCACTATTTGTTTTTGCAACGACACGTTTTATTTCTATGAAGCACAATAACATGCATTTATTTTATTTAGTACGCTTTTTATTCTTACGTTATGATTAGACACACGGACATTCATTAATAGATTATTTAGCACATACATTGGCATATTACCATTCCCACATATACAATGTTGATTAATACATTTAAACGAACATTTTTAATTAATTAATTATATAATTTGTTAGGGGTTAAATTTTTTTATTTTTACTGCTCCATCAATCCCCCCTTTGGTGATTTTTAAATCACCACATAAAACCCAAGTCATACTTCTTTTCAGGCAGCATGTCTTTCATCCTTTACTTTCTGTTATTCATATCTCTGTCTCTTCTTCATCTTGCCTTTTAGTCTCTTTATACATGCTTTCTTTCATTTTCTCCAACTCAATTTCACCCATTTCTCTCTCTCTTTCTCTCATTATTCTGTTATTTCTTCTTATCTTATTCTGTCTTACTTTTCTCCTTATACATGTTATTACTATTTTCAATGTCATGGCTAACAATATCACTATAGTTGCTACTATTATAACTTTCCCTATTACTAGTTTACTCATCCTAGTTAACCAATTTGCTACTGAGGAAAACCCTCTACCAAGTTTTCCCAAAACACTTTCAACCTCCAGTGGGACTAATTCTTTGTGCAGACTTGTAATATTTGTAATATACTTCTGTATATTTTCACTGTTATCCGGAATGTAAGTACAACAATGTTGGACTTTCAACATTCCACAGACTCCACCCTCTTTTGCCAAAAGAATATCAAGGGCAAGCCGATTTTGCATCACCATAGCTCTCATGGCAACCATTTCGGTATTTACCATTAAGAACCCTCCCGCAGTATCTGTAGACAAACGATCTACTACTGTGGATAACTTCCGAATTTTAAATGCATTCAAAGATATTCCCACTGCTGGTATTAATGCTCCAAAAATATCACCTACAATTTCTGAAAAACTTTCCCTTTTTCTACGTGTAAATCTATTAATCATCTTGTATGTTCCCTTTTCTTCTCTGTCCATGTGAAAAATCTTTGGAAAGACCAGGCCTACATAGCAAGTTCCATACCAATGGTCCGGTAACCTGTAATAAGCTCTATTCCCACAAATATAATAGATACCTGGAAATATTGGGTCCTTTCCACCTTTGAATCCCCAACCTCCCAGAATTTGATAATTGTCATGGCAGATACTGGAACCTACAAAGTAATTGTCATAGACTGTCTTATTTCTCTTAATGCACAACTTTCCTGTTTGTGGCCAATCTAAAGTCATTGCTGCATTTATCCTTTTCCCTTCATGATTTCCTTCCTCAAACGTCCATAAACGTTTTCCTTCTTCTTTTATTGCTTCTTTTTGAAATTTCATTCTTCTTTCTTCAACCATATCCAAAAATACTTTTTCTTCTTTCTTTAACTCACAGGTAAGGTTGTTACCAACTATTTCTTCTAACGTTAATTTTCTATGTTCTAAAAAGAATTCTCCTAAAACTTTTGCTGGTTTTACTTTGTTAAGTTCTGGTACTACTGGAATGTTTGCAAATATCTTATCTATATCAGTATAATAAGATTCTAATCTACCTGTTTTATAAAATAAACTTGCTATTACACTACATGTTATTCCATAAGTCAAAGGTAAGTGATGATAAGTCACACCTTCCGATACTGACGCAGGCAACTGCATACAAACATAACAATCTCTTACTTCCATTGTTTTTACGTACTCATACAACAACTTTGTAAAAACATTCTTTGAGAAATCTGTTACTGACCTATCCTTATGCAACTCTGCACTACTTCTTAAAACAACTTGTTCTTTAATATTAGTTTCTTTTTCTTGTTTAGTATCATTCTTTGCTTCTATCACAGCTACACTAATAGGAATTGTGATTGCTAATACTATCCATATGGTCATTAATAACCCTGTACAAAAGCAGCACATTTTGCACCATCTCTTTATAAATTCACATTTATCTCTTCTATCCCTATTATTTTCCATTTTTCTTTTTCTATTTGTTAAGTTTCAGAAAATTGTGTCACTACACCTCAAGATGACTTAGACGCCACTCTGCTTTCAAAAAGTCTTTGCTTGGTACTTTCTTTAATTCTCTCCAGAATTCTTTCGTTGTCACATCCGGTGATTTGTCACGTCCAGTAAATTTGTCACGTCCGGCAGAAGCACTATAAGTCTTCACTTCAGTTTCGTTGCATCTCACCTTTTCCCATCCGACTTCTCAGTCTCTGGTTTCCGTGAGTGTTTTCTTCTTCTTCTTTGTAATCAGTTAATGCAATATACAGCCACTCAGGTGACTTAAATTTTGAATTCACTTTCTTTGTCCTTTTGGACTTTTGTAATCTTTTTCCACTGGGTTTTTCTTGTCCCTTTTGACTTGTCACCTCATTTACTTGTTCAGCATCTTCATCTTCTGCTCTTATTATTCTATATCTCAATTTTCTTACATAGCTGTTGGGCCAATTATCTCCTTTTCTTGGCCTTTTGGCTTCACCTTCTCTTTCTTCTCTTTCTGATTTCCAATTTCTTTTTCTTGATTCAGTCTTTGCTTTTTCCTCTCCTCCACTTTCTTCTGTTTCTGTTTCAACTGTCTCACTATTGTCTCTTATTTTGAAACTTATAATCTCGTCATCTCCTACTGGTGGATCTGTCTTTTCCTTTTTGTTTTCCCTTATCACTGTCCCTCCTCGGGGTTCTTCCGATTTGGTGTTTTCCTCCTTATCTGTTTCTGAATTTCCCTGTTCTCCTGTTTCTCTATCTATCCCTATTGCTCCTCGGGGTTCTTCTCGATTTTCTAACTTTTTGTGTACTTCTTTCCCTACTTCATCTATTAATATTGTTTCTGAAGGATTTCCACCATAACTTGTACTTGGTTGTTCACCTAACTCAATTTCTTGCTCAGTTTCTTCTCTAATTGGTTTATAACCCCAAGTTTTCTTTCGGAATTCTTCCCAATTTGCAGCTGAATCATCAGATCCTGAAGTTGTGTCAGATATTTCCAGATGTCGACTTACAGGTCGATCTTCAAGTTCTGGAACTTCTGAATTTCTTTCTTCTTCTTCTTCTTGTTCCTCTTCTTCTATAGAGGTGTTTTCCGTTGGGGTCTCCAGATGTCGACTTTCAGGTCGATCTTCAAGTTCTGGCACCCTTTCTTTTATCTTGGTTGTTCCAGCCGTTAAACTTTTATCCCACACTTCCAGACGCCGACTCACATGTCGATCTGTAGGTTCTGGAATTCTGATTGTGTGGCTGGCATGAACCCAGTTCTTCACTCCTGCACACTTGACAGCAGTCGTTGTTACTAGGATTACCTGTCTTGGCTCATCCCAACGCGGAACTAGACAGTTTCTTCTCCTGTGGACTTTAATACGGACCCAGTCTCCTGGATTCAAGTCGTGGGCTGGTTTTCTTTCAAGAGTGGTCGCATCCGGTCCAACCTGATGAAACACAGAACGCACCACATCAGCCAGTCCTTTGCAATAATCCAGTATTAGATCATCAGTTATTGTTAATAACTTGTTGACTGGTACGTGGGCTTGTCTCATTGCTCGTCCCATGATCATTTCATGAGGACTGAGTCCCGTTTTCTTTTCAGGGATGCTTCTGATAGTCATCAGAACAAGAGGCAATGCATCTGGCCATTTGAGTCCTGTAGCTTGACACATTTTCCCCAATCTATTTTTAATTGTTCCATTTATCTGCTCTACTACCCCAGAAGCCTCTGGTCTGTAAGCACAATGTAATTTTTGTTTAATACTCAGTGCTTCACAAATCAATTGGATCAACTCATTTTGAAAATGTGTTCCTCTATCTGTCTCAACTGTGACTGGAAACCCATACCTCGGAATGAACTCTCGTAGCATAAGTTTTGCCACTGTTGTTCCATCATTCCTTCTTGTGGGGTATGCCTCCACCCAACGAGAGAACAAACAGACGACCACCAGAACATATCTTAATCTGTTACTAGGGGGCATCTCAATGAAATCCATCTGTATCCTTGTGAATGGACCTCCTTCTCGTCCTATTGTTCCTAGACTCACTACGGTTTTCCTTCCTGGGTTAAACTGTTGACAAATAAGACATCTTTGACAAAGACTTTCAGCAATGGCTCTGAATTTTGGGTTATACCAGGTCTGTCTAAAAAGTCTGATCATTGCATCTCTCCCAATATGAGCTTGTCCATGGTACATCTGTGCCATGTCTGCAATCATGCTATCAGGCATAACTGGTCTTTCATCTCTGTATACCCACACTCCATTATCTTCCTGTCTTCTACATCCTGCTTTAATCCAGTAATCCTTTTCCTCATCTCTTGCTGTTTCTTGTAACTGCCTTACTTCATCCCATGTTTCGACTGCATTAGTGAAAAGCAAAGGACAAGAGACATGCTCCCTTTCTCTATTTTTGTTCAGGGACGCCATGTTTTCCGCACAATATCTAGCGATCTCATCAGCATAATTATTGCCGACCGCTATGTAGTCTTCGTTTTTCTTATGCGCCTTGCACTTCACTACAGCTATTTGTTTAGGCAGCTGTATCGCCTCAAGCAGTTTTTTAACATAATCTCCATTTCTGATAGGTGTTCCTGCAGATGTCAAAAATCCTCTTTGTGACCAAATCTGGCCAAAATCATGTACGATGCCGAAACCATATTGGCTATCGGTCACAATCGTGATTCGTACATTTTTCCCCAATTTACATGCTTGAATCAAAGCAATTAGTTCCGCAACTTGGGCTGACCTAACTCCTTTCAGACAAGACGCTTCCATCACAGTTGCCACTGTGCATACTGCATAAGCTGCGCTTAACACTCCTTCCTTTGTGCGTAAACATGAACCATCTACAAACATGACATAATCGGATTCCTTTAACGGTTCATCTTTTATGTCAGCTCTTGGTTTTGTGCAATATTCCAGCACATTCAGACAATCATGATCTACTTCATCTTGTTCAATTATACTCTCTTCATCTGGCAATGATGTCGAAGGATTTACATTTATGCATCTATCTATGGTCACATTTTCTGCACTCAAGATGACTTTTTCGTACTTAGTCAGCCGACTATGTGTCATGTACTGTGTTTTTGTTCTTGTCAAAAGAATTTCTACTGAATGGGGAACATATACTCTCAGTGGATACCCCATCACTATACCTTCACTTTGTTCCAGACTTACACAAGTAGCAGCAACTGCTTTCAGACACCCAGGCAATGCTTTTGCTATAGGATCTAAAACAGCTGAGAAGTAAGCTATAGGCCTCTTCATGGTGCCGTGTTTTTGTACCAGTACTGAAAATGCACATCCATCTCTTTCACTGCAGTATAACTCAAAATCCTTCTCATAATCAGGCATGCCTAATGCAGGGGCCTCACACAGTTTCTTTTTCAATTCTTTGAAAGATTTCATTTCTTCTTTGTTTAACTCAAAAGGGTCTTTTACATCTTTCTTTGTCAATTTTTGTAATGGTTTTGCAATCAAAGAAAATCCACTTATCCATTGTCGACAATATCCAACCATTCCCAAAAACATTCTTACCTCTCTTTGAGTCATTGGTGCTCTCATTCCTTGAATCATTCTTACTCTTTCTGTCGCTATTTTCCGCACTCCTTTCTCAATTTTATGTCCTAAATACTGGACTTCTTTCTGACAAAACTGTAATTTTGAAGGGGACACCTTATGTCCTCTTTTCTCCAAATGGTTCAGTAAAGCAATTGTGTCACTTACACATGCCTCTTTGGTTTTCGATGCCACCAATAGGTCATCGATATACTGCACCATCACTGATTTTTCTGGCATTTTTAAATCTTCCAGAGATCTCTTTAGAATCTGATTAAAAATTGAGGGGCTTTCTGTATACCCCTGTGGAATTCGGCACCATGCCAAAATACGCTCTCCGAAACGGAATGCAAATAATGGCTGGCTATCTGGATGCAAAGGAATAGAGAAAAATGCATGACACAAATCTATCACAGTGTACCACTCAGCTTCATGCGGAATTTGATATAGAATCACAGCAGGGTTTGGCACTATTGGACAGCATGGTACAACTATTTTGTTGATCTTTCTCAAATCCTGTACTATTCTGTATGTTCCATTTGGCTTTTTCAGTCCCATAATAGGTGAATTACATGGACTGCTCATGATTTCTTTCAGAATTCCCTGTTCAATCATCTTATTTATCACAGGAGTTATTCCTTCAATTATTTCTGGAGTTAATTTATACTGTGGCGTGTTTGGATAACTTATCCCTTCTTTCACTGTCACTTTTACGGGATCAACTTCTCTCATTAATCCAATGTCCTCTCCTGTAAAATCCCACACACTTTCTTTTACTGCACCTTTTAGTTCTTCTGGAAGTTTTTCTGCATCAAATGCAGGAAATAAACCATTCGTTTCAGGTTCTTGATTCATCAAAGTTACTTTATACAAAACATCTTCATCCGAAGTCTGAAAACCTATTCCTTCTGGTGTACAATAAATCGTGCAATTCATTTTACACAAAAGGTCACGACCTAGAAGATTTACAGGACTACAATCGCACACTACAAATTTATGCATTTTTCTAAAAGAACCAATTTTTACTTCTACCAATTCAGTAAGTGGGGTTTTAATCTGCTGATTGGCTACTCCTACCACTTGGATGCATTCACCTGAGAGAGGAAGGTTCGGAATTTCCACTGACCTAACAGTAGAACGGGTAGCTCCAGTATCGACAAGGAATGTTACGTTTGCTCCATTCACTTCTCCATCCACAAAGGGACCAGACTGATCTACCTCTAGAGTTGCGCCAAGCACGCACTCTTTCCCCTCTCTTGCGCACCGTCAGAAACTTTCATCCGGGTCATCCTCACTCTGATGCAACCAATACTGGGAAATGTTAGCTGCTCTCGGCAACTGTGTTACCTGCTCTCCTCCGTAGAATCCTGTTTCTGTACTGTATCTTTGCTGGTTAACAGTGTTGGGAAGTGGTGGTTGTGGCACCTGACTTTGTTGAACAACTACCTCATTCTGCACCTGTGGAGTTAATGATTGATGTTCCGGATTAGGTTTAGGTGGGAACTTACACTCATTTCTCCAATGCCCTAATTTTCCGCAATTATGACATGGCCATTTCTTCTTTGCCTCTTCTAAACTCACTTGTCCTTTTCCTTTACCTATATTTGGTCGCATCTTATTCTGTCCTGATTCGTTTCCATTATTATTATCCAATTGGGCTTCTTGTTTTTCTGCCACTTTCACTTGTGCCCACATTGCTTTTTCTTTCAACTTACGCTGTTTACTCTCTATTTCATCACTACAATACTTAGCATACCTCAGTACCTCATCTACACTTGCATTCTGCCAGTTTATCATATGTTGCTTAATCATATCGCTTATTTCTTGTTTCAAGCCAAATACAAATCGGTATACAAAATGACTCATATCCTTCTCACTTAATTCCTCATAACCACTATACTGTTTGAAAACCAACAACAATCGCTCATAATATGCATGTACACTCTCCTTACTTTCCTGTGTAGTTCTATCAATCTTAACCCAATCTGTCTCTTTTGGAGGAATCTTATTTTTCAAAAAGGTAATCACCTTGTCGTATTTCTTCATCACATCTGGTCCTGGAGCTCCTGTCTTAGGATCTCTTGGATATTCTGTAGTTGGCCAGTCAACTGTAATCTTACATTCTGACCACAGATCCGTTGGTACTACTATGTCAAACAATCCATCCAAATCTATCCACAACACTTTCGAGACCTTTACAAACCTTTCTACCTGTCGGTACCACTCAACTGGCTTTTCTCTTAACTTTGGAAAGTCATTTGTAAATGACAGGATGTCCTGCCTAGTCCAGGGAACATGCACATAACTACCACCTGGAGTTTCTCTCATAGGGTACTCTTTAACAACATGTTCCTTTTCTGTTATCATAAAAGCCAATGAACCTTTGTCTACGCTTTTCTCATTCTTCTTTGTCCATCTAACCTTCCATCTGTCCACATCACCCCATTTTCTCAACAAAACAATCAACTCTTTTATCTGTGTCAGCCTTCCTGCTGTATTCAAATTTTCAATATCTTTTTCACAAAAATCTACTCTGTATGGTTTCTGCAACGTTTTTACTTTTGCAAAATCTATTCCAATCTCACCGGCCACTTCTTCTAGTTTGTCATGTAAATTCTTTGCCCTCCATGTTATACTTTTGCACAGAAACATTATTTCATCATCCTGATAATTCTTTATCTTTTCTGTACCAATCGTTCCTAGAATTAATTCTTCCATGTCAATTTTCAATCTGATCACATCTAATGGTTTTTCTTCTGTTTCTTTTATTTTAAAAGCTTTTATCCACTCATTTAACTCATCAGGAGTCGGACCTATAGGAGTACTATTTATTTCTGTCCAATTTCCACTCTTTTCAGGTGTCACTGTTGCAGATTCAGTTACCATAGGCATTTTCCTACCGCTACACTCATTCACTGTCAAATTTTCAGGTGGACTTGGTCTGTAAGCACTAGTCAAATTGCTCGTACCTGGACTTGTTTCCATTCTTTCCTTTTCTCTTTGGAATTGCGAACTCAAGGGAATCACCAAAGATCGTTCATCAATTTTCTGATTCTCGAAAACTGGTATTACTGGACCTATTGTTACAGGTACGGTAACTGCTTCCATATTCTTGGTTAATTCTCTAATTTTCTCAGTTAATTCTTTTGTTGTCCTTGCCAATTCTCTTGCACTATCATTTTCTATTCCCTCATTTTGGGAAGTTCTTATTTGTTCTTGTGACCTATTTATTTCTTGTCTTTTTTCTGGACTTTTATTTCGCATAGTTTCTATTGGTGGCGCATTTGGTGTCACCACTGTAGAATTCTGCTGATACGGAGGTGGATTTTTATTTAATATATCTTCCAGCAACTCGTCATCCGTTTCGCTCTCATGCATATACTTTTCTCTCTCTAAATGTTTCTTTTTCTCAGTCCGTTTTTTCTTAGTCCCTTCCTCAACTGTAAAAGCTGGAAACAAACCTCCTGTCATGTTAGCACATCTCCATCGTTTTATTCTGTCCTCATGATTCATTCCCCACAATCTTCCGGGCACGAACTCATAACCTTTCATACCTCTGAATCTTTCTTTCTCGTACATCTCATCTTCCCATTCTGTTAAAGCCTCAAACTGTGTCGGTCTAGGTCTAGGTTCCAATTTAAGCATCTTTTCTTTTAAATTCCGTAAAATCGCTACATTAAAAGAACCATTTTCAGGAAAAGCCAATGCTCCATCATTCTTTGTATATTTTACCCAATTGTCCAACCATATACACGTATGATATCCATATTTCAGCATCATATGTGAAGCTGCTGATTTCGGCGGAGGAATTACTTGTCCCTCTCTAGTCACAACCTTTTTGTCTTTCTTAAAGAAATTCTTTAATTTCGTTGTCCATGACGTTCTCTCCCTTTCATACTCGTAATACGACATGTTTTCTATTTGTTTTCTCTTTACTCTAACGCTGTTTCTGTGTACGGAACTTCGTCCAATTACAGCGCGATTCACACTAACGTACCAATCAGAACAATTTCCACCGTCCGCGAACCAACCAATGCTAGCGCGGCACTTTTCTACGTCACTCCTGCTCTGTATTCACGTGACTAGTGCACTAACCAATCCTAGCGCGGCACTTTTCCACGTCACTTCTACTCTTTACCCCTCCTTTACAAAATTTATCGGCAATTTTTCTTTTTACTGTTTTTCTTCGTTAGTTACAACAAATAAACAATTCCATAGTCTGATTCGCTAAACAAAGTGACAGCCTTGTCCTTTTACACAAGAATCCTGTTTTTCCAGTAGGCAGCGCTTACCTCTACCCTACCACAGAATTATTTACTCTCGCCGATAAAGTAGCACTTCCCTCTACCTTACCCTTCTTTCAAACAAACAATTTACTCGTTTCTCTGGGGATAAGACACATGTGGAGACTAGGCTCCTGAGAATTAAGGCCAAAGTTTCACAAGTAAACGTGATTTGCTATCTCAGTTACACACCTTTCATACAGAAAATCCCTAACATAACACAACCTGTGTTATTACCAAAATGAATTCAGACCATGTACCAAATTCCATGTGACTTCTCTTGCCACACGTGTTCCACTTCCTACATCCCAGAAGCGTGAAAACTTACATATAACATAACGTGACTCAATATTTAGTGTTAATCATAAAATAAAATAAATAAATATAATAATCAATAATCAATAAACAATAACCACTAAACTAATCTATAGAAAACCATAACTCTGCTACCAAGAAATCTGATGCAGCGCGTACAATGAAAATTATTCTCCTCCCAGGTTACTTATAGGTCATCCAGGGGTAAACTATATTTCTCATATCCTCATGACGATGGGGCCCATAAACATCGCCTAACACACACACACACACACCTGGATTTCCTTTTACACCTGTATGAAATTCTGTACTCCTAGGAGAAGCATGAGAACTAAATGGAGAACACCATTTTGTGTACCGCTGGAAGAGCAAGGATATCTATTTACCTTAATTTGTCACTTTCTTTTAGTTATTTCTTAAGATATTCCTGCTCATTGTTTTGTCGATGAATCATTCATTTAAGAAATTAGTTCATAGTGATTAAGACCAGCTGAATCACAATCAACCAATTACTCAGGTCACAATCATTTAGGAAAATAACCACTGAGTCATTTTGGGTTTAAAGAATCTTAATTTTTATATAATTTTAAAAGCATGGAAAGAATTTAATACTTTATTCAATTATTCATTTTTAAATTCACAATTTTATTAAGCATAACCAATTTATTGCAGAAAAGGAAATTTTGTCATGAAGCCAAAAACCCTAGTTACCTGCCTAGCTTCCTAATTTAGCCTAATGATTTCTAACCTAACTTTGGGATTAGAAATAGCCTGATTCTCATACTCAACTGTAAAGTTAAGACAGCAACAGCCACTTCAGCTCGTCAGCATCAGCTACCTGCAACCCGTCTCCTCTACTGCAACCACGACTCTCGAACTGCTTGGAACTCTGACTGGAACTCTCTGGAACTTCCCTGGAACTGAACCCCTCCCACTAAGAGTAGGCCCTCTTATACCCCAATTCTAACTTTGCTAACTAACTGTTGCAACTTTAATATCACGCTTTTCTTTCATTGGTCCATGCATGTCAGCTTATTCATTCTTTAATCAAGTTCTCTTGGATTCAAGGGTCCTTGGATCATTTCCTTTCCCATACGCTTAAACATTTCCATCCGATTCGATCAGTCCATTTGTATCTTCTTTTGACACATTCAAGAACTCCGCAGTCATTGTCCTTTCTCTTGGGCTCCTTTCCCACGGACTCTCTCCTGATCCTCACGGCACACTATCAGTTCAATTAGGTCACACCAGCCTTGACCATTTCTTGCATCCTAGCCTCTCAGAGACATCACGAGGCTCCAGATTTCTTCAATCTCATCCCGTACCACGTGTCCCCTTGCGCCTGCGCACATCTTCCCACTGGCGGCCATTTTATATCGCCACTCGGTTCTACTTTAGAAGCACTAATTTGAGGCAAATAAAACATAATTAAAATAGAGAAAAATATCCCTTTCGTTTCCCTCCCGTCTACGTACCCCAATTAGTTGTTACCTAGCAGAAAGCAACATTTAAGCCGTTCCTTACTTACCATCACTATTTGTTTTTGCAACGACACGTTTTATTTCTATGAAGCACAATAACATGCATTTATTTTATTTAGTACGCTTTTTATTCTTACGTTATGATTAGACACACGGACATTCATTAATAGATTATTTAGCACATACATTGGCATATTACCATTCCCACATATACAATGTTGATTAATACATTTAAACGAACATTTTTAATTAATTAATTATATAATTTGTTAGGGGTTAAATTTTTTTATTTTTACTGCTCCATCAATGGCTACCGCCCACAAGCAAGGAGGCATGGACCAGAAAGAACACATGCAGACGTATGGCAAAAGCACACTGACTACTCCCAAATGGCCGCCACCTGTTCAAACAACAACAAGAAAGGAGGCATGGTCAACAAAAAACACATGCAGATCTACGGCAAAAGCACAGTGACTACTACACAAAATGCTCACAGGCCACAAACAACCACAAGCAGGGAGACATGGGCAAAAAAGAACACATGCAGGCCTATGGCAAACGCACACTGACTACTACAAAATGACTGCCGGCCACAAGTTTAAACAACAACAAGCAAGAATCCATGGACAACAAAGAACACATGCAGACCTATGGTAAAAGCTCACTGCCTACTATAAAATGTCCACCTGCCAGATGTTCAAACAACAACAAGCAAGGAGGCCTGGACAACAACAGATGCAGGCCTGTGGACACTGACCACACAAAATGACCGCCTGCCACTTGGCATGGAAAAGAAAGACAAAATGGTGACCTATGGCAAACACACACACACGCACACACACACGCACACTGGCCAGACTAAAAAATGGCCACTTGGCCAGCAAGCAAAGGAGGCATGGTAAACAAAGAAGAACACACTACCATTAATTCAGCAATGCCAAAAACAAAAATTAAGTCAGCCATAAAAATTCGCCAACGACACACATCTTTCCAAGGCTTAAAAACAATAACCCCCACCAAAATACACTATAACACTTTGCAGAAAAAAGGGAAATACAAAAAACACATTTTGCATTTAATCCAAGGGTTGCCCTAAATCATAGGTGTTTTAAAACAACATATACCACAGAAACAGTTGTTTCTGTGCTCAGTACTGGCTGGATGGCCCATGGGCAGAATAGGCCACATGGTAAAATGACAAATGCAAATTTCACAATGATGGACAAAAAGAAGTTAACTGTGCTACTTTTTCCCTTAAAAAAACTAAAAAGTGAATGCAAAAGTAGGCCCCTATGCAACTCCAGGCCGCCCGCAATTTTGAAAATTGAATACAATAACTAAAAAAGGTACAAATATATACAGGTGCATGAACCTTTATCAAACAACACCCTTATCTAAAAGCTTTTTAACATACTTGATTGATATGTCACAAAAACAAAGACCTTAAAATCCATTGGTATATGCAGAAGGAATTGAAGACAAAAAGAGTGATCTTTTCATCTTGAAATCCAAATGAAAAGTGACCAGGGGATAGAAAAAGCACTCGGAGGAGCCTTCTGGACAGGAAGAGGAAGTTGGAGTCTCTGTGGCACTTCCTGTTAAAAAAAGTAAAATGAAAAAAGGACATTTTGTGCTAAAAAAGCGTACCTGAACCATCCGTTTGGGTAAAATATTCACTCTAAAAGGTATTTTCGAATTGATATAGCTGCTTCTCAGGTAGAAAATCTACTTGAGAAGCAGCCCGACCTATTGCGACCGCCAGTGTAAAAAGAATGGTGCTGGAAATCACACATGTAGCCACTACATCTCACGCGCAAGCTCCCTTGATGTAACCTCGCATTGTTCCCGTTGTCATCGAATTGCTCGAACAGGAGCAAAATTCCACCATGAAGCGATGATGATGCCATTTGGCCTATGCATTGCTTCAGCTATGATCCAAAGCTGTGTAAGGGTGATTTTCTTGGATCTTATCCTTCAGACCACGATTGATTATCTGGATGGCATTTTAGTCACAGACAATGTGAAGCAAGTATTGCAATGATGGCAAGAGAATACATTGTTAGCTAAACCTGAGAAGTGTTCTTTTCATGAGAACTCTATAGAGAACTTAGGTTATGTTTTATCATCTGATGGCATTGCTATGAATCTTCGGTATGTGCAAGCAATTCTCAATTGGCCTGTTCCATCCTTGTTAAAAGAAGCACAGAGTTTCCTGGGACAAGAAAACTATTATCAAATTCATAAAGAGTTTCTCTCAACTGGTCCTACCCATTACTGACATATTAAAGAAGAATTCACCTTTTCACTGGTCACAAGAAGCCTCAGTGGCGATTAAAAGGCTAACATTTGAATTGATCAAAGCCCTAATTTTACAACAACCTGATACTACCAAACCATTTATAGTCAAAACAGATGCTTGCCATGGGCCATGGCAGCTGTCCTAATTCAACTCAGTCATACAGCAGAAGAACACTCTGTGGCTTTCTTTTTCAAAGAAATTATTTCTAGCATAAAGAAACTATTAAGTATTCAAAAAGGAACTTCTTGCTAACAAGGGAGCTTTTTTGGAATGTAGAAATTTTTTGCTTGGGGCCCAACACAGGGTGGTTGTCCGCACTGACCATAGAAATCTTCAAGTGCTTCAACAAGCTGAATCTCAGAATAACCGTCAAGCCTGCTGGGCATTTTTCTTTCTGCAATTTGATTTCATTCTCATATATATTCCTAGATCTTAAAATATAGTAGCAGATTCCTAATCTAGATGGAACTTAGATGCTGGTAATATTAAGAATTCAGAAAAGATAATTAATCCTCAAGCCTTTGTTACCTCTGTGACCTCTACATTTCTTGAAACAATCCATTCTGAAACACGACATTTTAATCTACAAGAACTTAAAAAACCATATACACATCATCAAAGTAAATAAATCAATGGCTCAAAAGAAACTCTTTATACCGACAAAACAGTCACCAAAATCTAAAATGCAATTATGTCATGCTGCATTAATTTCTTGTCATAGAGGACAATGTGTGACAGAAGATCTCATTAAAAGGAAATTCCTTTGGCCATCTCGCCATCAAGATGTCAGCACATTTGTTAAGACCTGCTAAATGTGCGCCCAGAACAAATCTGAAACACAAAAGAAAACAGGGTTATTATTAACTCTAGAAATTCTTTCGAATCCTTGGGAAATAATTGCTACTGATTTCATCGAAGATTTATCAATGTCTGAGGGTTGTAAGACCATCATGGTTCCTATAGATTCATGTACAAAAATGGCCCATTTGTCTGCTCTCTCAAAGTTACCCACAGCTTTAGAAATGGCCAAAGTCTTTTACTTAGATATATTTAGACTTCATCGGCTACCTTCAAAAATCGTCTTTGCTCAAATCCACAGTACATCTCCCAATTTTGGAAGTCTCTATGCCAAAACCTAGGAATTCAAAGAGCTCTGATCTCAGGATTTCACCCACCATCCAACGATCAAACCAAAAGACTCAATAAAATGTTTGAAGAGTTTTTGAGATGCCACATTTTCACCACTCAAGATAATTAGAAATCCCTTTTACCAGCAGCAGATTCTGCTTTCAACAATGCTATTTATACCTCCATTGGGATTTTGCCTTTCTATGCCTTAAACGGATTCCACTCTGGATTATTTCTAGGATTCTCAGAAACCAAAGATTCTGTTCCTGCGGTCCAAAACTGTTTGAGGTCTTTAAAGAAAATAAGAGAAAAATTTGTTCTTAACCTACAAAAGGCAAAAGACACACAAAGGTTTCAAACAAATAAACACAGACAACCAGCTCTCATGTACAAAATATGCGACAAAGTCTGGTTCTCGTCCATTAATCTTTAATTTACCATTTTTGGTCAAACTTTTTTCCAAGACATTATGGGCCTTTTGAAATCTCCAAAATAATGAAACCAGTTACAGCCCGTTTGAAACTTCCCCCCTCTTGGAGGGTTCATCCTTCCTTTCATGTGCCCCATTTAAAACCTTACCTTGCACGCAAAGTACGTCCTGTAAAATGAAGACTTCCTCCTTTACTTGTTGAAGGGCAATCTGAGTATGAAGTTCAGGAAATTTGTGACTCCCGGTATCTAAAGGGTAGTCTACAATATTTAATGGGTTGAAAAGGATGTAATCCATGTGATCAATCTTGGGAACTAGCTGATCAGGTCCGTGCTCCGTGACTGAAATATTTTTTTTTTCTGGCCTAACCTTTTTTTAAATTAGGTAATTTCCTGTTAACCACTATAAAAGAGAGACAGTCAAGAAATCCAGTGGTGTCGCAGTTGTTTCTTCATTGCTCGCTCCTGGTTTTGTAGGTCTCCAGTTTCCTCTTCATCATCCTTCTCTGCAGTTCCCATTATTCTTACCCTGTCCAGTTTGGACCAGCCTTTTCTGGACTCCAGTTTTTCCTTCTTGCTGCTTAATTCCCTGGAGCATTTCTGGACTCTTGGTTTCTTTCTGGCATCCACTCCTGCCTCTGGTGATAAACAGCATTACCTTCACGCAAAGAAGTCATCCCTACCGTCACCCAGAAGACCAGCTCTTAATACTCCATGTTAGATTCTTTTTTTCTGCCTTTGGGGTCAGACATGTACCAATGGGACTCTACATTCAACATGGATAAATACATTCTTCAGATCCCCCAGGCTTTTCACCAATCCTGAAGATTTCATAAAAGACTTCAAACGACCATACCGTTGTCTTCTTGAACAGCACACCACATGCCAGCCCCTCTTGGTGCCCAGACACTAGGGCCTTGGGTCCCTGTCGGGGCTTTTGCCCCAGATTTCTTTGAAAAATTCCTCACTGAAAATGCAACAGGAGTGATGGAAGGAACCCCTTTCCAAAACTGCCCACAGCACCAAGCAAAATATCCCAGGACTGACCACCACCAGGTCTGCATACTGTGCTTACTGTGCCTTTCTCCCGAGCATAACAAGAACACGTACGAGGTCTGCCTCGGGTTCCTGTCCACGGACAATCTTTAGTACTGTTGGGAATGCAGGTGGGCCTATTAGAGGATACAGTCTTAGGACATACATCTTCAGATTACAGGACGTCAAGGATGAGGAACAGTATCAAATCGAGGCATTCACAGTGGAAACTGCAGAACTGTCTCTGAGTCAGAGTGCAGAAGCAGTGTTCTCCTCGGAGTCCGAAGAGGAACAAAAATAAAGCTAAGAAGTCACTTACATGGCACAGAAGAAAGCAATTTGTAGTAGTATGTCCACCAAGGGTCATATCGTCCCAGCACAGAGGCCGGAATGGAGACTTAGCAGCAGAGACTAGGGCATCCAGTCATCCCGTAAAAGACTTTCTGCCGGACCCGCACTGCTCTCTGCCCATGGTCAGTACTAGGCCTGGGTGGAGTTCGCGGAGTTCTGCTTTGCAAAACTCCGTGAAGTGGCAAAAAACTTCGCCAAGCTACGCGGAGTTCCACGAGCGGCGGAGTATGTTACCTCGCACCGTTCGCACTGATTTTTAGCACGAACTGCATCATGCACAGCACAAGACGGCACTGCTTCTTCCTGCCACTCGAACAGAAGTTCTACTTGAGTGGCAGCTTCCTCAACGCGAACGGAAGGTTTCTCAACGCGAGCTGAAGTGACCATCCGCGATCGCCCGCGTTGAGAAATCTTGCTGGGAAGCGGTCTTGCGTTGGATTTTCCTCGCAGCCGATAATATGGGACATCTGGTCTAATGAAGGGGAGCGGCCTAGATTCTAGTGACCCCGAATCAGGTCTGGCACTTCAAGTGCTCAGGGTGGTCTGTCGTCAGATTTAGCCTCTACCATCATCAAATACTTTTGCCAATCAAGGAGTTTGATTGGCAGCCTGCCCCCATATCCGCCATTACTCAGTGCTTACTGCACAGCTAGTATACCAGATCGTAAATCTGTCAGCCACAATCATGTGGATGGGGTGTGAGCGGATTTCCAGCTCATGGTGATACTGTGTTTAGCCAGGGCCAAAGCTAGGTTGATTAATTTATTAATAGGTTTACGTGCTGCAGAGCGGGAGGTGATACCCAATAAACAATGTTTTCCTGACTGAGGGACATAGCCCAGACCTTTTCGCAGAACTGCTAAATCTGTCTCCGTGAGGTTCCTAGGGGAGAGATTCACTACTAGTTTTTCTTCCCCCTGGTCATACTCCTGGTCTCTACGGAGTTCTGGGTCTCTTCCTGCCAGTGTACTTGTTTGGCATTTCCTCTTCTCCGTCCTTTTCCTCTGCCCCAGCCTCTTCCTAAAAAAGGCTGATTGTTGCCAGCAAAGAATTGTGGTGGCCCTTGTGGGTAACATGGTGGACCCTGCGAGTACCCTGGAAAATGCCACATTGGTGGACCTTGATAGGGTTGCATGGGGTGGTGGGTGTAACCTGATCGTGTGTTGCGTCTGGGATTGTAATTACCCCAACTGCCTGTGCTAGAGTCGCTGCTCGAAGAGGATCCCCTCCTTGTTTGCGTAGTACCCTCATCTGAGGAGTAACTGGTTTTATTGGAAGTAAAGTCGGCCTTTAAATAAGGGTAGACTTTTTCCCTGTCGAACCTTTGGATATCTTTTTGCAGTTTACTGATCTTTTGTTTCATCAGAAACTCTTTGTTTTCAGCAATCTCATTGTTGATTTCGGTAAGCTTGCCCTTATATATTGTCATCACAATCATAGTCTTAAGGTTACTCTCAGCTATTTGTATCCGGACAAGCAGGGCGTCTGCTAGTCTTTTCGCTGTGTTAATAATTAGGATGAGTAAGTCCCTAGTGCATTTCCATGCCACTAGGGACCATTCAGGCAAGAAACATGTTGACCGCACAAGATTGAGCATAACACGCTGCAGGATTTTTGCAGTGAGTTGCCAACTTCATTTTTAATCAGGGGGAAGGCAGGATCATTAAAGTTTAATTTACCTGACTCTTCTATTTCCCTGTTTTAGTTCCCACAACTGCACACCTACACTTCTAAGGCCCCTCACACCCACCGCACCATACGGCAAGGAATAAAAGATCTCCGCCAAAGAGCCCCTGCATAGGGTGCCCGTCGGGTATTGCAGCGCCGACCCGACGAGGAGCATGCCCGATGATGAAGCATGACACCCAGCAGGCTGGGTGTGTGAGGGCACTCATTCCGAAAGGAAGGACTTCCCAGTCCTCCACCTTTCCTACTAAATTTCTCTTTTTGTAGCCAGGGACCTTGCCAGTCCCCTGCCCCCTCTCCCTCTCCTTCACAGGAACTGCATACCTTTTCTTCTCAAGACCCTCCACAATTGTCAATAATACCTGGAGAACTACAGAGGTCTCTGGTTCACCATGTGTTTTACGCCAAATCCTGTGCAGTTGTTGCGTTAGTGCGGCATAGATAAGGAAGGAGCCCGGCGGTATACCATAGTCATCCATCAAGCTCTCAAATGTATTAAGGATTTTGTCTGTGAAAAGGTCACCCCAGGTAGTGAGGCCAGCGCAGGCCAAGAAGCAGCATCCGGTCTCAACTGTAGCTCAGAGCAACATGGCAACGTTGTAATTCCAGAGCATACAGGGACAGGGGCAATGTTTGGTCATATAGGTGTTCCAACACGCCTTAGCCACGTTCATAAGGACGTTCCTACCACACCTTGGTACCATCTCCATCGATCCTAGTAGCCATCGTAGCACTAGGGACAGAGTAAGCCTGTCGAACCAATGGCCCATTTCAGACATATTCTGCCCAGCGAGCCAAGGAGTAGGCCATTGCAGTTGAGATGCGGCATAATAGTATTCATAATTTGGGGCATCTAGGCCGCCCTTGTTTAGGGGCGTATAGCTGACTGCCACTCTTCACCTGCCCTTGCCCCATATCAATTCAGTCAGGAGCATGCGTAAATCTGAAAACAGCCTACGTGGCAGCAAAATGGGGATGGCAGAGAAAAGATACAACAGTCGAGGCGGTATTAGCATTTTAGAGATGGCAATCCGGCCCGCCGGTGAGAGTGGTAAGGATGCCCAAAAAGGGAGGCAGGACCTCACCCTTGTCCGAGCCCTGCCTACGTTGCCGACCACCAGGTATTTGTCTGAATGGTAAATACAAATCCACAGGTACTTAAAGGAGTCACAAGACCAAGGGAGTTGGGTACCGGCAGTTCTCTTTGCTGAGCCTCAGAAACCGTAGTCAGGGTGAATAAATGGGATTTGTCCCAGCTCACCTTCAACCTGGAGACTTCGCTAAACGGGCGCAGGAGATCCATCAGTCTAGGGAGTACTGTAGCATCATCCCTGAGGTATACCAAAGCATCATCGACATACAATGAGATTTTGTGCCAGCTGTTATCTGTTTGGATCCCTCATTCCGAGGCTTGTAGCCGGAGCGTGCATGCTAGGGGCTCCATAGCTAGCGTAAAAGTGATTGGGGACAGAGGGCAGCCCTGTAGGGTGCCACGGTCAGTTTTGAAGGGGTGAGATATAACATGTCTAGTTTTGACCCAGGCAAGTGGGGCATTGTATAGTATGGCTATCCACTGGAGAATCTTGGGACCCATCCCAAATCTTGCAATGACCTCCTTAAGATAATCCCACCCCAGGGTGTCAAACGCCATCTCTATGTCCAGCGATGCCACCCAGGGGTCCACTCCCTATGATCAGGTCCGGTCCAACAACATGAATATTCAGCGCACGTTCAGGAATGTGTTTCTGCCGGGTATAAACCCATTTTAATTGGATGTACTACCTGCTGAGCTATAGGTATCAGCCGATTGGCCAACACCTTTCCCAGGATCTTATAGTCCGAATTTAATAAAGAGAGGGGGGATACGATCCCAGCTGTAGAGTGTCCCTGTCTGGTTTGGGCAGGATCACTAGCACTACTTCTCACAGAGTGGAAGGAAGAGTGCCCATTGAGTAGGCTGAGTAGAAGACCTTTAGCAATTGTGGGTCGAGTTGGGAATTAAAAGCAGAGTGGAACTCAATCGTCCAACCATCTGCAATTGGCGTCTTGCCCCATGACATCTGTTTAACCGCTTCTAAAACTCTGACCCGATCAAACTGAGTCTGCCAGACGCAGGGCTGCATACAGTTTGGCATAGTAGGAAGGGAAAGCATTATTTATAGCATTTTGGGTATTAGGTAGAAGGCCAGTCTGATTGCGAATTGCTGTGATTGGGACCCTAGGAGAAGCGGATCGAAGGAGCCAAGCTAACAGCATTCCCGCCATATCGCCTTCCACATGCTTTCTCATCAAGTACTCTCTCTCTAATCTACTTTGCCTAATTCCTCAAGTGTTGTTTGGTGCTTGAGTTGGGCACATGGCAGCGGAGCATCGACTGCCTGGTCAGTGGGTAATCTGCTCATACTTTTGAATTTCTGTTTCTAGTGTGTTAAACTCTGCACAGTGCCAGTCTGGTGCTGTTCACCATCTTAATGGCATGTCCGCGGAGGACAGTCTTACTTGCATCCTACTCTATGCCGGTGTTCGAATCTGTGCACTCGTCGTCCTTGAAATATGAGGTGATATGGTATGTTAAGGCGTTGCGGAACACCACATCTCGCAAAGCGTCCATCGGAAGCTGCCATGAAGGTATACTCGGGTGGCCGTGTCCCCATGTCAATTGTAGTTGTAAGGGGCAATAATCAGATGATGTGCGCCCCCAGGTTCTCAGCCCGTGAGACCTTCGATAGGGCCTCAGGGCTACAATAGAAAAGATCGATTCTTGTGTGGAGGTCATGTAAACCAGAGTAGAAGGAATATTGTCTAGCTGTGGGGTGTAAACTACGCCAGGTGTCTGTGACCTGAGTACGGGAGGCCCAGCATTGTAAGTGGTGAGTAAGAGCTGTGAATTGCGCTTCTGATAATGGCAGGTGGGAGCAATCTAGGGTTAGGTTGGGGACACAATTAAAGTCCCCGCCCCAGTAGCAAGGGGCCAATGATTCATGTAGTAGTGCGGGGTGAGGGAGCTTAGGAATAGAGCGTTGGGGGCATATAAATAAACAGGAAGTCCATCTAGTGTCCCCTCCAGGACAGCGTATCATCCCTCAGGATCAGTTCTGGTGTGAAACACCTCCAGTGGTACTCCTGGGGCCTCCCAGATTAGGGCACCTCTAGCATATTGGGAGTATACGGTCCCCACCAGCGTGCAAAACCAGCGCTTTCGCATGCCCCCCAAGGTTGGGGCGGTGAGATTGGTCTCCTGGAGGAGTGCTACATAAATCTTGCATCTGCGCAAATATTGAGAAACAAGGTATCTCATGACATTGCTGGCCAACCCTTTAACATTCCAGGACAAGATCAAGTATGGATTCCCAGCCATGTCCCCTATAGCTGTAAATTGACATTACTCAAGGAGCGAGTCCCATCCACAATCCCATGACACTCTCCCACCCCCAATCAAACAATTCCCCCTACCCCAATGGACAGCATGCCCTTGTAAAACAGATAATAACAGAGAACATAGGAAGTAAAGCAAGTTAACAGTCATCCCTGAATGCCTCTACCTGGGCTGGTACACCAATGGGTGTCCTGCCAGTAACACAGTGATGCAGTTCAGAACAAAGTGAAAGAACAGTCAATTACTATATCGCTAGTGAGATGTGGGGTAGCAGCTGTGCGTGAATAGCAACTGTCTTGGGGAAAATAGCTTGCAACCCTCAGCCGACATATCAATCGATCGTACCTCAGCCCATCTTACATAACATGTTACTCACTGGAGCATGGGGGAAACAGGTTCAGTCCAGGCTGATACAGGTAGTCATATCATATCCTCAGCTGTCTGAGGGGTAACCACCGGTCCCCCCTCTCAGCAATTTGTCCACCAATGTCAAGTCCGAGTCCTGTGGCTCAACATCAAGTCTCTTCACCACCGAGCCAGGGGAAGAAGGGGTCACCACGTGCTGCTCCACCTCCGCGAACACCTAGGCCCGTCCCATGGCGGCCTGTTCCTTCGAGGGGCCCAGCGCACGGTTTCTGTTGCGGGGTTTGCGACGTTATTGCGCCCTCCACGCATTGAAGAGGTTCGTCTTCTCCATTGGACAAGTGTCTAGCCTCCTCAGGAGTGGCGCAGAATGTGGTGCTACCCCCAAATGCTATCCTGAGAGTGGCTGGGAACTGCAGAACATATTAGATTTTTTGGTATTTGAGACATCTCTTGACGTCCAGAAAGGACGATCTGCGACGCTGCACCTCCACAGTGTAGTCAGAAAAATGTGGACTTGAGAGTTCTCAGCTGTCAACGGGCCTTACACTCAAGTGACTTGGAGGATATGATCCCTGTCTCTGTAATTTAAGAGGTGGGCAACCACCGGCCGAGGGGGAGCTCCTGGAGGGGGTGACCTGCACGGGACCCTGTAGGCGCGCTCCACGGAGAAGGTTGAGTGTTTGCCTTGCAGGATCATGATTGTGAACCATTCTTCGAGGTAAAGTTGCATGCTAGGGCCCTCAGCGTGCTCCGGGAGGCCCACAATTCTTACGTTATTGTGTCAGAACCTTACTTTCTGGTCATCAGCTCGCTTCCTGAGGTGGTCAACCTCCTCTTGCACTAGTGCACTAGTGTCTGTGGCTGTTGGTCTGGTGGTGGCCAGCGCAGATTCCACAGTCTCTACTCGCTCCTTTAATTTTTTGTGATCTTCCCTCATGAGACCCATATTGATCCTCAGGGCACTGATCTTTGGTTCAAGGGAGGTTTTAACATCCAGCACTGCGGACAGGATTTCCTCGAATCTACGGGAGTAGGTTGCCAATGTGTCCTCGAGCGTTCCTTCAGCAGGGCGTTGCAGTTCCCCATTCATCCCGCCACTCCAGGCAGTAGGGGCCCCCATCTCCGCTTTATCATGTTTTGTGCGCACCATGAAGCCTAGTTTTGCCCCCTCTCGCTCCTTATGCGGTGCTCAGGAGCGTTTCACATGGGGTGCCATGGATTACGGAGACCGTATGAAGAGGGGAAATGGGGGGAGACGAGTAGGCACCCTGAGATTCCAATTCCGTCAGTAGGCCCTCATCTGCCTTCTCCTTGCAGAGATGTAACACAACACTCCAAGGTACCAGTTGATCGATTCTGCTATGGGCAGCCATGAAGGGAGGGGATGGGGGTGAGCAAGCCATGTGTTGGTTCACCAGTACCTCTGTTCCCCGTTATGACCAGGTATCTCCACTTTGGGGTATTGTGGCCCTCCCTCCTGGTTCACCCTGGTATTGCTTGTATCAGACAGTTAGCAACAAGAGCTTAGGGCGGGCCAGTGTGTAACAGTGTTCCAGGCAGTAGAGGGAGGTCAACTCAGTGCTTTCACGCTGTTGGAGCCTCGACAGACCCAGTGGCGTAACAAAATTTGAGCGTTCCCCCTGCAAAGTAAATGGAGGAGGGCCCACTCTCCCTGGCCCGCCAGCTACCGCTTTTGCTGTAAGGGCCCCCTGGAGCTTGGGCCCCCCCACAGCAGGGGCTGCGGGGGCTTATGTTACTCCACTGCACAGACCCCTCAAAGAGCCAGTCAATACCTCGATGGGGCCCCTACCAGGTTCACTCATTGGATGGCGCGCCTGTTGTCTTGGGAGGCGGCAGTGCTGTTGTCGTGGCCACTCTCAGCAACGCCGAGGGTCTCAGGATGCAGGTGCCTGCTTCCGCTTTCACCTGGGAAGGCATATGCAGACAGGCATTGCCGAGGCTTCCTTCGCTCCCCTTTAGGGGGACGAACAGTGTGGGTTCCAGGCGAATCCTCTTACTTCCAGGGGCCCAGGAGGACACTCGCCAACCATGTGTGCCGCTCTGCAGTGTAGTACCGACGCGGCCCAGCAGCTCTGAAGCTCTGAAGGTCGCAGGCCGCTTGCAGATCAGTTGGCCGCGGCTTCCAGTGTCTGGAGAGGGAGGTAAAGGGCTCGCACAGTGTGCCGCCGACTACCGGGACCAACAGACGGCGTCTCAAGCAGCAGAGAGCCTTCTATGCGCCCCAGGATGATTTGTGTGAGCCAAGGGATGTGGATCTTGCATACCCTTATGAGCGCGTCATGCCTTATGACCCAGAGCCTGCAGAGGATCCCTTGGAGGGCTACAATATTGACCCACATGGTGACTCAGAGCCAGATGTCTACACAGCTAGACCCTTCCTGTCAGATGATACCACCTCCTACCACGAGGTGATCCAAAGGGCGGCTAGCTATCACAAATGAAGCATGCATGTCCTTGAGGAAGATAACTACTTCCTTGTAGAGACGTTTTCCAAGAGACAACGTGTAATGCAGCTCTTACAGAGGCTCAAAAGCAGTACTTAATTTGTGAAAGAAAAGAAAGAGTACCGGTGCCCAAAGCACTGCTCAGAAGCCAGCATGCAGAATACCAAGGCTGGTAGTCTTTAATCCACTACCAGACACTCCCTGCCCCTTTATCTCACACTTGCAGGTTCCTGCTTTTTCCCCTTTGTGATGGTTTTGCCATCTTTCCGATTTGTGCTCTTGCATTCGATAAATATCTGATGTGGGAAAAAAAGTGCCGGTCCCAAACATGAGTGCTGGTGCCCCCCACCGGCAACCACCAGCTCAAATAAAGCACTGTTCAAAGAGATGCTTATAACATCAGCTGACACATTTAAAGATTCTGTGAAGGATAGAGTTATCACCCTCTAAGTGAATAAAAAATATAAAGCATCCACTTGTGATCCCATGTATATCCAAGGCCAACGACTGCCCGACTCTTTAGTGGTGCATACCACATGTAAGTGTGCAAATGCCCAGGCCACTGGGGACACTCTGCCCCCAGACAGAGAACAATAAAATAGATGCAGCAGGAAAGAGGGTAGCTGTACAAGCAGAAAAATGCAATGGACAATTGCCAACTTGGTCGGCCTGCTCTTGTGTTTTGACAGGGCGCACTGTGATGAGGTACAAGATGTTCTCACCCACCTTCCAGAAGAGTACAGGCAAAGGGGGAAGAGCTGGTAGCCAAGAAGAAAATCATCTCCAATGCAACAATTCGCTGTGCCCTAGATGCTGCGGACAACGCAGCACCAAGTATCAACACTGACATCCTCATTCGGCGGCATGCTTGGTTGCGGGTATCAGGATTCAAGCCAGAGGTCCAGCAGCATTTGCTTAACTTGCTGTTTGATGGGGAACACGTCTTGGGCCGCAAGTGGATCAATTGCTGGATAAGCTGAAAAAGGACACAGACACAGCAGAGGCTATGAGTGACCTTCAATCTGCTGCACACAGAAGGTCCTTTCAAAGGTAACACTACAGGGCAAGCAGCAAAAAAGAACTCCCCAGAAACATCTGCACACTATCAGAGACTACAGCAGCAGTATCACCAGCAGTCGCCCCAGGGATACTCATGAGAGTTTCCACAACAACAACAGGGGTAAAGGAGTTGCTGGGAAAGGTGCCTCCGGCACTAAACAGTGACTCCCTCTCGTTCTCCTCCGACCACTCAACACCTGTCTGGGGATGGCTCCAGTACTTGCATGGCGACAGATCACATCAGACGTCGGAGTACTGGAATAGTTTGGCAAGGCTACTGCCTAGAAATCTTCACAACACCACCAAACATCCTCACACACAAGCACATCCTCAGGAACATGTTTGCCTTCTGCGAGAAAAGGTTTCAGCACTCCTTCAAACCGATGTCTTGCTGTCGGTGGGGCAAAGGAGTCTACTTCCTATATTTCCTCATCCTCAAGAAAGACAGCAAGCTCAGACCGATTCTATATCTGAGACCACTCAACAGACACAGCCTTTGCGTACACTTTCCTATGGTGACATTGCAGGATGTCATACCTCTGCTCCAGCGTTGCGACTACATGGCAGCACTAGATCTCAAGGACACCTACGTCCTCATACCAATCTATGTAGCACATCGGCGGCACCTGAGATTTTGTGATAGGGTGTGAACATCATCAATTCAAAGTGCTACCCTTCAGTGTCATCACTACCCCAAGGGTCTTCACCAAGTGCCTGGCAGTGGTCGCAGTACATCTTAGGTGGAGTGTCAGCCATGTGTTCTACCTCAACGACTGACTGATCAAGAGTGCAAGCCGCCAACAGTGTCCACAGCACACCCAAGCAACCATCTCATTTCTCCACAATCTGGGCTTTACCATAAACACAGTCTAGTCCCATTTGCAACCGCTCCAAATCCAATCTTTTCTAAGAGAAGTTCTCAATGCACAGACAGGCAAAGCCAGGCAAAGCCTACGCAAGTCCCCCAAGGGGGCAGTCTTTGGAAAGCTTGTACCTCTTTTTCAGCCACATGGTCATCTCACGGTCAAGACAATAATGTGCTTTTAGGCTTGATGGCTTTTTGTATTGTAATAGTTTCCCATGCCCAGATTACACATGTGCTCGCTACAACAATGCCTAGCAACACAATGGAGTCAAGCGGACGGTCAGATGGAAGATCTAGAGTTGGTAATGGCCAATGTCCATCGATCTCTGCAGTGTTGGAACAACAACAATCTGTTCCTGGACAGGCCTTTCCTCGAACCGATCTCATAGACTACCATTACCACCGATGCCTTCTGACCAGGGTGGCAAGCTCATCTCAATCACAGCACAGTACACGGTCTGTGGACCCCCGCTCAACAGACTCACCACATCCACAACCTAGAACTCCTAGTGGTTCACCTTGCTCTCAAGGCATTCCTACTGCTTATATTCAGGGGAAGGTAGTCCTTATTCGGACAGACAACATGAGCAGCATGTACTACCTTCAGAAGCTGGGAGGTACACATTTGTTGCCTCTTTATCACCTAGCCCAGTTAATCTGGCATTGGGCAACTCTCCATTGGGTTCACCTGATTTCAGAATACCTTGCAGGAATGGATAATGATCTGGCGACCTTCTATGCAAGATGCATCAACAGGTCCACGAGTAGGAACTCCAGCCTCAGATATTACAATGCTACTTCAGCTGCTGGGGGGAACCCTACATGGATCTGTACGCCACTCCCGAAAATGCCCAAACACCTTCAGGTACCCACACCCTCTGTCCCTGTGCAATGCACTATGGATGAACTGGTCAGGAATAAATTCCTGTGCTTTTCCGCTTCTCCAGCTCTTTCCACTAGTGGTGCAAAAGATGTGGTAAACCTCGTAGACTTTCATCCTGGTGGCTTCCACCTGGGCAATACAGCCTTGGTATTTCTACCTGTCCATCAGCCCCAACAAAAAGCTCCCCAACAGGCTGGATCTTCTCACATGGGACCATAATCAGAGCAGACGCCCTGACCCCAAATAGCTCAACCTCGCCAATATGGCACTTGAGGCCATAGACTTCGGGTACCTAGGGCTGTCACAGGAATGCACGGACATCCTGTGGGAATCTCATAAACCCACTACCTGCACATGCTATGCTGTGAACTGGAAATGCTTTCTACACTACTGTATTGCAAACAACATACCAGACCAGCTGTCCAAGACATCATTGCATACTTTCATATGTATTTATTTGACAGCACTGGCGACGTATATAAAAACAGGAAATACTCTTCCCTGTTCTTCATTCTGGTAATTAAAGCTTTCATGGATGGCCTTAAGAGTCATTCCTCCAAGAACACCACCAACTCGCGTATGGAAACTTACCATTGTGCTCAATAGGCTCATATGGTCCACGTTTTGAGGCCATATACTTTTTTTAATTTTTTTATTATTTATTTATTAGATCGCATATATGCATCATAACAAATAATTCAAGCATATACAATGACAGTATTGGATCATATTGTTTAAGAAACAATGCTGTTGTTTCTCCCTTTTTGTGGATACAACTCCCGCCCACCCCCCTACACCCTATCCCAGCAATACCATGGTATGACACGTACGAAGAAGACAACATTATACTATACATTCTGCAGTGTAGAGCAATACCTAATCAATTCTTGTAAGATCACTTTAGCTTTGGTGATAACCGTAACAACATATATCTAGGACAAATCAGGGTGTGCCAGCAGGTATGTGGTAAGTGGCGCCCAGACATCTTTGGGCCTGGAGGTCTCGGGTAACTCCTCTGCATATATATTCAATTGCTCCTTACAGAAAACAAGATCACAAATCCATTTGCCCAGTGTCGGTACAGCTTTGTAATCCCAGTGCATTGCAACTGCACGTTTAGCAATTAGTGTGGCTATTGCAACAATGCGTCTATTACATGGTTTAATTTTATTCAGCAGCCCTAACAGGCACACCTCCAGTTCACATACAATTTTTTCCAATATCATATCTGATAGCGCCTTCACCACACCACTCCAGAATTTGTATATAGCAGGACATCTCCATGCCAGATGCACAAAGTCAGCTCCATCTTGCCGGCACCTGAGACACCACTCATCCTCTCGCAATCCAAATTTTAATAATTGTGTTGGGGTATAATATATCTGATGCAAATATTTAAAATGGATAATCGGAGATTACAGTTGGCAGTCAGGCGGCCAGCCAATTTACAACATGCTTCCCAGTTTACACTAGACATGGGGGCCTCTAGAACAGCATTCAATTTTTTTAATGCAGGGGATTCATCCCACTCATTCTCAAGAGGCCATATACTAATGTCAAATTCACTACCTCTCCTGGTAGGTCACCTTTCTTGTTGCAATAACCTCCTTACATCGCATGAGTGAGCTACAGGCCCTCACCCTTCAGGAACCCTTTATACAAGCCCCAAAAGATAGGATAATCTTTAGGATGAATCCTAGGTTTCTCCCTAAAGTGGTCTCCCTGTTCCACCTTAACCAGACCATAGAGCTACTGATGTTCTTCCCACAACCGGACTCGTTCCTAGAGAGAGCGCTACATGCTCTAGATGTAAAACGCACACATGCAGCACCCTCCCCTTAATTAACAAACTAGGCCCTGGGGGTGGGGTCACTGAGGCCGAAATCGGCTCACCACATGCCCCCTCCCCATAAATATTATACCTTGCCCTGGGGGTTGGAGTCCACGGGCTATAATGGACTCGGGGGGGCCCTTCCCTTTAAATTAGATACAGTCTTGGCTGATTGGTTCCCTAAGGCCTGATGAGGCTCAGAGAGAGGGGCCATATGGCCACCCTCCCCTTTAAATATATATACGCGGCCCTGAGCACTGAGGTCCCCAGGGCCTAATGAGGCTTGTGGGGAGGGACACAGGACCTCCCTTGCACTAAAAAAAAAATACAGCCCAGGTCTTTCACAAAAAATGCAGCAGTGGGGGATGGGGTTCCCAGGAATTGATGATGCTCAGGGAGGGGGGAACCACACGGCCCCTCTCCCCTTTAAAATAAATATAGCCCCAGGGGATGGGGTCCATGCTGCTGCAGGACCAGGCACCATTGCCAACCCCCGGCAGTGCACAGCCAAACGCCGTGCGCAGTGTGGGGTCAGCTGCCTGTGGAGGGTTTGCAGCATGGCGTGGGTGCTGGCCAGGCCCTGTTGCCAACCTCCCATGGTGCACGGCTTCGGCTGTGTGCGGTGGGGGTTGGCTTTATTTATGGTAATAAAATATTACTTAACGTAATAAAAATTCACTGAAAAACCAAAGGTTAAAGTAATGTTATAGTTAGGTGAATATGTCAGTGACAACATTAACGTTTTGAACTAAGAAAACCACAGAAATTCACCAGTTATATTTAGCAGAGCTAACTATAACTTGTGCCCCGCCATGCACTGCTTATGACCTCACATATTACATCACTGATGACATGTTCTATGACATCATTTATGACATCACTGTCATCTCAAATGACATAATTGAAGACATCACTGACTCATCGCTCGCCAACTCGACTCATCACTCGCCATGAACCGACAGATCAACGCCGTCACCTCCAGCTGCTTCAACACCCTCCGCATCCTCCGAAAGACCTTCAAATGGATCCCCCCCCCCCCGAGTCAAGGAAGACAGTCACCCACGCACTCATCACCAGCAGACTGGACTATGGCAACGCACTCTATGCCGGCATCAACAAATCCCTACTCCGCAAGCTCCAAACAATACAGAAAACCGCGGCCAGACTCGTCCTCGGCATCCCCCGGCATGAACACATCAGCCAACACCTCCGGAGACTCCACTGGCTCCCCGTGGAGAAGAGAATCACCTACAAAATCCTCACGCACGCCTACAAATGCCTACACAACAACGGACCCAAGTACCTCAACGACAGAATAAACTTCCACGTACCCAAAAGAAACCTGCGCTCGTCCAACCTCGCACTGGCTGAAACCCCGCGCATCCACAAAGCCAGAGCAGGCGGAAGATCGTTCGCTCACATCGCAGCCAAGACCTGGAACGAGTTACCGGCAGACATCAGACGCGCCCCTTCCCTGAACACCTTCAGGAAGACTCTCAAGACCTGGCTCTTCGGCTGAACGGAGTCGGGTACCTCCCCCCTTCCCTCCTCAGCGCCTTGAGACCCTCACGGGTGAGTAGTGCGATTATAATTCCCTGATTGATTGATTGACTGATAACAAACATCATCCAAGCTTCTTTTGTACACTCTTACTCTATAAACTAGTATGGCATTAGAGGTCTGAAAGTAAGTACAAATTGCTCAGAATATTATGAAGCATCATTAATGCCATCACAGATACAACTCACTTACAGTGGCGGCTCCTCCATAGGGGCGTTTGGGCGTCGCTCACTGCTAGCTGCGCAAGTGCGAAGCAGAAACATAAAATGGTAAAAACTACCATTTTATGTTTCTGCTTCTCGCACTGCGAGAAAGCAGAAGTGCCTGGTTGGGGGCGGGAGGGTGGGCGATCGTGCTTGAGGGCAGGGGGGGAGTGGCTTACCCACTGTTGTGGGACCTGACTGTTTGGTCGGCCCCTGGAGCCGACCAAACAACGCTGCCATTGCAGCGTTGTTATTGGCTTAGGGGAGCAGGAGGAGGGAGGCTGCCTAAAACCCAGGAGCAGCAGGAGGCCAGGAACTGAGGCGGCAGCGCGTGATGGTGGAACTGGAGGAAGGTACGTTTTTTTTAATTTATGGCCACTTAACCCCCCCCCCCCCCGCGAACCCACCAGCCCGTTTTGCCGGCCGTAACTGCACAGGGAATCTCTGATGAGCAAACACACAGGGGATCTCTGAAGTGCACACCAAGAACCTCGGAGCACGTGTCAACCCCTGTAGCGCGCACACACACGAGCTCTGACAAACACACTACATGGGGTGCATCGGAGCCACTAGACAGTCCAGAGTCCGGGGAAGGCAGAGGCCCAATGCACACGAAACCTAGGGAGCCCTGCAGAGCACACCCTGGGGAGCCCAGAGGTGCGCGCGCACCCACTCCAGAGGGGACACGGTCTTGGAGCCCACAAACGGTGCAGAGGTCGAGGAACGGAGAGGGCCCATTGCACACAGGGGAGCGCTGATGCACACATATACTTAGGGAGCCCTGCTGCAGCTGACACACAGGGGAGCTCTGGTGCGCACAAACACACTACACAGCGCATCGGCTGTACAGTGTCCGGTAAATGGAGAGGGCTCTATACACACACAGAGGTCTAGAGAGACCCTCAGTTCACTCACAGGGGAGCGTTGATATACACAGAGGCGTAAGGTGCCCTGATCGGCGCACACACACTGCACATGGTACAGTTACTTTTCAGTGGTTTGAAGGGACAATAGAATAAGTTAAACTCCTTGTAATTTTATTAAAAATAAACGTGGCTGACTGTTCCAAGGGTTGTGCAGTGTGACGATGGCATAGTGGTCGCTATTTTTTTACAGTGCAAAAACACATACATCGTCATCTTCTCTTATAACATCCTTTTAAGGGATAGAATTAATATGTGAACCTAAAAAGACCAGAAATGCCTGATGCATGGTGAACGATGCACCTTTACCACCACCACCCTACTCCTCCAAGTGCACTGCTCACGAACTCACCCATGACGAAATTGCACATTTCAGAGGTTTTTACATTTTGCGTAGTAAACTTAAATGCTTAATGTCTCTTTAATCGTGGTCCGTCGGGGACTAGGCAATGAAACGTTACAATATCTCTGAAAGTAGTTAATGAGTGGTCAGCTTAAAATCGCATACGATTCCGGGGGTGGGGGAGGGAGACTAGAATTTCTCACTGACTCAACAGCTGTCCGCAAGTCCTGACTAGTGATCTGTATATATTCACGGGGAGGGAGGGTTCACTTGCAGCTTCTGTATTTATTTGGAGTGAAGAAGAGAACGCCCGGGGAGGAAGATGAAAGGTAGATGGGAGGTGAGGTGGAGAGGAAAAAGGTGGGGTCCCTCGCCATGTCTAAACCAGCCGTATTAGTGCGTTTGAAAAGTGGTGTTAGTTGTGAGAGCAGGTGGCAGACAACTGGGTAGCTGCCATTCTGTTGTCTAACCATATCCGTCTCTGACTGCCATTTGGGGGACTCTGAGCAAACCCTAAAACCCTCCAAGAGGCACTGCCCAGTCCCACATTTGAGGCATTCTCCACAAACCCACCTTCCTCTCAGAAACACTGGCCTGCCTCATATAAGAGGGACACTGTGCAAACCCCATGAGATACTCGTAAGAAGTGAGGGTCTCACATTTGAGTACACTGCCATAACATACCACCCTCTCCCTGATGTACCATTTGTCATTTCTATTCTGGCTAGACGTCCTCTTCCATATGATGTGAGTTCAGGGGGTGAGAATTGCAGTCACACCAGGCAAGTCACATGTGTTTGAATAATCTCTGCAGAATCTTATCTGGGCTAAAGAAGTTTGCAGGTATGACAGTATGACACGCTTCTTGCACTGGGCAAAAGGCTTCATCATCATTTACGAGGTGACACCAGGACAGTGGTGGTGTGGAGGCAGGAGAGGAACAAGGCAGCACGGTCTTATGACTGCTCCATTTTGCCATTAGTCAAGAGAGTCCAACAGGGCATGTGGCATGCAGTTTGTTAGCACTGAATTCCCAGATGATCTGACTCAGACGATGTATGGTCCCCTCAAGGGAGGTATATTCATATAGCAATCTAGTTCTGTGGTTATAATTAATAAGCAGCTACCTACATCATTATCACATGAAATCTCTTTATTGATGTCATAACTACATTTTCACAATTGCTTTATTAACCTTCTTGCTGTCTCAAATTAGCTTGAAAATGCACCATTTCCCCACTCTTTTTCCAAACTTTTCGTGGGGGGAGAACCCCCCCGAACCCCCCTTCTAGCAGTCGTGCTCGCTCGTTACGCTCGCTCGCCACAGGTCAGTCACCAAGAACTTTTACGCTTCACCACTTTTAAATGTCACCAGCCGCCACTGCTCACTTAGGCATAGCAAGCATTTGTGATGTGCAACACTGACCCTATAACATACACTTCACAGGTAGCCTAGTTCACATGTCAGTATTCCTGCCACAACTCACTTCTCTTGACTATCACGATATACCGACATGACTCATATTATTCCTCCCAACACTTATGAATGAACAAATGTCTTGTACACTGACTTTTGACCATATTACATGCTGTTGGTAATAGCTAGCTGCAGTTGGTGTTCCCCGGTTTGTTTGAAAAGGCTTAATAGCCTTTACAAATGTTTTATCATGGATATGCAAGGTCAGGTTTCAGGTGCCACGGAAACATCCAGAAAATCCACCAGAATAAGCATCAAGCAACCAGCATAGATGACCTCAACGTGAACCTTCCAGAAGACAGCCCTCCTCAAAATAATACCTTGCACCTGTTCCTTGCTATAAGCAATTAGAACGTGACCTTTGTGAATATTCTAAAACAATTTCTAGAAGACAGTCTCATCAAAGTAATCATCTGCACCTGTTCCTTGACATAAGCAATTAGAACGCAACCTTTGTGAACATTCTAAAGCACCTTCTGGAAGGCAGTGTCATCAAGTTAGTTATCTGCATCTGTTCCTTGTTACAAACAATTAGAATGTGACCTTTATGAACGTTCTAAAGCACTCTTGTTTAAAGACCGTCCACCATCCTCCCTTCACTTAGCCTCTCCGCCTGCCACTTACCTGTTTCCCAGCTTTCAGGACTCTGTTTTGCCAACTTCCTTGTTCCTTCCACTTCGATCTCACCGCAAAGGATATCCTGCATCAGTCTTACACCTGGTGGAAAAACAAGAAGAAAAGGAAAGACGCATTAACAGACTTGATTACGCTCGCAACATCGTGCTTGCAGACTAGGTAACCAGTGTTTTTGTTCAACTTCTACATACTGTTGGCAGGGCTCTGCCAGAAAGGACTTGGGTGAAGCTAACCCCGTCCAAATTAGCTTGTGGGTTTGATGCTGGCATCATACTCACTACAGTTTCGATACTTTGATGAAGAAGCCTCTATGGACTATCTAAAAACAACTGACAACAAAACTAATGGTTGGTTGAGATGTAAAAAGCTTTCGTGAGGTGATACCTTAAAAGATTTAGCTAATACTAGACTAAAGCCTTATTATTTGTTTATTTATAGAAAACACATCTGCCGGCACCATTCATCAGCCTGGTGTGAATGCCTGCTGCAGAGTTGCGGTTGAGTAGACGAGCTACAGCATCTTTTGACTCCACACGCTCTCTCCATCCCAACCCCCTTCCCCCTGGATTTGCCACCGGAGCAGTGTCTCCTTCTGTATACCAAGGGCAAGTCTCGAGGGGATTCGTGAACTAGCGTCGCCGCCCCATTGGAATCACCTGGGATCCTGGTAGGTGGCTTATGACATCACATTAACAATCAACCACAGGTATATAGGAAACCCTCATTTCACACAGTGTTCAATATGTATACAACTGTTCAGAGAAAGCCAAGTTACTCAAGATACGCCTGTTTCAAAATTTATGTCCTAATACAGACACATTTTATCTGTATCAAACCCCTCAGTCACTGAACCTACATTGAGAAATGAAGTTGCTATGAGTAGAAAAGTGGGTACTGTAAACAGTGTTTACTCTATGGAGAGAGTTTTTTCTGTACCACACTGTTTGCAGACAGTCATGAGAAATACACCATAGAGTATTAAAATGCATCTACTAAAATCAGTGTACAATCTATGCAACGCTTGTCAAAAAAGACACTATTTGCTTAAAATAACCAAGGTCTGAAGGTGCTAAAGATTATGCTTCCTGCAGCCTTCATACTGTGGTGAAAAGTTTACAGATAGCCCATCTTCTGAAGCAAAAGAAGCACATGTTTATAGGTTAGTATCTTGTGCACAGTCTTCTATGTTATGAACAAATTGTCATGCTGTGACCATTCTGTCTAATAAATCAAGGATTCTTACAATACTTGGTATATAGTACGTAAACATGTGTGGAACATGCTGAACACAAGTTGTCAACTGACACCTGTACACAGTTACTCTTCAGTGCAAAGATTTATAACGTGTTCAATACCTTTACACACCTATGATGCATTAGGAGCACATGCGTTTTGTAAACACTTACATTCATTAGCTGGACACAGGCTGTACAAAATTGGGTAGAAAAGCAATAAGGTAGCTACTCGCCACTATGTAAACTATAAAACAATAACACATTCAGTGGATGATGCCATCAGTGATCTCAGCAGAGATGCCATAAATTATGTCATAGAACATGTCATGAGTGATGTAATATGTGAGGTCATAAGCAGTGCATGGTGGGGGTGCAAGCTATAGTTAACAATGCTAACTATAACAGGTGAATTTCTGTGTTTTTTTAGTCAACGTGTCACTGACATATTCACCTAACTATAACGTTGGGTTAACCTTTGTTTTCTTCAGTGAATTATATATATATATATATGCACACAAAGATTCACTCCACCAGGGAAAGAACCGGAGGGACACAACGGGGAACCAAGGAGAAGGCCTTTATTGCAGCACAGAAGGCATGACGCGTTTCGGGATAACTCCCTTATTCATATGCCAAACACCAATTGCTGTCACCTGATGCTTTTCAATGATCCATCTCGCTGCCATTGGTGGAAGCCCAGCTGAGTCGATTGGTCTCCGGAACGCCTGAACGCAGCCTCAACTTGAAGACTTCGATTCCCAGAAAGCACCATGTTGGCTGACCGGTAAGCGTTTTCTGTCGACTCATTAAAACCTCATAATGAGTGCTGGCGATCTTAACAAAGCGTGTGTAGGTGCAGTTTTAAAATATCACAGTGTCCTCGCTGCACAAAGTTCTCTCCCGGGCCCCCTTTACGTCTCACCGCATGTGTCAAAGTCCCATAGATGTCGGAGACTCAGCTACAATGAGCTGGCCTCTCCGTGAAGTCACGGACTGCACAAGCAGCGTTTACTACAATGTCCTTTGGATGCGGGGGCCAGAGCAATCCAATCCCTTGGAAACGAAAAAAAGCTGTGAAGCAGTTGCCCTTGAGCTCCGGCCACAAACGAGACGGGTCCCCCAAACGCGCCCGGGGCTGGCGCGGAAATATGCACACAAAGATTCACTCCACCAGGGAAAGAACCGGAGGGACACAACGGGGAACCAAGCAGAAGGCCTTTATTGCAGCACAGAAGGCATGACGCGTTTCGGGATAACTCCCTTATTCATATGCCAAACACCAATTGCTGTCACCTGATGCTTTTCAATGATCCATCTCGCTGCCATTGGTGGAAGCCCAGCTGAGTCGATTGGTCTCCGGAACGCCTGAACGCAGCCTCAACTTGAAGACTTCGATTCCCAGAAAGCACCATGTTGGCTGACCGGTAAGCGTTTTTCTGTCGACTCATTAAAACCTCATAATGAGTGCTGGCGATCTTAACAAAGCGTGTGTAGGTGCAGTTTTAAAATATCACAGTGTCCTCGCTGCACAAAGTTCTCTCCCGGGCCCCCTTTACGTCTCACCGCATGTGTCAAAGTCCCATAGATGTCGGAGACTCAGCTACAATGAGCTGGCCTCTCCGTGAAGTCACGGACTGCACAAGCAGCGTTTACTACAATGTCCTTTGGATGCGGGGGCCAGAGCAATCCAATCCCTTGGAAACGAAAAAAGCTGTGAAGCAGTTGCCCTTGAGCTCCGGCCACAAACGAGACGGGTCCCCCAAACGCGCCCGGGGCTGGCGCGGAAATATGCACACAAAGATTCACTCCACCAGGGAAAGAACCGGAGGGACACAACGGGGAACCAAGGAGAAGGCCTTTATTGCAGCACAGAAGGCATGACGCGTTTCGGGATAACTCCCTTATTCATATGCCAAACACCAATTGCTGTCACCTGATGCTTTTCAATGCAAGGCACCACAACGCGTTTCAACTTTCGTCTTTTTTAAGTGGCATTAGTCCTTCATTATTTTCTTCAGGCCTTTTATATGGTGAACAGCATTCTGGGAGGTAAAGTCCTTACATTTTACACACATGCAAGACCTTCTTTAATTTAGCTGCAGCATAGTGCTTCTGTACGAACAGTTCGATTTTAAAGGTCTCATTTGCATATTTTTTCTGTTTCCCATCTATGCATTTTCACTTTTAAAAAAAAAGGTAATGATAAGTGGCTAGCTTCCGTGTCCTACTCCCATTGATTCCAGGCCGCATCAGTGTGTAAATACCGGATAACATACACTCACCATTTCTTCACAGTGAGATTGTTATCCAACCTTGGAGTCACGCTCGGCGTTTTTGAAGTTAGTCTTCCAGTGATTAGTTCACACGCTGGGGATTTGTATCTCCTCGCCAACTCCTGCTCTCGAAGGGGGGATCTCCTCACACCGGGCGCTGCCGCTCTGTCATTAGAGATCAAAAAACAAAGTGGTTCTTAAGCGGCGCGCGCTGCTGCTGGTGCCAGCGTTGGGGGTAAAAACCAAAACCCCAGATTTATATTTCAACAAAAGGGAGACGACGCTGCACTCCCGGAGGCTACCACTTATTTATTCAACTTCCTTTGCAAGGCACCACAACGCGTTTCAACTTTCGTCTTTTTCAAGTGGCATTAGTCCTTCATTATTTTCTTCAGGCCTTTTATATGGTGAACAGCATTCTGGGAGGTAAAGTCCTTACATTTTACACACACGCAAGACCTTCTTTAATTTAGCTGCAGCATAGTGCTTCTGTACGAACAGTTCGATTTTAAAGGTCTCATTTGTATATTTTCTTCGGTATCCCATCTTTGCATTTTCACTTTTTAAAAAAAAGGTAATGATACGTGGCTAGCTTCCGTGCCCTACTCCCATTGATTCCAGGCCGCATCTGTGTGTAAATACCGGATAACATACACTCACCATTTCTTCACAGTGAGATTGTTATCCAACCTTGGAGTCACGCTCGGCGTTTTTGAAGTTAGTCTTCCAGTGATTAGTTCACACGCAGGGGATTTGTATCTCCTCGCCAACTCCTGCTCTCGAAGGGGGATCTCCTCACACCGGGCGCTGCCGGTCTGTCATTAGAGATCAAAAAACAAAGTGGTTCTTAAGCGGCGCGCTCTGCTGCTGGTGCCAGCGTTGGGGGTATAAACCAAAACCCCAGATTTATATTTCAACAAAAGGGAGACGACGCTGCACTCCCGGAGGCTACCACTTATTTATTCAACTTCCTTTGCAAGGCACCACAACGCGTTTCAACTTTTGTCTTTTTCAAGTGGCATTAGTCCTTCATTATTTTCTTCAGGCCTTTTATATGGTGAACAGCATTCTGGGAGGTAAAGTCCCTACATTTTACACACATGCAAGACCTTCTTTAATTTAGCTGCAGCATAGTGCTTCTGTACGAACAGTTCGATTTTAAAGGTGTATATATATATATATATATATATTCATGCTCCAAGTCCACCAAATGGCGGCCGAACTCTGGGCGGCTGCTACCGTTTAGTGAGGGTGGGATCATGGTAGAAATCAAAACTTCCAAAAGAAACGGAGCACTCGCGGGGCACAACTCAATTCTTTATTTGCAAAAAGATGCGTTTCGGCGTTAGCCTTTCCAGCATGCTAGGTGAATATGGTATACCTGAATGTTTGTGCCGATTTAGAGGAGTTATAAAACATTTGCCATCAAGGTCTTTACATCAAAAGATAATTTACAAACAAAGGGAACAAATATTTTTTTATAGGGACATGCAAAGATGAACTTACATTTTGAACTATGACGGCGACAGCCTTCACTGGATTGGCTGTTCTGAGTCAACCAATGACAGTACATGTTGTTTGGGATTTAAATCACATTTGCATTGCCTTGCTGTTTAGGCAAGAATTGAGAAAGGCTAACGCCGAAACGCGTCTTCTTGCAAATAAAGAATTGAGTTGTGCCCCGCGAGTGCTCTGTTTCTTTTGGACTTTTTGAAAAATATATATATATATATATATATATGTACATATATTTAATGAGGCGGATGCCACTGGGCAGTTATAGTTAAGACCACATTCCACAGGAAAAGCATTTTTGGTTTGCTTATAACTTTCGTGCCATTTGACAAATCTTTATTGGAGCACCAGGTCTCCCACCAAAAACTGAAAAAGTGTCCGGCTTCTGCCACAGTAGTGGCTGGGGAGACAGCTGGGCCGCGAATGCCCCGAGGTTCTGCCTCCTCCTGCACCCTCAACATAAAAATAATGTTGGAGGCACCAAAAAAACCAATAAATAAATAAAAAATAAAATAAATGAGAGTCAGGAGCTGCTTATTTATTATTCACTTCTCCAGACAGGGAGCCCCCCATAATGCCTTGCAAGGGCTATTTGTTTATATTTTTGTATGCTGGTGGTGCCCCTAGAATGAAAAGGGACATCCCCAAAAAAAAATTTCAAATGTTATTGGGACTGGAGGTCATTAAGTTCATGACCCCAGGAGAGCTTACCATATTTTTTAAAGCACTCCAAGCTGGAGCTGTATGCTCTTCAGTCGGAGAGTTGAGCCCCCTAGAAGTTGGTTCTATGGATGCACTTTGTAGCTTGAAAAATGTTAAAAAAAGATTCAAACACTAGTTTATTATTTTTTATTAAAAATGCTTTATTAAAAATAAATGATACAATCCCCATTAATAAAAGTTGCTATATATGTATTTAAGAAATATATATTTGATTATATTTATTGGTGACTTTTTGACAAAGCCTATATATCTGCTTTGTATATGTTAAAGTGCTGACTCCTTGATAAAGCCGGTTTTTGTATTTTGTTCAGATAAAGCCAGTAGGTAAGCCTTACTATAAATGACACAGTTTGTATTGTTGCATGGCATAATCAGCCGTATGAGGCAGCAGGGGTTTGGATGCAGGGTCTGGCTGCAGGCCAGACCCTGCGACCAATGCCATGCTGCCCACAGCTGATGGACTTGCGGCGGGAGTTGGGCACACGCCGGAGGTTGGGTACAGGGCCTAGCCACAGGCCAGGCCCTGCAGCCAACCCTACGCAGGACATGGCAATCGACATCTTACTTTAAATTGAAAAAAACCCTAGAAATTCCTTGAAAAAAACAAAGATTAAAATGATGTTATAGTTAGGAATTGTAATAATATGTTACTTTACAATAAAAAACCTTAGAAATTTGCTGAAAAAACCCAAAGGTCATGCACTAAAGTAACTATGACTTGCACCCATGCCACGCACTGCTAATTACCTCACATAATACATCACTTTTGACATGTTCTATGACATCATTGATACATCACTGCAACATCTGAAATTGCATCATTGATAACAACACTGTGCATGGCGTGGGCACGAGTTACAGTTACTTTAGGGCACGAGTTATAGTTACTTGACACTGGTGAATTTCAGTGGTTTTGTTCATTAAAACGGTATGTTTTAATGGATATTTTCACCTAAATATAACATCCCTTTAACCTTTGGTTCTGTCAGTGAATTTCTAAATGTTTTTTGTAATGTAAATTAACATTATTACAATTCCTAACTATAACGTCGCTTTAACATTTGTTTTTTTTCAGTGACTATATATACATATATAGACACTGAAAAAACAAAGGATAAAGTGACGGTAAAATTGTCAATGGTAATAATATCTAAGTGTCATTATCTAAGTCTATGTGGTAATAATAACTAGCATCTTTCTGCGCCAAAAAAGTTATGGCTATCTATCGGGCGCAATACAGCACAGAATCAGCGCTGCTGATTGCGGTGGAGGAACTAAAAATGACCCTGGATCAAGGGAGTTCAGCCGCTATTCTGCTCCTCGAACTTAGCGTGACATTTGACACCGTGTACCACTCAACCCTACGAAAGAGGCTGTGGGAAAGTGGTATCCGAGACAAAGCTCTGGAGTGGCTGTCCTCCTTTCTGGAGGGAAGAACCTTTCAAGTCATGGAAGCCAACCTTTTCTCTAAGCCTATGTATTTGGCTTGTGGAGTGCCACAGGGCTCGTCGCTCAGCCCCACATTGTTTAATATCTACTTGGGGCCACCGGCACGGATCGTCCAGGAGTTCGGTATCTCTATGATATCATATGCAGATGACACACAATTGGTGGTCGCGCTTGATCCTGACACCTTGGGTGAGGCGGACTGCATCATGCCATGCCTGGAAAGAGTGATGGAATGGATGACAAACAGCTGCCTGAAGCTGAACGTGGATAAAACAGAGCTTATGGTGCTCGGAAACAAGGCGGTCCCTAGGCCTATGATCAGCTGGCCTATGTGTCTAGGCAGTCCACCAATCCCCAACCCAACTATCAAAAATCTCGGCTTCTGGCTTGATAAGGAGATAACGATGGAAACCCAAGCGAAAAAGCTTGCAGGAACCTGTTTTGGGCTGCTGAGGATGCTCCGTAAAATTCTGGAGCGTATTCCCCAGCAGCTCAGAAAAACAGTAATCCAAGCGTTGGTTACATCACGCCTGGACTATGGTAATTCCCTCTATTTGGGGGCACCAAAATACGTCATAAAAGACTCCAGGTTGTACAGAATGCCGTAGTTAGACTGTTGTGTAAAGCCCCCATACAGGAAGCCGTGGGGAAGCACTTAAAAGCACTACACTGGTTGCCGATTGAGGCGAGAGTCAAATTCAAGACACTCTGCCTAACGCACAAGGCCATACACGGCAAGGGCTCCGGCAAAATCAGAGACCTGGTAGGCATATATGCCCCGAGTAGAAGCCTTCGTTCTGGCACTGAACGGTTGCTAAAAACAACCAGATTCAAAAGAGCCAGATGAGGCGGCAGATCTTTTACACACTTGGCACCCAAGCTATGGAATTCTATGTCAAGGGAGTGTAGATTTGTGGAATCTGAACCCATTTTTGCGTAAATAAGATTAAGACCTGGCTCTTTACTCTCAACGTGTGTAACCACAACACCCAGAATATATCTGGGGTAAGGGAACTAGAGGCACGGGGTACTGGGAGTCAGCAGCCTCCAACATAAATGTTTAAACACAAAAGAGCTGCTCCCAGTGGGGTAGTCTATGTGCAATGTATCTAAATTAGTGAGTGTAGGTGTCTCACAAAAAGTGAAGGACTGGTCTCACACACCACCTGGTGTCATGCTTCATCATAGACCAGTCCTCGCCCTCTAAAAACATGGTTTGATAGAGGGCGGGCATACACCTGACGACAGGGATGCACTTCTAAACTAAGTGGGGGCCCTTATAAAGAAAAGTGAGTTAAAAAGCCATTCCAGATGTCAAATTAATTTAATATTTGCCGGCATCTGTATGGTATTAAAATATAAAGTGATCGGTGCACTGGGGATATTATTGTCCCCTCACCGATATCAATATGGTCAACATGTTTCTGCCAAGAGGCCCAGAGGGGTCCGCGGGATTCATCAGGACCTAAGTGATAGATTTGAGGGCTCCACTCTTACCAAAATTATGGTGAGAGGACATCCACTATGTGGGGTGACAGGATCACACCCCACTAAAAATGGCCTTTGTATTTAGCGCCTGTAAGAAAAACAACAAATTGTGTAGAAAAACAAAGCACAACATGAAATTCACACTCAGCCCCATGCACAATAACTAATTGTGAGTGGCTATACGTGAAAAAACTAAGTGTCAGTCATCTATGACTAAAACGAACATGGAGGATTGTACCTCCACATTGCTTACCCTAGACTTGGGACAAGGTGCCCCATAGGAGGGTGAGGGCGGGAGACCTCTTTTGGTCCAACGCTATAGTAATTTGAGGAAAAGAAAAACAAACAACAGAAATGACTGGTATTAATAAAATGCGTGGCAGTTATTTAGATGGTACATATTTAAAAGTCCATGATTGCCAGGTTCGAAATACCTGAAAGGGAAAAGATGGAGAAAAGAGAAAGGCAACACAAGCCTCATTTTCATTCACACATTCACACTCTTACTGATACGTGATGCAGTCTCCGCTGTTTCGCCTATGTCTGTGCTCCTCCTCTCCTCGATGTGGAGGAACTGAAGTGACCTTGGGCTATATATAGTGTGTGTATATCGGCGCGCCTTAATTAGTGAAAATTAATTACCCTAATTGGCAAGTGGATCAGAGGATCCGGTGTCTCAAAGGGCGCGCTGAAAGTGATCAGGATTACTGCCTGACCTGCCCAAAAAAGGACTTCTGCCTGAAATGCCTGCATTAGTGATGTGGCAACCTAAGTGTTGCCCCTATCAACCAGTAACTGAGCGTGCGCATCAAGGAGTGTCTAATGTCTACCGCATGCGAGGAGCGGCAAGTATAATGCGCATGCGTCGTGGTATGAGACGCATGCGTTGCCGTGAGCGAAAAGTAAATGCGTGCGTAAAAGATCAGCAGCCTAAGCACAACCCACGTCAGCCAAATCTTGAGCGCGGGATTTTGCAAAAGAGTATGGATTACGGAGGATGCGTATCGCGGCTGATGTTAACCGCATGCGTCGGTGACTAAGATGTTTGTATTTGTAGAGCTTTCTCATGATGAATATGTGGCAGATATGTATCTGGCACATATTACGGCACCAAGACTGATAATGTTAACAACTAGTGCAGATCATTGAAACAGGGCATGGATCCAGAGGCAACCAAACCCCAAGCAATGCGCAGTCGCATTGGAATACAGTTGTAATAAGGGATAAGATGTCTGTACTATAGAGCTCTCACGTTAAATATGTGGCAGATGAATATCTGGCAAATGGTAAGGTACCAACAGTGATAGTAACTGGTACAAATCATTGAAACAGTGCGTATTGCGGCTGATGTTAACCGCATGCGTCGGTGAGTAAGTGTTTGTATTTGTAGAGCTCTCTCATGATGAATATGTGGCAGATATGTATCTGGCACATAATACGGTACCAACACTGATAACATTAACAACTAGTGCAGATCATTGAGACAAGGCATGGATCCAGAGGCAACCTAACTCCAAGAAATGCGCAGTCGCATGGAATAAAGTTGTAATAAGGGATAAGATGTTTGTACTATAGAGCTCTCTCACGTTAAATATATGGCAGATAATATCTGGCAAATGGTAAGGTACCAACAGTGATAGTATTAACAACTGGTGCAAATCATTGAAACAAGTTATGGAACTAGAGGTAACCTGACCCCTAAAAAAAGTGCTATAGCATGGAAAGAGGATGTTATGAGGGATATAGTTGCTATATACACCAAGCTGGTTATGGATGTGGTGGTCTATGATTTGACAAGGAAAAAGTATATATTATTTGGCTAATTGTAGCCAAGGAATATCATCATTTAGACCTTCTTTCCATGTTCGAAGACGATACACCCATCTCTGCTCCCTGATATGTAGAGGTCTGGTCAGGTCCGCCATTTGTTTTTTCATTACTTCTAGGATCACCCATTTAAGATCTGTGTCTTTATGGTTATGTTCCATGAAGTGTCTGGTCAGTTTCGTGTTGGTCTTTTTACACCGTATTGTACTGCGGTGTTCATTGATGCGAATCTTAATTTTGCGTGTGGTCATGCCCACATATTTCAAGTTACAAGGGCATGTCAGAAGGTATACCACATTTTCGGTGTTACAATTCGAGAAGTTGTTCAGCATCCAAGGGCGTGTTGTACCAATGTCTACCTCCTTGGTTGTCAGAGTCAATGGACATGCTACACAGTTGCCGCAGGCGTAGTGACCTCTTGGTCGTTGTGTGTTCCAGAGGGTCATTTGATTATCTATCGTTACTGGTGGGTCTTTGGCATGCACTAGCTCGTCCCGTAAATTTCTGTTTCTTTTAAAGGCAAACAGTGGGGGCTCCCAGCATTCTCCTGCACCATGTAAAATGTGCCAGTTTTTCTTTATAATCTTTTGGACAGTATTGGAGGCTGGTGTGTATGTAGTTACGCATACAATCCGGTTATTTTTCTCTTTTACGTTATCTTCAAGCAGGGCGTCACGATTGTTGTTACTTGCTCTCTTTTTCGCTTTCCTGATCATTTTTCTAGGATAATGCCGTTCGAGTAATTTCATCTCCAATGTCTCTGCTTGTTCATGAAAGTTAGTGGCTTCAGAACAGTTTCTACGCACCCGGAGAAATTGGCCTACTGGCAGGTTGTTCCGTAGGGCCTTAGGATGAAAACTGTCATATAACAGTAAGCTGTTTTTATCAGTCGGTTTATTATGTACCCTGGTGCTGATGCCATCAGCATTCATTGTAATGTCCAGATCTAAAAAGATAGCATGGTCTTTGCTAATAGAGTGCGTGAATCTCAGATGTTGGTCTTTGGTATTGACCCACTCAACGAAGGTTCTAGCTGTTTCCTCATCCCCTCGCCATACGATAAAGACATCATCAATGTATCGTTTCCATATTTTAAGATTTTCTGAAAATGGGTTGCTTGCATGGTAGATGTGATCCTCCTCAAATTGATGCACATACAAACATGCCAAACTCGGGGCGAAAGTACTGCCCATAGATGTTCCGGAAATCTGGTGGTACAGTACTTCCTCGAATTCAAAGAAGTTCTCAGTTAAAGCTACCTCAGCGCAATCCATAATGAAGTGCTGTGGTGTAAGGATATTCCATTCTGTATTCAGTAGAATATGTTCGACAACAACTAGTGTACGCATTTGGGGAATACTTGTGTATAATGCCTCTATGTCCATGGTAATGAGTAGATCTTCCGCATAGTTTGTTTCCAAGTCTCTCAAGAGGCAGAGTACATCCTTTGTGTCTCGTAAGTAGGATCTTGATTTTTTTACAATAGGTCTAAGAAACCAATCACAAAACTGTGATAACGGCTCGAGGATAGATCCGATCCCGGATACAATCGGTCGGCCAGGTGGAGGTATTTTCTCTTTATGAATTTTTGGAAGGATGTAAAATCTCGGTGTTCTAGGTGATTCATTCACCAGGAAGTCGGCCTCATGTTTCGTGATCCAATCATTACACAACGCTTCATCCACCATGCTTTTGATTTTAGTAGACAGGCGGCGGGTCGGATCATCTGGATACTTCTCATAACTGATAGTGTCAGAGAGAAGACGGATACATTCCTCCTGATACATTGATTTGTTCATCAGGACAATTGCTCCCCCTTTGTCTGCTGGTTTTATTGTAAGCTCAGTGTTGTTTTTTAGTTTCTCCAGTGCTATTCGTTCTCGATTCGTTAGATTTTGAAAGCCCTTCTCTTTCTTGAAGTTAATGGCTTCTATCTCTTTTAGTACCGCCTGCTCAAACGCAAGTATGTGACAGGGGATGGTCTGGGTTGGTGGCACAAAAGTGGACTTCTTTCTGAGCCCAGTGTCGGTCTTTTCACCCTGTTCCTTATTTGATTCACGGAAGTGATTGCGCAGTTTTATCTTTCTAAAAAATTGTGCCAGTTCGGTGTTTAATACAAATGGGTCGTTTGTTGGTGTAGGAACAAAACCTAAACCCTTTGAGAGAACAGTTTCCTCATCTTCAGAGAGGATGTAGTCACTTAAGTTGACGATGTTTGTCATTCTCTGCTGGTTGACGGGCCGTTCCCTCTCCCTCTGCTCCTTGTTCCCATTGCGACAGGAGTCTGGTCTTCCCACTGCACTCTCGGGTTCTGCCTTTTCTGTCTTCCTTTTCCCCGACCTCGGTATAAAAAAGGCTGCGGACCTTGTGGAAACCCGAAGCCTGGCGGGTAAAAAGGCTGCTGCCAGAATCCCATTTGGGGCATTGGATGATGCATCATTGGATGATAGTACTGTTGCTGTCGTCTTCCTTGATGACTGTCCAAACTTTCATCACTGCTACTCCCGCTGGTACTCTGCTCATCTCCTGAGCTGAAGGTCCAGTTTTGTGGTGTTGCCCTAAATCGTTGTACTTTCCTTATACGTTGTGGTGGGGGTGGTCTCTCAAAATATTTGTCGGTAGTGTACGGGTATACAGTTTCCCGATTGAATTTCTGAACATCTTTTTTAAGTTTAGTGAGCTTAGATTGAGTGAGATATTCTTGATATTCGGAATGGTCTTTGTTGATTTCTTCCAGTTTCTTTTTGAAAACTGTTATCTGTACCATAGTTTTAAGTTTACTCTCGCTCTGTTGGATCTCAACCATGAGTGCATCTGCCAATTCTCTGGCTGTGTTAATAATAAGAACTAGCCAGTCCTTGGTACACTTCCAAGCAATCCTTGACCAGTTAACACGGAACTCTTTATTGTTAAGAAAAAGTCTGGGCTCATTGGTTACTATAAGGCCTCTGGGAGCGCTGTTCTTCCGCAGATACTCTGTCATAAAGGCTCCATGTAAAGCTGTCCGGATTTGTTCTTTTTTCTTGGATGAAAGGGCATCCCATTCATCGGTATTCTGGACTGTCTGTGCTACCACTGTTTCTGCCAAAAGGGATGGATTTCTGAGTATTTCTGCGTAATTCTCCTCACTGGATAAAACAGAGCTTATGGTGCTCGGAAACAAGGCGGTCCCTAGGCCTATGATCAGCTGGCCTATGTGTCTAGGCAGTCCACCAATCCCCAACCCAACTATCAAAAATCTCGGCTTCTGGCTTGATAAGGAGATAACGATGGAAACCCAAGCGAAAAAGCTTGCAGGAACTTGTTTTGGGCTGCTGAGGATGCTCCGTAAAATTCTGGAGCGTATTCCCCAGCAGCTCAGAAAAACAGTAATCCAAGCGTTGGTTACATCACGCCTGGACTATGGTAATTCCCTCTATTTGGGGGCACCAAAATACGTCATAAAAAGACTCCAGGTTGTACAGAATGCCGTAGTTAGACTGTTGTGTAAAGCCCCCATACAGGAAGCCGTGGGGAAGCACTTAAAAGCACTACACTGGTTGCCGATTGAGGCGAGAGTCAAATTCAAGACACTCTGCCTAACGCACAAGGCCATACACGGCAAGGGCTCCGGCAAAATCAGAGACCTGGTAGGCATATATGCCCCGAGTAGAAGCCTTCGTTCTGGCACTGAACGGTTGCTAAAAACAACCAGATTCAAAAGAGCCAGATGAGGCGGCAGATCTTTTACACACTTGGCACCCAAGCTATGGAATTCTATGTCAAGGGAGTGTAGATTTGTGGAATCTGAACCCATTTTTGCGTAAATAAGATTAAGACCTGGCTCTTTACTCTCAACACCATTAACCCCCCGTGGCTTCAGTATTGGTTGCTCCGCTAGCGCCGGGAAGCCCTTGGGCAGCCATGCACTCTATAAATACCCTAAACATAAACGCTACATTAAAAATACCCGTAGAAATTCACTGAAACAGAGTAACGTTATAGTTAGGTGAAAATGTCAGTTATGATGTCACATTTTAAATGCAAAAAAACCACTGAAAATCACTTATTATAGTTTACTGATCTAACTATAAATTGAGCCCCCACCATGCCTTGCTTATGACCTCACATATTCTATCTCTCTCAACAGTGAATTTCTAGAGTTTTTTTTAACTGAGAGTTAGATATTATTACCATACCATACTATAACTTTAACATTTGTTTTTTTCAGTAATTTTTTTTTAAACATAAAGTAAGATCTTATTACCATACCCAACCTTACGAGGGCCAACCCCCCTAAAGCAAACAACGTCAATAGATCATCACTACACGTTAGTGTTTATATATATATATTTTTTTTGGGTCCCGCAGGACTACATGGGGGTCGCGCTGGCCCACGTGGAACCATAAATTAAATGTTCTTTTTTTTCTTTTTGTCCTCATGCCCCTATAAGGCCTAGTGGGACAGGGTATCCCTACACTTCCTCCTTAGATGTATTTTGTACATTACTTCACATGCATCATCAGTGAGAACTGATAAAATGTGCCAATTACAAGATTCTGTCAGGGGTGAGTGGTTCGGTACTATGAGAAAATACATAACAAGAAAACAGTTTTTAAACTTCAGATCACAACTGAATCCCTTTTTGCGCGGTTAGAGTGCTAATACGAAACCTCCATCCACCTCCCCCTCATTTCCGTATACCAACTACCTCACAAGACCTATGTATGCAAACCCATGTCCCCCTCTCCTCGCTGTGTGTGGTCCCATCCAGTGTCTGGAAGCAGGGCGTACTTCAGGGGTTGCCTAGAACCAAGGAAAAAAATAATAATTAACAGAGGTTACCATCAGTGATCTTAGGTGCGATAACATCTAGCATTTTCACCCTTCAATAGATTGTTCAACTATTGCAAATAGACTACATGGTGTCCAATAAACATGGAAGGTACAGACTTCCATGTTCTGATGAAGCACCAAAGGCACCTGAGGTCTATGGTCAATAGATATTACCAGCGGTGGCCGGCACGGATCAGAGGTGGGGGGTGGGGCGGGAGGGGGGAGGACGCGGGTATAAAAAAATAAAATATAAACTTACCTTTTCGCCGCTTCCTCGCCGTGTCTGTCCTCCGTAGACCTCCCACGCTAGGCCACAGGAAGCACACCCAGGCTCCCAGTCAGCCCATCTCAATGCTGCCTTAGCAGTGTTGTGATTGGTCTGAGTGCCGTGTTTCGGCGCTCAGATGCTGACTGGAGGCCTGGGCTTGTTCTCCACATAGGCTGCGATGCAGCCGGCATGGAGAATATGCGAAGTGCACATGATTGTTTTGGGCAGCCCGATAGAGCTGGCCAAGCAGTCATTGCGCACTTAGGAGGGTGCTGCCTACCACTCCTCCCCCCCTCACGCAAAGCTGTGTAAGTAGGAGAAAATAAAATGACAGTAACGCGAGTTAGTATCATTTTATTTTCAATTTGTTTCACTGCAAAAAAGCAGTGGGGCGACGCTCCTCCGCCTTAGTGGAGGAGCCGCCACTGGATATTACAAAAAATTAAAATTGGCTCTGCACAAAGCTGGGGGATGACAACCTTACGGTGGGCCATATATTGCAGAAAACAGTCAGAAAACTGTTTAGACTAACGTGTCGCTCTCCAACTGAGTTGTTCATCTTGACAAACCAGAGTCTTTGACGTTCCTCCAATTTAGCTGTTCATGATGATTGTGGGGCTGGTACCTCTGTGAGGTTTTCCCATAGCCTTGTGCCCCATCTCAGATTTTTCTTGTATAGTAACCCATTAAGGGACTTACCGTTTTTGCTTGGACGTGGGTTGCTAAGAAGGCCACATAAAATGGGAAATGGCACAAACCTGGCTCTTACAAACAGGACCTGAAAACGGCAGAGGATCTAGAAATACATTCAGGAAAGGAATTTGGAAATGGCAAGGTACTTGGACAAGTAAATGCCTACAGCTGGATGTGGCGAGGAATATGATGAAAATATTGAAAAGGTAGACGCAACCTAATCAGGAAGCAGAGGTCTGTAGGTGAGTCTAGGTTTTTCGGACAGGCCTTATTAAGAAAGCTTCTCTCGCCATCTTTTGATGCACTTTGTTGTGATCATAAAAATGCAAAGAGAAGTGTTAAATCCATGATTTTCGGCAAACAAAAAGTTGTAAGGATCTTCCTTGCTGGCAGCAGGGATCATCTACAAGCCAGGCATTGCAGTTCGTCCTGGATAGTTATTCTAGTGCCACTTCGTCAATAGCCTCCTCTTGCTCAATCGGCTGATCACAGAAAAGATGAAGAATCATCTGGAACATTTAATTTTTCTACCAAGGAAGGCACTAGAATTGCAGGTTTAAAAGGATATGGCTTCAGGAGTATGGAATAAGGATCCAAAAATAAGTGGAGTAGCTGTGGCCAGATAGGGCAGAGGAAGGGCAACTCTCTAGACAGAACACTTCGCAACTCCAACCAATACTATTTATTATGCCATGCCACCTACTTCATGCCCTGGACGCACCACCAGGGGCGGCTCCTCCGTTACGGCGGAGGAGCAACGCCACCCCCTTGCTGAAAGCCAGCAGAGGCAAAGGACAAAAAGAAAATGATAATAAAACATTTGTATTATCATTTTATTTTTAGCCCTATAGGCTGCGAGCCGAGGGAGGGGTGTAGCCTCCCATACTGATGCTGCAGCAGCAGCACCAGGGAGGAAAGGGGAGTGGTGGGATAAAGTATTATTCAGGGACCCTGCAAACCTCATAACTACAGCTGTAATCCACCATGCCCCAGACTTTCAGACCTTAGCAAGGGATAACTCATGTACTGGTCTAATCTTAGATCAAAAGGATGGGTGTGGGGTTGAGGTCACAGCAGTTAACGTAACAGTAAACAAACAAGCCCCACACCTGGGATCAAACACCCCCCTAGATTTTCATAACATGTCAGGATAAAGTTCAACAGATTAATCCATCTATGGTAGAGAGGAAGAAGGGCTCGAAGGCCTCAAATAATAGTTCCCCACAAATGGATAAGTCTCTAGATGATTCAGCTCTGCTCTGCTCTGGTAACTTGTAGGCCTTTCCGGAAAGTATCGGCAACCCGACAACTCACATAAATCATCTTCGCCAAGGAGAGTAATGGGTTTAGTACAGTCAAATTCAAATGTCCCAACAGAGGACTCCATTCCTTCTGTATACCCATTCTTTTTATAAACAAGTTTTATTAGTTTCCAACTCAAATAACATGTACCGTTGATTGCCTTTTAATCACCACATGCAGCACAGTGCATAGATATAAAATGATCAGACATCCAGTGCCAAACCATTATATTCCCACAATTTACCCCAACTCTTCTCATGTTTCGGTGGGTAGCCACGGACCGCATAAACGGGTCTTTCTTGTTGAGTCCACCCCTGTGCACACTCAGCCACTGTAGGGGGGTTCTCGGACCTTCACTTCTGCCCAATGTCCCTCTTGGCAACCAACATTGCGACTCCTATGAGGGCATGCTTCAGTATCAGGCCTGTATAACCGGTTTTAACTACATTGGGTGCTATTAGCTGTACATTAATTCAAATGACAAACACATTGATTGACCAATCTAACCTACTCTCTGAACAGGCTTCCTTTTGGGGAAGCATCAAAACAGACCTCAAACCAGTACAGATAATTACCAAGCACTTCGCTAACATGGAATCAATGTTACAAAATGATGAGTGAAATATTTCCAGTCTATCTCATTTGGATGATATCATTTACCTGATTTAGTAATTACCAGGGAAACTGTTTTCTCAACAAAAAAACCACAACGATTTAGTTCTTCAAAAAAAAAAAATGATTATGGTCGACCTATAGACAAATCAAACCCGAAAAGATCTTGCGCATATTATAATATCCCCATCCACAATTATGAACAAAAGTAAGTCGACACAGGCTGTTGAAATATTGTCTCATGACATCAGAAGGTCTCAAACTTCTAATGATCAAATAATCACTGCTGAAGTATTGGACGACACAAACAAGCCTACAGTTGAATTCACGCCAAACCATAGTAAGAGACATTTAAAGAAATTACCATAACTGAACAAAAAAAATCACAGCTCAGGAAACTCCAACATATATATGACTCATCAACAGTATCATCAGCATCCCTGGAAATCAAAAACGTTTTCCTAGCTTCACACAGGCAGATCAAAACAATCATTGTAAAGAGGCCAACTTACATCCAGTCTCATCTAAGGGTGATACAGGAATTCCTGTAGAAGAATTTAAAGATGATAGACCCTTTATAACAGGAGATTCAACCAATCAAATATTAGTGACTGCCACTGAAAATAAATCCTTAGAACCAGTACTGTCATATAATCTATTAGTTGGAAAGGTGGCCAGCAATTCAGCTGATCAGTCAAGCTTGCGTGACTCTGCACAGCTTTCACACGATACCTCCACTGGTTCATCTGACGTCATAAAGAACATTGAGGACAGTTTGTCAATATTAGCTAAGGCGGTTTTTCACCCATTCCATAAGTTCCAGCCACAGCCCAACTGCTTGAGCCACTCCCAACTGATGAACCTAAGAAGACCGATCATAGCAATTTCAACATTGTACTAAGCACAGAACTACTTAACAAGGAAGTCAGATTTCACCTTACGGATAATAGTTCTAGTAATACGCTATCAATGCACAACCATCACATTCCCCAAACAATAACAGATCCATTTTAAACCCTCTGGGGGACAATTCAGACCCCACTAAACTGAACTTAATTCCCACATACAAATCAGAAGGAAAACAGGATATTTTGAATCGGCAAAACATTCTAAAGGGGTTGGTCACTTCCCAGACCTATACACTATTGATTCCAGCACTCTGCTCAGATTTCAGTTTTTACTGCAGCTTCAAGGGGATAAAAATATCACACAAACAACATGGGCAACTGGGTAAATAACTTCCAGAATTTGGGGCAGACAAGCTGACTTAGAGACTTAGGAATAAAACTGAGGTAAGTAATCAAACCAAAATACCCATATATTCTACCAGGTAACAGTCTATGCTCAGATTCTCTTACGTCTGAATTGAACAAGAAAGGCCACTCCAAAGGACCAGAAAATCAGAACCATTTCGAAAATTTAACAGTTAGTACAAATGGGCATAGGATGAGAAACTGCAGCGTCCTGAGGCCACCAACATTAACTCAGCAGAGTGATGAAACAACATAACTACAACCTTATCCATAACAATCAACATAATCTAGGTTCTTCATCACTCAGCGCTCTTGTAAATTGTTCCTGGAACATCACCGGAATTGAGAGGCACATTTCTAATAATCTGGGAACATTTTTTATGAAATTCCATGTGACCTGCCTAAAAGAATTGTGGAAAATACATCCTTTTATCTCTTCAACATTACAATATTTGATATTCCAGCAACCAAATGTGCGAGTGGCAGACCAAGTGGTAGATTAATAATTTTAGTAAATAGACTGCAGTTGAAAGCCTCTCTTCTAAAACTCAGGACTAACAGTAAAACAATCCTACCAGTATTACTTGAGGACAAAAAAACAAATCAACTCCTTAATATAAATGTGTATTTCCGCCATCACTAATAAGGAACAAAATGTAATATCGATGTCTACTTGATAACTTGGGGGAAATCATCGAATTCAGTAGTGGAGGTTCAATAATTCTAACAGGAGATTTTAATCAGAACTTGTTATTTAAATCTCCCAAAGTGTCAAGGTCTAAAGATCAACCAGATGAGGTATACAACATTCTATTACTATTGTTCGGATTTTAAAAATCGCATAGCTCGTTGCTATTGAGTGGTATTTAGTTGGAGGTTTTTTTTGTTTTTTTTTACCAATCATGTATGTCTAAATATTTTAAATTGTAAATTGTAACGATTTTAAGTAATCACAACAATAAACTATTGACTTGACATTCTATTACTGTCCTCAATTCTCACTAGGAGGAACCCAAAGCTAACAGAGAAGTAAACTCTTACCTGTGAGAAGTTGGCCTGGCATATCCTGTCCACTAGTTATAGTGGGCACCTTGCACCAGTCCAAACGACCCTCATTGATGATAGGTTTAAAGACAACCTTTATTTATTTTTTATTTTTTTGTCCTCATCTCACCAATAAGCTTTTGCGGATCTTACAAAGCCGATGTTTCCATCTATGCGCCCTTCAGCTTACCGCACTTGATATGGTCACCCAGACCGGCTCTTTTTCGATAGGAGCTAGGTGTAATCATAGGACTGATTATATTAGCCTCAGATTGCGACCCCAAGTCGTAAAGGGCTGCCAAATGTTTATCGAGCTCTCCTCTATTCCATCCTGATCTAAGCGCGCCATAGCAAAAACAGCTTTAAGCCAATCATCACTCTTCGGGGGAATAGGGTCTTTCCATCTCTTGCAGACCTCTCTCCGGGCTAATATCACTAAGTATAACAACAACCCCCTATGAGTCTGTGATAAATTATGGCTAAGCAATCCATCGTCACCAAAAACACTAAAGACAAATTGACTTTTATGCTTACTTTAAAAATGCTACAAATAGTGTCTCCCACCCTCTTCCAAAAGTTTCTTAAATCGGAACATTCAAAAAAGATGTGGATATCATTGGCATTGGGAGTCATGCATCTAGGGCATTTAGGAGTAGGTAGTGGAGCAAACTTTGCTATCTTGGCTGGTGTGTAATATAGTCTATTGATGACGAAGAAGTGGTTCTTATTCAGGCTTGCTGGTTTGATGAATTTATATAGTATGTTCAGAGAAGGCTCGAACAGGGCATCTATAGATGACTCAAGGGGAGTTTGCTTCCACACCGTGGATTGTGATGGGATCTCCAGGTCTTCAGCATCTAAAAAGAAGTTGTACCACAAAGATATCTCCTCCTTAATTGTGCGCACTGATTGAAGAGATAACTCCATTTCCCAGTTTCCTCTAACATCTTCCTTTTCAGCTTCAAACCAGGATACAAGTTGTAGATACTTGAACTTGGAGAACCCAGTGCCAATCTTGGCCCTTAACAACTCCCATGGGTAAATCCCCTCTGCGTCTAATAAGTCAGACCAGATGTTTATGCCCGCCCTCTTAATGGGTACAGCCAAACTATCCCTAAGACATAGGGGTGTACCGGGCGAATCCCAAATCGGTGCAAGATCTGAATAATAACCGATTCCCCATCTACGTCTCACTTTGTACCACGTTTCCAAGGCTGCCCTTAGGACCTTCAGGCGTACTCGCTTGAAGAACCTCGGGGCCCCAAACTTATATAAAAAGCCCTCTCCACCACCTCCACCCTCCATCAAAGCCATTTCACCAAGCAACCTTCCCCACGCTGAATCCTCGGTTTTAAGAGTAACATCCGGATGCCTTTAAGTTGAAATGCAACCGAATACCAGCCAATATCCGGAAGAGCCAGACCCCCTTTATTTCGCCTTCGCCTCAGCTTCTTCCAGGATAGCCTCACTCCCTTACCACCCCAAATAAAGCTCCCAATCCTACCCTGAACCTTACTTATGCTCTTACTGGGGAACCCCAGGGGAATCGCATTAAACAAATAGGTCAATTTAGGGAGAATAACCATCTTGACCAAGTTTACTTTCCCATATATTGTCAGAGGAAGATTCCTCCATCTACTAAAGAGGCGATCTATTTCCTTAATGATTTTATTCAAATTCATCAGGGGGATTTTATCCAAGTCTTTGACGATATATATACCCAAGTATCTTAGCTCTTTGCTGGTTGTACCTTCCCATTGGTCGATGTTCCAACACATCACCTCAGTTTTGGAGGTGTTAGCCAAATAGCCTGAAAGAGAGCCAAATTCCTCCAACAGGGCTTCAACCCGAGGGATTGCCAGCTCGGGGTTGTTGGTATATAGAATTAAGTCATCAGCGTACAAAGCTAATTTACAAGTATATTGTTGAGACTTAAACTGGGGGATTAAATGGTCTAATCTAATGGCTTGCGCTAATGGCTCTATGTAAATATTAAACAGGAGGGGGGAAATAGGGCAACCCTGTCGACTTCCTCTCTGGATGTTAAAACTAGAGGTCAACATGCCGTTTAAAAGGATCCTGGCAGAGGCCCCTTGATAGCAGTTCCTCAAAGTTTGAATGAAGATGGGGCAAAGCCCATTACCTCTAATACCTCCCAGAGGTACACCCAGCAGACCCTGTCAAAGGCCTTGGCTGCGTCTAAGGCCACTATGGCCAACGGGTCAGATCTTCCAATGGCCAAGTCAATATTGCCTATTAACAATTGTGTCTGTTCCTGGATGAACCTCCCTGTTACAAAGCCCTTCTGGTCAATATGAACCAGGTTTGGGGCCAGTTTAGCCAATCTCCCCGCCAAAATACCCATAAAGATCTTATAGTCGGCATTCAGCAGGGAGATTGGACGATAAGAATCGGCTTTTAAAGGATCCTTACCAGGCTTTAAAATCAATACAATAGTAGCCTCCTTCCAGGACTTAGGGACTTTACCTGTAAGACAGTATACTGAGTCGAAAGTAGTGCTCAGTGCTGGAGTCAATTCCTCTGTTAGAAGTTTATAAACTTCATTGGGGAGTGCATTCATACCTGATGCCTTTTTATTTTTAAATTTTTTTATTTGACCTTTGATCTCCTCGAGAGTAATAGGAGCATCTAAGATGTCACGACACTCTTCTGTAAGAGTTGGTAGAGATTTACTCCTCAACCATGTTTGTATATGACCAATGGACGGGGTCAAATCTTCTTTATAAAGGTCTGAAAAAGGGAAAGCAGGCAGGTTTGCATATCCTCAACATTGCTTGACTTATCCCCACTGCTGTTTATTATCAGTTCATTTATATTATTCTTAGAGCGGTCCACTCTTGCTTTCCAGGCCAATAGGGCACCAGCTTTCTCCCCATACTCAAAATTTTCATGCTCTTAGTGAGCCACTGTGCCTTACACTTTTGATCTAATTTACCCCTGTACTCTTGCCTGGCACAGTCCAGGTCACCCTGGATTTGTGTCAGTTTTCCTGGATTCCCATAGCTAAATCTATTCCTTTCATTCTCTAAGTGGAGAATTCTCTCCTCAATATCATGGAGCGCCCGGGCCTCGGCTCTATTCTTAGAAAATATAAGGCCATGAAGTCTGCCCCTCAGGTTAGCCTTAAAGGCATCCCAGATAAAGTCCATGGTTGTGGAGCCCATATTTAAAGAGAAAAATTCTAGGGAGGATAGCTTAATAGCCTGAATAATCTCAGGGTCCAGGAGCATAGCTCTATTAAGCTAGATTGTAGCTTATACGCTTTACTGAGGTAAGAAAAAAGTACTGGGGCGTGGTCGGAGAGGTGACTTGGTAGAACTGAAATCTCCGACAATCCTCCCAAAGTAGACCTATCTGTTAAAATGTAGTCAATCCTAGATGAGTGACTGTGTTTTTTACTATGGAATGTAAACCCCTGAATGTCTCCCCTCTTAGCCCTCCAGACATCTACCAGGTCCAAGTCATGCAACATATTGATCATTGCGCGACGGACTCGGGGTGCCCCAACATAGTAACTTTGATTGGACCTATCTTTTAGTGGATCTAAAAGGACATTAAAGTCGCCACCTACGATTAGGGGGGGGTTGCCGTAATTAATTTAGATTGTAACTTGCAAATATATGTCGAATCATCGACATTAGGGTCATAGAACGATGCACAGGCTAGCTCCACACCTCCAAAATCCAGCTGCGCTATTACCCACCTCCCAGTCTGATCCGTCTGCACTGATTTAATGGAACAGGAGACCCCATGCTTGATCAAAATTGCAACACCTCTACTATTAATCGTCTGTTGTGAAGTACAGTAACATTTTATCCAGGAAACTTAAGAGAAGGCAGAGCGACTTTATAGAAAACTTAAGTGTGTTTCCTGTATAATACAAATCTGGGCGAGGGAAAGTTCTAAGTATTTTAGAATTAATCTTTGCCTGCGAGGGCATCTTATTCCATTAACATTCCAAGAGATAAATGTGACCTTGTTATCGTTTAATAAAGTTCCTGCCATTCAAATTGCGGACCACTGGACCACTTATGCCAACAAGACGGACCTCCCATAGAATTAGGTGAGATGAGGTTTTTTTTATTTCCCACTGCTCCCCACCCGATGTGCCCCTCCCTCCCTCTTTCCCTCCCCTCCCCCCCCCTCCATGAGGAACCCTCCCTTCCAATAGGCTGAGCCTGTTTGGTCTCCACTCCCCCAGGGCATTTAGAGCTAACCTAAGGTCGTGCTGTCATGGATTCCCTTTACGTCAATGACCCCCCTCTCTACCACCCGATTCTTTTTTGATTTTTACTATAAGAGCATCTGCTTCCTCAATTGTACGAATCTGGTGCATATGGTTATTCCACATTACACGCAAAAGTGCAGGAAACTTTAACTGAGCCTTAGCCCCCATTTTGTTTAGCTCCTTGAGCCTCTTCCCCAGCTCCCACTGTCTCGTTGCAGTTATATGTGAGATGTCCGATCTTATACAAAAAGAAAACGGATTTGGACCTCCTGAAGTTATTGTGCCTTCTTTGAGAGCTGAAGATAGAATCAGCTCCTTTACGGAGTATGACAAAAAATTAACCAGGATTTTCCTGGGTTTTTGCCTGGCTGGATTCCTCTTGAAGGGATCGCGATGCACCCTTTGTATTTCACATGCGAGATCCACATCTGGTGAATTCTTCAAGACAGTCCCTTTTAATAAGGAAATCACGAAACCTTTTATATCTGATCCCTCCAGGGCTTCAGGTACATTCAGGAGTCTTAAATTGTTCTTCCTTGAGTGGTTTTCCAGACGTTCGAGGTCTTCCTTTAGTTCTTTATTCTGGGCCGATATTTTAGCCATTTCCACAGAGGTAGTAGACATAATTTCTTTAATTTTAGGAATTTCCAACTCAATCGCTTCTGTTCTTAACGTGACATCATCCAATCTCTTAGCCAACACTTCACAAGAGGCTTGTATGGCTGCCTGATTTACTTCTGAAACCAAAAATCTGCTGGCCAACTCTGCTTGATTCGTCTCCGAGACAGTGAATCTGCTCGTCATTTCGTCCTTTAGGGCGAGTAATATGTCTATCAAGGAACGTGTCGTGGGGTCTGTAGTGGGGTCTGTAGTCTCATGATCATCTATGGGTTTCAGGGCACTCTGTGGTGCTTCCACATAGCCATGGGTTGCCAGAACAGAATATCTATTCGAGAGGCTCACTGCGGGATGTATATCTAGAGCATCATTTAAACCTACTACTGGATCTTCCAAGAGACATTGATTACTTTGCCCCTCCTAGGCACTACACGCTCCCTCAGGCGCTCCTTCAAGCGCTATACTTATTTTCTTCTGAGTATTAGTTAAGCTCACCACCGGTAGATTCAGAGAGCTCTGTACAGCTGCCAAAGGAAGTTCTTGACCCCTGCTCTTTGCGGGATCACATGCAGAAGTAGTTAGGGCAGTTGAGGTAGACATAACTTTATAGTACGTTTTCAGTGAGGGAGTAATTTTCACTTTTTGGGGTGATATCTTCTTGCCTCTACCTCTGCCTTTCCTCTTACCAGCCTCTTCCCCCTTTAAGACAGCACTGTCGTCCTTCGTGACCGCTCTCTGCTTACGTTGTTTTACTGATGTTTTTACTTCGAAGATGGGAGGGGAGACACGTGGAGGAAAAATAGGCTTAGTAATATCGACGTTATTGGAGGTGTGCGCTACTCTTGCCCGCAAAGTATATCTATTTATTTGGGGTGGTGAGGCTTCCACTGTCGCTTTCTCACTTATCCCCTTGGTCTCCATACAGTTAAAAAAAACCTCCTCTGTATGTAGCTTAGTGATTATAATAGCCGTCTCTGTGAGGGGGTGCACATTGCCATTAGCGTTCCCAGACAGAAAAAGGTGCCTCTTACCTTCGTCCTCACAAACTTCTTCGCGGAGGATATAGTGCCGACCCCGGCTCCCTAACTGGGCGTCAGATTCTGCCTTCCACTCCACTCGGACCCCACAGCTCGAGTTCACACCAGCACAACTGCTGGCTCTGCCTCCGACGACCCGGAGCCGAAACTGAGCCAAATCCCGCCTCCGGCACCTCCACGCTGCCGCCTCCCAACACCAGCCGCTGGCCACGCCGTCATCCCCGCAGGCGTCCCGGCCCGCATCCGCGAGGCACAGAGAAGGAAGCTCGCCCCGCATATCCTCAAAAGGTACGTGCTCAGAAGTTTTAATATTCTACAAGTGAAGGGGGGGAGGGTAACCTAATTCAATAAAAAAAAGACGGAATCCTTGCAGCGAGACCCATTAAAACAACCCCGGGGGAGCGGACTGCGGCCGTTTAGCTAGCGGCCGCCATGTTCCTCCTCTTGGAATACCAAGACAACCTTTATTGAAAGCTATCCTAGTGGTAGCTTTGGAGAGCAGCCTTCAGGCTAAGTCTTGAAGGAGTGTAAAGCAGCTTGGTTTACCAGATTATAACCTCTTGAATAACTAAATGAAAGGAGAACCACACAAGATATATATAAAATATATGTATTTATTTCTAAACACTAACTACTAATCCCTTTATGAGATTAGAGTTCAAGATACACAGTATCACAGTATTAAAACGACAGTAAATAGCACAATGCACAGTGGGCTCCAGGGGGAGACCAAACCATATACTAAGAAAGTGGTATAAGAACCACGACTTGACTAGACACAGTGCCTAGAGCACGTAGAATCGCTGGGACCCCAAGGAACCACCCAAGGTAGTGACACAGGAGACCCACGGGGGACGTGTGCAGTGTGAGAACACAGCCGCGAGCGCCGTAGGATTCAATGCGGAAAGTCGCGGTTGGAATTTTAAAGATAAAGGACACTTAGGAGAGGACTTTCAGCAAACCCCTTTAGACTTAAGGGGTTCTAGGGCCAACACCCACTTGAGCACCAGAGTACTCGAGTTACCTCACCCAGGGAAGCCGGGTGCATAGGTGTCAAAGGGTGTCGGGAATCGTCGTCGTTTTCAATGGGGATCTGCTGCAAAGTGCTGCTGCCGTGAAGGAGAAAAGTGTCCGGGTGGATCCAAGCCTGGATCGAAGATGTGAAGAACCTGAAAGCAGAGGGGACAGTCTGGGTCACTAGCCAGTGACCATGAGCGGAGCAATCGAATGCCCACCGATGTCGGGTGCTTCAGGTGCGAAGAGGTGAAGCTTGACTCTGCAGCCACGGGGTCCTGGAGATGTCGACGACGACCAGGAGCCGGATTCGAGCTGTCCCACGAAGGATGTCGAGTGCTGGGGTGTCGGTGATCGGATTGACCACAACAAGCCTTGGCAACAGCAACCCACGCAGGAAGAGAAAAGATGCTTCTGTGCGGACCAGCAAGGTCCTGGGGTCTCCCCAAGCGATGGAGAGTCGGGGCACATCTGGAGCAACCAGGGAAGCCCAATAAAAGTTAGAGTTGCCTTCTTGGGGACCCACAGGTCAACGGACCAGGGATCGCGAAGGGACCTCGAGAGGAATCACAACATGGCGGCCCACGGAACACTCGTTGAGTGTAGGCCTGCAATCTTCGGTGCAATTACTGCTCGGGGTCAGGGCTACAAGTAACCCAAAGCTCAGCCTCAGGGGTCGCCGGAAAGCTGATGCTTCTGCAAATGGTCGCGGTGTCCAGGGGTTCGGGTTGCACGGTCTCCACGAGGGATACGGGCCTCAGACTTGCTGTGGGCACAGATCGACCTCAGAGACCTCGGAAAACCCACCTCCTGTGTGGCAATATTCTTCGGAGTCCGTCGGAGCTTGGAGATGCCAACCGGTCAGTTGTGTTAAAGGTGCCTGCCTTGCAGGGGAGTAACTCCTTTACTCCAAGGGAGATTCTTCAGTCATCCAGCGTAGTGTAGATCGTCGAAGTACTTGATTTCTGGTATCAGAGTTTAGTCCAGGTGTAATCTAAAGTCCTGTAGTCAGGGTGTCCTACTTTATACCCAAGGAAGGGGATAGACAAACTCTGGGGCCCCACCTATGGGAGGGTCAGGAAAGAGGGGTGGCTACACCCATTTCCTTTGTCCAGTTTCGCGCCAGAGCAGGGGCTGTGTGCCCCTGCAACCGGTTTGAGCTGGACTATGCACAGGGACACCAAATGTGCCCCCAGTGCAGACTTCAAAGCAGTCGGAGAGTGCACCCACCCAGCCCCAATACACTAAAGCCTGTCTGGGAGGTGGTCACACCTCCCTGTGACAGGAAACCTATTGTCCAGGCCTCCCCTGCCGGAGTTTCGTCCAGCAGCAGGAGGGCAGACTCGTGTCTGTGGCTGCAGCATCCATTTTGTGATGCCAGGGTTCTGTTAAGCTGGTACCGGGTGTACTGGTGATGCCACGTGGCTCCCTCTAGAAGGGAGGAATCATACCTCCCACACCAGTACTGGAGTGGAGGTATGATTCCAAGGTGTTTGACACCAAACACGACAGTTTTCCATGCAGCCATTCTCAAGTTAGCATTTACCGCGGGGTTATAATGCACTTAAGAGTATATGGTCTGGCTGCATCACAAACAACCCCGGAATAAAGATTCCGAAAGCTGCAGAGGGGCTCTGCTCATGCATGGGCACCCTCTCACATGAAACCCAGCACCCTGCCTTCAGGATTGTTAAGGCCTGCCATAGAGGTGACTGATAGGTTTACATGTGCAGTGATATGGAGAGATATAGGGAACCTATATCTCAGTAAGGGGTGGATACACCACCTTACACAGGCTGCTGTAGCAGACCTGTTGTGTCATTTTGGATGGCCTCTCAGGGGTGGCATAATACATGCTGCAGCCCCTGGGAGGCCTCTGGGGTACCTATGCCCTGGGTACATGGTATACCATATACTAGGGACTTATAAGGGTGCCCCAGAATCCAATCTGGAGTGTACCTAAAGTACATGCAATCAATTTAAGGGGATAGCAGATAGGCTGGGGTCCTGAATAGCAGGATCCCAGCCAAACTAAGTCGAAAACCAGCAAAACACCAGGAAAAAAGTGGGGGCAACCATGCAGTCAGATTCCACCTTCCTACATTACCCGACTGCACAACATTGGTTATCAATCCTTAAACAGAAGGTTAGAGAATGATCGGACGGCTCATTCAACCTTCAGTGTTGGTCTTCAGAAAACAACTATACCATCATACACTACTCGCAATTCCATCTTTGCAGTAGTTATGAAATTGTACACAGAAACGAAAGTGATCATGAGCCGCAAGTAGTCACAGTCAATTTTAGTTTTGATCACTTTCCCATAACAAGCATTGGCATAGCCAATAGGTCTCGCCTTTGGGACCTTATAAGTGGTTAGCCAGAGGTTTTGGCTTTGCCTTTGTTTCTAAGCTATGTCGTAGAGAAGTGTGGCTGATGTGTAGCATGTTGAAAAATTACAATAAAGAAGACTGACTACATTATTGTGTAGGCACGTGCATACATTACCATGTGAAATGTATTTTTATTTTTTTGCAGATTTATATAGCGCAAACGCAACCCGAAGGTATTGGAGCGCTCTACATGAGCACCAGTTACGTTATACAAGGACACATTCATTTTTTTTGGTAGGCACGGGGAGATTAAGTGATTTGCCCAGAATCACAGGATGTGGAGTCGACCCCGAGGCTCGAACCTTGGTTTACCAGCTCCAAAGTCAGCAGTCTAGCCGTGAGACCACATCCTCTCCCCAGAGACGCATGACACATGCGCCTTTTTTTAACTTGTATGAACCAAAAAGGAATGCAATAGCTTTCGCATTTCCTTGAGTTAGAGCTATTGGCGTTGTAAATGATGTCTTTTACCTATGTGTTTTGGAGTGTATGTATGTGGTGTGTAGTGGAATTATGTGAGTTGGATTGGAATTGTTAGTTAAGGAGTTGTGTGGCGTGGAATTGTGTGGTGTGGAGTGGATTTGTGTAGGGGAATTAATGTGGCATGGTACATATTTGAAATATGTGGATAGTAATTACATGGTATTGAGCGTATTGGAATTATGTGGAGAGGGACTGGGTGTGATGGAGTGTAATTATGTGCAATGGTATTTTGTGGTGTGGAGTGGTATGTAGTGGAGTTTAATTATGTGGTGTGCTGTTGAATTTTGTAGCATGATGTGGAATTATGTGGTTTGGATTGGATGTATGTGGTGTTATGCAATTGTGTTGAGTTGAATTATGGGGTTTGTTGGTGAATTATGTGGTGTGGAATGGAAATGTGTGGCGTTGAATTGTGTGGCATGGAACTGTGTGAGTGTGACGAGTGAAGGAGCAATGCGATAGAGAGATAAGGGAAGGATGGGAAGAAAGGGGGAAGGAATTAAGAGAAGGGAGGAAAGATGGCGAGGATTTGAGGAAGGGAGAGAGGGACGGAGTGAGGGAGAGAAAGAGGAAAAAAGGATAGGAGAGAAAGCAAGAACAACAATTAAAGGACTTAGTGAAAGGCGGAAAGGCAAGATATGAGTGACTGGAATAAGTGAAGTTGAAATTAGGGTTTAGGAAATAAGGTGAGGGTATAGGATTAAGGAGTGAAGAGAGGGATTAAGAAGGGCAAGAAGGAGGAAAGGAGGTAATGAAGAAAGATAGGGCGGTAGAGAGGAAGATAGGCAGATGGGAGAGTGGAAGTACATAGGAAGGAAGAGTTTGAGGGAAGGAGGAATCGAGGAAGGGGGAAGAGATGGTTGGAGTAATGAAGAGTGGGAAAAGGAAGGAGGGTTAGGAACGAAGGAAGGTAAGCAAGGTAGGAAGGAAGGAAAGTAGTAAGAGGGATTAAGGAGGCCAATAAGGAAGAGAGGAACGAGGGAATAAGGAAGAGAGAAAAAGGAAAGAGGGGTGGGTCTCAACGAATTATATAGGGAGGATGGGTGGAAGAAATGTTGAGAGTAAAAGAAGGTAGGAGATTAGGGTGGGTTTGAGGGAAGGAGATCAACAAATGTACATGATTGGTACTTGTTTAATCGGGTTAAGCTGCCAACCGTAAAAGGAAAATGTTATACTATATGATATAAATGAGAAAATTGTTCATGAGTACTAACCATACCTATAGTTTATAGATGATGGTGAGAATTTTTGTTGTCTGCATGCTGTTTGTAGAGGTGGTGGAGTTGCTTGGTAGATAGGGGACAATTGTTGGGGATTCCAAAGACATTGTGTTTGGTATATTGGTGAATGTTTTGGTTGTGTGTTTGGTTCAGCCTGCACACGAGAGAGCATGTTTACATATGTATAAAGCGGGAAGTTAACCAGAGGGTATTGGAGCGCTATGTATGAGCAGCAGTTACATATTTACACAAGGACACAGTGCTGCTTTTACTAACAGCGTCCCCGACCCCACTGAATGTGCCCCACCACTCAGCCGAACTCCTTCTCACACATTCAAGAAAATTACAGAAACAGAGCCAGAGGTGTAGCCCTCTTGTACACCACTCCTAAAACATGGGTGGAATGGCCTCACACCACATCAGAGCACTGCATGTATTTATTGTAATTAGCAGAATTGTATTACTAAGTAACATCGGGTTTGTAAATATTTCTTAGCAGAAACCTTATTGAGCATTACTAGGCGAAGTAATAGCTTTCTCGCACCTTTTAACTGAACTCACATAAGAGCAGCTTTTGTTACACACGCCGCTGCCGTGGTGCTGAAAGTTAAACACCAGAAAGACACTCTCCCTTTAACTTACTTTCCTTTGAAGTAGCTGGGGGTGGCGCAGAACTCCAGGGCCCGAGGCAAACAAATGTTTGTGAAGCAGAAAGGGCTTGGTCAGCGACAAACTGCTGACTACTGGGGGCAGATCTGATTTCCAACACATGTGGCGTCAGGCGGTAGGAGGCCTCCTTCGTTAATTAGGGTGGTGAGTGGTGGTCGCAGAAGTTGCAGACAGGTAAAAAGAAGGAAGTAGGGGGGTGAGCCTGAAACAATAAAGGGCAAAAAGGTTTGGGGCGGGGCTTTACAAGTGCTGGCATGCCCAAGCAGTGAGGTATGCATCTGTGGGCTGCCTGTGGTCCACGAAGGGGACCCTCCTAAGAGGGCGGCCGCCTTAGTGCCACATGAGGGCACACGAGTCATCTGCTAGTGGTTCCCCCTTCTAGTGGCCAGAAGGGCCAGTGGGATGCGTCACTTCCGGCAGTGGTGGGGGAGGGCAGGAAGTATATATACTTTCCCCCGCCCACAGTGCGGCCTCTTGTTTGCTGCCCGTCTCGCTGTTTGGTTGTCCATCGCTGGTGGTCGTCGTCGTTGGGGGTCGCTTCATCGTAGGTCGTTGCGTTCACCATCGTGTAGTTTTGAGGTGAGTCCCGCCCCCCCGTAATCCACTGGCCGTCGTCGGCCGGAGCTCGCATAGGCGGCGGGCTCCGTGGATTCCTTGGCTAGGCCCAGCGGAGGCCCATTACGCTGGGTTTGCTGCCATAGCGCAGTGTGGTGCCGAGTTGGGGGGCCGTAGAAAGGGGGCGACCTGCAGTGGCCTGCCCCCCATTTCTAAACCGCCTAATTCACAAACGACCACCCCCGCCCCCTCCCCTTCCGTCCACGTCGGCGTGGTTGGGTTTAGGCTCGGGCCCTACACACCGGGTTAGCCAGGCTGTCGTTCAGTCGAGTGCAACGAGGCCTTCGGCAGCTGGGGGTGGGCATACTTTAGTGTTCCCTCAACATAGGGCGATGGGACGGACCAGCGCAGGCGCCCTCCACCCGGGGCATATCACCGCAGTGCTCATCGGGAGGTGTCCCAGGCCCATCGGGGTGGGGAATAGGCCCGGGGTCGCCTGCCCCTTGGCTTGTTGCTCTGGATGGGAAGTAGGGGGGCCTAACGGCTAGGGTTTGAATCGCGGCAGGCTCCGTGACGGTGGGCAGATGACCTAACCTCCCTCGTGCCAACAGAATTCAATGGCACCCGCAACTGGTCACGCATATTGCAGCCATGGGAGGTCATGCGGGGGAAACCGGGCTCGAGGCGCGGCAGGGCCGGGTCATGCGATGCCATGCGGGGGAATAATGCTGCCATGCGGGGGTAACAGGGTTTGAGCGCGGGAGGGCTCCGTGATTGTGGGCAGATTAACGAATATCCCCCGTGCCCAACAACATTTACTGGGTTCCGTAACGGGTCACGGACAATGCTCCCATGAGTTACGGGACAATAGGGCCTTGCGACACTTCTCACCCGGTTTCCGCGGGCTAGGCTAGACCTCATCCAACGTTGCCCCAAACCCCCCCTCTCGCCCAGCGACAAGCGCTCACCTTTAATTGCTTTTATGGGGCGAGGCCGGACGCACGGGGACCTCAGGCTAAACTCACCGGCGCTTTAAGACCGCCCTATTGCGACCTACACTGTGCATAGCGGCCAAGGTTTCAGATTGCGATGTGTGACATTTCCATATGCACCGTCTCGTCCCACCGCTGGGAAAGGGTACTGCTGGTAAGTGCGGGTCAAGTGAACATAATGGGCTGTATTGACGGTGGCAGATGATGCGGATTTCTTTTCACAACATAGGAGGGAGAGTTGCGAATAGGGCTTCAAGCGCCTCGACGCCGGGAGACACATCCCACTGCTACCAATGAATTCACAGTTTGTGTGGCTGCTACGCTACGCAATTAAAACAACGTGGGTGCGGCACAGACATAGCGGTCAAGGTAGCAGACTGCAATGGGTGTCATTTTCGTAATGCTGAACATACGGAGGGCAGACCAGGCGTGTGACTATGTCGCGGCAGTTGGGCAATACTGGCACTGCCGTGTGGTTTGCGCTGCAAAGGGGGTCGCAAGAGGAGGCAGCGTTTTCGCCAGAAGCAGGGCGCGGTGCACAGGCGGTCGCTGACCCCGAGGGGGTTGGGTTATTGCGGATGCCCCTGCGCACGTAACATATATTGCCAAATGTCTAAATTATATTGACGGTTCTCATTGTATTACAGGGACTCCATTGGGGGAAGTCGGGTAGTGGGCCGTGACGGACTAAGGTGCAGGTAATACATTGATGGGGGAGGTCTAATCGGCGTGGGTATTGGTCAGGTTACCCAGCAGCATTAAGGGGCTACTGGGTCCATGGGGAAGTACTCATCTATGTTTTATGTTCCCAGTTACAGCAAAAGAGAGTGAACGCCCGCCGACAGCTCCACAAGCCGACACGCTGTGCACTAATCGGCAACAGGCATTGGTCAGGGGCCTGGCCTTGCACCGGGGTACGTCCGTGTGGTTGGTTTTATCAGCAATTTTATAATGCGCAGATTGGCCCAAAGGCATCAGAGGGTTGCAGTATTTTATCACAGCTGCCGGGGTTCAGATTGCTAGGTAATAAACTCACTGGCGCAGAACCTGCCTGGGGTGTCAGGTTGAAGGATCCAGCAGTGAACCGTTCCTCATTCATGTTTTGTCTCCCCGAGCAGGTCAGGATCGGACTTTCAGTGCAGCTCGCCGGATTGCCCCCCCGGTACACGAACCCGCAACAGGTACTTGGTGCACGGGTGAACCCCGGAGGCACAAGCCGCAGCGTAAGCAAGGCCTAGCAGGCAGGGAGCGGGAGCAGTCCTCTCCCTTTGAATCGTAGGGATGTTAAGTGACCCATATTGGTACAGTTTCCGCAGCAATACGGAGGCAACTTCTATTGGTAGGTTGGGAATGGGTTGTTTTCCTCGTGGAAACACAGGTTGAGGGTAGGTGATTAAGCATTTGTTCCTGCTTTTAAATGCACAGGTGGCAACTGGTAATTAAACACGTGCCCTTCATCAGTGCCTGCTTTTCTTTGTTATTTTGGTCATGCCTCTGGGATGTTGGCGTCTTCCTTCCCTATCGTTTCGGCGGGTGGTTTTATAACACAGGTTGAGGGTACGTGATCAAGCTTTAATGTTCCTGCTTTTAAATGCACAGGTGGCATGGTTCTCAACTGGTAATTAAACAAGTGCACTTCATCAGTGCCTGCTTTTCTTTGTTATTCTGGTCATGCCTCTGGGATGTTGGCGAGGAGTCTTCCTTCCCTATCGTTTCGGCGGGTGGTTTTGATGTGTTCTGTGGGGCCCGGTGAGGGTCCCTTATGGCCAGTGGGCTGGCTCTTAGTTCTCGCTCTAATGGGAGGGGGATGCAGGGATCAGTTCGACCCCCTGGGCACAGGTCCTATCGCGGTGGACACACTCAGCCTTCTTCCTTCTGAGGTCGGCATTTGAGTACCATTGAGCTTAGTTACAAGAACCACCTGTTATTTCGCGCCAAGTTGCCAACGGGTCACGTGCGCTCCTCATGTCACGTTACTGTATGGCACACCGTGCGGGCAGACAGCACATAAGTTAAGTCTCCGACATATGTGCGGACCCCTTTTACTCATATCGAGGGCAAGCACTTTCCGATTGGGGTGGGCCGCGCCCAGCATGCGCTGTTGTCCCTGCGCATGTATCGGGGGTATACAATGGGTCCCGTGGGGTTTGTTTGTGGGCCATGCCTTGGTCTCAAGTTATATTATGCACTGGGCAAGCAGTTCTGAAGGAGAAGGGCCGCGCTCGGGATGCGCAGTTGGCCCTGCGCCCGGGGACCGACCGAGTAGAACTCAGCGTACCCCAGGGAACATTTCTCCAAACTAGTCATGCCTCTAGTAACTCCTACAAGGGGTGGGCACTTCTACCCACCGAACTACAGCCAGAGAAGGGAACAGGGTTTCACCTGAGGAGACTTAAACGTTGTTGCCAACTGGGGTTTGCAACTCTGCTCTGGGTAGCAGAACATGCGATTAAATGCTTTGGGACACAGCCCGAATGCATGTGGTTATCACTAGTAAAGATGAGTTTACGAGCAGGGTGACAGGTAAGGGGTGTGTCCCTGGGTCACGCAACTGGTGGTCACAAGTGTAGATACAAGGCGTAGGATAGGGGATCATTCCCATTGGCTGCGGCAGTAGCTCAGAGGCTGCAAGATACCACTTATATCAATGTTATTCACATTAATGGGGGCCTAACTAACACAATATTGTGCACTATGCATTCATGACTCTTGGACAGGGGCAGGATCAGTGTGGAATATGTATGGTTTGGACTGTGCTGTTTGTCCCCTCTAAATTTCAATTGCATTTATGAACGAATGAGGCCCCATCCACTGAGGGAAGGGTAGATGCACAGATAAGTGTAGCGTATTTGAAAATCCCATGAAGGTACTACTACCTTGGCTCGGTCTGATCAGTTCAGAATGGTGGAATTCTGATATTCTTACACGACAGCCACAGTTGTTGCTTAATTACCTTATGCAACTACCAAACAGCGACAAAGCCAATAGTCCTGGCTGGCCACAGCTCCTAGGTGACAGGATGAGTAACCACATGGTAGAAGACTTGTCTGGTCCTCATTGTGGGGTGCATGGAGGACTTTTTCATGAAGTTATCGGCAGATCAGTATATGTGACACACAATTGGTTTTGCACACGGCAGGGGGAGGGGCCCTAACATTTTCTCCCCATCTAGTTAGTCATGGGGTACGCACTTGTCAAATTTGTACCTTGTTTAAACCCACAAGGTGAGAAAGTCAAGTCTGGACTTCCGAAAGTGCGGCAATGGCCCATCACTGTTATTTTCAGCAGCAAGTTCACCTGTGCTAAATCTGACTGGGTGGTTTTTTCTGGTGCGCGGCACCGACCCTTAATTGTCACCACCGGCGCCTCTGACAGCCTGCCACTAGGTGGCACTGTCTGGCTTTTAGAGAGGACCACTACAACAGGCACTGAGTAAGTCAAGATCACTGTTGACTATTGCCTTCTGCCCAAGCCATCCTTTTAGCCTTGGGGGGCCTGGATTGCCTCATTTGTCACACTTCGAGTTCAAGTTAGAGGCTTGTCAGCTCTGTAATTTCGATTGCCACGTTTGCTGCGCTTCAAGGACAGAGGTTGAATGTCTCCTGACAAGTTCTGCTTGCATTTTAGGTTTACATTGGGTTTGGTGATTACATTATCCTTTCACTTGCTGTCAGAGAAAGTAGATAATCTGGTTGGATATAGCAGTGCATGATCTGGGACACTTAGCAGTAAAGCCGGCAAACATGAAGCACATAGATCGTCATCCGGAAGGGGGATGCAGATGTGTCAGTTCTGTTTGGACAAATGCTCCGTTAGTAAGAGAGCTCCGTGGGTTAAGGCGTGCACGGCAAGGATCTGGGGGTAACCAGCAAAGGTTTGCTCCCTGGGTTTGTAAAGTTGATGAGATGGGCTAAGTTGTGCTGCAAAGCACCGTGCATAATCTAGAGGTCACAGTTTTGAATACTAGCACATGTCGTGCATAATCTATATATCACAGTTTTGAATACTAGCACATGTCCTTTGCACAGTTACTATTAGGTTCTGATTCCTCTACTCCTGCACAACATCACACATATTGTACATTCAGGACACATGTTATACGTTCCACCGACCCTGATGAGAGGTAACCACACATCTTCAGCGATGTCAATCATTACGGGGCAAGAGGGGCGAGTAGTGGTTGCAACAAGACACCTGCAGCAGGGAGTGCCGCCAGGCGGCAAGGAGTTGGTGAGTAAATAGGACTGGCAGGTCCCGCTGGGTGCCTGCCACCTGGCCACTGCAGGTTGTTTATGGTGATGTCTAAGGGCTTAGGAGGGGTCATGGCAAAGTAAACCTGGGCTGATTCACATGCGGGTGTGGTGGTGGTGGTCCTTACCTCATTTCACAGGATCACTCCCTGTTGGGTCTATCTAACGATCATCCCAATTGGCTTTAAATTTACAGCCTCTCTTGTTTTGCCATACTGTGAGTAGGTTAGCCATGAACTTTAATAAAGTGCTGCAATGGCCCACTAATGCTATAGTACAGCATCTAGTTTACCGGTGCTATATTGGACCATCATTAGCACCAGCAGCTGCTCACATGGGTAGCAGTAAAGCTTCCTTTTATTTCGCCCGGGATTGGGGCTGGCAATGTCATCAAACTTTGCGGCCAGAAACGGACTAGGCAAAGACTATGATTGTGCAACGCGCACTCATCAGTAAAGCAAGCTAAGTTTCAGCATAATCCTGGTATACCGTCAGTGAAAAACTGAAGGTTATGGGCTACACACGAATAGGCACTTTCTGTCAGCTGGGGCGTGAGTGTGCCATTCCCAAGAGGGTGCGGTTTGCCTTGATAGTGCTGAAATGGAGGGGATGGAGCACTAATACGGACAACTACCAGAGCACATTTTGCAGTCATAGTTAAGAGGGTGCAGGTACATTACTCATAGGTTTACTCCATGTCCCCTGATCAAAATGGATTGCATGTTACCAGTTGCTTCAGTTAAGCGAAGTTTCCTTGGGAGTTGTCAGCTAACATTGAGACGGCATTTTGGTGGTCAGCCGGTTGGCAGGCCTTTTAGATGTGGGTTTATAGCTCAGGCATGTCCAAGTAAGGGTTAAGAGGCCAGAAGTCGGCCCTGGGACACAAGTTCACAGGCCTGTGGAGCGGCAGAAATGAAAGGGGCTTGTGTTCGACCTCTTGGTCACAGGTTCAGATCCTGGTAGGTCCACTTAGCATTTCATCCTTCTGAGGTCGATAAAACGAGTACCATTGAGTTGAGTAACAATAAACATGTGTAAATTCTCCCGCCCTATAGCCTTGGCTGGCAGCCATGCAGGTTGTGGAAGTTGTCATCCAACAAGTGTGCTACGGTCCAAAGATTGGGGAAACTCTGGGTTAAGGCACAAATGGGCTACAAAGTATTAAAGTACATTTGGCATTCCCAGTATTCAAAAAAGGGCAGGTATTTTTACATATGGTTCCCCTCTTGTTCACACAGTCTTGTCTGCTCCCTGGTATACTAGCAGAAGTTTGGGAGGGCAAGGCGTCACCTAGGGTGGTGACTGGCGTAATTTGATGGACATGCTCCAACAAGCGGAATACACAGATAACTGGGTGAGAGGAAGTAAGGCGGGCTTGATAACTCTTACTTCTACCCGCACTGGCACATCTTATCAGGAGTTGCTTGTCAAAGGTATTGTTCTTCAGCCAGGCAATGTTAACATCTAGCCAACACCAAACTAATTGTTTTAAGTCATCCTGGGCGCATATACACTCGCTGTGGTAGGGACACCAGTGTGGCAACACAGCACCGGTTGACAGTTGCCATTATACTAAATGGGGGGCCAGGTCGATCCTACTATGTCTCTCCTTTTCAGGGCAGCACTGAAGGGCTGGGCGAGGCGAGTGCCCCGGATACTGGGTCCCCCTTCGAGTTTCAGACTCGGCAGGACATGCACTCGGGGTTGGGTATCGCTCCGCCTCATGTTCTGGTCATACACTTGGGAGGGAATTACCTGACTTTACTGGGGAGGAAGGTACTGCTGCATGAAATGAGGGACACTATGTGTCATTTGAGCAACCATTTGCGGGCATGTGAACTGGGGTGGTCTGAAATAACACCACGCCTAGTTTGGCAAGGAGCCCGATCTGGGGATGCCATCGAGACCTCTCGCAGGAGGGTGAACAGCGCCATGCGTAAATTCACAGAGCAAAGGGGATTTGGCTTTATCCGACATGGGTTACTGCACGCCAAGTCTACTGGATGCGGGGATGTTGATGGGGTGCACCTTTCGAGGGTGGGCATGGACTTATTCTTGCTGGACCTTGGGGAGGCGTTGGAAGCAGCAGGATGTAAGTAGGAATGCCTGACTTGGTGGGGGGCCCTGGTTGTGACGGTGGCCACACCCAGAGCTGTGGAGGAGTTACAGGGCGATCCAGAGGCTGTAAGGTACAGAAGGGTACTCTATGCAGGAGCACAACAAGGGTGCAAAGCCAAGTGTACCCAGGGATGTCCTGGCGTTGTCCCCTGGAAGAGCGACGGCGCCCCGTTAGTCCTATGGGCGGTTGTGGGCCTGAGCAACCGGGGGCTGCCTGGAACGCTCTGCCCCCTTTGGGGGCGTGAGTAAGGGCATGGACTGGCGGTCCACCGCTGGGAGGGGTGGCCCCTCCCAAAATTGGTAACCACCGATTGGCGACGGCCACGGTGTAATTTGGCTCATCAGGCGGGCAGGCGGCGTAGGGGGGCTTGCCTGCCCTTGGATCGCCCGTAAGATAACCCACCATGTTGGCATATTTGTTATGCAAATAAACTTGCAGCAATTTTCTCCACTAACAAGGTGTCGTGTGGTTTATTTATGTATTTTGCTGTACGAGAATTGGGGAGTGTTGCCAATATTGGCACTATGTGGGCTGCCCGTGGTCCACGAAGGGGACCCTCCTAAGAGGGCGGCCGCCTTAGTGCCACATGAGGGCACACGAGTCATCTGCTAGTGGTTCCCCTTCTAGTGGCCAGAAGGGCCAGTGGGCCGCGTCACTTCCGGCAGTGGTGGGGGAGGGCAGGAAGTATATATACTTTCCCCCGCCCACGGTGCGGCCTCTTGTTTGCTGCCCGTCTCGCTGTGTCCCGCCCTACCGCTTACCCTGCGGACGGGCAAGGGATGGTAGGGGGGGGGGGGGCGAATGGTCTAACTTATTGTTTTGTGTTGCAGGAGGAGTTACAGGGCGATCCAGAGGCTGTAAGGTACAGAAGGGTACTCTATGCAGGAGCACAACAAGGGTGCAAAGCCAAGTGTACCCAGGGATGTCCTGGCATTGTCCCCTGGAAGAGCGACGGCGCCCCGTTAGTCCTATGGGCGGTTGTGGGCCTGAGCAACCGGGGGCTACCTGGAACGCTCCCCCCCCTTTGGGGGCGTGAGTAAGGGCGTGGACTGGCGGTCCACCGCTGGGAGGGGTGGCCCCTCCCAAAATTGGTAACCACCGATTGGCGACGGCCACAGTGTAATTTGGCTCATCAGGTGGGCAGGCGGTGTAGGGGGGCTTGCCTGCCCTTGGATCGCCCGTAAGATAACCCACCATGTTGGCATATTTGTTATGCAAATAAACCTGCAGCAATTTTCTCCACTAACAAGGTGTTGTGTGGTTTATTTATGTATTTTGCTGTACGAGAATTGGGGAGTGTTGCCAATATTGGCACTATGAGCACAATTGGGTCAAAGGAACGAAGGGGAGGTCTACAGGTTTATGGGCCAGGCCAAAGGTCAATGCAAGAACAGCAACACCCTCATAGGAAGGAATTGCTCGTGTATCAAAGGATGTATGTTTGCGGTGTTACTGTGGAGAGGCAGACAGTGGAAGAGGGGCGTGGCGAAGGAACCCCAGGCTGCAATATGGCTGCGAGGCACAATTCTGTGAATCGGACATACACTGCGTGGATTGTAGCCCAAAATCTGGCTGTCGGCCCAACTTGATTTTCCCTTGCGCAATTAAGTTAGGGAAAATATTGCCGAATTGTGGGAGATGTAGCCCAATATGTTAACCTTGCTGCAAAATGGGCACGAGGCGCGGAGGGGGGAGGAGAGATGGGGGGGGTGTGGAGGCCTCGGAGCATGAGTGTGCGGGCTGGGGGAGGGGGAGCACAGGGAGAAGGGAGGAAACATGCTGTGGGAGCCTGAGCTTTCCTGTGGTCGGTTGTTTGAAAAGCACAGAAAGCAATGTATATTATTGCTAGCTGGACGGCAGAGCGGAATCCTGCACTAGCTCTGCAACATGGAAAATCGGGCTCCATAAAGTTTGAACGGAGTTACGAGATACGGAGATACGCTGATACTGTCCCTTAATCATATAGCAGCATTGCGTGGAAGTGCGCGTAGTGTGTATTAACTGAGCTTGTAGGGTCCATCACAGGTATAGAAGCCCTTCTGACACTGCCCCACTACATGGATAGAAGGCCTCCTGAGAAATGTTGTTAATGCCATTAGTAGTACAGCAGCCACGGTGAGGGGGTGTTGGTACTAGCAACAGTATAGTATAGTAGCCCTGCTGAAAATAGACGGCACGGTGCATGACGAATACAGCATCCCCCGTTAGAAGCGCTTAATAATTAATACTGCAGCAATAATAATTAATAGTGCAGCAGCCCTGCTGATAAGTGTTAGATGTGCATTTCAACACTGAAGGATAGCCGGGGAATAGGAAGAGAGTGCGGGGGGGGGGGTGAGGGCGACACAGCAATGAGGGGTCAGCAGCCCTGAGAGGTTTCTTAAGTCCATGCGTGATTTTTTTTTAAATTCTGTGACTTGAAGTTTTGTTTAATCTACTATAGAACATGACTACAAGTCCCACAATTGAAAAGAGCTGGGCTGGCGAAGCACATCACGCATGGACCTGGGAACCTTGGCGGCTGTGGTCGGGCATGGAACAAGACTTACTCCTCGAAGTCCACGGTGAAGGGCACGTCCTCGATAAGCACCGCCGAGTGGACGTTGAAGAAGATGCCCAGGAGGACCTGTGAGGAGAGAAGACAACGTTAGGGGCAGTGAGGCCAGGGACGAAGAGCTGGAGGTAGTGAAACCTCTGCAGGAAAAAAAACAACGACTAACCCCCAAACACAGACCGAGCAATGCCCACAAAACGTGCGTAGCCTTCCAAGCAGTATTGTTAACTTTAATAAAGGAGCAAAAAAAGGAGACGGAGAGGGCGGAGCGAGTGAGTGGCCGGGACGTGTGGGCGAGGAGAGAGGCGCGCGCGCACGCTTAGGAGAGCAGTCTTCACTTTTCAAGCACTGCACTCGTGCTTGTGGCGCGCCGCTGCTCGCTCCCGCAAGGTGGATGCCGCCACGAGTGCAGTGCTTGAAAAGCGAAGAGCAACGGCTAAAGGCCCTCCTATGCAGCGCGCAAGACCTAAAAACCAAATGAAAAGACTAATCTAACGTCAATGCACAATAATATTATCCAATGGAACAGGAACTTTATCTCAAAATTATCACAGCTGAAGGAAGAAAAGTTTATAATGAAGAAGCTAGAAAGCCTTGAGAAATATTGATGACTGGTTTCAGGATTGGGATATTTTTCTAGGCAACCGTTTGAGCATTTTATCCGAAAAGCATGGGGATAATTGTCCGTCCAGCAAGAATAATACAGATAATTTTCTAGCTCAAAGAATTAAATATTGCATTGGAAGACGCTACAATTGCTAAAGAAATCTTGCTCATTTACACATGACTTCCAGATTAAACAAGAAAAACTGCACTACTATCAGGTATTAAAGGAAATAAAATGTACCCATTATAAAATTGCATGAATCAATCTTATTGGGGCCCTTAAATCAAATCAATCTAATAGAATCTGGCTTTTGGTCAGAAAAGGAATGGATTTTTACATGCCTGCAAATGATTATGTCATTCCGTTTGAGAAATGGGAAGGACATATCATAACTCTCTATGCAGGTAACTTCACACAATCATCGTATAGACATTCATATCTCAACACACCTTTACATAGAACACAAGACGAAATCGCTTCACTGACAGCAAAAAGCCGGTCCTCTTCTGGGCCAAACACAAACCTACTCTACGCTTTATGATGTACACACTGAATTGAAGTTTTACGAAAGACAAACTTGAATGTATATTAGAATCAGAGAACGTATACTCTCAAAAACAGCAGGCGTCAGTTCCCAGCACCGTGACCATTCAGAATGGCGATTACCAGTGTCGGTCTTCTCTCTTATCCCTATCCAAGTCTACAGTTAACAAACATATTGCTATTGTGTTTGGCTGTGGATATGGAGAAGTGCCGAAAAATTCATCGCTCCTGTTGGATCCAAGCTACAAGGTTATTGTTTGATGACATTAATTTGATCATTGTCAGCAAATGTGCATTAAAAATCAGGTGTGCTAATGCCGATTCATAGGGGATACTCCATTCATATTTTTGGGATCAGATAAGAAAGGTGAAACAATGTCTAGCTCTCTGAATGTCCTGTAGGGTGACTTCTGCCTATTCAATTTTATACCACTGGCTGTTTTCAAAACCTCTAACATACTAATTCTTGACCACACTAATTCCAGACTGCAAAGCCCAGGTACTTTCCTTTAATTTACCCACAAATAACTTCTCCACTCCCTTCCAATCTTTGGTGCTCTTATACACTGATGTTAGCAAGGACTTTCTTACGGGTCTTCTTAAAATGACTGTTCCTCAGTTGAAAAACACCCTCCGTTCTAATGGTTTGGCTCAGTATTGAAATTAACTGCTACATGGACATCTTGAGATGCGTTCCTTTATTGAGGATGGCTGTTATGATCTAGAAAGTCTTCCTCTGAGAGCAAAACTGATACCTCATGCAGAGTCTCCCATTGCAATCCATGACAAGACAATCCCTTCTGTTGAGATTCCCATAGCCTAGAAAATTAAAGCAAGGTTTCCGCTTTATCCAAAAACTTTCCTCCTGCAAAGGGCACAAATCATTCATTCCTCTTCATCGCTCATGTGGCTGCATAAATGTTATGCGTCCTACAATACACCCAGCTGTTTTGCATAAAACTACACCACAGTCATCCATACCATGTTAATTAGTATAAATCACTCACAAGTTCTCGTAGTCCTGGGCCCTCCATCCCCCATGAGTGACCAGTCCATTTTTTTTGTTCTGTGTTTGTTCATGACCATCACTTTGTAAATGACAACAATAGCTGGACAATCATTCATCATAATTTATGTTTCGAGTGCTTTGTGTATAAAAGAAAACTGGACATCAAACAATAACAAAAAACATATACATTTCCTAGGCAATGTATAACATACAATACAGATATTACATCAATAATGCACCACTTAGAAAAAAAATACATGTAAAGAAAGCACCTTACAATACATTTAAAAAAATCCTAAACAGAGCCAGCTGCTGCTGTAGAGATAGTCTGTAGTCCGAGTAACATGTTCCAACTTCGGTTTCATTCATTGACAGAGCCCTGTTCTCACCTCGTCAAAAAAGTCCTTCACCAGGGCTACTGATAAATCCACCAACTTGGCATACTAGAAACTAGTCCCATTTTCCTTTCCGTGTGTCACCACCCAACAGGCCTTCAGCTACTAGCCTCAGTCTGAGCAGCCAGAGGCTCCTGCATGCAGATCTGGCATCAGCTGCCGACTCTGTCTCTTCTTCCACTTTGAATATTGCACATGAGGTTGTCCGAGTTATGCTGCGGTTGCATTCATCTCTGGACAGCTAATAGAAATTCAGAGGTCTAGTCCTGCAGTTGTCAGTTACTGAAAATTGCACATTTCTGGACCTCGCTCATCAGCGGAGGGGCGAGTCTTAGTGACACGATTTCCAAACTATAAAGTGTCAGTCTCTACTGGCATACCTACAGCTTCAAACTGTTCTTATACATTTAAGACAAAAAGCAAAACCTTCCTCGTTACCCTTTATCTATAGTGCTTGGAGTTTTTTTTAAAGAGAAATGTGCCAAAACAATTCAAAACAAATCCTGCTACTTTTAGAATATTAAAAGACAACAAACGTCACATTTAAAACAGTATTCTTAATATTTGTATGTGTTGAATACGCGCAATCGTAGGCTGGAAAAACTCTCTGAGCAGTTGGAGTCATACTAGGCATATCTCTGGAAACTGAGTTAACTGGGCAAGACGACTGGCCATGAAAAAAAGAAATCACAGATATCGTCACGCAATAAAAGAGTAAAGTGCTTATATCTCTCTAAAACACAATTTCAGGACATCGAACATTTGGAGGTATTGCCACAATATGTAAGCTTCACAGAGGTTGGCAATTAAAATGTGCTCACTTGAATACTAGTGCCACTTCTCAAAGGTCCTGCAAACCTTTACATATAATGTGTCTCTTATCTGATGCAAAAAATGCTTCTGAAGGAAGGTGTTCCAATAAAGAGGTCAGAAGTCAAAGGCATCTAAGTTCTCTATAATGCTTTTGAACTCATCACAGTCAGATCTTTGCCAGAGCAGAGGTAATGTTTAATGTTAAATGTTTAATGTTCAATGGAATTAAATTGTCTGAAGAAGTTAACTGCCATCACAGAACCCCATCATACTACAATATCTAACTTCAAGCATGGCAACTGGTCCCAGTCTAATTCGGTGTAGATTACGTAAACCAAAGTAGAACCTCACCTGTCTAAACTATGCAAACACACAAGCAACTTACATAGCAAGTCCTGTACAGTCAAATTAAGTGTGGACCTTAGGAGCCCAACCGTTCCTGAAGTGCAAATATCTTCACCCTTCACAGAAACACACAGAAATGTCAGAAAGAAATGTTCCTGGTTTAGCAAGCGAACTACAGCCCAGGTTTATGCAACCTGTGTCATTTGCAGCGAATTCCATACTATTATTGCAAGGGCCACTTTAGGTGAACTTCGCAAAAGAGCTTTGCTCCACAATTTCCAAATGAGCAACACAGTAGTTGTGAGCTGCTGTAGGAAAGATCAATTTTACACTGATCAAAGACAGCAGAAATGATATCCTTACACTAAGACATGGTCTGCTCTGATGTCACAAGATTAGTGTTACCAAATGTGGGAAACCCTGGCAGGTCAGACAATATGTTCTAAAATCAATATCTTCAAGTATGCAAAGTGCATTTACATGTTGTTTAATCTGTTCCATCTGTTTTGTTGCAGGTCTTAGTGCATTAGAGTTTTTTTTCTATTACTTCCATTTCATTTTTTTAAATTCACATTCGGTCTTCTCTTGTGCACTGGGACCCATTAACCCAGAGAGATAGCTCACTTTGAGGTTGTGAATTGCTGACTGAGGATCACTTGTCTAAATTATTTTTTTTGCTTATTTTTTATATGCTGGGGGTAGTTACTAATACGTCAGTTATTGGTGTTATTCCCAAATAAATTTTATATATTTTCTAAGCCTTGTAAAATTGGTGGGCTTATATTCAAAGGTGATCAACCAAAATCGTAATTTCTTAGTCTCTGATTACAAGTTGAGGCATTATTTATTGCACATGGTAAACAACTATTCCACGGGGGACATTATTTATCGTGTGCGATAAATAACACCTGTCACGAGTTTGTGCGTCATAACATGCGTATTTTGGTGTTTAACACACCAAAATCCGCATGGTACTGTAAATATCGTATAATTTCCCTGTTAAATTTTGGCAGGTTTATCCTTCTGAAGTTTAACGACAGCTGAGGTATTTAACGCATCCGATAATTCTCGGATACTTTAAATACAGTCACACTTGTAATTCTGAACCGTGCATAAGCAGGGCTTTACGCACTGGTTGGAATTTACTGGCCCACTCGAAATCATGGCCTTAGTCTTAACGATATGTTTGGAATGCAGAAACGACTATCCTTGTGCCAAAACTCTTCCTCTTTAAGCACCGTAATCTTAAAGTCCAACTGAGAAAGAAGTACGTTTAACACAAAGTACTCTCTTAGATTAAAACGTTAGGTTACTATCGGACCATACCTATACTCCAGTCAAATATACTGATCTTTAAACCAGCATAAGAATTAGTTGAATTATTTTTTTATACATTTAACAGAACAAATAATGCTTTGCTATTTGGTCTCACGTTCTTGTACATGGTCTTAAAGCTTCGGATTAGCTTGCTAAGCCTCGCCTTTGCTAAAGCAACAGACTTTATCCAGACATGATTTCAATTAGAGGGTCTACAGATGTCTGCAAAAACAAGTGCACCATGTTTGTTTTTGACAGAGGGAGGTCAGGCATGCTGGTGATCATGCTATTCACAATAATTGTGGCAAAGAGTGTCTGTGAGGGGCACCCAATTTTCACTCCAGTCGTCTGAAGAGTGACTGTGTTTTTGTCTCTACCGTTTCTTTAACCTCATACTCCTTCCCGTGTCTTTCTTTTACCAGGGATAAGATGAACCATTAAGTAGCTCAGGAACTGTTTGAACTCAATCGTAAAGAAACTAAGCACACAGGAACTAAATGGTAGCATGGATTAAGTACACGATAATGAATTATCTGTGCAATGCTATCTAAGCCTTCCTGATACTATCAAAAGGGTCCAATGGGAGAAGAAATACAAAAAAAGTTCTACGCCATAGCAGATTTGAGATTTGTATTCAATTCTGCAAATCACTGAATAGAACAATAATTGGGTCAGCTGTATTTTGATTTTTGCTAAATGAGCGTCTCTCTGTCAGAACCACTCTGATGGATCTCCGGTTTGTCATCGGAATCATCTTCATTGGCATCATTGTCATCATCATCATCGTCATCATCATCGTCACCAGACTCAACGTAGATGGGCCAGTCATTGTCCAACTCCTCCTTGTCTTGGCCCTCTGAGTTGGCCTCCATCTGGCTTAGGTTTATGGGCATGGAATCGTCATGTGTGGTGGTCACACAGGTGCAACTGTCACACAGGCCAAATCGCCGCAGTCCTTGGGATAAGCTGCTTGTAAATGTCCTTCTGCAGCCCTTGCAAATAATCGGCCGATTTGCTCGATGTACCTACGAGACATAGAATTTATTAGTAAATCCCTAAATTCTATAATTTACTAACCCTCAAAGCACAAACAGCCAAATATTTTTCATCCACTCTGGCCCGGGGACAAAACCTGGCAAATGTTGCAAAGCTGGCTGCTGCACTTGAGAATGGCCACTGCCACTGACCTTGGTGGCACCAGCACTTCTCCAAGGTTGGCCGCACATATGAAATGTCTATCCCTTTTGGTATCACAAACAATTCAAGCACGAAAGGGGTATAAATACTGTGCAGTCATCCATAGTGCTCCAAAAACTTACTGTTTAATAACTGAGATATCAGGAGAGAATAGCTTGTTATGTTATGAGAACTGAAGTCAAAGCTTTCCAACAGCACACTCAAAGCTTCAACTAAGTCCGGCCATGCTCCATTAACTCATTTTCAATTAATGACAAACCTGACCAGCACACAAATTGTTTTACACTGGTCAATTATTTCAAAGCTATGATGCCTGTATGTGGTTAGATCTAAGACAAGAAGGCTGTGAACGATTAAGGCCTGCATGACCGAGATCAGAGTTAGGGAAGGCTCACTCATCTGATTCTTAGGACAGGAAGACACTGTAGGAATTCTTTCTCTTCAATGTCGTTGCTCAAGTCCCTTTTAGTTTTCAAGATAAGAGGCATCCCAAAAGAGTTTGGAAACAGCAACTAAGTTAAGTCTGTCTCACCAGCCACACCTAGAATCTTGGTGAAAGACACAAAGCAGTTTGGCATCATCTCTATCACAGAGGATTCTATGACACCTGCAAAGCCTATAATTTTGGTTATGTTAAGAAAAATCTAGTAAATTGATGGAGAAAAACGTGCTAAATCATCATTTGGTTTACTCCTTCCCTCACTTGGTACCATTCAGCACAGACTGAGTGTGGAATAACTATGGATTTTGACACAGCCATTACTTCTTCATCACTATAAAGCCCTTAATGATGAAGCAGCACATAACCAGTATAGCACTGAAACCTTTATTCGAAGGAGCAGGATATAGCATAATTGTTTTTCACAAGTAAAATAGTCCCCTGAACCCTTCTTCTAGAATCCTATTGTTGCCCTGCACGTTCCACTAGGCTTTCAAACTCTCCTCCATGTTACCATACAACATTCCAAAAATGTAAAAACAAAGATAGTGTAGATATCAAGTTGGACTTTACTTCATCAGTGTCCAAGATCTACTGCAGTGTCAAAGCTCTCCTTGAAAACCAGAAGAAGTACATCCCCTGAGATCAAGAAAAAGTTTTTCTGTGAGGCAATAGGGCTTCACAACTTTCAACAGAGCTAGTCTTTAACTCTTCTTGGACTTTGCCTGCATGTTTCTACATTCAGACAAAGTCTGTCTGATGAGATGTGCACAAATTAAGTTCAACATCTTTATTTGTGAGCTAAAGCACAGGCTGGCTAAGCGGAGAGCAGCAGAAAGCAGATTATACCACAGAAAAAAGACATAGATATATACACAGGACTCTTGGTGGTTCCCATACTTTATGACTTTTTTTTAAAGGATTACAATTAGTTTTTTAGAGAGAACCATGAAGGTTGCGCCAAGATTTGTGCTGAAGGGTCGACGGCGTTTCGACCTGTTCAGAATAATCCTTTAAAAAAATATATTAATGTATGGGAACCACCAAGAGAATATATAACAACAAGCGCTTCTCCAAAACCAATTACTTATTATAAGGCAATATGTCCATAGTAAAATTACAATTGTCCAACAGACCAATGGTTTTGACTTTTTATTCAAAAATATATCATATTAATAAATCATGTTTTTCTTTTATAGAATACAAATACAGTTCATTATCAAAAATAATTTAACATATCAAAAATAGAGGAGCCCCACCAACATTACAATAAACAATAAACATATTGTGCATAGGTTGATAAAACATGACAAAAGACATACCACATTGCCAAGACAAATAAACAATAGACAACAGACAATGTTGACACACGAAAATAACACAAACACACTAGAACAAAATTTGATATATGCCCAGTTTTTCAAATCATTGTTCATACATGTTTCAAAAAGCAGAAAAGCGCTGACGCGCGTTTCGGAAGTGGTACATAAATAGTCAATTCCTTCATCAGGGCGCTGACAATGTAGCTAAATCAGTGGCAGAAAGCCATCTGTTGAACATGCACTGTTGACGATTAAAAAGTGCAGGGGGCTCTGTATCAACACATTTCACCAACCGGTTTTTGTGGGCTTAAGTTAGCTCAGCCGAGAAAATCTTCAGCAAGTCACTTCTTCTTAAGACCTATGTGCGTCTGGGGGGCAGGCCCACGTGACGTATGTAGAGCCGTAGGTCACTCTGGATAAAATACGGTGGCACCGGGAAGGTCCACAAAATCCGAGGGTGCTTCAGCCTTCTTTAAAGCACCCTCGGAGTTTGGGGACCTTCCCGGTGCCACCGTATTTTATCCAGAGTGACCTACGGAACTACATACGTCACGTGGGCCTGCCCCCCAGACGCACATAGGTCTTAAGAAGAAGTGACTCGCTGAAGATTCTCTCTGCTGAGCTAACTTAAGCCCACAAAAACCGGTTGGTGAAATGTGTTGATACAGAGCCCCCTGCACTTCTTATTCGTCAACAGTGCATGTTCAACAGATGGCTTTCTGCCACTGATTTAGCTACATTGTCAGCGCGCTGATGAAGGAATTGACTATTTATGTACCACTTCCGAAACGCGCGCCGGCGCTTTTTGAAACATGTATGAACAATGATTTGAAAAACTGGGCATATATCAAATTTTGTTCTAGTGAGTTTGTGTTATTTTCGTGTGTCAACATTGTCTGTTGTCTATTGTTTATTTCTCTTGGCAATGTGGTGTCTTTTGTCATGTTTTATCAACCTATGCACAATATGTTTATTGTAATGTTGGTGGGGCTCCTCTATTTTTGATATGTTAAATTATTTTTGATAATGAACTGTATTTGTATTCTATAAAAGAAAAACATGATTTATTAATATGATATATTTTTGAATAAAAAGTCAAAACCATTGGTCTGTTGGACAATTGTAATTTTACTATGGACATATTTCCTTATAGTAAGTAATTGGTTTTGGAGAAGCGCTTGTTGTTATATATTTTGTTGTTTTCCCTGCCTTCTTCTCCAGACTTATTCAATTTTTCAGGGACCCTCCGGTTCTTTTTCATGGGAACCACCAAGAGTCCTGTGTATATATCAATGTCTTTTTCTGCGCTGTTTAATCGCTGTCTAAAACTTTTCACTTGTCACTTGCACCGTTCACTTTATTTTTCAGAAGCACTAATGTGCAGAAGTCTGTACAGGTTACATGTACATTTAATGTAACTGAGTGCTGCTATTTCGTCCTACCTTATTTATGCCATTTTTGTTTAATACACACCAAGTGTTACATTTATTGGTTATAAGTGTTTTTGTCTTCCTGTTTCAATCCCCTTGCAACTCTTATGTGCATGCTTCTTTGAAAGTGAAATTGTCCTCTAAATAATACCTGTTGAGACAGTGTTGTTTCCATTTACTCAGCATCCATTGCTCCCTAATCCAGTGGTCTCCGCTATTACCCTGCACTCTTCAGTCTGTGATTTCTGTTTGTATTGGGCTTCTTTCTGTGTTTCTTGTCATGTCCCTTTTTCTAGTCTATGCCCCCTGGCAATTTGTTTCTGATTGTGCAACATTTGCTAACGACTGCCTCATCAGAAGTGCCTTGTTAGAGCCTGCTATATTAGGTTCTCTCTGGACCCTTGCTCCATACTGTCTACAATATGCTCTTTCTATAGCCTCTTGCTCCAGTATGTCAGTATGTTCTGCTCCAGGTACCAGCTGCAACAATAATTATTCCCGCTCCACCTCTATTACTTCTGCCCTTGCTTAATGTCACAAGACCTATGCACATAAATTCATAATACATTCCTTTTTAACATTTTTTTAATATTTTATTTACATCTCAATTAATTAAATATTGATTGATTAAATATCTTGTTATAAAAATTAATTTACAACATTCATTTATCATATTGTGCCCGTAACCCCCAATTTCACTCATTCAACACACTAATTTGTCGAAATAAAAACAATTGATCCCAATTAGCATCAATAATCCCCAAGACACACTGTACATCATCTTTCTTCAGTTCTTCGCACACTGCTTGTCAATGTCCGGTGAACCAAAAAACACAACAGTCAGCACACGTGACCAACATCCAATTAAAGTACTTTGCACTACATAGGTTTCAAGGCTGCCTTTATCTTCAATGCACGGAAACCAATATTGTAATACTATTCTTGTCACAAATCATTAATATTACATAATAAATTGTTTTAAAATGAGCCCCCCACCTGGCTACAAGTGATTCCCCAAGACATCAAAAAGTTGTGCAACATCTGCCACACTGAAAACAAGAGTACGTTTAAACAGAGAAAAGGGAAAAGGAAAAATTCCATGCCATTCACTAGAAGCAATACGGTTTTATTTATTTACTTCCAGAGCTAACACGATACATATCTACAATTCATATTGATTCAAAACGTGATCTACACCTAAATATTTTTCGTTCACTCTAGTAGTGTGACTCTCATGTGTCAAAGTCAAACACCTATCAGAGACAAAGCACTAAAAGAAATAGCACTAGGTGCTGTTTATAAAGGCAGAAACCATATTTCTGCAGTTTGTTGTTTCATTCCTCTCAGAATTTGCTTTCATCATCGAAACCTCTAGACCAAATCTTTGCTGCAAGTATCACTACACATGCTCAAGTGTCGCCCCCCAGTTCCTTTAGGGGTCCAGATAGAGATCAGCCGAATTCGATAGACTGGGGAGTCTGTCCTACATTGAAGGAGAGTAAAAATAGAGATGGTGACAGGGATCAGAGAGGTACAAAAACATACTGTTTATCAGCTTAAGTCCAAAACCAACTTCACATTCCTATTTAATTACCTTCCAAACACTAACTTCCCGACAGGAAGTGGTTCTAAAAAATATCTACCTGAACTGTATAAACACATAGGACTCTTTTTCATATGTCTAAGCAGCCACCTTGTTAGAAGTGCAAGGTTTAAACAAAATTCCAGTTCAGACTGCTCGGTAGGCCGCCCGTTTTACTAATGACCAGGGGCCAGATGTATCAAGCTAAATTGCGTTCGCAAACTAGCGATCGCAATTTAGCTGATTGCTATGTAGGTAAGTTTAAACCTACTCGCAAAATAAGGAATAGCAAAAATTGCGATTCCCTATTTTGCGCATGCATTTAGAGAATCGCAATTTGCGATTCCCTAGATGCTATGCTGGTAGGCATCGCAAATTGCGATATTGCCTTAAGGAATAGCAAATTACCACCAACTTCAAGTTGGTGGTAGTTTGCGATTTCCTAGAAAAAAGCACTTTTTTGCTTTTTTCAAAGTGCCATGTGGCACACATACATGCCCTAACACACATACATGCCCTTAGGGCATGTATGTGCGCCACATGTGCACACATGCACATTTCAGGGGTGCAACAGGGTGTCCTTTTGGAACCCTTGCACCCTTGAAATTGCGTGCGCAATTTGCAAGTACCTATTGGGTACTTGCAATTTGCGCACGCAATTCCCTTTCATTCCTATGGGCCTCTTGGCCCATAGGAATGAATGGGAAGGGATTCCTTAATTGCGACTTGCAATTTGCGAGTCGCAATTAAGGAATGCATAGGAATCGCAATTATTATTGCGATTCCTACATACATAGCAGTTTGCGAGTCCTTAATAGCGATTCGCAAAAAATCGCTATTAAGGACTCGCAAATCTGTTTTTTGATACATATGCCCCTAGTTTACTTACCCACGTTCTCCACATTTTGTTCTCTCCATTCGGAACTCGGTCTGTGCAAGAGAACTCGATGGCCCTTCTCTTGTTCCTTAAATATCTTTTACACTTACTGTCTTTAAACTCGATGGTAACTCATCCTGATCTCTGTTAACTAATTTTTACTTGGTGAGCACAGGTCAATAAACTGCTTGGTAAAGGGTAAGAGATACAACAGTAGGTTGGGCTGTAGAACTATTTAGCAATGGCAGCTGTACGAAACGTGGAGAATGCAGGAATCTAAATTGACTGTTGGCAAAATGGACAGACACTGAGCAATGCAGGCTCGATATTTCTAATTCCTGCACTAATAACAAGGTGGCTGCTTAGAGATCTGAAAGAGGGCCGTATCTGTTTATTTTGTACAAGTAGATATTTGTAGAGCCACTTCCTGTTGGGACGTTAGATTTTGGAAGGTAATTAAAAGTGAAGGTGATTTTGGACTTAGGCTAACAGTATGGTTTTGTACCTCTCTGAGCCAACAGACACTCTATTCCTGCTCTGTTTCCGCGTAAGATGGACTGCACAGTCTATCGAAGTTAGATACTCTCCAACTGGACTCCTAAAGGCACTGGTGGGTTACACTTAATGGTGTGTAGGTGTACCAGCAGCAAGGGTTTAGCCTAGAAGTTTTGAGGATGACAGCAAGTTCTAAAACGAATGAAACAGCAATCTGGGAAAATATGTTTCCACCTGTCCAGCCAGTACCTATTGTTATTCCAGTTTGTTGTTTGACTCGGATAGGTGTTTTACTTTGGCACATTAGATACACCCTATTAGTGTAAATGACACCTCCTGAGGTGCGGATAATTTTATGAATCAATGCAAAGTATACATGGGTAGCCTGGTTGCTCTGGCACCTACTGAAAGCATGGGTGAATTGTATGAAATCTTCCCTTTTTCTTTTTAAACTCACGATTGTTTTCGGTGTGGAGTGAGTAACACAACGTTTTTGGCAATAACTTGTAGCCTTGGTGGGGTCTTGTTTTAAAATATTTGATTATAATATATTAATGATCTACGACAAGAACAATGTTAAATTATTGGTTTCGATGTATTTCGCAAAAAGACAGCCCGGAACCCTGTTGAGTGCAAAATACTTTTAGTTGGGTGTTCGTCTTGAAGAAGGTGGCTGCATGGCAACAACAAACACCAAAACATGCATCAACTGTTTTTTTTATTTTTTTTTATTTTAGGTTTACCGGACATTGACCTGCAATGAGCAAGAATTCAAGTAATATGATGGACACTGTGTCTTGGGGACTGTTAAATATATTTGGGATCTTTTGCTTTTATTTAGACACATTAATAAGTATGAATGTGTGAATGAGTGGAAAAGAATTATTTTTGATATTAAGTTTTTAAAAGATATTTAATGAACGGAGATGTGATTAAAATGTTGAAAAGCGATGTGAAAAAGAATAAATAACTATTATGAAAGGATGTGTCCTAGATCTTTTGACGTTATTCAAAGACAGAAGTAATTGAGGCTGAGTGCGAGTGAATATTGTTTGCTGTTACATAATCCCTCTCCCAACTTTTAAGTATAATTTGGGGTACCTTTTTCATAGAGCCAGGTAGCAGCTGTTACAGCTGAAGGAGCTAGTTCTCTGCCTACCTCTAGAGAATAGAATTATGTTACATGCCAATTGTTTGCCCTAATTTCTCACTGCACAACTGAACTTTTAATATGGCTGCACTGCCACTTCAATTAATGGTTTTTACCCTTGAAAGAAAGTACTGACACTTGAAAAGGCATAGAATCTGACCTCACCTTTTACACACCTGACCAGATTTGGTGCACACTTGTATGATACACTTTTCATCATTTATCATGATTACCATGATTAACCCTGCCTCGGCCATGCCTGCTTGTCAAAAATATAATGTATGGGGAGGGTGGCCTTGTGGAATGTTTAGAATATAGCAAACAAAAGAGTGTCAACCTGGATGATGTGAAGGGAGCCCACTCATTCTAGGAAAAAAATATTTTTCTTAAAAGGATCTCTCACTAACTTAATGCTATTCAGTGACATGCTTCATCATCGAGTTCTTTCTGATCCTGTGAGGATCAGGTTGTGCTACAACCTTTTGCCTTGCAAGGGAGCACATTTTAAGGAAAAATGGTGTGGGTTCTATATGAAGTGATGGCTAAAATTGCCTAGGCGGTGCCCATATCAGTGTTTATTCTGGGGTTCGTCTGGTTAAGATTAAATACTGGGGAAGACGGGTTAAATGGAGTTACTATCACTCATTGGCCCTAAATATGATCAACTAGTTTCTGCCACGTATCCCAAATACAGACCCCATGCTTTTAACAGCGAAAAGGGCAGTCTTTTTAAGGGAGAGGCTGAGGACCACAGAGAATGAGACGCAAGACAGGTGGAAAAGCCCAATGGGAAGAAGACCAGAACCCTCAGAGAGTGACCACCTGCAGTATGTCGAGGGACCTAACCCCGGGGACAAGCAACCAAATTTCGCATTCAATCTGACAAACTGTGAGATTTCACCTACACAACAGGTGGCTCTAAAGAAGGGGCACGGTTTTGCCCCGACACCCAGTTTCAGCAAGTTTAAACTGTTAAGCGAGGTGTCAAAGTTCATGCGTAAGATAAAGCTACATGCTTTCTTCATGAACACCGACAGAGGAGACAGTAGACTGCGCAATAAGTCTGTTTGCACCCCCCTACCTCAATAATCCCAGTAGAGATCCTAACATTTGAGAAGGCTGTACTGAAGGACAATGAGAACCTTGACATGAAAGACAAAAGGATCTTTTAAAACATGTCCAGACAGGAGTGACAAGCTCTGAATGAGCTCAAACAGAACAAAACTATAACTATCAAGCCCGCTGACAAAGGGTGAGGAGTTGTGCTCCAGATTACAGGACAGAGTGCTTACTATTACTGGTGACACACGGAATTATCAAATACTTTAATCTGATCCTACCGCCAGTCTGATTAGCACGATTAAACAATGGTGGGGGAAGCCAGTGGTAACCCATAAGTGTCCAAGGAGGAGGCAGATTTCTTGGTCAACACCAACCCAGTAACACCATACTTATATACCCCACCCCCCCAAGGTGCATAAGAACGTTACACCGCCCCCAGGATGACCAATTGTGTCGGGTATTAGTTCTGCATTAGAGCTCCTATCAAAGTTTTGTGACACGTTTCTGCGCTCCCACATACAAAAAACACCTACCTACCTTAAGGATACCAATGATGTCCTCTTACTGTTAAGAGACATAGCTATCAATCCAGAGAAAGACCTGCTTATCAGCTTGGATATTGAAAGCCGCTCGGGGAACTGGAAGAAATCTTATTTCAGAATCCTTGTTGGTACATCACCCCCACGAACCTTTGTGCTGTCTTGCGCGGTTAGCCCTGACCAAAAACTACTTTAACTTTGAGGACACCCTATACCTCCAGACACATGAGGCCAGCATCAGTAGTACCTTTGTACCAAGTGTGGCTGGCCTATACGTACACAATTTGGAAACCAGATAACCCCTTCGTCATCCATATTAAGGCCTTAAACCATTATATAGATGACATCTTTATCATCTGGGAAAGGGCGAACCATTAAAACCAATACCTAAAATTCATCCACTCTATCTCCACTAACAGCATGGTTTTCCTGGATCTCAACTTCTATGCAGATCAAGGAGGGCTGCGTACTACTACGCACTTTCAACCCACGGCTAAAAACAACCTGCTATATTTTAATTGTTTCCTCTTGCACACTATAAAGGAAAACCTCCCATTCTGCTAGTTTCTGGGTCTGTGGGGAAACTGTAGCAACATCACAGATTATAAGGTACAGGCTGAGGCACTATCTCTGAAACTGAGACACAGACACTACCCACAGCCTATAATTTCTAAAGCAAATAAGAGGGCTCATAATAAGTACAGGGATGCCCTCCTAGAACCACCTGTGAGTAACAAGGAAGACCCCCGCCTTATCTGCGTCACCACTTACAATATAGTCACTGACGCAGTTAGAAAAATAATCAATAAACATTGGGGTATGCTGAGTACAGACATACTGAAGTTTGAGAACCCACTTTTTTTCAAATAAAAGGCGACAAGCCTCAGAGACTTTCTTGTTCACTGACACCCACAGATAGGACCAGGAGTCAGCCAGCAGACCCTATTAGGTCTGCCAAGCTAACGGGGCACTACCCCGTGGGTCATGCAGCATCTGCAACATAACAAAGACAATTAAAGACCTAGACCTAGGCTTTCCCTCCAAATGGGAATTGCGTAGCCCCAGAAAATGCAACTTAGAAAGAGTAGTCTACTTGGTCACGTGCTCATGTGGACTCCGCTACGTGGCCATGACTTGTAGGAAGGTGAAAAACAAAATCTGCAAACATCGCAGCAACATAAAATGTAAAAGAGAAACTACCAGATTGGCTGTATTTTTCATTAGACATCCACACACAATCAATGATTTGAACTAGGTTGTACTGGAACAACTTGAGGACAGCAGCAACTCACAGAATATACTCTTTGAAGAACAACGTTGGGTGTATCGACTACAGCCACGTAAGACAGGCCTTAACGAGCTGACCCACAGAGCACTGACGGCGGCACCGTACTTGAAGGCTCCACCTAGAGCGCTGACAGCCCGCATGTTTAACTATTGGGATCGAGACATATTACTACAACATGTGCGCAACCACAGCCCTCCGAGATACGAGGACAAACAGATACAGATTTTTCCCGAGTAAACAAGGAGTGTGCAGGACCTCCGGAACACTTTTTTGTCTGTCAAGAGACAACTGCTGGAGTACGATATAAAGTACAGCCTGATGTATTCGGCCAGACTGCGTATCCAACATGATGGAAGAGTACAAATCTATGACACACCAGCGGCGGCAGTCCAGTGGTTGGAGTCACTGGGCTTGGGTTGCGAAAAGAACTCAACAGCATGGCAGGAGCCAAAGGGCTAAAGCTCGCTTCAATCCCAGCGCAATCAACCTCCACCCAGGATGCAGCTTGTCTCTCCTATGTCGACAGAGAGTGAACATATCCTTGTCGATACAGATGGCACACTAAGGGCTACGCTGGTATCCTTAGAGACACGAACCTCTTCTCGCAGCAGAGCCATATCCTGGAGACGCAAAGTAATGGAACTGAGGTGGGGTGAATGGATAAAAGATGGTCGAACACTGCTGGTGGGCACCGGAGGGACGGTAACAACATTGACTTTGTGCTAAGTTGTGTTCGCGGACTTACTGGGATCCTGAAAAGTTATTGGTGACTGAAAGCATATGCACTACTATCTCCTTTTTGCTATACACAGTGTAAGTATAACCTCTTGGCTAGGTGGGACCAGGGGTGAGGCAGACACGGATTGCTGAGCACCACTTAGGGGCTCGCGATTCGTGGACGTCTTGGCCACCTGGATAGCATTGGCATTGAATGCCGCTCGGCACATAAGTTGACAGGGGAAGAGTGGGCGACAAGGGGCGGGGTTTAGGTCCCCTGTGGCCGTTTGTTGAGTCAGTGGGGGGTCCACAGATTCTGCTTATGGGTGATAGACGGGAGGCGTATTTGGGGGTGCAGTTGTTACAGTTTGAGTTTTATAAGGGGATTGTTTCCAACGCGGTACGCTTTTTTGAAATGTGTTATGGGTCCTGGTATCTAACACTATCCTAAATATGGTACTGAAGAGATGGGGCCTAACTATAAAATGTTAACCTGGAATGTGAGAGGTCTCCATAATCCAGTGAAGCGCAATAGAGTGTATTCCTACCTCGGAATAGAGGTGACATTCCTGCAGGAGGCTCATTTAGGGGGGGATTGTATTAAATGTTTGAGGAAACGCTAGAGGGGACAGGTGTATGCCATGTCCTACTCCGATATGCCCGAGGAGTTTTTATATGGATTGCACTGAGAGTCCTGTTTAGACTTACCCGCACACAGAATGACAGGAATGGGAGGTACGTTATACTGGAGGGAACGTTGGACGCCTACGAGCTTTGCCTTATTAATGTGTACGCACCTAACAATGATGATGGTGTGTTTTTTGGAGAGGTGCCAGCGGCAGCGCAGGGTTCACTAACGGCAGAGGTCATTATGGCAGGGGATTTTAATTGTGTCTTGGAATGCATGGTAGGCAGAACACCAACTTGTCAAGGAACTAAACTGCGTATGACAGCAGCATTGATGCAGGCGCAGACAAGTTTGGATCTAGTAGATATCTGGCACACTCACCATTCACAAGCCCTAGAGTATTCCTGGTACACCCCAGCGGCGAACACATACAATAGACTGGATTACTTTTTGATCAATAGGAACAGCACAAGTAGAGTATTGGATGCACATTACTTAGCCCGCTATATCTGTGATCATTCCCCGCTCATGATCACTTATGCTTTGGAGCGACCTCTACACGGGTGCCACTATGGAGGCTTAATGCGGAGGCATTATCGGATCAGGTTTTCCAGAGGCAGTGTCATAGGTCATAGTGCAATATTTTGAACTTCATTGGAATAGCAAAGAACATAGGGCGATTGAATAGGATGCCATGAAGGTGGTACTAAGGGGATTATGCTTGGAACCACGGTAGGCATACGTTGTACATTAGAGGGGGACTTAACGCTCCAGGAAGCTGGATTGGAAAGACTGGAGAGACTTCTTTCCGATGACCCGGCCATACTAAGTGTATGTGATAGACAGCGTCATAAGGTGTGTGAATTAGGGGAACAGCTGGAGAAGCATGTTCGCCATACTGGATGGAGGCGCTGGTTTATGGAGGGGGACAAATCAGGTCATCTACTTGTGGGTCTGATTTGGCTGGCGACAGCTATTCACCCGTTATGGCGCTTAGGGCACAGGGGGGAAATATGGTATTTATCCAGAAGGCAATAAATGATGTTTTCCCTGCACATTTAAGGGCAGTTTATACTGCAGCACCCTGAAAGGAGGGTTTTGCCCAGCTTCCGGAGTACTCAGAGGGCCTGCTGTTGCAGCGTCTTTCACAGGAGGACCGGGATTCGATTGGGGCCCGTTGTCATGGCAGGAATTTCTGATGGCTATAGTTGTGCTGAAAAAATGACAAATCGCCTGGGGGGAGTAGGACTCCCGGTAGAATTATATAAAACCTTTGCTGGGACACTGGTGGACTGTCTGTTATTGGTGTACAATGAGGCATTGGAGGGGGGGGGGAGGGGGTGCTCCCGGATTCCATGAATGAAGCATTCATTCTCCTAATACCGAAACAGGGGAAGGACGCTCTAGAGGCAAGTTCATATCGGCCTCCTTCCATGCTGAATGTGGGCCTAAAGATCCTAAGTCATGCCCTGGCAGCTAGATTGCTTCCGCATCTCCCCCAATTGGTCCACACAGACCAATCAGGCTTCATACCACACCAGAATACACTGCGAAACCTTCGCCACCTGGCGCATGTTATGCATGACCTGGTATTCGAAGAGGACCAGTACGCTCTGGCCTTCTTAGACAGAGAACAAACTTTTGATTCGGTGAGGTGGGACTATATCTGGCAGGTCCTGGATAGAATGGGGCTGGGGCACCACTATATTTGTTGGATGAATCTTTTGTATGGTTGCCTGCGGGCGAGAGTACGAACAGGTAGATATGTTTCCGCTGAAATCCTTTAACAGAGGGGCACCAGGCAGGGATACCGCCTGTCCCCTTTAATATTTGCATTGCCAATGGCACCTCTGTCATGTCGCTTTCGACAGACACATTTATGGGGCATACGTGTTGGCAACTTGGATCATGTGGTGTCATTATACGCAGATGACGCTGTGGTATACTTGCGCAGACCTGATATATCTGGTCCTATATTACTTAATGTAATGCGTGAATTCTGGTAAATCTCAGGGCTCCATGTCAACAGAGGAAAGTTGGCCCTCTTACCCCTGTGGCAACTGTGGGGTATGTCACTTCCCCAGTTGCCGGAGGCTGGGATACCATGGCAGGTAGATAATGTTAAATATTTGGGCATTTATATCACCCACGGAGAACAACACATGTATGATTTAAATTTGGGGCGGGTGATTGCAAATCTGCACCTCTCTATAACATTCTGGAACACGCTGAAGTTGTCCCTGATGGGGAAAATCTCTCTCATAAAGATGGTGGCCCTTCCCCAATGTTTGTATGTGCTGCAGGGAGCTATGTAAGAGATGCCTAAGGTGTTCTGGTAGCTTGACTGCTTGCTGGTGGAGCTCATTTGGGCTGGTAAACGCATCAGAGTAAGCCATAGAACCCTCCAGAGAGAATGGGACAAGGGTGGAATGGAGGTCCCCGACCTAGAATTTTATTACTTAGCAGAGCATTTATAACACGCTATACATTGGCTGGATGAGGAACAGAATTGGTGGAGGGCCATGTTGGATGGCACTAACGATGGTTACCAGCTGGGGGTGTTGTTGATGCGAGGGGGTGTCATGCCTGATGGATTTCCACATCTGATCCATCAGATGGGCCGGGTGTGGGAGAGAGCGGTGGGTAATAGGCAGAGCACCATATGCGCCGGAACTAGATATATGGATAGTGCGCCCTTTATAGCAGATGTCCCGAATGATGGCAGTAGACTGGTGGCAGGAGGATGGTTGTATTATGCTGTCGGATTAGTATCCGGTGGATCGCCTTGTAACCCTGATGGAGGCGATGGAGACGTTTGATCTGGGGAGAGGTCAATTACTCCAATACGCCAAAATAGCAGCCACGGCCAAGACAGCTCTGGCTGTCAATCCCTGAGGCCCCTGAGCCTGCACAGACTTTGGTGACACTTCTTTTTATAGTGGGGGGAAGCAGGTTCATTATGCATATCTACTGCGCACTCCGTGCTGATAGGTGTTTGCCTCCGCTTTGTGTAGAGAAAGCGTAGAGACCTTTGAGTCTAAAGATTGGTCACAGATACGTGCAGCAGTACTAAGGGTCTCAGTTAGAGCACGGTTTAAACAAATTCAATTTAATATGGTGCACAAGACATACCTCTCACCTAAGAGGCTGCACACTATCTACCCCTCCAGGTCAGAGGGCGGTCCTAGATGCGGGGCCAGTCCGGCTGATTTTCTGCATATTGTGTGGCGGTGCCTGGTTGTAATGTTATACTGCGCCGTCTTCGATGGGTGGCGGGATGCAAGGTGACACACGCAATTAAACAGTGTGTGCTTGGCCTCCTCCCCGATAAACCAAAGAAAAAATGGAGCCGCCGATTTACAATGTTAGGGTTATTAGTTGCTAAAAAGCGCATCACCAGCATCTCCAAACAAGAAGACGGTGCAGGAATTTAATCGAATGGGCTGGAGCGGAGGAGGCACACATGAGGCAAACCTGTAGGGATGACAGGGTTGCAGATGACTTGCTGGAGACTCCCGGTGAAGCTTTGCTGGGGCGACAGACCGAGAAGATGTGGAGGTGATTGAGACGGGCGACCGGAGGGACATTCGGGGTCCGTGTGACCTCACGACATAAGCAGATGGACGTGAAAGCCCATGCTAATTGCAGTTTCCCAGGAGAATGGAGACGCAGAGGGGGGTGGGGGAGGTATGCTTGTAGTTGATGGTCATTACAGGATAATCCTTTGAGTTTTATACTTCTCTTTTTATGCTAGCAGATGCTGTATTGTGTTGGACTTTATAATTTCTTTTCCTCTTGTCTTATGACTCAATGTTGTCACCGTGAGACGGATATTGATCCTGCAGCACGAGGGAAAGTTGGAACATGGGTGATTTCACCGGGTAATGCTTTACAGTATGCTTACAAGATGTAAAACAACATCGCTACGTAATGCTCTTTTGCCGATAATTATGGTTGGTTTTCTTTTTGCACTTTGAAATGACAATAAAGAAATGTAATTAATTTTTTTTTTTTTAAAGACAGGCCTTAACAATGATATCCCTTGTAGCGCATTTAGCTAAAAGGGCTAATTGGACACAGTGCCACCTGAGATGCTCAGCATTGTCATTCCAGACCAGTGATAAAAACATTCTGCTCATTTCATTCACTTTTATTCATTTTTTTTCTGTTTTTATACATCCACTATCAGCTATGTGCCTGGGGGTTTATAGAGTCACTCAGTTATACCCCGGAATATCGACAATCATATAAGCTGCCATCATATTCCCAGGGAATTTTTGAAGCACTTGTATGTATTAGAAATTTGAATATTTTGGATATTTTAACATTTTACAATGGTTTAATGTTTTGGATATTTTAAATATCCTAGGTATCTTGCAGACAATGAAATAACTGTACTCGTCCATTTTTTACATCTTATTTATGTTTCACCATCTTCCACGGCATCACTGCAATAACCGAGTGCATGAATAATCTCTTTATTACCCGGCTGCCCGCGAACCAGGAAATAGTCCCACTATGGACATCCATCTTGGATGGTGCGTAGTCTAGTTTTGACCGGCACTTACCTGGAAGCCTGTCTGTTTTGGCCCGAGGACGCAAGACTGCATTTAAACTCTGCTGGGGCTTGCAATCATTAACATGCGGGCGCTGGGGTCGGATACTAGGTCTTAGGCCAAGTGGGGACCCATCAAACTACTCAAAAGGAACATTCTCTACCTGTATAAATCGTTATGTGCAGTGCGTCACAATTTAAAGTCACCTGAGATGCTGGCCTACTGACATAAACACACCAAGATTAAATATCAAAACATATCAAAATTTTATTGTCAATTCATTGAGTTTACATTTTAAATAGATACATAATAAAAACAGAGCACATCCCACATCACACACACTCAGCCATTCAGACATCCCAATTCATACCCACACATACGTCCTGAAATTCAGGAATCTGACCATACATAAATCATGAATGAAAAATAAGTGAACAAATACCCCCACAAAAAAATAACATCAATAATTATCTCTTAAAGAACAAAAGACATTTTTTATGGAGACAACATGAACAATAAATGTGACAAATAAAGTTGGACAATAACAATGTATAGTCAGACAATCAATAGAATTCAGACCAACAAATTCAAAGATAAATCTCGGGGGGGTTTGAAGAGAGACATTAATAGGCATACCAGAATATAATGATCCAAAGGTGTAGTCAGAAGGCCCAGCTTCAGGATAAGATGTGAAGATAAATAAATAAAAGAGTAACTAGTGCACACTGAAAGGACATAGAGATTAAAAATAGAATATGCTAATCAGCCATATCATGCCACAGAGAGTGAAAAAAAATACCCATACATGTGCAGTGTACGACCACTCATAGATGTCCAATGATGAGTGCATCGAAGAAACGCGTAATCGCGTGAAAAGTGCTGATAGCCACAGCCCAAAAGATGAGAAAGAAAAAATGAAAAACGTAAAATGAATAATCGACATAGACAAATAGAAGTGAACAGGTGATCCACAGTACCTGGACTTCAGGATGAGCGCACGAATAACAGCAGCAGAGAATCGGTAAAGAAACAATGAAGGAATATCGAAACCCAAAACAGGGCCTGATTCTAAAATAAGCAAACACAATAGAGATAAGAACTGACATAGAGAGTGTCAAAAATACAAAAAGTCACTGAAACGAGTGGAAAGCTTACCGCGGGGTATAAACAGCGGTCGAGCTAGCTGGTCGAGATCAAGAAAAATAGGACGGCAAAATAAAGACCGAGAGTACCGTGTTTCCAGGGCCAGAATCGCTCCACAGCGGGCCGCTCCTTTAACTTAATGGGTAGGCTGCACAGAATTCGAACAATAAAGCGGAGGGCGTCCAAACAATACAGACACTCCAGCACCTGAACAAGGGGACAGATGGACAAATAAACGCGTAAATAACACCAAGCGAGGAAAGGCATGTAGGTAAGAAGTCCCAGAGGCACAGAGGACTCACCTGCCGCTGGAGAGTACCAACGATGAAGACGTTCAGGGGGAAATACGGCCGGAAGCTGGGTCAGCTTAAACGCCATGTAAGCAAGGGCAGGCTTTAAATACAGCGCCAGTCCGCATGCGTGCGGCTGTGAGCGCCAGGACGGAGAACGGGACGACGCCCCCTCGTAGTACGTAAAAAGGAGAACAGAGAGATTATGTGAATTCCGAAGAACTCCATTTTCAAATGGGTGCCCGATAGTCCAACTGTGAATGGCACAGAAATATACAAAAATCTGGTCGCTCCTAATGGAAAAACCCCAAAATAAAGGAATAAACACATATAGGCTATATGCCATAGTAAAAATGCTAAAAATTAATCAGGGCGGTCAAAAGCGGAGATATACATCCCAGAAGCGTGATAATCATGAGCGCACAGGTATTGGAGGACAAAGATCAAGTAATAGCATTCTCCCATGGGAGACTCTCATTGAGTCCTTTGTCTTTGGTGTTAAGGGTGTACATCCAAAACACTTCTCTTTTCTTGCGCGTCATGGTTAAATCTGTGCCCATTTGGGCATGAACTTTTTCCAGTATGGACCAACGGAGGTCCCCTTCAGTGTGATGAGCCTCCATCCAATGGCTAACTAGAGGGGCAGAATGTTTGGATAATCTAATATTAGATTTGTGCTCTCCAATACGTTTTCTGCACTCTCTTCCGGTTTCCCCTACATATGCCAAATCACAGGGGCACAAAATGATGTAAATGATGTTTGACGAACGGCAGTTCGTCATTTCTTTAAGGAAAACCGTTCGATCATTAACACGGATGTGGTCATTCACGATGGCATTGGGGCATGCTTTGCATGATCCACATTTGTGGTTGCCCTTGACGGGCTGGCCTCCCGTGATGGACTTTTGGGAAAGGTGGTTTTTATCGGATCTTTTGGCCCTCACCAAGATGTTTCTAAGGTTCTTATTCCTTTTGAAAGCGAAGAGGGGTTTAGACAGCGATTGTGCGTGTTGACCCAAATTTAGGATGTGCCATTGTGAATTGATTATTTGGCGTATCTTGTGATCAAAGTTGGAATGTTTAGTAACGCAGACCAATCGGTCTGTCTGCTCCTTATGTCTGGGCTGAAACATGGCCTCGCGGTCATAATACCTCACTCTCTTGAGGGCATCTTTGATGAGTTTATTAGGGTATCCCCTCTTAACAAGCTTTTCTTTCAAAATTTCAGCGTGTGCCATATAGTTCTTGATGGTAGTACAATTTCTGCGAAGGCGCAGAAATTGACTGAACGGAATACCGTCCTTCTGGCACCTCGGATGGAAACTGCTGAAGTCCAAGAGGGTGTTTCTTGCCGTGGGTTTGGTAAATAAAGATACCGATAATTGGGAGTTAAGATGTTCAATCCACACGTCAAGGAATTCCAGTTTGTTGTTACTCATGTGTGCGGTGAGTTTTAAATTAGAATCCGCCGCATTAATCCACAGAATAAACTCATCCAGAGTGTCCTGGTTACCCTTCCAGATGAAAAAGATATCATCAATGAAGCGTGACCAGTGACAAATGTTCTCACTAAAGGGGGCCAATTCATTGTAGATGTTGAGACTCTCAAAGTGTCCCATGTATAGGCATGCTACACTTGGGAAGCACGCTGCTCCCATGCTGACTCCCTTCACTTGTTGGAAAAAACAGCCGTCAAACTCAAAAAGGTTCTCGCCGAGAACAATCTCAAGGCATTGAAGAATGAAAGTAGAGTTGGTGTATGTGTCTTCTGCTTCGACAATTTCCCTAATAACCTTCAGGGCTTCCTTTTGCGGAATGTTGGTATATAAGGACTCAAGGTCCATGGTTACCAATATTTCTCTTTCCTGGTCATATGGGAGGCCTCAATTTTCGATATAAAATGACCGGTGTCTTTCACATATGAGGACAGTCTGGAAACGAGAGGTTGCAGGAAACGGTCAACATATTTAGATAGTGGTTCCGTAGCTGCCCCGATCGTAGAGAGTATAGGTCTCAGTGGGGGGTTGTTCTCATCCTTGTGGGTCTTTGGCACCCCATAGATGATGGGTTTGCGGGTGTAACAAGGGGTAAGGAATTCTGCCTCTTTCTGGCAAATGTCGCCTCTTTCAACAGCTGCTTCAACAATTCCAAGAATTCTGCGTTTAAGATTAGGTTCAGGGTTGGACATAATCTTTTTATAGTGCATTTGTGAGCCTAGAAGGTGGTCCATTTTATGTCCATATTGGGTGGTGTCAAAAATCACTATGCCACCTCCCTTGTCGCAGGGTTTGATGGTTAAATCCCTGTTGTTCTTAAGCGCAAGGAGGGCGGCATTCTCCTCCCTGGTGGTATTGAAGGAGGGTTTAGGCACATATTTGATGGCTTTTTGGATCTTAGCCATAACGGCCTTTTCAAACATTTCCACGTCCGTCCCAACGGAGTCGAGTCCTGGGATGAAGCTGGAAGGAGGTTTGAGGCCGGATAAGTTGTCATCCATAGTGATAATAGGTCTCTTCTGGAAAAACTTTTCAAGTCTGATTCTACGGAAAAAAGAGTGAAGGTATTTCATAAGCTCAAACTTGTTAAGACTCGTGGCTGGAACAAAAGAGAGCCCTTTCGTTAGAAGAGTCTCTGCAGAAGGGTCGATAGTGCAGGATGACAGGTTAAACACAGGAATGGAACTTATGTTCGCCAGTACAGCTGATTGCGTGTTTGAATATACTTCTGTGGCTGTTCCTGCTCCGCATAGAACCCTCTCTGATGTTGATTCCGAAACCTGGGGCGAAAATTGCCCCTTCGGTTGCCTAAAAAACGGTTACCAACAGAGGGCCTCTCAAAGTCCTGTCTGGGTTGGTAATTGCGAGGTGATGGACCCTCACTGTCAGAATCAGTGGTATCAGAGAAAGTAGTCACCCGTCTTATGCCCCAATTGGCTATATTGCCACTTGATGTATTCTCACTGTTAGCTGTGTAAAAATTCTCAGTGAGATATGGATAAGTTCGCTCTTGTGAAAAGAGGCGTATGTCCTTTCTAAGTTTCTCAGTTTTCCTTTTCAAAAGGTATTCACTAAAGGAGTCCAACTCAAAAGATATCTCCTCGAGCTTCTTTTTACCCTCCTCAACACTGTTGGATTGTTTCAATTTTTCTTCCAGCTCCTGGATTTCTTTGTTCAATAGACTAACCACTTCCCTAGCAGTTTCAATAATTAACATCATCCAGTCCCTGGAGCATCTGTTGGAGATGAGCGCCCACTTCTCCAGGAGCTGTCTGATTTCTATAAAAAGGCCCGGGATGTTCCTCACCCTCAGTCCAATGGGAATAGTACCCGCTTTTAGGTATTCAAGCATAAAATTTGCATGTGACTCAGTACGTTTGGATTTCTTTTTTAAGTTAAACAATTTTGTCCATTCCTTATTCAAGCCCCTGGACAAAATAAAGGGTCTATCGTTGCCCGGCGTTTGACCTAAAAGTGGGGACCCATGACGAGGTGAGTACATGAGTTTATTTTACCCGAGGCAGCTGGGGTAAGTACAGGCAGGGCACGAGTCGGGGGCACACGCGGGTGGACGGCGTCCACCCACTTTTTTCACAGGATGGACGCCGTCCACCCTGCCAAGAAGTTGGTCTTCACAGAAAAAGATGCTGAATTCGTCCCGGTGTAATTTGCAAACACCGGGACACATTCAGCAGCGCCTGCACGTTGTTGTCTGCTTTTGATAAGCAACAACGTGCAGGTGGGACGGGGCTTTCTTCTTTCTGACTCCTGCTGGGCCCATAACAAAGTCCGAATTTGAGGGGTTATCAGGCTTCTTTTTGTTCGAGTCTCCTGGCTTTACAGAACAAGGGTTCCAAACATATAGGAATGCAGAATTATAATTTCACAATTTCATAATAAAAATTGGCATTAACCAATGTTTTAATATAAAGATAGGTATTTAATGCGAGAGTCTATGAAACAAGGGAATGATAACACGTGAAAATTAAGGTGAGCAACCGTGGCAAGGCAGAGGGAAATCAGCCGATTTCCTTACCCCAGGCAAGTGACTTAAAAGTGACTTTTCAGTATGCGTGAATATAAATAAACAAAAGTCACAGTAGAGGTTACATCTCATACTCCACAGAGAATATAGATAGCGGTATAGAGTTGAGAATGTATTTGTCGACGACGTTTCAATCCCGCAGAGAGTATCGGGATCTCATCAGGAATACTAGATAAAACAGGTGCCTGAGAAGTTGCCAGTTGAGCGGCAATTGTAAGAGCCGCGATGTAGGGGGCCGAGGCGAGGTACTGGCGGTGGGTTCCGCCAGGAGCAGGCAGGAGTCAGGAAGTATCCGGGGGTACGTTGGAATAATTAAGGTGTCTTGAGTTAGTAGCAGCTCCCAGCCGGGAGACTGCAAGGTGAATGGGCCGGCATTATCCGCTATTGAACGTTGTATCCCTGATCCCACGGCCGTCCGTTGTCCCTCCCGCATCAGCCTACGAGCCGGCGCACGGCTCTCATTACCGATTCCGGGGCTACGGTGACTTTATCACAATCAGCGGCCTGCCGTCCGGCACGCCCATTCACCTTGCAGTCTTCCTTGGACTGCAGTGATCTGGATGACAGACCGACTCAGGGAAGGGACCTCCAGCGTGTCAGTGGAAGAAAGTCAGCGTCGACCCCTACGTGGACCCATCGACCACGCAGAGGCCGTGGCCTTGCCCCGGGAGGGCCCCCCAGCCACACCCCCGGCAGAGTCGGCCTCTTCGGATGTGAGACCCAGTAGGTCCAGACCCTCTCGGAGTTCCGTGACATGTCGCCTTTTGTTCTGGAAGTCGAAGCTGAGCCCGAAGGGATAGGTCCAGCGATATCTGATCTTCTCCTTTCTTAGTTTGGTGGTGATGACTCTGAATGCGTGGCGGCGCGCCAGTGTAGATGGTGCCACGTCCTGGAATATTGTGCAGGAATGGCCCTGGAAGGAGATGGAACTTGTTGCTCTGGCCGCCTGGATGATCGCCTCCTTGACTTTGTAGGAATGAAGTTTGGCTAGTATGTCGCGGGGCCTCTTTGTTGCGTCGCTCTGTCTCGCGCCAACACGGTGCACCCTGTCTAGCTTTATTTTTAAGGTCTGAGGGCTCAGTATTTCAGCGAACAGCCCCTCCACATATGCCTCTAGATCGGGCCCCTCTGCTCCCTCCTCCAGGTCTCTAATGCGGATGTTCTCTCTTCGAGCCCTATTCTCAAGGTCCTCCGCCTTAAGTTGTACCTGATGAAGCTGCTCTTTAAGATCCTGGATGTCCTCGTGTATCTCGGTGGTGAGTCGAGCCTGTTCTTGGTGTTGTGACTCCAGATCCAACACTCTTGTACCCACCGAGTCCACGTCTTGCTGGAGGGAGGTCAGGCGCCCCGTGAGATCGGCACGTAGTTGCTCCAGGGATGTGGTGAAGTCTTGCCGAATGTCGTTGCGCAGCTCAGTCTTAAAGTCCTGGAATAAGGATAGCAAGTCCGCCTTCGTGAGTGCCATGGCTTCCTCCCCCGTGCCCCTCTGCGGGGTTTGACGCACGTCAGGGGCTGTGAAGAAGTCCGATACCTTGCTTGGCGTCTTGCACTGTACCTTCTTCGGCGTCATAGAGATGAGGTCTCCCTGGCCCCAATTGCTCTTTTCAGGAAAGCCAGAGGATGGACTGGGTGCAGCTTGCACGTTTCTGAGCTGAAGACGTGGAAATGGGCCCCCGGAGGAACCAAAGCACCCAGGGCACTCCGGGTCCCTCACCGGACATCCACCGTCATCTGTGGCCAGCCGTAGCTCAGTAAGGAATCAGCTCGAGGTTCCCTCCATCTAGGTGATAGTGGGGCGGCAATCCAGCAGGCGAATGACCCCGCGCGCTCCGAGCCTCGTCCCACCTGTCTTCGAGTGTATTCCTCCAGGACTTGTCCAAGTGTGCGTTCCTCAGCGTAGGTCCCTCACGCTGAAATGGAGGCCGCCCAGCTCAGAGGCCCGCTGTAGTGCGTACCCCCGCACCCCGGCAAGGAGTCTCCCCCAGATGAGCCTCCTCGGGGAACCAGATGCCAAGCGTCGTCCACCTACGCCTGGTCGGCGGAGTCTACATCGCCAGTTGTAGCTTATGGGCCCTCGGTCTAGGTCCCCCGCCTCCGTCACTCCGTCCCTGATATTACAGCCTCAGGGCCCCCGGTCAGGCCTCCTAACTGCTCCTCTTCATTGAGGGCACCGCCATCCGGCCGAGGTCTAGTGGAGACAAAGCAGGGAGGCTCCGCCGCTCTCACTCACGCTGCCGCGGGGCCTCGCCGAGATCTCGAGGAACTTAGGAGGGCAGCGGGCAGAAGCTTACCGCCCGGGGCCTCACCAGCATGGTCGCTCCCTCAGCGATTCGCCGACTGTTGCGTCTCCACTCCCCAAGGGTTCCCCAGGAGGAGAAGGGAACGGGGGCAGCTCACCCAAGACGTCGCGGCACACAGAGCCTCCTGCAGCGATCTCCGCCGGTGGTTCTTGCCCTCAAGCCGCCATGTTGGGGTCAGGCGCCGAGAGCGGGGCGATTCCACCACTGTCCGTCGCCTCCGACCGCTCTCCCTCAAGCAGGGACAATCCCAGGCTGGTCTCAACACTCATCTGCGCTCTCCGGTCGCCGCAAATCGCCGCTCCGCTCCTCACCGGCCGAGCTCCGGCTTCGCGCTCTCCACTCAGGGTCTGACGGCCATTTTGTCTAAGTCCGGGGCCTGTCCCCCAGATCCAGCAGGCCAGCCAGGGCAGATTCGGGCGTCGGGCCGGCGTCAAGACGGACTCACAGGGTGCCCCACATCTTCCCCTGCCAGGACATATCGTTTTTAGCGCTCCGCCTCGCCGCTGAACAGTAGAATGGGTGCCAGGATAGCGCGTGGACCGGGAGCCGATACGGTCTACGTCCGATCGGCCATCTTGCCCGGCCACGCCCCGTAAATGGTCTTTTTAAAGACCTGTGAAGTACTCAGGTGCGGCTGTGTGTGTGCCCAGGAAGCTGTCTCAGCCGGGCTGACACACTTGACGGGGGGATGGTGGGGGGCTGAAGCCCTTTGAGCTCAATGGGCGTTGCGCACCTGCCCCATGCATGTCAATAACTCCTCGTTCTGTGGCATGGGGGACGGGGGCGGGGGGGTGTGGGGAGGGAGTTTTCCCTTCAGCTGCTGCACTCACAATTCACGGCTTTCAACCAATCAGAGCATGAAATTCACTGAACATTATTCTCGGCCATAACCCCTGAGGTGCTGATTGAGTCCTGCACTTACATTATAAAGCAGAATAAAAGGGTTTACAACTTTTACCATCTAATGCGCTTTCCTATTTAATAAGTGAATGAATAAATATCTGTTTCTTCCAGTCACCCGCCCGATCCTCTCCGGATGTCTACAGTCTGTCTAGTAAGGAGGGGCCGGCTTCTTGGGGTGCTTCTCGCTTGTTCTGGAGGACCTGGAATCTATCTGGCTGGTCCGGTCACCAGGGGTGTGGGAGGGGGGATATACTGCATCAATGTGTAAGCAGGGGTGGTGACAGCTAATATAGAGGCTGAAATAGACCCCATCCCTCAGTGTACTGTGATGCTGCAGGTGGACTAACGGGAAACTGAGTGTGATTAGAACTGATCGGCTTCCAGCTGCTTATTGAGTCTGGAATGACTGTCAGCCAAGGTCGGATTGATAAGACAGGCACTCAGGCAGGGAGGGATGGGCCGGTGACTGAGGGCCAGTTGTGAGCCGGTCTTTTAGATGCCTTGTTGGCCCTTTTGGTGTCTTTCCGTATCATGCGGCTGTCCTAGGCGGCCCGAAGGGGGCCTGAACGGCCTCGCTGGGGACAGTGGTCTCTGCTCCTCTCTCCCACCCAGATGGAGGCCCGCACTGTTCTTTCCCGTCCCCTGCCGGGCCGGCTTGTTCCTGTGCAGGACACTGGTCCCTACAGCCATGACGTCATGCCAGGTGAGCCGCGTTGTAGGAGGACTCTGTGGCATGTTTTGACGGGGGTGGTGGCTTCGTTAAAACTCACCCCTGTGAAGCTGCATTGCCTTCTGGGAGCAGTGCTTCTAGTACACTGAGCCTCACGTGAAGCCACCCTATACGGGAGGTGTCTGCCTGGGAATTTCCCGGGATGACGACACCGGTCTTGGGGTACTGGGGAGGGTGTATGGCGTTATCCATAAGGAGGGGAGAGAGCGAGCTTGAGCGGGGAATTCCAAATCTGATGACACTCTGAGGAGTCCTAGAGCTGACAGCTTGTCAGAACAGGGGGTACTGCTACACTAGTTATCTTTATTTAGACCACGCCCCTACTTAGATAGGCCACACCCCTTTGAGGTTTGCCCTGCCCCTTTTAGAGCACCCCCAGTTTTTTTTCCCCACTTAAAGCCCTGAGTAGAAGCTTTCCTCATTCCTGCCTTGAATGTGTACAGCAGGGTAAACAACAATGCAAGAAGCAGCTGCAGAAGTACACACTTTGCTAACTTAGCCACTTGTGCACAGGGCGCAGTAGTACACATTTTAGAAACATGCAGACGATGTACAGAATTACCGCCAACAGGGAGGCGCAGCCAACTCTACAGGGAGGGCAGCCAACCCCAAACCCCCCAACGCTCCCCCCAAAGGCGGCAGACAAAGGCCACGGAAGCAGCAGGGCGCAAAAGAGTGCACCAAGGAAAAGGTCAGCGAGTGACCAAGTGAGTTTGGGTTTAAAGGGACCAATCAAGAAAGAGGTGTGTGGTCACAACCATGGCCAAAAAGGCGTACGGGGCAAGCAGTTCCTAGCTTTGTCATTGGAGAAAATTGATGGCTGTTGCCACCGTACAAAATGCCGCGCAGGAAGTGCAGGGGAGCGGAACTATCACTCCAGAGAAGATACGACCGGGCAGAGGGACTGATGTGCTGTGTGGATAGCCATGGTCGAATGCGCGTTCCTTAGGTCATTGGCAGGGTGGTGACACACAACGTAGGGACGCGTCCTACCATATTGCAGCCAGGACGGAGGTGCCCAGGAGAACACAGCAGGCTTTGTGGATCTTCCGGGCCAAGGAGAGCAACAAGACCAACATTTCAGCTGGGAGGAGACTCACCGGTCGCGCCACAGCAGCACCTGCAGCTGGAACGGCAGTGCTCTGAAGCAGGTGATGGGGACTTCGACCCCAAGCGGCATGGGCTTGGACCCCAAGCGGCATCGAGGTCCCCCACGCCTGAAATGAAAATCGCAAATAAGCAATGGAACCGGCACAACATTCCCAGAAAGAATCTACCAGCCAGGCCGTGGGGGAGTAGCACCGAGAGCTGCTGGCTCTTCCTAAGGGTCAGGCCTCGCTCCGCACAGTGGGTCGTCGCAGGCGGCAGTGCCCTTGAAGCTGTCAGCGTCAATTGAGGTGAGCAATATTGCGGCGATAGAGGTTTGGGTATTGCGCTGAGGGAAAGGTAGAGCATGGGGATGGAGGGACCGCCTCATGTACAACAAGAAGCGGTCCTTAGGGAAGCGGTCTTAGGCAATAACTGTCCGGTGTCTGGGGAACAGCATAGCCTCCTGGGAACCCTCTCACCGCCATGTCAGGTATGATCGGGTGTGGGGCGGGTAGGCTTTATAGCGCTGACAGACGGAGCACAAGCAGGGACCAAAGTGTTTTTCCCGCAGCTCCACTATTGGGCCACGGTCGCCTAGGGTGATGAACCGGGGTCATGAGCCCTGCGGGGCACAGCCACTCTCAAAAGCGGTGAACTGCTTGGGAGCAAAAGCATGGTACAGCTGCAGTTCAGGCGGGGAGGTTGTAATGGAGGCGATTTGTAATGCTGTCGGAAAGGTGGGGGCCCAACGGCTAGAGCTGCCGATGTTGGAGCTCGGAAGCAGGTTGGAGCCTTGGCTCAAGTAACTGGTACACATGTGAAGCGCTCCAACACCTTTGACGTGAACTGATGCGCTATAGAGCTGCAAACAAACGGTCCTGAAATTAGACGACTGTGTGAGATACAAGGTAGTCGCTGTGAAGTTATAGGGAAAGCAGCAAAGGACATTAAAGTTGCAGAATATGCTTTGTTTTCGCTGGTGACTGCTAGCATTTAGCCCCATCAGGTACCTATAGATCCTTTTTACCGGCGGATTCGGGCAAGGAGGGAGTGTGTAGCCAGGAGAAAGGGCTGGGACAGGCGGGGGCCGATGGGAATCTAGCTTCGGACTGACTGTAGGAGATCGACTCATGCTGGCCTCTTGCAGTTGAGTTAGGAGCGCCTGTGCTGAGGGCCGGAAGGTTATTGGCACCTGATGGATCACGAGGGTAAAGGAAGGCCAGTGGGGCAAGTTCATACTGTGCATGAACTCGCTGCATACAGCTACTTGCTAACACGGACCCTGTTCCCCTGTCCCCAGTTTAAGTGTTTCTCCGTGATGCATTGCAAATGGGTAAAATCTACAGAACAATAACTGGTTTGTCGTGTGTCCCCTACTGATCACTGTAAATTGAAATATAGAAAACGAATATATGATGTTACTTAGCATACCATTACTCCGCAGGTATTTATTTCGAAGTTTTTACTTCGCAAATACCATTACTACGCATGATTTTAGTGCGCATGCTTTTACTTCGCAAATATATACAAATACATTAAAAATGCTTTTACTTCGCAGTTAATTATTACGCATACCGTTACAACGCGTTATTGGTACTTTAAAACAAAAAATGAATCGTAATAGTAACATATCCCCTGGCACGCACCCTGAACCCTAAAAATACCCCCTACACCCCAAAACCCTATCTCACCCTGACCCCTAAAAATATCCCAGCACCCCAAAACCTAAACGCACCCTGAACCCCAAAAATACCCCAGCACCCCAAAACCTTAAACGCACCCTGAACCCTAAAAATACCCCCTACACCCCAAAACCCTATCCCACCCTGACCCCTAAAAATATCCCAGCACCCCAAAACCTAAATGCACCCTGAACCCCAAAAATACCCCAGCACCCCAAAACCTTAAATGCACCCTGAACCCTAAAAGACCCCTACACCCCAAAACCCTAACCCACCCTGACCCCTAAAAATACCCCTGTACCCCAAAACCTAAACGCACCCTGAACCCCAAAATACCCCAGCACCCCAAAACCTTAAACGCACTCTGAACCCTCAAAATACCCCATGCACCCCAAAACCCTAACCCACCCTGACCCCTAAAAATACCCCAGTACCCCAAAACCTAAATGCACCCTGAACCCTAAAATTACCCCCTACACCCCAAAACCTAAATGCACCCTGAACCCTAAAATTAGCCCTACACCCCAAAACCCTAACCAACCCTGACCCCTAAAATTACCCCAGCACCACAAAACCTAAACGCACCCTGAACCACAAAAATACCCCAGCACTCCAAAACCTTAAACGCACCTTGAACCCTAAAAATACCCCCTACACCCCAAAACCCTATCCCACCCTGACCCCTAAAAATATCCCAGCACCCCAAAACCTAAACGCACCCTGAACCCATAAAATACCCCAGCACCCCAAAACCTTAAATGCACCCTGAACCCTAAAAATACCCCCTACACCCCAAAACCCTAACCCACCCTGACCCCTAATACCCCTGTACCCCAAAACCTTAAACGCACCCTGAACCCTCAAAATACCCCATGCACCCCAAAACCCTAACCCACCCTGACCCCTAAAAATACCCCAGTACCCCAAAACCTAAATGCACCTGAACCCTAAAATTACCCCTACACCCTAAAACCCTAACCAACCCTGACCCCTAAAATTAGCCCAGCACCCCAAAACCTAAACGCACCCTGAACCCCAAAAATACCCCAGCACCCCAAAACCTTAAATGCACCCTGAACACTAAAATACCCCCTACACCCCAAAACCCTAACCCACCCTGACCCCTAAAAATACCCCAACACCCCAAAACCTTAAACGCACCCTGAACCCATTAACAGAATTAATACTACAGTGCACAGTAACTCCATTATGCGTAGTAAGTGCATGCTAAGTAATGGAACATGCGTAGTAAATGCATGCTAAGTAAATGCATGCTAAGTAATGGCATCTGCAAACTAAAATATGCGTAGTAATGGTAATACGAAGTAATGACCGCGTAGTAAAGGTAGAATACCATAGAAAACAGCCTCTGGGCTCAGCTGTTGCGCAGCATTTAAATATAGCATTATTCCCTCAGATAATTGAAGTACCCTTTAAAAAGACAGTACACAGTCATTTTCAAGCAAGTCAGAGAAGGGGCAGCCTGGCCATGGCGCTGTGCTGGCAGGCAGGCACTGTGCGGGCAGATGGGCGCTGTGCTGGCAGGAGGGCACTGTGCAGGCAGATGCTGTCGCTGGCAGGCAGGCTTAGGTGGCTGCACTTCAAATGGTATCAGCAGAATGGCCATCTTTTAGGCAGGAGCTATAGCTCAGAAGCAGGATCTTCTGCAATTGGTGACACAGGCCCATCTATTGCAAGCAAGTCCTGACACCGGAGGCAAAGTGTCAGAAGGTCATCTTTCCACTAGTCACCGACACAACCGGGCCATTAGCGCTTTAAAAGAAGGGCTTATTGAGCTTGTTTCCAGTCCAGGGAGGACCTGGCCTGGCAGTTCGGGCTGGACTGTTCCCATTGGGTGCAGGGTCAAGACTGATTTGCATATGGCTGGGTTCAAACTGGAATGGCATGGTGAGCAAACAAGCATTGGCATAGCCAATAGGTCTCGCCTTTGGGACCTTATAAGTGTTTAGCCATGCAACAGTTGCATAACTAAATACTTATAAGGTCCCAAGCGAGACCTATTGGCTACACCATTATAATCGCGGCACCTGCGCTTTACTTTTAACATTAAAAGTAAAGCGCTTTGTAAAAGTAAAGCGCGGGTGCCGCGATTATAGCAAAGTAAAGAATAGATTATTTTCTATTTCTTTACTTTTGCTATACATGTGGCACTCGCGCTTTACTTTAATGTTAAAAGTAAGCGCGGGTGCCGTGATTATATAAAAGTAAAGAAATAGAAAAATAATCTATTTCTTTACTTCAAAGCACGAAAGTGAAAGTGATCGCAATGCACTTAATGACCCGTGACGCGCGTGCAAGCTCACGTGAACGCAAGCTGGTCGCCAGCAAAAGCCACTGCTGTTTGCACTTCCAAAACCCGCTTACTAAAACTCTCGCCAGAACAGCGCATGCGCTGGCTCAGGCGAGACCTAAAAAACGATTAATTTAGGCCCAGATCTCTGTACAGGGGTGAATGTATGACATTGTTCTGCATTCTGTTCATCAATTGTTCTTTTTGCATATTGAGCCACAGCAAGCACGAAATCCCGACAGAGGGCAGCTTCTTCCACGATGGGTGCAGCATGTACCCTGCTTCGATGGTGATTTATCCTTTGGGAAAAAGTCTTCCATGAAGATTCAGAGGCTATGTTTATGCTGACCGGTAGTGAGTGAAAAGGCCAATAATAGCCAGCACAGCCTGAACTTGACCTAATGCACGTAGAGCAGCCTGCAGTCCACGGACCTAAAGAGAATCTTGTTTTAGGGGCAAAACGCCCCTTGCCTCATGCAGAGGAGGTATCCGCGGCATGTCTCTATGCATCCCGGGGTAAACGTGCAGCATTAGGTAAGAGCAACGGAGACACAAACAGAATGTACACAAGTAAAGTGTCAGTTTGTGCAATCAATTCCCAAAAATTTTGAAATATGCTTTTACGCATTTTGTTAATATCTCACTGATGATGTTACCATTCTTCATTGTAATCTCACGCAATCATATGATTGCTATGATTAGCATGTTCCAGTCGTTACTGCATCTTTGTCCAACCGAGTCAACTGCATGGAAGCCAAAAAACGGCTTAGTTTATTGCTCACTTCAAGTCTTCAGGTGTTTAACGAGAACCGTCTTCAGCCCTCAACCAGCAGCAAGTCGGGCCCTTCCTGAGACGCCTGTATTTGGTAAACCTGCGGTCACTTGAGGTTCTTCTGGTCGGAATTGTAATGATATTGTTAACTAACACGTGCATGAGCAAACTCTGCCATTGATATGTCATTGCAGTGCCTTTGGATAGTCTGGTATTTGACTTTCCACACAGAAGGCAAATGGACGAGGTCAAAGGTTTTGATGCCATGGCCCAGTTGCTGCTGGTGGAGAGATAGGAGGATCCCACAATGACAGACTTGTCATAAAAAGCTTGTCTGAATAGAGATGCTTTGAGATTTTCCTAACGTTTTATGCAGTAGAGACATCCGAATTAGGTAAATGTTAGTCCAGTGTGGAAACCTGAAACTCTTCAGCTTGGGCCACATGTAAAGAATAGAGATCTGTAGCCTTTGGGTGAACCATCATGAATTAATTGGAGCTGTGCAAGCTTTGGTGCTCTCGAAAGGGACTCTGAGGAAAAGGTATACTGCGAAAGGTACCCAAGGTTACCATAAGACGTGCCTTTAAAAGCCTCAATTGGATTTGAAAAAGTGATCTCTATATAGGCTTGTCAGTGTTCTGCCTGAATACATTGTGTTAGTGAGTGGACTTGATTGCTAGAATTCAGTTTCACTTCGAATTTTACAATCAAGAATGTCCCTTATTGACGAGTTAGACCAAGAGAAATCACAAATAGTCGCTTTGGAACAGCAGCATATTGATTTCCAAAGAAGAAAGGCAAAATAAAATGTCACCCTGTCCCTAAATTGCATAATGCAAAGAGTCATTCAAGCGATAACTTTGCTAGCAAACTTTTTTCCGAGCTGCAACTGCTGGCATCACAAAACATCCTTTTGCGGTGACAGTGTTGTGCCTCTATTTCAGTGGACACACACACGTTCTATCTTATCGTTCTATGAATGAAAAAATCGTTAGGGAATACTGTAATTGTGGCAGGTCAATGAGCAGCAGCAGTCGTTGCAGCTCAACAAGTCACTACTGTCTTGGCTAACATGCTTTACATTTATTTGTAATCTGTACTCCTCGAGTTTTGGGTGGTCAGTCGTGGTGCCATCTAAAAGACTGCCTCCAAACAGAATGCCAAGGAGGTCACCTTTACTTATAGGTGCTTTGAGACCAATGGATCTTGCCATGTGTATATGAGCCTTCATGTCCTCTGTAAAAAATTAACCTTCGCTTAACCCTCTGGACGCTTGGCATAGAGCAGCCAGGCTTACCTTAGGGGCAATGTGTGAAGTATTTGTGCACACTGCAAACTGTGAAACAGTGAAAACACCACACAAAAAGATCCCAAACCAGGCTAAAAAAAAGAAAGTAGCAAAATTTTATAAATAAAACTACACCCAAGGCCACTAGTGTCAGGTGGTTCAGCGGCCAAGCGAGCTGCCATTTAAGGATGGATTTACCGCACCTGCCACATAACTGTTAGTATGAATATCCAGTCTAACCAGTAATTACAAAGGGTCAAAACACAGCACCGGGTCTGTGCTGGGGTTTCAACCGACCACCCTTCAGTCGAACAATGGCGGTATAGAAATACAGTACAGATAGGATGGGGAGGAAGCCTGTGGCCAGGTGGGAGTCAACAAAGACAAGATGGCAAAATAACTAGTAATATGGCCAAGACAAGATTATGTGGCATAATTACCATTTCTTGCTGCATAATTCCAGTGAAATCAGGGCTTCTGAGATGGGTCTTTCTCGAACGGCAAAGAAACAAACCTCACTATCTCTGTTGGGTACGGCAATGCTGGAGATCACCAGTCCTTTAGATAGCTCACAGACGGGGGAAGCGCAGCCAGACCGGTGAGGGGCCCACAGCAAAACCCTACCTGGGGGCGGTAACAAAAGCAGGTGGCAGCTAAGCCCGGGAAAACGCCAGGCGCCGACTGGTCATCTGGGTTTTAAGTGACCAATCGGAGGGGGCTTCCTGGGTGTACCACAAGGGTAAAAGGGCATGAGGCACCCCACCTCAAGCAGGCGGCAGCTAAGCCCTGGAAAACGCTGGGCGCCGATTGGTCTACTTGATGTGAATTGACCAATCGGAGGGGGGCCCCCTTGGTGCGCCATAAGGTTAAAATGGCATGCCCGCCTCCCAAAGTCATGTGCCTTTGTCTCTGGTTGTCTCCTCTCGGATTACTCAGATGACAGGATTCATCTATCCAGAGGACCTTTAGATAGCATGCAGGCTGGGGAGGTGCAGCTGGACTGATGAGGGGCCCGTGACAAACCCCTACCGGGAGGGCAGTTACAAAAGTGGGTGGCAGCGAAGCCTAGGAAAATGGCAGGCGCTGATTGTTCAGTTTACTTTGAATCAACCAATCAATGGAGGCCCTCTGGGTGCGCCACAAGGTTAAAAGAGCATGCCTCCCCCCCTCCAGGAGTCATGTGCCTTTGCCTCTAGTTGTTTCCCCGGGGATTACACAGATGACAGGGTTCATCTGCCCAATGGAGTGATTGATGTGTTCCTCCTGAACGTTGCAGGGATACTCGAGCTGCTGGTTCTACTAGTTGTGGATGTGCTGGTGGTGGTCGGTAAACCACCTCCAGCGTGGCGGGGAGTCACGAGGTTTAACATTAAATATCTTCACATAAGGATGTAAAAGGGCAATTGCCAAACAAGGTCCTTGGGATGCCTTGGGACAAGGTTCTTGAGATGACTCAAGGGCAGGGATACTTGAAGGCAGACAAAAAGGGTAAGAAATGGTCAGTGCTGGGCGGACACAGCACTTGCACCCCAGGCATGGCCACGAATGCCAGGGATTCGGTAGCAAGTTGAAGCCTCGAAGCTGCGACCCGCTGTACCAAGTAAGTGACAGAAGTACAGCTGCCACCGCAGTTTGAAAGTGATTTATGACAACCTTGAACAGACATCATGACTGAAAGGATGATGCATTGCAGGATTAGGCAAGTTATGGTTATTAAAATGCAATAAAGTATAGGATGTATACTGTATAGCAGTCATGAAAATGCCTTACGTTGTAGTCCACAATAAGTCAGAAATGAGCATGTTGATTACCAATGTCATCATGACAAGTGCTGACCAACTTATGATGTGAATAAACTGCGGCTGTTTTAGCACCACAAAAGGTCTTGGTGTACATAATTGATGGGAAAGAAGGAACGGTGTGAGGGACCGTGAGTTGCTCGCACAGCTGGCGGGGGGTGGGCGCGACAGGTGGCAGTACATGCTTCACTCATGCACAAGAAAGTAAGGAGACCGGAAGCATGGGAAGAGAGGGACGGGCTCCGAGGGGCGGCAGGGGAGCGAGACTTATAGAACACACTATTTCATGGAAGGAAACGTTAGATGCAGCCATTGGGCAGTGCTTAATTTACATAAATAAGTAAATGAATACAGGTGCCCAAATATCGAGGCTGACTAGTTGCAATGCCACGTCATTCTTCTTGCTTCCGCCACCCTACACTTAGTTTCTTAATCTCACTCCGATTGGTTCTTTTTGATCCATGTTTTCTCCCTTTGTCACTTTTTTTCTATCTTTCTCTTCTGTTTGCTGCCTTTGTCTCTGTTGCTCTGGATCAAACGGTGATGATGAGAGATAATTTTCAGTTCCCAAAAATGAGTGCAGCTGTACACTACCTGAAACCACGGACACTGACATTGGCCATACATGATACATGACCGTGGAGTTTACTACTGGTTACTACTTTTATCAAAACCAGGCCTCAGTGCTCGCATTAACCAGACCCAATCATACAAAATAACTGAAATTATACATTAATAAAAAAAAACGACCCCACAGTTGAATGTCTGACATGCTAAACCCCCAGACTTACACTCAGTGCATGACTGCGTAGGTGCTCCTGTCGTGTGAACCTCTTGCCGCAAGTCTCGCAGGGGTATGGCCTCTCACCGGTATGGGAGCGGATGTGGCGCTTCAAAATGCCCTTCTGCTTGGCAGTGTATGGGCAGAACGGGCACTTATGCAGCTTTATGGGAACAACAAGAACCTCCCCTTTACAATAAGAGAGAGAGAGAGAGAAAAAAACATACCGTAAAGGAAGGGAGACTGAACAAGAAACCATGAACAGATTTGAAAACATCACTTAATAAGGAAACCCCCTATACACGCTCCCACAGAAAGAATGATAGCAACACCTTAGTATAAAAAGCTTTACTTAATTAATTCATCGGTGAAACCAGGTGTCATTCTGTGTCAGAAAGAGCTACTGCAGCTGGGTCCCTAGTTCCTGGCTTGGCCGTCTCATTAGTAAATTCACAGAGGGCCGTCTTTTGCTCATACTTCTACACATGGTTTTGCTGAAGCTGTTGATTCCTCAAGGTCAGCCCTGGCCTGGCTTCCCTGTCCTCACACCACATGGCTAACTAATGCACACGCCATGCTGAGCCCTGTGGACACACGCAGTCCTAACTAATCTGCAGAACAGTGTGGTTACTCCGTCGTTGAGCATATAATATATATTTATGGAAAGGTATTTCGATAAAACTAGCAGAAGGTCTTAGAATTCAAACAGAATGGTCAGAGGAAGTCCCGGCTTAGCACCCCGCCTTTTACTGGGAAGAGCACTCTGGGGCAGGTGTGTGTATGGTCAAAGAGTGAGGTACCAAGACAGCACCTCAGACATTCAATCATCTGCAAAAAGAATACTTAGGATGGATGCCCGGAGAATATGTACACAGCACGCATGTCGGAATAGGGAGTCACTCGCTCACAACAGCGTACACGGCAAGGTGGACTGAGAGTATATTAAAAGAACAAAAGCTGATGGAAGGAATGCTTGCCGCAATCCAGTACCTCGCTTTTTTGTGTACTGCGCACACCAGGCAGGGAACAACCATTTGCATATCGGTCTCGGTCCTTCTCCAGAAGAACTTGAAGAAACATTCACTTCCGACGCGCGGTAATAGAAACATTGACTTTACAGAAGCGAATGTGTTTCCTTACAATAATAATTTAAGCCGAGCGACAGACTCTCACTAACAGAAGGGTCAACCAAAACGGACGTTTATCAGCCTTGCTTTCCTCATGGCAAAAAGAGCCAGCATGACGCACGCGCTGGTAGGGCCAGCACCGCGTAGCAACATGAAACTGATAAAACGGCTACCAATGGAAGCTCTGAACGCGACTGAAAGGCAAGACGTGGAGAGACATTTCTACAAATACCTGGAAACATCGCATTAGCTATAAAGTCTTGGACAGCTCCCATGTGGAGGTGAGACTACAGAGCTGGAGTAAAACTTTCAGGGCTGTAATGACAAAATAGGACGCCTGTTAAACCAGCACAGAAAACGATAATAATTTATATAGTACAACAGTGACACCTAGTGGTATTCCAGCGCTATTAGTAACAGTTGTTGGCCTGCAATACAGAAAGAAGGTGATGGGGGATTAGGATTGTTGATATGGATAGGGACAACAGAAGCTTGAAAATCCCACCTACCCACAGTTTGAATTCCGCTACAGAAAGCCGATCTGGCAACCACTACTTTGCACATGTTCTGGCCAGCCAAAGAGCTGGCTTACTCAGCCAGAGTCTCGGCTGGCCTGAAGACTGTTTGAAATGAAATGAAATGAAATTTGTACTTGTAAAGCGCACTTATACCCCCAAAGAGGTTTCCTGGCGCTGTACGCATACCGCTGTGGAACCCTTCCAGGCTTTTCCCTGTGAAATGTCCACTCCTGGGCACCCCCAGGGTGAAGCCAGGCATCCCAGCGCTGTTGGGGCCGTTGTGGAGATTAAGCAAGCTATTGCCCAGAGTTGCAGAGTGGGACCCATGATTAGAATAGGCACCGAGGCGAGAATGATCAGGTCCGAGGAAATTGAGCCCAAGACCCGCCGAGGCGGGAATTGAACCCTGGTCCCAGGCCAGATCTCTGCATCAGGGTCTGCCGCTCTAACCATTGAGCCACACTCCTCCACTGTTTTGAAGTGTCATTTTGACCTTGGCAAGGCTGTTGAGATGAAGTATCTGAAAGCACTTTCGAAGTGTCATTTTGACCTTGCCAAGGCTGTTGAGATGAAGTATCTGAAAGCACTGTGAGCAAAATCCGGTAACTGTGGTGCCAAAACCCCACCATGCCCCCTGTCAAAATGGACCCAAAGAATTGCTATGTTAGGTGTATTTGCAAACCACACCTGTGAGGGTATCGTGGAGGTGTGTGTACCTAGCCTTGCCCAGGGCAGGGGTTTATTCAAAAAGCCAGGTCTTCAGCTGCTTGCAGAACTCAAGTAGGGAGGAGGAGGATCTGATGTCTCTTAGGATGCCATTTCATGTTTTAGGAGCAATGTACAAGAAGGCCCGGCCTCTGGATCTGTTTCTGTGTATTTGTGGGATGTGTACTAGTAGCAGTCCTGCAGAGTGGAAGTTAAACAAAGTGATGAGAGGCAACACAAAATAGTACAACAATGAGTCAAAAGACAATAATCATTTCTTCCCAGATTTTCTTAGTTGCACGTTGCAATTTCTTTTATTTCTAGTATCTTTTGTATAGTTGCGTACAGCCAATGCGTTTCACCCCCAACGGGGCTTCTTCAGGGCAAAATAATGGTAGGCACAGTTCAAGTAAGCAATTCAAAAAGCCAGTAGCAAAATATGTCATTCACATCCCTCGCGTTATGCCACTCCCAATGTTCTGGCTTTCTTGCTGTAGAAAACAGAGATCTTGCGTAGCTAAGTAAATCTTGTTGCTTCCAACGTTTTCAAATGAGTGAATCCATCCAATTTAAAAAAATACTCCGTGTACGGTCCAATGTATCCTACATGGTAGGATACATTGGACCGTACACGGAGTATTTTTGCCCTGAAGAAGCCCCGTTGGGGGTAAAACGCGTTGGCTGTACGCAACTGTACAAAAGATACTAGAAATAAAGGTCTTTTGACTCATTGTTGTACTATTTTGTGTTGCCTCTCACCACTTTGTTTAAATTGCATTTTATTTGTGGCCATGTGGCAGCTGGTCCTTTGAGGTGGGCAATACACATGCTTTAATACATTGTGACTAGGCTGAGTAGTGCAGTGTTGATCAACCTTGCTCCCATTCTGTGATTTGAAAATATGCAGAGTGGAAATGTCTGGGGGGGTTGATGGAAGGTGATACTATAGTTCAAGTAGTCGCGGCCTGTGTTGAATAGCGTCTTAAACATGTGAGGAGTTTGAACTGTGCGTGTTTATGTATTGGGAGCCAATGGAGTTTCTTGAGGTGTGGTGTGAAATGTGTTCTGCGTCGAAAGTTGAGGGTGAGTCTGGCTGCTGAGTTCTGGATGGTTTGTAGTCTTCTGGTGAGTTGCTTGGTGATTCCGGCACAGAGGGTGTTCCAGTAATCCAGTTTGCTGATGACAAGGGCATGAGTGATGGTTTTTCTAATGTTGCCAAGGAGCCATTTGAGGATTTTGCTCAGCAACTTCAGGGTGCAGAAGCAGGTCTCTGTGACGGCGCTGAATTGTGTAGTCATGTCTAGTTTGCTGTCGATGATACAGAGGCTCCTGGCATGGGAGCTTGTGGTGGGTGTGGGTCAAAGGTCGTCCAGCCACCAGGTGGTGTTCTATGGTGAGGTGTTCTTCTTGAATATAACTACTTCTGTCTTGTTGGTGTTCAGCTTGAGAAAGTTGGACTTAATCAAGTTGGCCACTTAGGCCATGCAGGCGGTGACTTAATTCCTTGGTTGGAGGTCTTGTCCGAGAAGGAAAGTATGAGTTGCGTGTCATCGAAGAGAAGAAGAGGATGTTGACGCCATTAGCGCGTATGACAATTATCCTGAGGAATAGTGTGTGCATTGAAGAGGGTTGGCCTGACAGATGAACCTTGAGGCACTCCACAGATGAGAAGGGGGGTGGGAGCACACTGCCTCACATCCCAGCACAGTTTGCCCCTTTGCATTATGGTGAATGCAGTTCACAATTACCGTTTACTTGAATAATAGTAGTATTTCACCAAAGTTGGTGCAGGTAGTGCCGCTCATTTCTATGCACATGTTTCTGGATTATATCCTTCATCAGTAGAGATCAAAACTAATTTTATCAGGGGTTGCTGAGAATGCTGCCACAGTCCTCTCAGGTCTCAGTACCTCTCACAAGCGCACAGGTGCAGCTCCAAAAGCTCGTCAGCTCACTGGTTCAAGGGAGCCTTTTTAAACAGAAGGGGGATGGGAGAACACTGCCTCACACCCCAGCACAGTTCACCCCTTTGCATTATGGTGAATGCAGTTCACAATTAGCGCTTACTTGAATATTAGTAGTAGTATTTCACCAAAGTTGGTGCAGGTAGTGCTGCTCATCTCTAGACACATGTGTTTCTGGATTTTATCATTCATCAGTAGCGATCTAAAACACATTTTATCAGGGGTTGCTGAGAATGCTGCCACAGTCCTCTCAGGTCTCAGTACCTCTCACAGGCGCTCTGAATTTACCAGAATGCAATGGGGTGAATTGTGCTGGGATGAGAGGCAGTGTGCCCTCTCCCCCTTGAGTTTAAAAGGCTCCCTGGAGCCAACGAGCTGACATGCTCACCTGGGATGCACCTGTGTGCCTGTGGAGGGGTACTGTACCTGTGAAGACTTGGGCAGCATTTCAGCAACTCCAGATGAACTTACTCTGCTCTCTACTACTTCTCTCTACTGATGAAGGGCTAAACCCAAAAACACATGTCTAGAGATAACAGCACTACCTGCACCAACTTTGGTGAAGAACTACAGCAACTTTGAAGCAAGCGTACTGCATTTACCAGAATGGAAAGGAGTGAACTGTGCAGGGGTGAAAGGCAGTGTGCTCCCTCCCCCCCTGTCCTTAAAAGGCTCCTTTGAACCAACAAGCTCACCTGGGATGCACCTGTGTGCCTGTGGAGTGGTACTGTACCTGTGAAGACTTGGGCAGCATTTCAGCAACCCCAGATGACTTTCTCTGCTCTCTGCTAATGAAGGGCTAAACCCAGAAACACGTGTCTAGAGATAACAGCACTACCTGCACCAACTTTGGTGAAAAACTACAGCAACTTTGAAGTAAGTGGACTGCATTTACCACAATGCAACGTGTGAACGGTGCTGAAATGAGAGTCAGTGTGCTCCCTCCCCTCTTGCACTCCACAGATGAGTTTGCGGGCTTCTAAGGAGTATAGGACTAGGCTGACAGCTTGTGTCCTATCCGTTAAGAAAGGGCAGATCCAGCGGCGAGCAGGCCCTTTCATGACGATCTCAAGAAGGCGCCTGATGAGTATGGGGTGGGAGACCATGTCAAAGGCTGCATAGAGGTCCAGGAGGATGAGGGTGCCAGCCATCTCTGTCCAGGATCATGCAGATGTGCGTGGCGGCGGTGAGAGTGATTTCTGTACTGTGGTTTAGTCTGAAGCCAGACTGAGTGACGTTGGTTGTTGCTGAAGTAGTTGGCGAGGCATCTGCTGATGAGCTTCTCTAAGACCTTGGTCGGGTATGGTAGTAGGGAGAATGAAATGTAATTGGCTTGCAAGGCAGGGTCAGCAGAGGATTTCTTGTAGGGTGGAGTGGTGTGTTTCCAAGCATTCAGGAAGGTGGCCGAGGTGATGGAAGGATTGAGGATGTGTGTTAGTGATTTGCAGATTGGTAGGAGCCCTGTGGTGAAGGCTTGGTGGGGCGGGGGTCAGATGGGGTCCCAGAGTAGATGGACTTCATGGTAGTAGCGGGTCATCGGTGGTGATAATTGGTCACGTTGTCAGGGTTAGTTTGTCAGTTTAGATGGAAGCTGCGTAGCAGGGGTGGTGGGAGCCAGTTGAAGGTCAAAGTTGCAATATAATGGAAGTAATCTTGTTGAAGGAAAATTCAGACAGCTTGTTGCGTAGGTCCTGTGAGGGGGTGATGCTGCTGCGGTGCAGTGCGGTGAACCTTTTAATGATGATGAAGATTTCCTTGCTACTGTTGGAGCCACTGTTGATGCGGTCTGTCAGAGCTGTGCGCTTGATATTCCAGATCTGTTGGGGAAGATGTCTTTGTCTGCAGTGCCTTGGCTCATTCTCCACTTCCTCTCTAATTGTTTGCTGCGGCGCTTCGTCAGCCTGAGTTCCTCTGTGTACCGGCTGGTCTGTGGTCAGGTTCTTGCAGTTTTGTGACGCCTGAGGGGAGCGAGGGTCTCAGTACATGTGATAATAAAGATACTGAAGTTTTCAATTGCTTCTGGCAGGCTGCTAGTGTGCTCCAGCCAGTGCGCAGAGAGTGCAGAAGTCGAGTCTTCCTCTAGGATGTTTTTTCCAGCAGTAGTGGGCCAGTCTGGTAGTGGTAGGTTTGTGGTGTTGCAGGACAGGGATGCTAAAGCTTACGTGGTCGTGGTCTGTCCAAGCGATGGCTTCTCGACTGTGATGTTAGTGAAGGAGGTGAAAATTGGATCCAGGACATGTCCTGCCCTCTGGGGGGGTCCGGTAAGATGCTGGGTGAGACCGAGTTTCAAAAGGCTCTCTAGAAGTCAAATCGTGTTTAGATCGGTGCGGTCTTCTAGGTGAAAATTCAGGTCTCAGGGTGGATGAAGGTCGATGACAAGGGGTAAGATGAAGTCTGTGATGTTCGTGGCGTAGTTGGTGCGTGGCCCTGGAGGTCTGTATACGAGGGTTCCACGTAGCCTGAAGTTTGCTTTGATCTGCAGATGGAACATGAGGTGCTCCACGTAGCTAGTAGGTGTGTCTGTGGATGTGATGCAGTTGAAAGTGTCTCTGCGTATGACGGCGACTCTGCCCATGGGCTTGTACTGGAGGTCCTGCCTGGTGATCTTGTAGACAGCGGGAATGGCTGTGGCGATGTCAGGTGGTGAGGTTTGGTTTAGGTGTTTCTGTGAGGTAGAGCAGGTTTGGACCATGGTTGTGCAGCAGGTCCCAGATTTCTGTGACATGTGTGGTGAGCGAGCGGGAGTTAAGGAGCATGCAAGAGAGCACTGAGGACTGTGTGGGTGGTGCTTAGTCTGCGAGAGTGTGAGTGAGTGGGATGTTGGGTGCTGTAGGAGTGAGCACATGGAGTGACTAGTGAGTAGGGATGCAGGAATACTTATAAGAGGTGCAGAACGCTCCCTCTGTGTTGTATGATGTGGCAAAAGTGCGACAAGCGGTGGCCAGGACTGAGAGCGAGGAGGGTCGCAGTGGGGTAGCGGATAGTGGGTGCAGGACCATGTTTCCTAGCATTAGATGTGCCCAGAGACGACCGCGACCGCTGCACTCTTCCATGTTGAGGCTGCCAATAAGTAGGTCCTGGGAGGGGAAGAAGCACAAAGGTGGTGGGCAGGGCTGAGGCAGTTGTGGGATGTGGGAGAGCAGGAACAAGGGAAGGAGCACTGGGCAGAGGAAAGGGTGGGAAACGCATTCACGGAGTCATGAGGCACAAACAAAGAGAAAAAGCAGAGCAGGAAAGAGGCAAAAAACAGAACAGAAACGGCACAAAATAGTGTACAAACAGAACAGAAAATGGGCAAAAAGGCACAAAATGGTGTAAAGACAGTGCTGAAGATGGGGAAAAAAGTCACAGAACAGAAAACGGGGCAAAAGGCACACAAGGGGGTAAAAACAGAACCGAAAATAGAGAGCAACGGGCAAGGAGAAAAAGAGAGAGAGAGAGGGAGAAAGATAGAGAGCGACCAGGAGAGGTACGATGCAGGAGCTTCAAGGCAAGTCAGGTCAGGTGAGTCTGGGGGGATAGGGATAAAACACCTGTTTAAAGAATTTGCTTGATCAAACAGTGAGGTCTCCTGGTGAGCCCAGCAGAAGCTCACATCATTTATTTATGTTAAAATATTTGTAAAGCGCAGATATTCATCACTACAGAGATATCACTGCGCTGTAGCTGTCACAGGTTGTGTTTAGAACATTTAAAAAAATCACAGGGGACAAAGCCCTTAGGGGAGGGAACAGTTATTTGAGGAAAAGCCAAGTCTTGAGATTTTTTCAGAAGCTAAGGTAATCATTCGTTAGGTGAAGATCCAAGGGTAATAGATTCCAAAGTACCGCAGCAAGGTGGGTGAAAGATCGGCCTCCAGACGTAACTTTTTTGATGCACAAGGATTTGGCTAAGGCTAAGCTAGAGGATCTCAAACGTCTTGAGGGTATATAAAATTCCAATCCGTCACAAAGAATCACAGGGCCAGTGTTATGAAGGGCCCTGTGTACGTGGAAAAGAGGTTAGAATTTAGCCCTTTTTCAGATGGGGAGCCATTAGGGTTTTTAGGCAGGCTGAGGCAGAGTTGTAACTGTGCTTTGGTGCATATTAGCTTGGCTGCCATATTTTGTATCACCTGCAACCTGGTGAAAAGGTAGTTGGCCATCCAAACTACTGACTACTAGGGCTTGGACTATGGTCCTGCATAAGTTTACTGGAATCCAGTAGACTTGTTTGAGCAGACTAGCATTTGCAGCACATGGTGATAACTTGCTCCTGCATCGTTAAGGACTCATCGATAAAGTTATCCACATTTTTGCTGCTTTTTTTGGTCTAGGCAAGGGTCCCAGAGATATCAGCCACCATGAAGAGTCTAAAATCTGGTGGGCACAGCCAAATAATAGAATTTCAGACTTTTCAGCATTTAGTTTTAAACAGTGTCTCTTCATCCAGCTGGCAACCTCAGCGAGGCATCTAGAAAGATTCTGTCTAGTGCCATCAAGTATCTCCCCAATAGAGATGACCAATTGAGTGTCATCAGCATAAGAGCATATCTGGAATCCCCACTTGCGAACCAGCTTAGCAAGGAGTGCGATGTACACATTATAAATCGTTGGGCTCACAGAAGAGCCCTGCGGTACCCCGCATTCTTAGTTATGGGGGTGTCGATCTCACTGTATTCAGCTGGACAGACTGGGTTCTTTTATTCAAGAATGACCCGAACCAACATAAAGCAGTAGAGTGAAGCCCTGTCTGGTGGAGTTTATCATTTGGCAGTGAGCAACAGTGTCAAATGCCGCTGAGAGATCATGTAGAATCAGGGCAACAGTTTTGCCTGATCTACTTCAAGCCTTATGTTGTACAGAACTGCCAGAAGAGTGGATTCTGTTCTGTTCACCTTCTGTTTTCAGACACAGTAAGGCCTTATGGTTGCCATCAAGATTTTTAACACTAAGACAAGGGCTTTTCTACACTATCATTTTTAGGTCTCGCCTAGGCAGCGCGCATGCGCTGTTCTAGGAGATGACCTTTAGAAATTGGTCAGCTCTTTTTCAGCGCTCGTGCTTGTGCTGGCATTTACCTTGCGGGAGCGAGCAGCGGCACGCGCGCTAATTGAAAAACACGGATGGTCCGCGCGCCGCTGCTCGCTCTCGCAAGGGTATGCTAGCACAAGCACGAGTGTTTAGCACAAGTGCTTATTTTTGTTTAGCCTCAGCTTGCTCGCCGCCCCTACACCACCTCCCGCCCATTGCTGTCTTTCAGGCTTGTTTTTGTTTAGCCTCAGCCACTCGCAGTCCTTACACCACCTCCCGCCCATTCCTTTGATGCTTTTTTTTTTGTTTGTTTAGCCTCAGCTCGCTCGCCGTCCCTAAACCACCTCCCGCCCATTGTTGTCTTTCATGCTTGTTTTTTTTTTTCTCAGCTCGCGCGCCGTCCTACACCACCTCCCGCCCGTTGATGACTGTAATTCTCTGACTTCCTCCGCAGTGGCGAGGGCCAGTACTAAAAACTCGTTTTTTGTTTAGCCTCAGCTTGCTCGCCGCCCCTACACCACCCCCCCGCCCATTGCTGTATTTCAGGCTTGTTTTTGTTTAGCCTCAGCTCACTCGGCGTCCTTACACCACCTCCCGCCAATTCCTTTCTTTGATGCTTGTTTTTTGTTTGTTTAGCCTCAGCTCGCTCGCCGTCCCTAAACCACCTCCCGCCCATTGTTGTCTTTCATGCTTTTTTTTTTTCTCAGCTCGCGAGCCGTCTTACACCACCTCCCGCCCGTTGATGACTTTAATTCTCTGACTTCCTCCGCAGTGGCAAGGGCCAGGGGCACATAATGCCCCAAACTGACCCCCAAGCACACAAGCCGTAGTGTGGTCCGTCTTGTACCCTGCTGGCTCGGGGCTGCAACACCCGTGCTTTTCACCCAACTAATTTCAGGGACTTTAACTGTAGTCCAATACCATGGCTGCTCCGCCCCATCCCGTTTAGCTTTCCCAATGCTGTTTTCATCACTGTGCCCTCGCTTCACCCATCCTCCCCCGTGTCCATCCCTCCTAACCTTCCCTCCCCAGTCATTGCTTGTTTTGCCATGTTCATAATGTTTGTTTATTTTAAGTATTCTGCGCAACAGTTGATCTATTTTTGGGCCAAACTGAAGTTTGTGCGAAATTGCACAGAAATATAAATCTAATTGTTTACGGTGGCTCTTCACCGTCATTGTTGTATAATCTGGTAATAATACACCAATTTTAAAGGCCGCAGGGCATTCTGGGTGTGGGGGGTGTTCAAAGCGTCCGGTTGTCATCGTCTGCAGCCCCACCCTGACTCAACCCTGCTTCCAGTGATGGCCAGAGCCCTCAGGTGGCTGAGATGGCCTGCCGCACAGCTCTCCGACTTTACTAGTTAAAGTGCTGGTGCTTATGGCTTCTAAGGTGACCCTTTCCCGCTAGTCGCACACGGGACAGCCCTCAGCTTGGCTCAGCCCATGTCTGGCTCCAGGGCAGCACCACAGGACAGGCTGCTGTGTCTTCAGCATCACATTGCTGCAGGCACTTCAGATGCGTCTGCACATGTATTTCTGTTGTCCGGAGATGCTTTATGGATGATCGCCAGCCCTCTGGTTATGGTAAAGAGGGGGCCTGTTCATTGTCTCCAGAACTGTGTGACTCATTTCTATAATTGAAGCCTCTGGAGCACACTAGCAGTGCTGGGTGCCGCGAGCTACGAGCTCACAAAGTTCCTGCATATTAGGTGTTACGTTAGTGTTCTTGGCTGCAGGTCTGTTGGTCTTTGCAAGTAGAGATGTCTAAGTGTGTTTTATTCTTTCTTTTTTTTTAGCATATTTGCATGTTTTTTTTCAGTGTCCATCCTCCTGTGTATGTATGTGCTGCATAGCTATACACTTAAAAGATCCCAAAGGCGAGACCTATTGGCTATGCCAATGCTTGTTGTTGGTAGAGTCCAAGAAACACTTTAGGACTGGGTACACCCCCAGACCTGAAATACTCTTTAAAAGCCTAAACTGTGGGACTAAAGCTCTAAAATCTCACAGCGAGCAATCTTATCACTGTAAAAACTGACCAAAACAGACCATCTCTATTGTACCATTACACTTCTCACAACCTCTGGTAGTGTCAATTAGGCCTGGGCGGAAAACTACGCTACGCTCGCGTAGTTTGCGCAACTACGCGCTACGCGAATTGCACGTAGCACAGTGCAAAAGCGCGTAGCGGGCATTTTTTGCTTGCTCGCGGTCCTCAACAACAAGTTGGCGACCGCGAGCGATCAAAATGACATCCCGGTGAGACTTTTTCCTCGTTCGCGATCAGCAACATCAAGTTGCCGATCGCAAGCGTGGAAAATAAACCTCCCGGCGAGATTCTCAACGCGGGGAGGTCAGGTTTCTCATTGCGAGTGGTCGCGTATGCTTGCGACCGCTCGCGATGAGAAACTACCAGTCCGCGTTGAGAAAACTGCAGCTCGAGTACAAATCTACTCGAGCGGCAGAAAACGACCGCTTACACTGTGCAAGATGCCGTTTGCAATGATTGCACAGTGCGGACAAGCATCCGGCACTGTGCAATCATTGCGAACAGCATTTCCTACCGCACTACGCAGTTCGCGTAGTGCTACGCGTAGCTCGCATAGTGCGAAGTGCACTTCGCGTAGCTACGCGTAGCGCTACTACGCGAACTACGCCCAGGGTTAGTGTCAATAGGAGCTCATGCCTAGCTGATCCAAGACCACCATCTTCAGAAGCTGCCCGTGACCCACACACAATAGAGACAGCTTTGCTTTGAGACACCCACAATAAGAGTACTTGTTAGCAGAACCTTTACGATCTGTATCTAGTGGCCATCCATCCCTCTTTGGCCTCAGGAGATGCCTTCTCCCACCTGAAGCAATTTCTTTAATTCGTTCAGACTGTGCCAAGAATGCCTGTTGAACACAGGCTACTGAACCCACTTCAGACATCACTTGGAAATCGGTTCCCATGGCCTAAAACGTATCCAACCACCACCATCACCCGTTTATTCCGGACCTGCTAAAAATGGCTCCTTGCAGTAACATTTTGAGGTGTGACAGGCACCTGGCAGAAAGACCCTTCCTATGAAATTCCCTAACATTCTTCCTCCTATTTCATGTGTTTTAACAGTCATTGTCATTCCTCTCTCCTATGATATTGTGATAGGCTCTGTTGCGTCTGGGTCTTTATGCAGCCTTCGCCATCTTTTTTTTTCTTTTCTGTTCCCAGTGATGCCTGAACTTGCATTCTTGGCTTGCCATGCTTCAGAATCAGTACATAACATCAAGGGTTTTATTAGCAATTTGAATAAAGTCAGTAGCGGCTGAATGCAGTCGTTCCTAAATATGTTTCCCTATTTTCTGGTACCTCAGACAACAGATCTTTTAAGTAGTTTGATCGAAGCAGTCATGCACCAGGGAGCAAAACACAACATTGCTCCTGTTTCCATATTTGTTTTCATTGCTAAGATCTCTGGTGACCTTAAATCATATCTTACTTGAGTAACAACATATAGGGGCAATACAGGCCTGACTGGCATACATGGGTGCTCCTCTCACCTGATTCATCCGCATACCATTCAGTTTGAATATCCATCACTGAGCTCATTGGGGCGCCACCATCATCTGAACGACTTTCAAAGCCACGTGGGAAGTGATGAGCCTCATCTTTCCTTTGAGCAGTGCTGTTTCGTAGCAGGGCTTCGAGAAACTGCTTCATGTGATAGTTATTGCAGGCCATGTCCAAAGCCTGGCCATTTTGCAGCCCCTCTTCCATCTGTTCCAGGGTCAGCGGCATGGTGTACTGCTGCAGCCGCTCACTCACCTTCACATCATCTGAGTCAAACTCCTCTTTGGGCTCCACCACCTTTGGTGGAGAACAGTTTATGTCCTCAATGGAACTGCTGCTTAATGGCTCTTTCACAAGAAGGTCGAGAGAGTTGCAACTGCCATTGTCACCGCATGGAGGATCTCTCAGGCAGCCTGAGCTCGCCTCCTTGTCCTGCAAAGGGGAAACAGTGGACGCTGAGCACTGACTCTTTGGTCCCCTTGAGCTCCCTTCTCTGGCAAAACCAGAGCTGCCACTGTCCGCCTGGTTCAGCGTGGATTCTCGCTCCATCTTTCTACAAATATCCAAAGACGACCTGATGTATGCTTTGCAGAAGTTGACTACATCTGTCATCTGCAGGTAGCTAGCAGCAGACATGACTTCAATCACATTCTCCCCGCATAGATCTAATTTCCCAGAATACAGAAAATCCAGGATAGTTGAAAACGCTTCTGAAGTGACAATATCCAATGAGGCAGTGCTGTGCCGCCCGCTGTCCTGAATGTAGTGGATTAGCAGCGCTCGGAAATAGCCGCTGTTGGCAAACAGAACATTTCTGTGTGCCTTGAAGATCCTACCCTCCACGATGATGCTGCAATCACAGAAGAAGTCCCTTTTGCGTTGTTCATTTAGCTCCCCCAGGAGCTTGGTGTGGTAGGAAGGCATTTCCATGTCTTCTATTTTGCACAGGGCTGTCCAGGGTCGCTTCGAGGAGAGCATTAAAGAAAGAAATGATTACAACACATCATCCCCAATGGTGATTCCAATCCAACAATACCCCGTTTTAAAGAGACAGGTGGGCACATTTAGCAACTGGAGGATCAAAAGACACTTCTATGACAGATACTAAAATAGACCATACACTATAGATAGCCGCGCAACAGAAAACTCAAGCCAATGATTCACTCTTCCTCAGCAGCAGGTCCCTTTAAATGGCTTTCCAGAGCTAGTCCAGGGACCTCCTCTTTCACCCTCCTCCCTTATGAAGTTTTGAAAAGGAAACAACGTGCAGTGCCTAGCTAAAGCCAAGGCGAGCTTCAGTAAAACAGAAGGTTTTGCAAATAAATTGTGATTCTATTCCCACAAAATTGTAGTTGGACATGCATTGAGAATAAGAAAAGTAAAATATGTTTAGCAATTACAGACAAGCTTAATTTAACAGATCTTTCACATTACAAGGCTGTAACCTGACTGCGTGTTTCAAGGTACCTTCAGTGACCCAACTCTATTGCTGACGTATTTTATTACCTCCACTGAGGTGAAGGGCTTCCTGTGAAATGGTGGTATTTCATAAGTCAGGGGACTCCAGTGATATCAACATATGACCAACATATGACTATGTGCTTACCTTAATAAGTTTGGGGACCAGACTACCAATCAGGTAAAATCGATTTTAAGCAGATTAGGGAAATATGATTCCAAAAACATTAATTCTGCTTTACTCCCATTAAGGGCTAGCCAATTGCTCTATATCCATTCTTTAATAGAATAAGATTAAACAATATATTCAGTACTTTCTTCTTCAAAGTTGCCTGATAATTTTAGGAAGAATTACAGGCAACTAGGAGTCATCCACCAAGTTGCGAAAGCCCACCTGTCTATTCACCCTAAGGTCATGTAAGGATTTCAAACAGACATCAATATGAGTGGTCAGAGGAGTGAAGCAAACCTTCCAGGACTCGACAACTGTAGGCCACAAAGTCAGCCTCATTTCCCCTGTCCATACCTCGGACCCTTTGTGAGACAGGGTGGGGCAGAACCCTTTCAACTCATTTTCAAAAACTCACAAAACTTCCTTCAGTTGGGGCAGAACTAACTTCTTTATTGTTTGTACATGAGCATAATTGCTTTTTAAATCAATATATTTTATTTCAAAGTTTCCATACAGGAGAAAAAAAAAATGAGGTCTCAATAGATAAGAAATATGGAACGTTTATACTGTAAGGGCGAGGGTAATGAGTCCACAAAATAATAATTAGCATAAACTTAGTAGTTACATGGGTTTTTGCCTGTTTAGTTGATAATGTTAATGGTGCTTTCAATTTTTTAACCCCTTAAGACGGGAACACCCAACATGATGTCCTGCAAGTTAAAGTTTCAAACAGTGTTTTGTTGAAAAATATTCAGAGTATCTGTAACCATCAGTCAGATTTCCAAGTATCTTGCAAAACATCTATAAAACATGTAGATGTAGAATGTAACTACCTTCCAGTACATGGATAGGAGTTTACTCACATCCTGCACTTGGACAGAATTGCCTCCAGTAGATGGCAAAGAGTGACTAACGCCCTTTGGTGGCTCAGAACTACCAACTTCTGAACAGCAAACATCTTACACTGCAGGGTCTACCTTTCTTTGATCTGTTTAGCCAGACCATCTAACGTGCATGGTCAGGAGAACATACCCATAAGATCCGTCTACGCAAAAAGACAAGATTCAGTGACAACCTAGTAGAGACCTTATACCTCCTCACCGCCCCCCCTAAAAAAAAACAGAGAGAGGAGGGAACCAATTATATACCTATGGTCTCTCTGACCCAACCCCATTTGATGTTCATTGTGTCTCTTGCACTGCTTCTTCGTGATCCTCGTCGTCCGTTTCCCCCTTAAGAAAGCAAGATAGCTCTTTGTCATTCTGGGTAAATTACTTAATTTCCCCGTGCCTAAAAAAAAAAAAAATGAATGTGTCTTTGTGTGATGTAACTGGTGCTCATGTGAGCGCTCCAATACCTTTTTGGGTGGAGTTCAGGCTATATAAAACTGACCAAAAAAAAGCACTCCCTGTTGACGTGTGTGTGACTTGCAGCTCACTATCTGATTCACGGAAAGACCAACCCCACTTTTATATTCTTTCAAGGTTGATAAATTAAATAGTATTAACCTACTCACGCTAGCCATACAGCTCTATGTCAGGAGGGCACTACTTATTCAGCCAATATCTTCCTTTTACACGTGAGGGTTTATGGGATTTTGGTATATATTGCTTGAATTAAACCAAAAGAATGTATGTACCTGCTAACAACGATTTGTAAAAGGAAAGTTCAAATCTTTAATTGGGCCCTAGGGGCAAATAGCAATAAGCAGCCCATTTAAATTGAATAATAAAAAGTTACACCTTTTTACTTCCAACACTTGGAAACAGCGACCCCCTCAAACTCCCTCACCCCCTCTTCTAGGTGATATTCGTTGTTTCCCACCCTCCACCCTTAAAGTGGTACCTAACGTCTCTGATACCACCACCAAAATATGCACACTGCATTTGTCCCTACGTTCTCTGGTACTGTAGTTCAAGTGACGGCCAGTGTCACTCTGCTTCTTCTCTCCACGCCCCTCCCTTCCTATGGTACCCCTGCTTCTCCGTCTATCACAGCCTCCCAGGTGATGGCCATTGTCCGTCTGTCCCCTTATAATAACAGTAGGATCTCTCGTCCTATGGGAGCCACTGCGCCCCTCTCCATTCTACATGGTCTCCACTATGAAGACACTAACCGTCCATTCCGGGAGAAAGGTCAAAATCCCTATTATCCTTCCTTCTGACCCTGTGGGAATTAATGCCCATATCATTCTTACCTTTTAACCGACCCCTCCGCGCAGCTCCACCAAGGCTAGCACGGGGATGAGCAGTCGGCCCGCCCATCCATGTTCGAAAGACAGGTACCTGCTCCAATCAGGGAGGGGTATACCAGCTAGGCATCTCAAGCAGGTTTCTTCTTTTGCCGAGCCAAGAGCATGCGCATTACCCCAATACGCTTGGGTCTCCGAGCACTGAAGGGACTGGAAATCATTCAGAAACTACTACTCCCGTCAAGCAATCTGCACCAGAAACAGCAGGCACAAAAAGCGTCGCCATATTGGAATGAGATAAGAACTAACAGGAGCCATCGTACGGACATCCAATTAAAGCTGGAATTGAGGGCAACCCAACACATTAGGATATCGCATATTGTAATGTTTCTTTTGGAATAGATGAATGTTGATCAAAATACAAGAGAAACGTGGCAATTAAGCTATTATGGAATAGGAGACGTTTCACCAAGAGACAACAGACAATTTCGGCTAATTGGAGTGGTAGGCGGAGGATTTAGTCCGAGGGTTCAGTGCTGGAAATGAGAAACATTTACGATGGAATCTCACGAAACAAATTACGGTAGTTCAGGGGTGTAGAGTCACGAGGAGCAGCATTGATGGATGGAGTCAGTAACAGACAGACTATTCATTTTATTTATTTTGCAAAATATGCCCCCAAAGAAACTTTCAAAGAGGACATTGTTGATAGTAAATCGGTTCTGGCTTATTTATTGGGCCACAAACAGACCTCAAATTAAGATAGCTCAATCGATCAGGGTCCCTACAGGCAGATTCTGTGCTGTGTGTGTCCTTTAAGTGTGAGTATAATGATGGTAAGCAGGGCACAAGTCCTATAAAAAGAAGTGGGGGGGACTGACCAAGTTAGGCAGTATGCAAGTGACATCATGACGCGTGCCATCACAGCACATGATGTCACGACGCATGACATTCCACGTGGCATCACAGGAAGTGACATCAGATACTAAGATCTCACACATATGTTTATCAGGTGTATCATGAGTACATTTAAGTGCATTATGATAATTAACAAATGAGATTTGGAGTCAGGGTTGTGCCAAAAAAGTGGCGCAATCCTGGCGCAAAATCTGTGCCTCTACTAATACTTTTTTTTTAAGACCCTGCCACTAAGAAATTGGCAACAAGGAAAAGCATGGTAGTAGATCTGTTATGCTTAATTGGTTGCAAAATCTACATTTTAAAATATTTTATGGGGTTTAGGCATCTGCTGCAGAGGTGCCCAACAAATCTCAGGGATTAATAATAATGGTGAGATAATGCTGGAGGTTCACACATTTGTTGGAGAGATCTGTGTTTTGTGTAGTCCCATCTTTGAATCAAAGAAGTATAGAAGATCAATTACTCTCCTGCAAAACATAATCACCCACTGTTCTTGGGTAGGAGGGGGCGTTTGGGGATTGTTGAACCTCTATTTTGTTGTTACCTTCTTCGGGTTTGTTATTCATGATATCGCAACACACATGGTGTGCTACTTATACAATGTTGTGAGCATAAATGTACCACTTAATTATGCAATAGTGCTCTGATATGTTTATGTTATAACAAATGCCAACTGAAAATGCAATAAAATATGTTTAATAAAAAAAGTTGTCTCCTGCAAAGTACATCATGTAACATGCTGATCACAGATTTTTATTTTATGTAGATAGGTATGTGGATTACTGCTTTGAACACAGAGATCCTTTTGTTACTTGCAGTTCATAAATTGTAATCCTTGTAGTAGCCCACAGTGAGCTATGAAGGGCATTTAACTCCTACACCTTGTAACCCTGACTGTCTCATGTAACACATCTTGTACATTGATTTGCACACTTACATGATTTATTTTGAATGGACAATGTGTATGTTATGTAAAGTGCTCTCACACCTGCATTAGGATGAGTAGTGCTATCAAAGAAATAAAATAGTGCTACTTAAATTGTTATTTGTCTAAATACTGGGACAGACAAGCCCATCTGACATTCTTACAGTGCATGCACTTCTATACAGGGATTGAACAAAGTAAAAAGCATGCATCTCTTAAGTACCTGTGAAGACATAACAAGCTGTGTGCTTTTGTTTCCTCTCCGTTGCGTTTTCATGTAAGTGTGAGGTTCCAGGCCACCTCCAGTCCTATACTCGATCAAAAGGAGGCCGGATTGCCCCTTATCTTCTGCCTTTGTCTTTCACCCAGCTGGAGGTGGAAAAAAAGCCCCCTCACTGCCTGCACGTTGCTGCTGGGAATCGAAAGCAGACAACGTGCAGGAGCTGTTGAACGTGTCCCGGTGTCTGAAAAATACACTGAGACAAGTTCAGCATATTTCTGTGGGACCCAAGTTCTTGGCAGGGGGGACGGTGTCCACCCTGTGAAAACAGTGGGTGGACGCCGTGTACCCCCGACTCGTGGTAAGCTAACATGTTTTCTGTAGTCATTTCTGGTAACAGGTTTTAATTACCAAAAATGTGTTCCAGAGCATTGCCTCTAGTGTTAGGTCACACATTTGTATGCTATGTAAGGTCAATGGAATAATCCTTTTGTTGCAGACATTGTAATATGTAGCTTTTCCTTTGTGCCTTGCTACAGACCTACCAACTCACGGTGCCACCATGTGTTGCACGATTTCAGCTCCCTCACACAGTCAGCCTGTGGGGAGTCGAAATCACATGATAGCAGCGAACACAAGCTGGAAAGCACTGCAGAGTGGCTTTCCAGCTTGTTTTTGGAGGCTGGAAGCAGCCGATGTCCATTAAGGGGTGTGAAAACACCCCAAGACTTAAGCAACAGCCTCAGAGACCCTTTGTGTTTTTTAGGGAGGGTGGGTGCATTGGTGGAGAGCAGAGTGCCCCTCAGATAACTCTCGGCACAAGGCTCTGCCCCTCTAAGGCCACACTCCCTCCTCACTCAGTGAAATTTGTTTATAGGTTGGCAGGTATGCTGCTACCCTATGACCGGCTCCCAAAGTGCTTTGCATTTGGTGAAGTAAGGAGCGCAGGCGCTGACCGGGATTCAAGAAATTCTCAATTGCTCCTCCTCGAACCGTGTTCATTCAAGCACAACGATACATGAACCAATCTTTCTCCTGAAGCGCCAAAAGAATATGTTACTCCCTCACGCCAAGCCTCGGCCTGACCACATGTCATGTCACCTTCAAAAAAGACATCAAAGCTCTTCTCTTCGAATGACACGTGGCCTAAACTGCACCTTCCTCCTCATGGCCACGCCAATTACATACGAACCTCAAATGACACGATCAATTGATGATCCCCATAGAGTACTGTGTACCACCTGCTCTTCATTGCTATGTTTTACATTGAATATGTGTGAAGCGCTCTACCTCACGGGTAGGCTAACTGGTGATTAGGCACCCTTTATTGTACATGTATATTTCCAATTTATTATTGACACGTCCTTTATTGTGAAGCCCTCTGAGGCCTCCGGGCAATGTCTGCACTATATAAAATCACAAAAATAATGAGCTGCTCAGTGTGCTTTGAAGCAGTGGTGTAAATGCAAAATAAAAGTATGGTAACGGGGCTGTGAAAGGGAGAGCCCGGGGAGGGCTTATGACACCAGGGGGAAAGAGGGGTGAGAATGGGCAATGTGGCTAGAAAGAGCCACAAGTCTAAATATTCACCGTCTGAAAGTTATAAAGTAAAAAAGAAAAACTATACGTTCCAGAATGCCAAGCACTTTTTGTAAGAACGTGGACATGGCATGTCTTTCTTGCAGCTTATGTTGATTTTGCATGTGAAACAACAGCCACAGTTTTTGGAATGAAGATGCCACTCATTTGAAGAGATGCCTTTTTTGAGTTGGTATTCTCCCTTATAGCCTAATTCTTTACTTACTTATTTTTTCAGACCCAAGGGCTCTAGTGAGTTGTGCCACCTATTTGAAGGCAATCAAAGGTGATTCAGAGTAGTGGGTTTGATTGCAGAGATGACCTTTCAGGCTCAGATGTGTGCATCAAAATGCTAATGGTCACACATTTACTCTCCTCTCGAACACAGGGGTTTTGAACATTGTGCTGGAACAGGCCATATGTCCAGCACAATGAAAGGTCCCAGACACTTGGGAACTATGATAAGAACCCCTTAATCCCTACCCCTCCTGTGATAATGTCTGAAGAAGCATAGTGTGTCTGAAGAGATGCAATCCTCTGTGTAGGTGCCCTGTTCGAAATAGTAACCGATTTGCAACAATGAAACAAGCATTGTCAAAGCGAGACTGTCTTGCCCATGCGAGCTCTATTGGCTATTGGCTATGTCAATGTTTTTTTAACCATGTTGACCATATGCAGCATGGTTGAAAGTTAAAAAAAAGCACTACAACCCATCCTGTGTTGACTGTGTCATATTGATTTTTAAATTACTTTCAACAATGTTGCACAGTAGCCGTGTTGCTGTACAAGAAGGCAAAAAAAAATGATAAAGTCAAACACCTCAATTATTTGTCTTTGTCAATGTTTTTGAAACCATATTGTACAGCAGTGTGGCTGCTGTGCAGCATGGTTGAAAGTAAAAAAAAAAAGTACTATGACGCGGCCATCGTTGACTGCGTCATAGCACTTTATTTTATTTACTTTCAACTATGCTGCACAGCATTGGCAGTGTTGTACAACATGGCTAAAAAACATTGACAAAGCCAGTAGATCTTGCACAGCTGAGAGCTATTGGCTTTGCTAATGCTTGTTGTCTTTATCACCTCCCAAACCCCTCTTTTACTCCTGAAAAAAAGCCTTGTACCGGGCCACTCCTTTCATTTTCAGTATTGCCCGGGTTTGTATTTCTCTTCGTATCTGACTGTGGGGCTAGTTTCCTTTTAATCGAGATGTTCAATGGCTCAGGCAAGCTACAGGGGCAGACTTTTATCCCAACCTTCCTTCCAGGGTGAATTGTGCTAAAGACTTAAGGTTCTGCAAAGCTAATGTAGACGACACCCAGCACTTTGCAAAACACACAAGTAAATACAATCAACAGTGATGACTTCATGTCACAGGGTCACAAATCCCCCAGTCATGGTCTTCCCTTTCGTCAACCAATATTTTCAAGTTTGACTCTCCAATTAAAGCGCACCAAGACTAAAAATACCAGAAAGCACTTCAATGGCAAAAAAAGAAACCTGGGCAGGCATCAGCACAAAACGTGAGAGAGTTTTAGAGTGGTGGCTGGCACTGCACATTCATGTAGGCAAGTGAATCGTAGACATGTAATTTTTGATTGATTTCATACAATTTTTATAGTAAAGCAAAAGAGTAGAAAGAGATGCAGCATTCATCATGCGGTAACTGAATAACCGTAAAGACATTTAATCAAATGCAGTGAACTAGCTGCACGTCAGACGTTTGTAGCAACCATCTACAATTTATCAGGGGGAAGGGGCAAGGAGAGAGTAGAGCGAGAAACATTTCATACAGCGAGAGAAACTTAAAAAACATCAAAAAGGCATAGAAAAGAAAAATATTTGATCCACTCGTGGCACAAGAGAGAAACATCAGGATCTATCAAGACAGCTTAGTTTTTAAATGGAATAGGCACTAACAACTCAAACCCTGCTTTAGAAGTTACCCGAGACAGATAAAGTGAACACCTGTACACTTCTAGCACACAAGAGATGACAGCTGTTCAAAGGGAACATCTGGAGATTTTCCTAGTAATTTATGAAGGAAAGTCTTAATTTTATTAAAGACACTGAAGCTCCTATTATGCTTTTCTTATCTTGCTTTTATCAAATAGCAGCAGTCAAGATAAAACAATAAACCACAAATCCCATGAGGCTAAGCAGCAGAGTAGCTAACGGGAAGAATAAACGTAGCATAAACACTGTCCAATAGTAACATAGGCCCATATATAATACCTAGCTTGTCGGTGAACAGTCCTCTTTTCTTGATCGTGAGGTCTAAGGTAAATAATGAACAAAGGCAGAATAGAAAACACGGTGGAAATGGCAAGAGAAAAAGTGAACACATCTTGGCAAAAGTCCACCAAGGTAGGTCCTAACAGTCAGAGCAGAGAAGAACAATCCAGACGTGCTGATGAAAGATGAGCTGTAGAAGAAGGTCTTGAAGATCCAAGACTGGAAGCTGGAGTCTTGAATTGAAGGAGTTTGCTTTGTAGTTGCTGTTAGGATGAGAAAAAGAAAAAGTTAATAGCATGTTGAGGTGGGTTAATACTCGCCTCTGTGTTTTTAATCAAATTAAGACTTTCCTTCATAAATTCCTAGGAAAATCTACGTTTTATGGCAAGACCGTAGGCTCCTACTATGCTTCTTTAAAGCATATTAATCACTACAGAAGAAGAGGGTATGAGCAGCTTTACAACAGAAAGTGCAAAAAATAGAATCATTAGACCAATCAGCTGAACCCAGAAATCCTCCAGATGGGAGCCAGCCCAAAATGCTTTGGACGCCATGGCTACTCTTGCCAAGTGGGCACCAAAGAGGGAGGTATCAATACCCACAAGGGACATAACCCACTTAACCCAGCGAGCAAGACTACGGGACAAAACAGGTTTGTGGGGTTTTTTGAAGGAAATGAGAAGCTGAGTATCAGAGAAGGTTCTGAGATCAACCGTATGATGTTCATATACTTTGAGACATTGTGCAACAGAGTTTGGGATGATCAGGAAAATATGGATAAAAGACAGAGGATAAGTTAGTCATTGTACGTTTATGTATGGCAAAGAGAACACCTGTAGGAGTAAACTGCCTAGAGGTATTATCCAATGCTCTAACATCTGACAGACATTTAATGGAAATAAGGCACAATAACATGGTAAGTTTTGCAGATAACATGTTCAGAGATAGTGCATCATTATCAGGCCATGACAGAATCAAATTTAAAACAACTTTAACATCCCATAATGTACTGTATTTTGGAATAGGAGGATTACAAATTTTTACTCCCTTTAACAGACGACACACAAGCATATGTTCTCCTACTGATTTCCCGTTGACATAAGGATGGGTGATAGAAATGGCAGATCTATAAAGATTTATGGTACGGTATGTTTTCCCATTGCTGGCATCAGCTACGAGAAAATTAACAATATATACTATATCTGCTGAAAGGGGATTAATGTGTTTTCCCATATACTAGCTTGACCAAAGAGCCCAGGCTGATTTTATAAGCTTTTGTTGTTCCTGGTGCTCAGGATTTGTCAATATATTGTGAAGCCTCTGGTGAAATGAAAGGTGGAGGTGTGGATGACCTGATATCTTCCATGCTGACAGAGCCAGGGAATTGTCTAGAGCTAGATTGTGTGGATTGCCTAAAGAGTCGAGAAGGAGGGATGGAAAGGATGGAAGTAGGACGGGCAAATCTGTGGTCAGTTCTAGAAAAGAAGGGAACCAAACTTGAGACTGCCAAAAGGGAGCCACTAGGACAAGCGTTACTTTCTGGTGTCTGACCTGAGCCAATACTCTGTTTATCATGATGAAAGGAGGAAAGGCGTAATTCACTAGCTGGGACCAGTCCTGTAAAAAGGCATCTGAGACCAATGCTAGTCTTGAGTCTGGAGGCGAAAAAGTCCATGTGGAACGGGCCCCACTTACAAAGTAAAGTCTTGAAGACTGAGGGATGAAGTTTCCAGTTGCTGGAATCCTGAAGGTAACCCGAGTGCCAGTCTGCCACCGAATTTTGGGATCCTGGTAAATATTCTGTGTGTAAAGAGATTTTGTTGAGAAGGTGAAATTCCCAGAGACTTTTTGCTAGTTCCGTGAAAGGTTTAGATTTTGTACCTCCAAAATGAGTGATGTGGAAAGGTTGTCAATGCGAAGAAGGCTGGAGCAAGAAACTCTGTCTTTTTCAAGGCCTTTAATTGCAAAGGAGCCTGCAAGGGAGCCTGCAAGCATCTCTAAACAGTTGATGTGCAATCAGGACTCCTCTGGTGACCATGTACCTCGGGAAACAACCTTAACAACGCGGTCATTACATCGCGTTACCTTTACAACGCTGTCGTTACAACGATTGCGTTGTTACATCGCAGTACCATTACAACGCAAGTCGTTACAACGACTTGCTCTAGATGGCGCTCTAAACGAAGGAATAGTATAATTTACTATTCCAACACCTTCCCTACTGTTGCACACACTGGAGTTGGAATAGTAAATGATACTATTCCTAAGTCCAGCGCGCCATCTAGAGCAAGTCGTTGTAACAACCGCACTGTAAATGCATGCGTTGTAAACGCATGCGATGTAATGGTATATATTTCCTACCTCCAGTCGAGATTTGTCCACAATGGCCGCCCCAACCCGTCAGGCTTGCATCTGATTTTAACACACAATCTGCGGCTGATGCAAAGATTGTACTGCCATTCTCGGCATCAAATGGTCAATCCACCATTAAAGTTCTATTTGGGACTCCACATCTAGAATCACGGAATCTGAATACGCTAGGGCTCTTCGTAAGTGTCAGATCTTTAATCTTTGGAGGGCACGATAATGCAGCGGGCCTGGAAATATCGCCTGAATGGAAGAGGAGAGAAGCCCCACTATTCTTGCTAGAGTTCTGAGAGAGATGGTAGCCTTGCAAAGAGTTTAAATAATTTCTGATTTTATGGGTTTTTTTTCAGAAGGAAGATGAAGAGTGGCGGTAGAAGAATTTATTAGATAACCCCAAAATTCTATTTGTTTTGATGGGATTAGCATAGACTTTTCTGCGTAGATAAGAAATCCTAGGTCTGAAAGAAGAGAACATGTAATTTGAATTTGTGACTGAAGAGAGCGAATGCACTGACCCATTAGGAGGATGTCATCTAGGTATATTATTAACCTGATGCCTTGAGCTTTGAGGAAAGCTACCGCCGGTTTCATCAGTTTGGTCAATCACCATGGGGCTGATGAGAGACCAAAAAGGAGAGAGGAAAAAGGATAGGTTTGTCCCTACCATTGGAATTGAAGGAACTTTTCTGTGATATGGAAGAATGGCATGGATAGATAGGCATTCTGAAGGTCCAGCGCGGACCATTCAGTCGTGCTGAAGTAAGGAATCCTATAGGAGCTTCTGGATCCTTGTTGCTGGTAGGAATGGCCGGTAAAGCGGCTCCTGCCGCTACTGGCCCTGGCATAAACACGTTGTGAGGAAACCTTTCTGAGAGACTGCTGAGCCTTATCCAGGCAGCCGCGGCCCATGCAGGTAAGAGCAGTGGGGCAGTGGGGCCGGGTGGGGGGATGGGGATTTTGACAGACAACGACGATCGAAAATTATTTATTTAATTTTCCCTCATGGTTGTCTGTCGAATTCCCCTCAACAAGGTCCCACCGCTCTTACCTGCAGGGTCCGCTGTGTCCAGGGACGCAAAGGTAGATAGATATTTACTCAATTCCTTGATGAAGGAATCACCAAAAAGGAGGCCTCCTGCTCTAATTCCGGAGTCCATGGCTGCAAGGTTAATCAGTTTTGGATCCAATTTCAGCAACAAACCTTTTCTCTGCTCATGAGTTATGACCGAATTGGCGTTGCCTAATAAGCAAAAGGCTCTTTGAATCCAAAGGGAGAGGACTTCTGGATCTATAGGAGAGTTGTCTAATCTGTTCAATACAGTCAAATCAAAAATCCGAGCCAGGGGACCCATAATGTCCAATAATTTGTCTTGACAGATGGACCATGCTCTGACCACGCCATTGCGTGGGTCTTTTCCGAACTTGGAAAAAAGGTGAGCATAGATGGATCTATTGAGGGAGTAAAGGAAATTTTGGAGAGGAGAGAGGGTCTTGGGCATTCTGATTTGAGCTTGGCTCTGGTTTGCTTATCCAAAGGCAGATGGAGCCTGGATGCGATGTATTCACTCACATGATCTGTCGGGAATCATTCCATGGACTTAGGGTGGTGAATGAGACTTGGGTCAAGCATAGGGGAACCCCGTGTCTAAAACAGTAATGGCAGCAAAGAGATCTTTAGAAGGAAATGAAAGCTTGGCCTTTTTGGGAGGACGATGTGAGAGGGGATCTATGTCTCCGAAATTATCCTTGTTCTGGTCAGAATCCATGTCATTCATGTCATCATCGGTGTCATTAATATGAGAAAATTAGAATAGGAGGCGACACCAACTTGATATTCTTGGTTTACGCTTTGCATTTAGATGCGGTCACAATAATCTTTTTATTAGTATTATCAAACCCTTCCTTGGAAGGAGGCATAGGAGAAACGGTGTCCTCTGTCGAGTGTAAGGGAACCTCACTGTCCAACAGCGCAATATTATCTTTTGACGTTGGTTTATTGAAAGAAGGCATAGGATAGCCCATCAATTTGCGCTTTCTGCTTACCCCTGCAGAATGGGCCAAAATTGTGTTTGGCATAAGGTTAATGATCGAATCGTCAATATTTTTTGTCACCTTATCCATTGAGGCTGCAACAGCCTGCGCCACAGAAGACTGTATGAAGTCCCTTAAGGTGTCATTTAAAATGGTTTGCTCCTCTTCCTCCATGTGTAGTAAAGGAGAGCTATTTCTTTGCATGACCAAAGCAAAACAGGCTGCCAGCCAGCAGAAGAAATGTTAAACCACAGAGAAAACCAAGTTCCCTGCCATGGATAGGCCAAATGGGAGGATTTAGGACATGTGGAGAAAGGGGCGTGATAGAGAAGAACAAGCCTGTCCGATAAAAGGCTCTGCCATGGGGAGAAGAAACACCAGCCCAGAAGCTGTCCGACGGGGAAAGCCACAGAGAACTTCACCGGAGTGGTATGAAACTACTGCAAAGGCCGTAGGTGAGAGAAAACTCTAACCTCCAAGTGAGCGCTGACAGGAAAGAAGCTCTGAGCACGACTCCGACCGCGTCACACCAACAAAATGGCGAACACGGTCCAAGATGCTCGGAGCGCGAGGGAAGTCGAGCTCGAGGCGCTCACGGCAGTGCATCAATTTGCCGACTGGGAAGGCAAAATTGACAGTACAATAATGTATATATAAGTAAACAAGGCAAAAACGTTCAATTAACGGATATACATGAACCACAATATAAAAGTAATGACGAAGTATGATTCTTATCTTGACTGCGAGCAGCAAGAAAAGAGGACTGTTCGCAGTCAAGTTAGGTATTAATTATGGGCCTACATTGCTATTGATTAGTGTTTACGCTACGTTTCTTCTTCCGATTGGCTATTCTGCTGCTTAGCCTCATGGGAATTGTAGTTTATTGTTTTATCTTGACTGCTGCTATTGTATTAAATCAAGATAAGAAAAGCATAATAGGAGCCTCCGGTCTTGCCATAAAATGTCCAAATTACCATTGTTAATCCTATTCCTTCGGGTCTTGGAGCTGCAGGTGCCCCTTGCACACATCAGTGGTGCTCGAGTTTTTGGCGCAGTGTACAGCAGAGCATCGCACAGCAGATGAGTACGCATCAGAGGCCAGCCTAGAAATGCTCAATGACAGCACTACCATGAAAAGTGCCCCATGACACACGGGAAAGAAAAAAGATGGATGTCTCATGGGGAGGGATGCCTCTTGCTTGAGGGCATCCATTAAAACACATTCAGGCAATCTGATATCTGTAGGCTTGAAGCTGCTGCCTCTGTGTGTGTGTCAAATCTAAAGAAGGTGAAATGAAAATCCTTTTAAAGTTGTCTGGCGCAAAACCAACAAACTGAAAAGAAGCTGCCGCTGACCAATGAAAAAACAAGAAATGAGAGTGACAATAAAGCTAATCAGTGGTAAATAATGAGTGGACTCAAAGCCATTGTTATATATTTTGTTTTGGTAACAAAAGTTCATTGCAAGTGACAGAGCATGTACTGACTCAGGCAAGACATAAAAAGTATGGGGATGCAGATCCAGTAGTTCCTACCTACTTTGACTTCTGGATAAGAAGCTACTGGTCAAAGTGTAAATATGATGTGGTATTTTGAAGTCTTCGTGTAATCTGCAGGTCACAGGTTACAGTCCTGCTCAAATAGCTCAATGGCGTATGGGCCTACTAGAAAAAACTGCAAGCAACCTACAAGACATCATTTTGAAATCTTGAAAGTTTTTAACTCCACCTTTAGTTACTTGAAGGTTGAAGAAATTAGTTCTGTTGGGTACTGATGCATTCTGCTAAGTGCCAAAACATTCAGTTAGTATTGTCCAAACCTGGTTCAATGGCATAAACCTGGACAGCTTCATACCCCAAATTTCCCCCAATGCTAAGTCTTTTGGATACACCCTAGACACAAACCTCACTCTCAAGGAACATTTTGCCAAGAAAATAAATACAGTCTAGTAGTAGCTCTCTAACAATAAAAAGGTTAACCATTTCTCTCAGAAAGTGACTTCAAAACTGCTGCCCAAGCCCTCATATATTCCCCTATCCTACTGGATGGTGGCATTGCCCTGCTCTAGGGCCTCCCAGTTTCCACACTGGCCCCGCCCTTAAGGGTATCCTACACACTGCAGCATATGTTATTCATGCCTGAAGCAATATCACCACATCAATCCTATCCTGATGAAACTCCAATGACTCCCCTTGCCACCTGCACTATCTTCAAAATCAGATGCAACAATGACAAACCTGTTTACATTTTCCAGTGCCCTGCCTATTTAGCTGACACGTTCACCATCTCTGGTGGCTCTTAGCACACCCGTAGTCAGGACACCATCAGACTGGAGGTAGAGTGTAAGAAAGAAAACAAACAAGGCAAAAGACATTCTCACATATGCACCCAGGGTCTGGATCAGCATCCCTGTATCTATCTGGACCACCTCTACCCTGCTCCGGTTTACGAAAACCTCTTCAATCATTCGTTAACTGTATTTTTGCCTTTGATCCTGTACAGTGCTCAACTGTCATTTGGCTAGGTCTGCACTATACAAATACAACATACATAGTATTCAATACTACATAAATGACTATTATTAGTATAATAGGACAAAGTCATACTTGACATTCATACAGAGCACATAGAGACCTACCCATTTCCTACAAGTTGCATACCTTGAGTAGGTAAAACACATTCATATCAATTCCAAGAACCAACATGCTATTGGCTCAAAAATACTTAAGACATCACCCACAACAACAGACAATTTGAATATGAATGGGGCCATCTTGAAACACAGGGTCCCCTACCTTGGTCAGAAAAAGACTGGTATCATAATCTATGAAATCTTGGCAATTGACATCACACACCTACTTATCTTGATGATCTTACAGGAAATGACATCTGTTGAAATAGTTAAAACGCTCGCACAACTGTAAAAAGTATGTATAATGAAACCACAATCTAAAAAATGCTACACTAAGTTTACTTTGTAACCTACCGTTATTAGAAATAATCACTTGAAGAAAATGTTTTTCCACATGCAGCCTACCACTATTAGTAATGATGCCTTGAAGAAAATGTTTTTTTTTTCAAGTATATGCATGTGTGTGGATTCATTGTGGAAAATACCCTTCTCTTCCCTCAAAATATTCTGCTTCTCCTCCCAACCTCATTCCCTTGCTCCTTGCTCATCATCTCCTCTCATATGTTACAGCTCTTGGCTAGAATGAAGACTTTATGTTGTCACTATCGCTCCTCACAAAAGCCCCTCTGCACACCAGGAGCAGCCTCCTAATTTCATGTGAACAACAGCAGAAAGATCCAGAACCAAAGCATGATTAACTAAGCACACAAAAGTACAGCCATGACGGATAGCACATTTTGTCTGGGGATGCAGCATTACACCAATTAAGAGGGGCCTTGATTAGGAAAAAAATGACGAGGAGGGCGAAGCCCATGAAAGAAGGAGCAAGCATTGCATTGGTGAAATTGTAAACTTAAACAACAGCAAATCAATGAACAATCAACAGCAAACAACATAATACCAAAGCAACCCCATCCTCTGGTAAGGGTGGGATGAATATTGTACTCGCCTCTTTCTCTTTGATAAAATGTTGGATTTCCTCTGTGCTGAAACTAGGAAAATCCCCATTTTAAGGCAAGACAAAGAAGTGGTATAATATAAATTTCAAAACCCTTGCAGGCCTCTGTCAGCCATACTATCTGCTAGCTTCCATTAAAGCTTCCTGAATGTAGATCCACGCAAGCAATCTTTAGCCGTTAGGATAGCCTCCAACCTCTGGCCAGTGCAGAAGCCTATGGATGACATGGTGCTCCATGTGAAATGAGTCCAAATAAAGAGGTATTAATACCCTTAGGTGGCATCACCTTCCCAAACCCAATGAGCCAGGGTTGGATACAAGACTGAAGAAGATCAGGAGTTGGTCAGAGGTAAAAGATCTAACCAGACATGTTCTAGCTGGCAGCAATGCACAAGGTAGGAGAAGAAGGAAAGTTTTTATATAGGACCGAACAGGAAGCCAAATATGGTCCAAGCCCAGATATACAACATAGCCTTACAATTGGAAAAATATATGCCAGAGACAGAAGTGGCCCTGCCATCTGAGTCTCTTTGACAAGAAATGCGAATTTGCAGAGAAGTAAGGGTAAAAGTGAAATTAACGACAGAGAGACAATAGATGTGCAGGAGCACAATGGAAGAGGAGGAGTCTTGAGGCACATGTCCTTCATGAGAGAGACAGGCTGGTCTCTTTCAGAAGAAACCGAATAAGAGAGGCAGATGGGCGGAAACCCTTGAGCGATAGACATTGGTTTTCATGTTGGACAAACCCTTCACAAATATATCAGGAAGAAAATTCATGAGAGAGGTAGAAGCATCATGAAACAGATCTAATCCCTGTTCTATACACTAATGAAGCAACGCTGCCTGTGTGAAGCCACAAGAACATGTGACAAGCCAATCAAATCAGAAGTGAGTTGCAAAAGGCCTGATCATTTCAAGCATCCTCCAAGATTCTCCAAGCATGGAGGGAGCAGTTGACCCTGAAGGGTGTAGTTTGTGTGGAAGACCCTCCAAATTCAGGAGAGACTATAACCAAACAAGGAAGTCAGTGCTTACTCCAGAATGTCAGAGAACCACACTTCAGAAGGTCAGTCCGTGGTGAATAGGATGACACAGCACCCAAATACCCTCAGCAGACCATAAGGAAAAAGAGGAAAGGAATAAGGGTGAAACCTGCCACAGTCCTGAAAGATAGTATATATTGCCCAGGCCTCTGGGTCTGGAAGTAAGCTAATAAAGTTCAGAAGTTGGCAGTTTAGTTGTGAGACAAAAAGATTCAAGTTAAGAGGTTCTTAGAGACTGGAAATGTCCCAAAAAACTTGAAGATCCAACTTCTGTTTGCTCTTATAGATATCAGTAGTTCCAATTCACATTCGAATTGGAAAAGCCCAGAAGATACTTCACAGTGACCAGAAGGATTTTCCAGAGAGAGTGTTCCCAAATATCCCTGGAGAGATTGTGAAGGGGTTTCGACCTGCCACCCGAACTTGTTCACATAATGAATTGCAGACAAATTGTCCATCCTGGGGAAGACAAAGCAGTGAGCCAGGTGTCGGCATGCAGCTCAAAAGTATTAACGTGGTGGTACCAGTCTACTAGGGGCCGTCTGCTAAACAAGCTTTTCAGCCAGGCATGCTGGCATCCAACTGGATGACCTGACCTGGTGCCAAATTAAAAATGGCCTTGTTGCTCCTGATGTCCATGCTTGACAACCACAAGAGGATTTCAGAGCAAGGCTGCTCATCCAAGGACAGGTGGTCTAAATGGGAGCGATCCCGGAAAAGGTGATTTTGGCCTCTAGCGCTGCAGGACTCAACAATGGAGCAGGGGAGCAAAGAAGGCCTGGATGGAGGCTTCCAAAAGGCAGATCAAGTGGGCAAGGTTCTTCAAAGGGAGATAAGGAGTAGAAATTGCCGGCCACAACTCCCATTTGATTCCATTTCTTCTGGGAATTCTGAGAGTGCAAGAGATGATGTGCATGGTAAATCCCAGCCAGACTGTCACTTGCACTTGATAAGACTTATCAAAGTTGACTAGGCAGCTCATGTCACAGAAAAGACACATAAGCACATTCAGAAGGTGAGCTAGTAAGGTGAGATATTTGTGTATCAAGATGATGGTAATTGGTGCATAAAGATGATGTTATCAAGAATAACCAGGCAAAATCCCATGGGGTGAAGTCAAGCAACTACAGTATGCAGGAGCTTAGAGAAGCTCTACTGGGTAGAAGGCAGTCCAAAAGGAAGGCATCAACACTGCCACATTTGGTTCCACCATAGAGATTTCAGGAAGGGCTGGTGCTCTTCGCAAATTGGAATTCAAAAAGATGCTATTTGCAGGTCAAGTGCGACCATCCAGTCACCTAGAAGAAGCGTGTTCCTTAGAAGATAGATACTCTCCTTGTGAAGTACTACAGGTAAAAAGCTTTATTGATTGATTAGTTAGAGTCATTATAATACAAAATGGAATAAGAGATAAGTTTCTTTAAAATGATAAAGATGGAAATTTCGCAAAGTGAAGTACTAATAAACAAACCAGTAGAAGTGGCAATGAAGATTTATTACTAGACTGAATCTTTCTCCTTTTTCCGTACAAGAAAGAAATAACTAAAAAAAAACTCTTGAGCAGGAACAAGAACAAAAGTCCCTTTTTGAACATTGCTATGACTTCCTCATCTGTGAGGGCACTCGCTTCATTGACAAAAAAAAAACGATGGGAATGTTTGCATTGGTGGGAGAGGGTAAAAAATGTATTCTGTAGCTGACCGCTATCTGAAAGATCAAAGAGTTCCCAGGTGATGGAGTGCGAATTGGATAGGAATTGCAGGATGTGTCCCCCAATCCTGGGCAGCTACAGCAGGAAGCGAAAGAAGGATGGGACACAAAGACAAGGCAGGCATGAGGGAAGGCTGCTTGAAGCTTTGGTTGGCACCTCTGGCAGAGTTGGCCACCTTTTATGCGCCTGTTGAAAACTGGAAATTGGAAGCTAAAGTAGAAGTCCAAAACTTGCTTATGGAGTGATGGAAGAACTGATCACACTGACAGTTGGACGAACACCCTATTAATTGCCAACCAAGGCAACCAGACTTGGCCTACAGAAGAAACACTTAATGGATGTAGACCTGTACCTTATCCAAGGAGGTAATTGTGGAAACATATTTGCTCAGGCACTTGATAAACGTGTCTCCAAAGAAAAGACAGTTGGTGTGGCGTGGTCACTGCCGGTCCCGTAACCCGGAGGGGTTGTGGTGGACCGCCTTTTGTATATATACCCAGGTGACCTGTATTTACTGATTGGGGGTGGGGCTTTGGGTTTGAATAAAAGATGCCTGGTGTGACCAGGATGGTGAACAGACTACTTCCGGTGTCCTGGTAATTTTTACTGCAACATAACATCTTGGCGACGAAGCGGGTGGTGTTCCTGCGTGTCCTGTTCCTGTTCTGCTGCCCTTTGTCGTGTTTTCCTGGTTCCTGGAGATTTGCTCTCTTCTTGCTGCTGGTGGTGTTGTGTGGAGTCACCCCGTTTTGTTCCTGGAGGCTTCCCTTGCTCCGTTCTGCTTCTTCGCTCCTTCGCTTTGGCTGCCCCGGCTGTTCCCGGGGGGCGTGGCCTGTTGGTGACGTGCTGCGTGCTGGAGCGGGCCGGGTGGTTCGCGGCATCAGTGGGTGTGCTGTCGTTGCCGCTGGTGTGAAGGGACGGAGCTGCGCTGAGGTGTGCCTGGCCGGCTGTTTGTATTGCCGGTGCCCGGCGTTCTGCTGGGTGTGGAGGTCGTCTCCGCTGTTCCCTTTCTGGTGCACGGGTGACTGGGGGAGCGACGCTCTAAGGCATTTCACGGGAGCGCAGAGTTGCCTGTGAGTAAGGTGAGAGCCCGGCACCATGGAGGTGCCCCGCAGCCTGTGACGTCTCCGCTGTTATACTACCGGTGCCTGCTGCTGTGACGTTCTGGAGGGGTGCATGGAGCGTCTCTTCTGGCTGTGTGGGTTTTTTTATTTTTATTATTGTGCCTCTTTTGGGACTTGGTGCTGTGGCCTCCTCTGGTGCAGGACTTTGTGTGGGGCTCTGGCAAGTGCCTGGCAAGTGTGCTGTTTTTTTGGTTTTTTTCCCCCTGACTTCCCTTTTGCCGGTCCTGGGGTGGTACCTGTGTGGTGTGCCCGGGACTGTGATACTTCGTGTTGGGGGGTGTTGCCATGTCGGCCATCCCTCCTGTGGAGCATTTCCTGTTGGACGGACCTCGGTCAGCCCAGGCGGCCCGTTGGAAGGAATGGGTGGACCGTTTGGAGACCTATTTTGATGCAATTGACCTGGAGGAGGAGCGACGGCGCCCAATGCTGTTGCATTTGGGGGGGGCGGCTATTCACCGTTTAGGGCGGTCGGTGGTTGACCACCGAATACGTATGGGACTTTGAAACATGCCCTTACCGCCCATTTTGAACCACTGGCCAATCCGGATTATGAGCGGTTTTACTGCGCCAGGCCCGGCAGCTCCCAGAGGAGTCCGTGGATGCCTTCTATGCCCGTCTGCGTGAGTTGGCCAGTACCTGTACGTTGCCCGATGCTCCGGATGAGATCAGGGCCCAGTTCATACAGGGCTGTTCCTCCAGTAAATTACGTGAAGCTATACTACAGGTGCCGGGCATGTCGATGGCTGATATGTTGACCCGGGGCAGGTCTAAGGAACTTTCAAAAGTGCGAGCAGCACATATGGAGGCGGCGCTCCAGCAGGTGGTGAAAGTAGAGCCGGTAAATGTTGTTTCGGCTCTGGTCCCTGAGAGGAAGAAACTGCGAAATCAGGGGAAAGTGGAACGGCCCCGGCATTGTTATGGTTGTGGGGGCCCTTTTCCTCATAAAGGGACGTGTCCTGCTGTTGGGAAGAGGTGTTCCACTTGCAGCAAACTCAACCACTTTGCGAAGATGTGTCGTTCCGCCCCTGCCCGTGGTTCTGTTCCTGGATCGTCTGGTCAGGTGTATGTTGCTGCTCAGTTGCCGGCGGAAGGAGACATGGATGATGATGATGTGGAGGGGACTATACATGTCATCCATGCTTTGCAACCTGGGGGTCATGTACGAAAGGGTATCCCTAAATGTCATGTGATGGTGGATGGTCACCCGGTGCCTGCCTTGATTGACACGGGTGCTTCGATAAATGTAATGGCTAAATCGATGATGCTGACATTGCCAGTTTCTCCCATTTTGAGTTCGACCTCTACAAAGGTTTTTGCCTATGGGTCCGCTGACCCCCTTCCTCTGGCAGGTGTTTTTACTGCTGAGGTGGCACATGGCTCTCATGTGATAAGGACACGGATATATGTCACTAAAGGGGGTCACGGGATGTTGCTGAGTTGTCGGACAGCAGAAAGTCTGCAATTGGTCGTTTTTGCTTTGAGTGTGCATCAATGGAATGTGCAGGAGTTGCTGGCCCAATTTTCACCTTTGTTTGATGGGATTGGCTGTTTAAAGGGTCGTATGATCAAACTTCATATTGATTATTCCATCCAGCCAGTAGCCTTACGCCATGGAAGAGTGGCGTTCCATCTTCGGCCGAAGGTGGAAGCAGAACTGGTAAAATTGGAGACGCGGACATTATTGAACGGGTGGATGGTCCAACTCCCTGGGTGTCCCCTATTGTGGTGGCCCGTAAACCTAAACAGCCTGGTGAGGTCCGCATTTGTGTGGATATGCGGATACCTAATCTTGCGATCAAACGTGAAAGGCACCTCACCCCTACCGTGGACGATATCGTGGTGGAGGTGAGTGGGTCACGTTGGTTCTCCAAAATGGATCTTCGTGCTGGTTACCATCAGCTGATGCTTGACCCTGCTTCCCGTGCAATTACCACGTTTTCTACACATGTGGGTTTGCAGAGGTATAAGCGTTTGAGTTTTGGGGTCTCCAGTGCTGCAGAAGTTTTTCAGGACACAATCCGGGGGGTTCTCTCTGGACTGGATGGTGTGATTAATGTCAGTGACAACATTTTGGTGCATGCCCCTACTTTGGATGAGCATTTTTGTCGTCTTAAAGGTGTGTTTCAGCGATTACTGGACAATGGACTTACGCTTCATAAAGAAAAATGCGAGTTTTTGAAAACTGACATTTCATTCTTTGGGTATCGTTTTTCGCAGGATGGTGTGTCACCGGACCCTATGAAGGTGCATGATATTTAGACTGCTCCTGCTCCCATTAATGTGTCTGGTGTGCGTAGTTTCATGGGGATGGTGAACTATTGTGGCCGTTTTATCCGCAACCTCACCGATCTTACGGCTCCTTTGCGAGAACTTACTAAGTCTAACGTTGCATGGGACAGGGGTCCGGCGCAGGAATGTGCTTTTCGAGCCACTAAGCAGGCCCTCTCCGCTGATACCACTTTCGTGTATTTCAATCCTGCACTGGACTTTGAGTTGTCGGTGGATGCCAGTCCCGTTGGTTTGGGGGCTGTGCTTTCTCAGCGGCAGAGCAGTGGGGAATGGGCCCCGGTGGCGTATGCCAGTCGTGCGTTGACTGCGACTGAACAACGGTATTCTCATATCGAGGAGGCCATTGCCATACATTGGGGGTGTTGTCATTTTCATTTATATTTATATGGCCAGCCATTTGTTGTGCATACAGACCATAAACCACTCATTCCGTTATTCATGGGTTCTTCATCCAAGCCTCCCCCACGGATTGAGAAATGGATCCTGCAGTTGCAGGATTATTGTTTTACAGTGGTGTTTCGTCCTGGGACTCTAAACCCTGCTGACTATCTTTCCCGGCATTTTTGTCCTGCTACTCCCGGTGAGGAGTCTGATGCTGAGGATACTGAGGAGTATGTGCGTCTGGTGGTGGAGCGATCCAGGCCTCTTCCTATTTCCTTGGAGGAGATTTTAGCGTCTACGAAACAGGATGGGTGTCTCCAGCTTTGTATCTCTGCAGTGGGTACTGGAAAATGGAATGTGCTGGTGGATTCCGCCAAGTGTCGTACTGAGGATGCTAGGTCGACTTTGACATCTCTTTATAATGTACGGGATGAACTGGGTATGTCCCCGGAGGGGTGTTTAATGAGAGGTCCATGGTTGGTGATCCCTGGTTGCCTCCAACAAAGGGTGGTGGATCTGGCCCATTTGGCTCACCAAGGGGTTGTGAAAACCAAATCCAGGTTGAGGTGCAAAGTCTGGTTTCCGGGCCTGGATGCCTTGGTGGAGAATACTGTGTTGCGTTGTGCACTTTGTCAAGCTGCTGGGGCTGGTGATTCTCCAGCTCCTATACTCACGGAAGACATTCCTTCGTTTCCTTGGCAGCGAGCAAGTGCTGACTTTGGGTGTTTGCCGGATGGGCGTCATATGTTGGTGGTTATTGATGACTTTTCTAAATATCCAGAGGTTGAGTTGCTGGACACTACCACGGCTTGTCGCACTATTCCTCTGTTTGAGAAGATCATGGCAACTCATGGTTTGTTCACTGAGCTCCGTACTGATAATGGTCCTCCCATTTATAAGTCAGGACTTTTCGGCCTATTTACAATCCAGGGGTGTTCGTCACAGGAAAGTCACTCCTTTATGGCCTCAGGCCAATGGGGAGGCTGAGCGTTTTATGCGCACCCTTAATAAGGCCATTCGGATTGCTGTGGCTGACCGCCAGGATCTGGACTGTGCTCTGTATGCTTTCTTGAGGGAATATCGGATGACTCCTCATTCCACTACGAAGGTCAGTCCGATGTCTTTGTGCATGAATAGGCCAATGGGTGATTTTGTCCCTCAGATGGAGGCGGTGTCTGTCAAACATGCTTTGGTAGCAGATGAGCTACGGAAGCGGAAGCTGAAGAATGATAAGGTATCTTTCAGGCGCGGGGCAAGAACCAGTTCTATTAAAGTGGGGGACGCTGTGATGGTGCGGAATCGGCATCCGAAAGGAAAGTTTAGTTTGCCATTTGAGCCTGAACCATGGATCGTTCAGTCCATTCATGGGACTAAAGTCACTGCGGTGAGAAATGGCGTGAGCATCTCTCGAAATGTGTCTTTCTTTAAAACTTGCTGGACTCCTGGTGGCAATCTGGTGGAGGACAGTATGACACCGAATAGTGGTACTCTGTTTTCAGATGAAGAGTCCGTGGATGGCATGGATCTGGATGGTGGGGGAACGTCTCCTGAGCAGGTGCTGGATGGCGGTGGTCTTCCTGTTATGGGTCGTATGGTGCCTGAACAGTGTGGTGTCCTTCCCTCTGTACTGCCTCCTCGTGTGTCACACGAGTGTGATCCATTGCTTCGTCCTGCTGAGTCTCAGGGGCCTGAGTCCGGTTCCCAGCGAGGGGGTGTCGAGAGATACCAGCTTTGGCCATGCCCTGCCAGGTCTTCGAGACTAAAGAACTATGTAACCTATTAATGTGGACTCAGAATTTGGTTGTCGTATTCTATTTTTGGGGGTTATATTTTCGTTTTTTTTTCCTTTTGTTTGTTTTGTTTGTATTATGTTTTGTTTGTGGGTTGTGGAGGAGTGTGACGTGGTCACGGCCGGTCCCGTAACCCGGAGGGGTTGTGGTGGACCGCCTTTTGTATATATACCCAGGTGACCTGTATTTACTGATTGGGGGTGGGGCTTTGGGATTGAATAAAAGATGCCTGGTGTGACCAGGATGGTGAACAGACTACTTTCGGTGTCCTGGTGATAATTACTGCAACATAACAGTTGGTACCTTAGGTAATCAGCTCAAAAGGAGAGCTTGACCATCTTGGGATACATGTGGAGCAGAATGGTACTACGTTGTTTGGCTGAGATGGTGGAGCTGGCATCATCCAGAAAAGACCAGAGTCTGTTGGACCTCACCTATCCCGGAGTTGAGGTTGTCTGCTTTCAGCAGGTTTGTAGCTTTTGCGAGTGTGTCGAGCAGTCTTACAAGGGGACTGAAAATATCTAGGACACAATCTTTGCAGTGCTTCTGACTACAATTTATGCCCTTGTGGAAGTCCAGACAGGAGCTTTGCAATGAGAAGAGCAAGTGAGGGTCAATCCAAGGAATAGCACAGAACATGCCAGGAATGGATGGGCATGGATAGTCCAAGCAGACAGTGCCATGAACCATTTTGTTTCCAAGGGAGATGCAAAGCACTGATGGATAAATACAGTGAAATGTGGAGAGGGAGCCAAACTGCAAGATTTCAGATGATGGACATCCACAGGGTCAGACTTGGGTTTGTCCTGGAGGTCAGAGCGGAGCCAGTGTTGTTAACCCAGGTAGGAGTAAGAGGCTGTGAGGGAGTTAGCAAATCAAAGGACTATTGAATGGTTAGTCTTCATTAGTGAGATCACCCACCACAATGTTGGCCTCATAGGGGAACAGAGTTTCTGGTATCAACAAAGATACCTCCTTGGGATTTCTTCTGGGAATCTTTCAGAGAGGCGGACAGGCCTTTTACCCATAGAAAAGGTGCCAGGTCTTGCTAAAGGTTCCTTCAACTTCAGATCTTAGGTTGTTGTGTTCGTTTAATAGCATGCAGCAAAACTGTGACACATAACAAGAATCGCTGCTGTGTCTTGTGCTGGATGCGTAAGTAAAAAAGACCAACATTACACATGGTAGCCAGAAGTCAAGCAGTGATGCACATTGGAAAGGAAGCAAGGCTTCATTACACATGAGACGATGGAGCTGCTTTGTCGTTATACGGTGTCTTCAATGAAACTCCAGAGATGGTCATTCTAGTTCCATTACTGCTCCAGGAGGATTTTGTTATGCTTCAGGAGGACTGGAGTTGGTTCATTGGAGGTTGCTGTTACTTAACTGCTGAGAAGACATTGCTATGTTAAGATGATAATTGGTGCATGAAGATGATGTTATCAAGAAAAAACCTCTTTGGAGGTTGCTGTTAGTTAATTGCTGATTAAGTAATTGTCAGTAAGGGGCTTTTAGCTTAGATAGAGCATTTGTTTATTCCAGAACTGAAGAACGTTTAATGCAACGTCTAAGTTCTGGAGATTTAGCAAAACCACTACACCAAGAACATTAATAGAATTCAGTGCTGTTCACTGTAGTCTTGGGGAAAGCCATATATTTAGGTTCACAGTTCTTTTGACGAAAATGAAGGCTGTTAACTGTTATTAAGTATTTATACCACGCACCAACCAAAAACTGCATTAAGTTACAACTTGTCTTTATGTTGTGTTTCTCAGTTTATAACCTTCTGTAATATATCAACATAAAATTTGGTACAGCGGTAAAAGCAGTTTCTTGGTGCCTTATCTACCTAAATGCTGCAGATTCATGTTTTCCCATGAACTGTAGCATTAGTCCAAATCGGAATGCATGCTACAGTAGGCATCGATTTCACATAGCAAAACTGACTGGCCCTTCTAAATGCCTTTACCCACTGTAACATGAATGCATTAAATCACACTTTGGCACAAACACGGTTTCAGCATTACTTGCAAATAACGATAATCCTATACTACACTCCTTGGTTAGGGGCACAGCTCAGGTGAGTAATAGGCTGTAAAAACAGGGCCATGCTGGTGAGTGGTCCAGTGAAAAGCAGGGAAAAAACTGCAAGAAAAAGAAAGAATCCCAAACCGCTAGTTAAGGAACATGGTGGGGGGTATGCAACACCAATGCTGGGGAGACACAAGAAACAAGCATTGGCATAGCCAATAGGTCTCGCTTTTGGGACCTTATAAGTATTTAGTTATGCAGCACAATATCCTTGGTGCAACAACATTAACTGTTGCATGGTTAAACACTTATAAGGTCCCAAAGGCTAGACCTGTTGGCTATGCCAATGCTTGTTTAAATCAGAATGAAACAAACAGTTTGCCAAGAGTGGTTTAATTGGATATTTTTGAACAAAGATGGATGTACCTCTCTTCAATTGGAAAGAAACTTCTAGATAGCAGGATGGTCAGGCTGATCAGAACAGCGACTCCTATCTATGAGAATTATTGGGTTTGTATTTATCATCATCATGTATGTCAACTGGGCTTTTAAGCGATCAGCAAATCAGACTTTCGGACCAGGTTTTTGCTGGATCAACAACACGTTTTGCGTGCGAGACGGCGTGGGCCTGAGGATTATACAGCTATGGATTATCGCTTCACATACAATATTACTGGGCAGGTGTGTGCAGCAGTTGGTTGCTACACATCTGAAAACAATGATTGATAAAAGAAAAGTTCACCACTGGTGCTCTGTGTCCTTGGTGATGTGACGTCTTCTGCTAACATAATGTCTGGGCACGCAGCTTGGTGGCTTTCTTGTTTGCACAATGTTAGGTAAATGTTTCTTTTTATGTAGCTCATTTTACGAGGCCTTGTTTGTAACATGGTGTTCCACTGGCAGCCAAGAGCACTGATATGAAGTAATTTGCCCAGGATCACATGGTTACTTTGTTAAAATGTGGAAGCCAAAATCAAAAGTAAAGAAATAGAAAAAAACATCTATTTCTTTACTTTTGCTATATCGCGGCACCCGCGCTTTACTTTTAACATCAAAAGTGAAACGCGGGTGCCACGATTATAGCAAAAGTAAAAGAAATAGATGTTTTCTATTTCTTACTTTGTTATAATCGCGGCACCCGCGCTTCACTTTAATGTTAAAAGTAAAGCGCGGATGCCATAATTATAGCAAAAGTAAAGAAATAGAAAAAAACATCTATTTGTTTACTTTTGCTATAATCGCGTCACCCGCGCTTTACTTTTAACATTAAAAGTGAAGCGCGGGTGCCGCGATTATAACAAAAGTAAAGAAATAGAAAACAAAACAAAGCCAGCTGATTAAAAGTACTAAAAAACAAGCATTGGCCGCGCGCGAAAGTGAAAGGAGCGCGACGCGGCGGGGGACGGGAGGGGCGGAGGAGCGTGAAAGCAATCAAGTGAGAGGAAAGACAGATGGCGCCTGATCGGGCGCTGAAAGCTGGCGGTTGCGCGCGTGCACGATATCGTGAACGAAAGCTGGTCGCCAGCAAAAGCCACTGCTGTTTGCACTTACAAAACCCGCTTACTAAAACTCTCGCCGAAAGCAGCGCTAAGCGCTGGCTCAGGCAAGACCTAAAAAGGGAAGCACCAATATCTAAAAATGCAATAAGAGCAGGACAGGTGAATTATATGTAGCCAGGAGCAGCAATAAAAGGCTGTTTCTGGTGTGCACAGGGACCATAAGTGGACTGCTGGTGACACATAATGTGTCTACATTCAAGCCAATACTGCTGCTGAGAATAGTAATAAAGGTGTGTTGCAGATCATACCACCTCTTTGACTTTCTTTAAAATTATTTAGTTGAACAAGTTACTTACCTTTGGTAAGTAATTTCTGGTAGAGACTCTCCGAGGCTGCTTTTGCCAACTTTAAGCAAAGCCTGAACAACATCTCGGCCTGGATAACAGAATATTGCTTGAAACTGAACACCGAGAAAACAGAGGTCTTATTCTTTAATCAATCTTCTCCCTTGCTACCGGAGCTCTGGTGGCCGTCAGAGTTCAACCCCCTGCCGATCCCAGTAGATTTAGCTAGAAATCTGGGGTTCAAATTTGAGTCTCCTCATCTTGCTTCTGGAAGCTGAGAGCCCTGCGGAGATTCCTTCATCTCCTGCCAATTGACTGCAGGAAGACAGTGGTCCCTGCATTGGTCACATCCCAGGTAGACTACTCCAATAGCCTCTTTGGATTACCAGCGTATCTGATCCGCAGGATGCAAATAATTCAAAATGCTGTGGCCAGACTTATTAGGAAAGTGCCGTTCGGCCACCACATATCCCCCCATCTGCGGAGCCTCCACTGGCTGCCTGTCAAAAGGAGGATTGAGTATAAGGTGCTCACCATTACCTACAGAGCCACAAGAGATCGGGGCATGGGCTACTTGAAACAAAGACTCCAAAACTATCATCAAGACAGGGTTCTGAGAACTAATTACCTGAAACTGCTCAGGATTCCTCGCTTCTCTAAGGGCAGGATAGGCGGCCAAGCTTTCTCTGTGAGAACTGCATCACTTTGGAATTCCATGCCTGTCCATCTTCGTATGATAGTCAGAATTGGCATTTAGGAAAGTGCTGAAAACCTGGCTCTTTAGCCTCCCATAGTTCTCCCCCCTTTTTCCTCATTGTGAATCTGCATTTAGCGCCGGGACACCACCGTTGGAGGTAGCCCTGCGCTCTATAAATGTCATTTTTTATTATTATTATTATTATTATCTTACCTCAAATTCCTCACCTTCTGAATATTCCCCCAGGCGTCTGACTGGATGTGAAAAATCTTAAGCTGTACCCCTGCATGCCGACATGTACACCATGTGGCTCTGCACGATGCCCCTCTGCTCTGGAAGTGATACACAGGGTCCTATATAAGTGCCACACAGAGTCCCATATAAGTGCCACACATGCTCGCTGCCAGCAGTCGTGGCTGCAGCAGATTTTCCTGGGATTCCAGGAATTGCTATGGCTTCGCCAGCAACCCTGGGAATTCAGGTTGACGCAGGGCAAGGGTGGCCCTGAAGGGGAATGCCTTTGGGAGGGAGAGCAGGAGGCACAGTGACGTACTTGTGCCTTCTCAGAAGATCCAGAGGGGTGGATTGGGGCAAAGTCACTCTTGGGCTTCTTGTGATTTCTTTGACTTACCCGAAGATTTGGACCACAATTAGGATCTTTCATGGGAACGACCTCAGGAGCAGGACTGGGTCCTCCTTTTGGACCTCGACCAGTCAGGATGTGCAGTCTTCGCTACAAACAGCTTCGCTTCCCAATCCCGCATGGCCTTGGGGTGCATCAAGGCATAGTAACTGCAGGCCTTGGAGTCCTGGTCTGATGCTAGGCACCACAGGCAAATCACGTGCGGGTCAGTCACAGACATTTGTTTGCGACTTTCCCCACAAGGTTTAAACCCTGTAGATTTGGGTGGTAACATGTTCCGTAGTACACTGTAAAAGAGATGAGGGATAGCTCCGGATCCGCGTCTGTTGACACGAAAGGACAGGTACTGATGTCAGCGCGTATGGACACTGAGCAGTGGAGCAACGTTGGTGCAGAGCCACATGGCAACATCTGTCAGGATGCAGGGGTATTGCTTAAGATTTTCTGGATCCAGTCTGACGTCTGGGGGGATATTCAAAAGGTGAGGAATGTGCGGATAGAAATCAAGTTGATACACAGTGGACATAAACCAATTTGAATGCAATATTCATTAAAGTTTTTTTTACTTGAGCTAAAAACCAGGTGAAAACGTTTAATATCAGTCACTGCTCCAGAGCTATTCTCTGGTACTGAAATCTGATGCACAAATAAAGAAACAGACCCTCTGCCTCGGACTCCGTGACAATAATTACGTCATGACTTTTCATGCCAATGTTGTCAGACAACATAGTTAAAATTAATTGTTGGAAAAATGCTGCACTTTCACCATTCGGCTGCACTGTTCGTTTTCAGTTTGGATACATTTTCAGGCTAGTGATTTACAAAAAGAGACTGAGGCAAAGAGAACACACCTATCGCTATAGAGGGTTTAAAGGTAGGAAACAGTGGTGCACTAATCCGGAAAACCAGTCATTTTAGTCTTCCACACAGGAGAAAACTCCGTAAATTCTACCAGGACAAATGACTCAGCAGCCACTACTGTTACAGATAATGCACAGGTCAATTAGATACAGTTATGCAGTAAAGTCACACTTAGATGACATAATTCACAGACTCCATCTTTGTGAATCAGGCCCTAAGTTTGTATCCTCAGATTGTTTCATGAAAGCAGTGCAAGTGCATCTATTGTTTTATTTGTTCCATAGTGGCTGCTGACACTAAAACCTGGTGGGGCAGCGGTGGGGGGGGGGGGGGGGAGGGGAGGTGGGAGGGAGGGATAATGAAAAAAATAAAAAGAATTTACCTACTGCTGCCAGACGCTGCCTCAGTGCTCCTCTGCTCCTACCGCTTCAGTGCACCTCTGCTCCCCTCCCACCCAATCCAGACTGCTCTCATGCTATTACCCAGTATGAGAAAAGCACAGGATTGGCCTGAGCAGGCAGAAATGCCTCTCAGTTAAAGACAGGCAACCTGTGCCTCTTCTCCCACCCGGCTGTTCACGACAGCTGGATTTGATAAATGTAAGTGCGCATGTCGGTTTGGCCATCCTAAGACGGCCGTCCAAACTGACATGCACACTTACAGTGCACCTACCACTCCTCCCTGGCGGCTGCTGATGCAGAGGCTAGCCCACCCCTCCCTAGACTCGGCAGATTTGGCAGAAGAAGTGAAAAATAAAATGATAATAAAATAGTTTTATCATTTTATTTTTCATTTGCTGCCTTTCAGCAGTGGAGTGACGCTCCTCCACCATAACGGAGGAGCCACCCATGTATTTGTTTGTGAATTAAATAACATATTTTATAATTTGTGTATTTGTTGGATGAATGTTTGTTTTTGTATTTTTTTGTGGTTCAAATCATTGAAAAAGCTTAGATTGGGGTCCCCGCCTTCCAGTACTGACTCAGTGGGGGTCTCTGGGTTTCATTCATGATTAAGTCAGGGTCCACGGAAGTCGAAAGGTTATGAATCACTGGTATAGAGCATCTGTTATGACATGCTTGTATCTAGGTACAGCCATGGCTTGCCCATTTGTTGCTCGTGGGTGGACTCCGCTCAATCAGGCAAAAAAAAAAATCATTATTGTACTGCAAATTGTATGCATTCTATCCCTTCATCACACGCCTAGGCACAGTAACCTATGACAAAATAGAAGTAAAACTCACACATGACACCAATACACCTCCAATACAAAAGCAACAAGGTGATGGATAGAATGCTTGAATTAATCTAAGCCACTGGCAGGTGCCAATTGCTTGGGCACCATCCCAGTCCATTGTTTTTCGCCCACCATGCCCCTCAGTTTGGACTCAGCCATACACCAATCAGTCTTGACCCTGCTCCACATGGGAACTGTCCAGCCCGAACTGCTAGACCAGGTCCTGCCTGAACCAGAACACAAGCAACCTAGGACCAGTTTTGCCGTAGCTAGGGCTCTTCAGCCAGGTATAGCTTGGTTCCAGTGATGCAGTGTGCCCGGGACCCACATCAGAGCATACCCGGCGCACTTAGGGCATCAAATACAAACATTTCATCCATTCCCTTGTTGTTTTTGCATTTGCTACCCAAAGTGCACCGGGCATGCCCAGACGTCGGTCCCGAGCTCACTGTGCCACTGGAAACAAGCTATATCTGGCTAAAGAGCTGCTACTAGGGTGAAACCAGTCCTAGGTTGCTTGTGTTACGGTTCAGGAAGGACCTGGTCTGGAAGTTCGGGCTAGACTGTTACTATGAGGAGCAGGGTCAAGACTGATTTGCATATGGCTGGGTCCAAACTGAGGTGGCATGGTACGCAAAAAGCAATGGACTTGGTGGCACGAGCTAGCGCCAGTGGCTGAGATTAATTCAAGCATTTCATCCATCCCCTTGTTGTTTTTGCACCAATACACTTCCAACATAGGTAGCACTGCAATTCAACACCCTTATAACCAAAGCTCTCCCCCACGGGAGTGGATCGCTACACCTCTACTAATGTTCTTTGGTGCCACATCGGGGTATGAAACACAATACAAATGCAATTACAATACAATGCATTGTGAGTCTGTTTCATGCATTTATATCACAATTCCATTCTAGTAAACAATAATAGATGTCCTTGATCTGTAGCAATCTGACTTTTGTAATCTCCACCTTCTCCAGTTTCTGTTTGTTTTGCTCCTTGCTCTTCGCCATCCTGCTTGGCCTGAACAGTTGGAAGGTTTTTCTGGTCTCCATTTTGTTTTCTTCCTGAGGGATATTATTTTCTGTAGCAACTCTATTTGTCCAGTTACATTTTGGTGTCTGTGTTTGCTACTGGTGAAAGTAGGCTGTGCTTACAGACTGAGAAGACTCTTGACTCTCAACAAAATCTAATGATGGATCAAGTCCAACGATTATTGACAGCAGTAAACAAGTTGACTCTCCAAACACAATGTGTGAATACAGAAAATGCCTTTTGATGTCAATCTCTTTTATTGCAGTAAGGTTCTTTGGATTGTCCTCTGGCTGGCTTGGCAAAATCAAAATTTGACGTGAACTCTGGGATACTAACAGCCTTTCCGAACACTTCCCAAATCCATTTCTCCAAGGTGGGCTTCATTGTCAGTAACACAACTGGCAATGCCTTGGCATGGACAATGCCTACAGTTTCAGATGCCAGTCCACTTCTAGAGAATTTCTTTGTTTTCCTTACGGAATTCAAAAAGATCTTCAACCTTCAAGATCTTAAGTATTTTCTCCCCAAGAGGAGATTTTAGAACTCAACCAAGGTTCCATGGACTTGCATACTTTCATGTCCAAGTTCAAAGGCCTAGATAGAGAGATTGACTAGCCTGACCTGTTCACTTCCTTTCAAAAAGGGTAAAGCATGATTTGAAGGATGAACTAGCAAGAGTTTCTCGACCAGCTTCGTTACAACATCATATTCAACTGACCATTCAGATTGACAGTCCTCTTCAGGAAAGCCTAATGGAATGTCATAAACAATCACAGTCAAAGCCCTCTTCAAGACCTGTATTTAAGATATCATCTAATCCTTCTGATATAGAAGATGAACGCATGCAAGTGGGTTTCACTAGAGATTCTCTCACTGAGGAAAAAAGAATAAAGTGACGTAAACAAGGGCTATGTCTATACTGTGGCTAGAAAGGTAATCTTCTGAGCTTCTGTCCTGTGTGCCCTGTTTGTTACCTGAAGGACTCGGAAAACTAGAAAGCTCCCCCCTAGTGCAGGGAATAAAGGTGAGTGTTAATCATACACCTCTGCCTTCTCCTCTAGACCCTTCTAGCTTTGTACGACTGCAAGGAGAGCAACTGATTCAGTCTCAACACCTCTTGGCGTCTGTTTCTTGTGGACTGCAGGGTCTCCAATGTTTACCTGGATATTCAGTGATCTTCAAACCATCAGATCCCAATCCAAAAGAAGGACATTCCAGTTACAGTAGAAGCTGCTGATTGAACTTTAGTGGCTTCTGTCCTCATCACTGAGGATTTCACAGTGTCTCCCTAGCCTTCGAAAGGCTTAAAAAAAGACTTAATTTGAGCTCTCATATATACCAACCTGATGCCTCCAAACCCTTTATTCTACAGGGATACCTCAGACCTAGCTATGGGATCAGTCTTAATTCAACTCGATCCAGATGAGGAAGAGCATCCAATTGCTTTTTTCTCTAAAACAATCTCCCCAGCCGAAAGAAATTATTCCCTTCTTGAGAAAGAACTTCTATTAACTTGGGTTTTATCAAACTGTGTCATTTTCTAATTGGAGCCCAATTTTGATTCACAATACACACTAATCACAGAAATCTTCAAGTTCTCCAACAGGTGGAATGATGGAATAACAGGCAAGCCAGCTGGTAATTCTTCTTTTAACAATTTGATTCTTTCCTTACCTACGTTCATGGTTCACAAAATAGAATTCTATATTCCTTAACTAGACAATATCCTGAACAAGAGAACTCCAGGATCGTAGAGAAGATCATTGCTCCTCAAGCCTTCGTTTCCTTTACCACCTCCACATTCCTTTAGTTAATTTGTCAAGAAATCAAGAATGTTATTCTTCATAATCTACAAAAACATTTTCCTCAATTTCAACTAAAGAATAGAAATGGTCTGATTTTTCTTCAAAACAAACTCTCTATTTAACGAAATCACTCGCCCAAAATACATGAGAGTGCTGCGCTTGACGGACCCGGAGAGGGAGACCCAGCCACCCAAGACCAACTGATATGTGTCATCACCGAGTTTTCAATTAATATACCATGATTAGCAGTAGGACTACCGGTGGGAGAAAGGGAGGGGGGTGTTCAAGTTCTTGGTTTATTACTAAGAGTTGGGATTTGAGATACAACGTTGAGATATAGACTATGTTAGACACAATTGTATGAACAGTGTTTTAGGATTGTAATTCAAACATGGGAATTTCCGAGATTTACGTTGTATGTAAAGCAAGTTAGACTTTTTTGACGAAGGATAATGTATCACTCTCCCAATAACGATACTAATAATAAAAAAAGATTTAAACAAAAAAACAAACTCTCTATTTTCAAAAAATTCACAAAAAACAATACTCAAAATCTACCATGATTCTTTAATTGCCCAAAATACATGTGAAGCACAGAAAGCATTGATTATTATTGACACCTGAAATTCCCTCCAAACTGTGGAAAATCATTTCTATGGCTGTTTTTATAGTTGATTTGCCTCCATCTGAGAATTGCACCACAAATAACGCTTACAGTGGATTTATCTACTAAAATGACTTGATTTTCTTCTTTCCCCAAATTACTAACTGAGTTAGAAATGGCTGAGGATTTCTACTCTGATATATTTGTACTCCATTGGTTAGCCTTAAAAATCATTTCAGATTGTGGCTACAATACATCTCAAAATTCTGGAAGTCACTGTGTCATAAACTTGGCATCCCTGGGCACTAATTCTGGCTTCCATTAAGTTAATGGGCAAACTGAAAGGTTAAATCAATCCGTTGAACAGTTCTAAAGGTGCTACATTTCTGCTGCCTAAAACAACTGGAAATCTCACTTACCTGTGGCAGAGCCACTTTTAATAACTCTATACATACTTCCACTGGCTTTTCTCTCTTCTTCCTCTTTACAGAATTTAATCCTCGAAACGTTCCAGATTCCTTGGAAACAGTTTATACGGTACCTTCGGTTCATGAGTCAATGGAACAGTGAAAGAAGGGTTGAAAGAAATTAATTCAAATTTTCCAGATTGCTAAATCTAAACAGAGATTACTGGCCAATCAGCATAGACGACCAGCCCCTACTTTTAAAATAGGAGATAGGGTTTGACTGTCCTTTATTAATTTACCTTGCTCTATTTGTAGATCTAATTTTTCTCCTAGATTTTATGGCCCTTTTGAAATTTCTAAGATTATTAATACTATCGCTGTAAGACTCAAGCTTCCCCTTTCTTGGAGGGTTCATGCTTCTTTTCAAGTTTCTGATTTAAAACCTTATCTCTGTCTAAGAGGTTCTCAGGTTAAAAACAGACCAGCTCCCATACTTGTTGATAGGCAACCTGAATGCGAATATCAGGAGATCTGTGACACTTGATACTTTAAAGGGAAGCTTCAATACCTTAGTGACTGGAAAGGCAATAATCCTTGTGATCCTTGGAACCAGCAGAACAGGTTCATGCTCCTCTTTTAATTAAACAATTTTATTCTAGGTTTTCCCATAAACCAGGATCTCCTAACAAGAGGCAGGGTTTAAGGATTTCATCCTTACCTCTAAGGTGCCACTGTCAGACTCAACCTCTGTGCCATCTCCAAACCCCTGTGGGCTCATGCTCAAATAGTCTCAGCCTGGCGGTATCTCAGGGTGCCATGGCGTACTTGGTGGCCATTTTTAATTTTCCCTGTGCGTTTTGGCGCAAACTGAACTCGAGCAAGGAATTATGGGGTGATTCTTTTTCCTGCAGGCAGTACAGTGCCTATAGGGCAATTACTGACCTACGGCTATCGTGGTGGTGCACACTATTGTGATGTTTAGAAGCTAAACAGGGGTAAAAATATTGTTAATTTATAAACTGTTTATGGTTGAATTTGTTTCGAAATCCAAGATGGCCAAGCCACTTCCTGGATTACCTCATGTCCTGTTTGACACTCCTTAAGTGGAGCCTAGTTTGAATTCAGCTGTGTCGCAATTGTACTTATTTGATTACTTGCTCATTAGGCTTGTGGAATCTCTACCTTCTCCAGTTCCTTTTTGTTTTGATACTTACTCTTTGTCCTGCTGCTTGGCCTGAACAGTTGGAACGTTTTTTTGGTGTCCAGTTTTTTCTTCCTGCTGGATATTATTTTCTGGAGCAACTCTAGACTTTCAGTTACATTCTGTGCATCTGGATTTGTTACTGGAGATAGTAGGCCATACCCATCCACAAAGAAGACTCTACAACTATGTTAGACCTGTCATCCTTAGGGTGGTCTTCCCCCAGCCTTTTTGCCTTTTGCCTCCCCTTTTTGTTGATTCTTTGTGTTGGCCTTAGGACTCTGAGCACTTTACCTCTGCTGACTAGTGCTAAAGTGCATGTACTTCTCCCCTAAACATGATGACATTGGTGTATACCTAATTGGCATAGTTGTTGTACTGGTAAGTCCCTTTGTAAAGTTGTATACCATATGCACAGGGCTTATACTTCAAATACTGATAGTGGGCTCCAGCACTCATTGTGCCACACACAGAAGTAGTCTTTCAAACCTGTCTCAGGCTTGCCACTTTAGGGCCTGTGTGTTCAGTGTACTACCACTTCGACTTGGCATTTAAAACTACTTGGCAGGTCTTAAACTCCCCTTTTATTAGATGTAAGTCACCCCTAAGGTAGGCCTTAAGTAACCCTAAGGGCAGGGTGCCATGTAAGAAAAAGGCAGGACATGTACTTTTATGTTTTGCATGTCCTGGTAGTGACAAACAGCCCATTTCGTTTTGCACTACTGTGAGGTCTACCACTCTCATAGACCATCATTGGGAATTCCTTAATACACTTTTAAGTTGTAATTCCTGATCAGAGAGTAGTATCTTTTTCATGTTTCATACCTTTGGAGTGGTAATGATAAATCCTCCTTACTGGTGAAGTTGGAATAACATTACTGTTTTAGTAATGCCACTTTTGGAAAGTGGACATTTCTCTGACTTACTGCTCTATGTGCCTGACAGCCTGTCTCTAATACACGTCTGGGGTGGGTGACAGCTACACTTTTTGCATTCCCTTTACACAGCCACAAACACAGGAAGGTGAGACTCATCTGCATTTTGAGCACTCATCTGCATTCATCTGCATTCTGACAGGTCTTCCTAGGCAGAGAGGAATGGGAGGGGCTGACACTTACACTTCAATAGGTAGTGTCCTGTCCACACAGAAAGCCCTGATTTACTCCCAACAGATAACCAGTCAGACAGGACTGGGTTGAAAGGGATCCTTGTACACTTCAAAGAGCTGCTTTGAAGTCACCCCCTATATCAAAGGCACTTTTGGGTATAAGTACTGGGTCTCTGACCCCCTAAAAGCAGACACTTCTGGGTCTTGAACTGAACCTCTGTCAGAAGGACTGCTGTGCTGCTTACAGAACTCAACTGGACTGCTTTTCTGGAAGGACTGCTTTTTGCTTGTTGCCCTGCTGGCTGCTGATCCCTGACTCTGCTGAAGGAGAGATGGACTCTGCCTTCCCTCCAAGTGTTCTCAAAGGGCTTTATGGGTTGCCTCCTGTTTGCTGAAGTCTCAGGGACATAAAAGACTTTCTGCAATTCCGCTGGTGCTGCTGGACTCTACCTTCTGTGAGTCCTCCCCTTGCCTGAGGTGCCCTCTCCAAGTTCTAAGCATCGGAAGTGGGTTCTGCAGCTGTTTTGCTACAAAACTGATGCATTATCACCACTGCGCCAGTCGGAACCGACGCATCGCCCTTCGACGCAGACGCAGTGGCTGTTCGATGACCGCGGTTCCACAGCCTGCGGGGCCTGACGACGATGCTCTGCGAGGCTCAAAGAAGACGTATTGCCTTCACCTCAGCGAAGCTCGATGATGACGCAGCAACCCAACTGCGTGGAAAAGATCGACGCATGGTACCCTCAGCGTTGACACTTTGCTCCATCCAAGGTACTTTCTCAGCAAGCACTGCGTGGGTCCTGTAGCCAGCCTGCCCTCCATCGCGGTCGGCCTGAACTTTGGATTTACCACAGTCTAGCGTGACCTCAAGTAACCTTTTAGCGCTATTGACTTCTAAGCACTTTTTTCGCATTTAGGGGCACATGCATGAAAGTTACATTTTGCGATTACCAAATAGCGATTTTTAAGAAATCGCTATTTGGTCATCGCAAAATCCAATGCATCATAACAGGCTGCAAATAGCGATTCTCTAATTGCGATTCCTTAAGACTCGCAAACGCAATTAGGGAATTGCTATTGCTACTCAAGGCCCATAGGTGGGAATGGTCTTGCATTGCCTAAATTGCGATTACCTAATTGGTAATCGCAAATTAGGTAATCCAAAGGCAAGGGTGTCTGGGGGCCTAAGGCACCCCTGAGCCGCCCCTAACAAAAAACAGGTGCACATGTAAGGCACACACATGCCCTAGTGGCATGTGTGCGCCACATGGCACTTTGAAAAATGCAGTTTTGTGCATTTTTCAAAGTATGCACTTATTAGCATCAACTTGAAGTTGATGCTAATTAGCGTTTCCTAAATGCACAGTTCGCATTTAGGAAAGGCTTCTTGCATATGCATTAGGGAATCTCAAATTGCGATTCCCTATTTGCATTCTCTATTTAGGTAATAACAAGAAATTGTGATTACCTAAATTGCGAATCTCAAAAACTTTCATGCATTGCAAAAGGCCATTTTGCAATCGCAAACGGCCGATTTTTGCGAATCGCACTGTTTGCGATTGCAAAATACCTTGATGCATGTGCCCCTTAGTCTTTAAAAATTAGTATCTCAACTTCTACTGATTGGAATTTTGTCATCTTGGCCTTGTTTTCTTCAGATAAATATTTTCTATCTCTCTAAATCTGTGTGGAGTCTTTTTGAGGTGTATTCATTGTGTTACTGTGTGTGTTGCACAAATACTTTACACATTGCCTCTTTAGATAAGCCTGACTTGTCTGTGCCAAGCTACCAGAGGGTGAACACAGGCTATCTTTTAGTGTCTATCTAGCTTACCCTGACTAGAATGGTGGTTCCTGCCTGGCCTGGGTGCAACTTCAGCCAACCAGGAATCCCAGTTCTAACTACCTGTCACCTAAAAGACCTGCTCTCGACAGGCAATGCCTAGACAAAATTGATACATGAATTAAAGACAAATAGATTCAAATTAAAGCCTCCAGACCTGGGTCTACCACTTTTGATCCAGGTACGCCTTTTCAATACATGAATTATTCATCCACAATTCTTTGGACAAAGAAAGGTAAACTGCTTTGGAGGTTGTTAGGATAAAGAGCTGTCTTTGAAAGGTCAAATCATTCTCTTGTCAATTCTACCACCGAAAAAGATTAGTTTGCGGTTTCCGCAATGAAGCCTACCAAACTGTAATAAGACTTCTAGCCAAATTGTGAATAGATCATGCCAATAGTCTGCAGAGGAACTCATTAACGCAGCCAATGAATGAGTCCATAACATTTATATAACTCTGTCAACATTAAAGTGACTAAGCATTGCATCAACCAGTTGGCATTAAAAGCAAAAAAGTTTTTAAGAACTTCCTGAAGGACAAGAGTAGGTCAGTAAGTCCCGCCCTACTTTATTTTAGATCCCCATAGGTGGAATCAAGAGATCTTTTCCCATAGGAGCTCAGGAACTTGCAGGGTATAAATTATATGTAATTTTGCTCTAAGTATTCTGGAGCACTGCCAAACAGATTAATGTAACATGGTCATACTTTTAATTTAATTGTGAAGGCTACAGAAAGCAAATGTCGTTTCTGCAGAGTGGGGGGAAATATGTGCCATCTTTAGCAAATTACAGACAACTCTGGACGTGCAATTTTGTAGAACTTGGGAACTTACTTAAATGTGCTTTTGGGGTGCCCGCTAAAATAATATTGCCAGACCCTATTTGGATACCTATTGTGGTTCTTGTAATTGTGGACTTATCCTACTTTTCTTATCCAACAAATTCTGATAATTCCGCGGCAGCTTTAAATAATAGTTGAAAGAAGAGACAATGTTGTTTTACATGGCCATCAACCAACAGCCTTGAAACAAAATAGACGTATCCTTTATTGGAGTTTCTGAGTTGCTCATTTTAAAAAGACATTACTCAAAAGCATTTTTCCTCAGCCAATAATCGCTACCAAACTTTGGGCCTCATGTACTGTTATTCCAACTAAATCGTAAATTGCTACAAATATCGATTTTCAACTTGTGATTCCTTTATTTAGAATATACCGACTTATACATAATGCTTTTGTATTTTGGCAATCAACCTATGTATTATTAGATTGGTTCACAAAATATCGAATCATAGTGGGTCGCAATTCAACCTCCTTCATTAATATGCATGACGTAGGTAGTAAACTGTGACCTTCTATGATTGGCTAGAATCACAGGCATGGTGGCCTGCTTAGGTCAGCAAACTACAATGTCCATGATAGCTTTACAATGAAGCAATATAAATGCAACCTGCTTTCCTAAAAGAAAAATGGGATGCTTTAGAAAAAAAAATGACAAATTTTACAACCATATTTAGAGTCGGTAAAAATGTTTTTGTCCACATTGACAAAGGGGAAGGATTTAGTGGTAAAATATAAATGTTTTCAAACCGGATATCAGTCTCCACACATTATACATAACTTAGAGCCAGATGTACGACGTTCAAAATAGCGCCTCGCAAATAGCAAGTCTTTTGCGACTCGCAATTTGCGAGGCACTATTTTGCATGTACAACAGTGTGTTTAACACTGTTCGCGATTCCCAATGGGGTCGCAAATTGCGAGGCTCATGAATATTAATGAGCCTCTCGCAATTTGCGAGCCCATTGGGAATGACAGGCCCTCCCAGGGATGGTGGCCTGCTGGGCTCAGCAGACCACCATGTCTGGGATTGCTTTTAAATAAACCAGCTCTTTTTTTTTTAATGCAGCCCGGAAAACGGGATGCATTTAAAAAAAAAAGAAATGAAACGTTTTCGTTTCATTTTTTAAGGGCAGGCAGGGGTCCCTGGGACCACTGCCTGCCCTTAAAAAATATTTTTGGAGCCAGTCACAAAGGGGAAGGGGTCCCCTAGGGACCCCTTCCAATTTGCAACTTCATTACCACCCTCTTGAAGAGGGCGGTAATTTGCGAGTGTTTTGCGACCACAATTGCGGTCGCAAAACATTCATACATGGCTCTGCGCTTGCTATTAGGAAGGGAATGCCCCTTCCTAATAGCGAGTCGCAATACACTATTTTGCGAGTCGCAAATTATTTGCGACTCGCAAAATAGTGTAAGTACATGGCCCAGACTAAAATTGCATGCGCAAACGGGTCGCAAACCCGTTTGTGCATGCAATTTTACGTCGTACATCTGGCCCTTAGTGCTTAGTTTGAACCGGAAGTTGCTGGTGGGGGCCACCGGCACTTATTTTTGGGGACCAGCACTTATTTTCCTGCGCCAGATATTTGCTGAGTGCAAGTGAAGGAAAAACACACAGATGTTAAGGACGGAGGGAAAGAAAGACAGCAAAACCATCACAAAGGGAGAAAGCAGAACCTGCAAGAGTGAGATAAAGGCGCAGGGAGTATCTGGTATTGGGTGAGAGACTACCAGCCTTGGTATTCAGTACAACAACGTTTAAATGCACCGGCCGCCAGCTTCTGAACAGAGCTTTGGGCACCAGCACACTTTCTTTCACAAATTAAGCACTGAAAGGAATTGGTGTTGGAAGCAACGCCCTTTTGACGCCCCTCCCAAGTACCGATTGAGTTTTGTACATTTAGAAATGCAATTTTGTAGTTGAAAAAGCTACAATTTGATCTTTGCGACTGTAAAACTGCTTTGTATGTGAGGGCCCTTGGTCCTTATTTCAGTGGCGGCTGACATGTCCCGAGGGTGGTGAGGCGGCAGCAGTAATTCCATTCATTTATTCATTACAATCCCCGGTGTTTCCTTCTACAACTCATAATCGTTAGGGTAACCTTCATCTCCCTGTGCACTGAAAGCACACGCCTGACTACGGCCTGACATAGCAACATGATGTACTTCCTTTACAGAAAGAGTTACTGTGGCCTTTTCCCCAGCTCTCCAGCCTGACCTAAACATGGCGTAAATGCCACCTGGATTCCATTTGTTCTGCTCTTTTACGTGATTGTGGTCCAGCACTGGGCTACGCTGTGTCTTATTAACGTGCTGGAGCGCGGCTTGCGGGATCTTGGAATATTTTTCATCAGAGACATCTCAGAAAAAGCCTGTGGGAAAACTAGTCATTTTTTAAAGTAGTTGTTTTAATAAAATTGTTACATGCTGCCGACCTACCAACGAAATGGAAAATTGCATTTGATGCAGTATCTTCATATACGATATAACATATATGAACATGCTCCAGCAACCCAAATTTGGCCTCTTTCAGCAGGAATATTTCTTGGCAAAAGCAAGAGTAAATCGCATTACGTGTTACTTAAAATGAGTCGCCGGTTTCTTGTACAGTCTTGGTTCGGAAACTGTTCGTTTTCCTGTCCTTCCCCCAAACTCCTGTATATTCTGACTTTCTCTTCAACTGAATTAACACATGCTGTTTTTCTGTTCCTTCCTTCATTACATACACTACATTTTGAGTGCTTTCATTGATATGTGGCTTTCATGTGAGCACCGTCTCCACATCTTCAAAGATAAAAGTGAAAGGATCGCTTTGACAGGCTCCCTAATTGGTCAGTCACGGCCAGAATGACTCGTGGGTTGGGGGAGTCGCACAGGGATTTCCGCGGGGTGGGGGGAATTTAATTTAAAACAAATAATAATAAACTTACCTTCCCGGGTCCCACACCGTCTCAACTCCTGGCCAGGTCCTGTGGAACAGGAAGCAGGCAGCCTCCCCCCCTTCCCTAAGCCAATCACAACGCTGCAATAGCAGCGTTGTGATTGGTGGGGACGGCACCCAGCCGGACGCCTATGGGGAGGCCATTTTCTCCATGGAGCCTACATAGAGAAAAGGGAGAGTGTGCATGACTGGTTTGGTCGGCCCCTGAGGGCCGACCAAACAGTCAGGGCCCACAGCATTGGGCTAGCCACTCCTCCCCTGCCCTCCAGCAGACCCGCCCACCCGCCTGCCCCCAACCAAACCCTTCTGCTTTCTCGCAGTGCGAGAAGCAGAAACATAAAATGGTAGTTTTACCATTTTATGTTTCTGTTTCTCGCACTGCGAGAAAGCAGTGGGGCAACGCTCCTCTGCCCTAATGGAGGAGCCGCCCCTGCCTTATTTAGAGTTTGGAGGAGCGGGCGGGAAGGTAGCAGAATCTTCCAATTTTCACACCAACCTAACCAAAAGCATTCCCTCATTTCTATCAACTTTCCACCAGGCCACGTTAAGCAGAGTGATACTATTGTTGAGGTTTGACTAGACCAATTCCATTTACTATATCTTTTCAGTCTATATTTAAGCAGCAACAACCCCAACAAACATCTCCTGGCTGTAGTCTGTGGGGCCACACATAGTTTAAAGCTTTCAATTAAAGGCACTGGCACAAGGGCCAACAGTACTCACTCAATGCATTCCATATTTACATGCCAGGGTGACGCCTCAGATCAGCACGCTCAGCAATTAGTTAGGCCCAAAGTGAAGCAGGGGCGTGCAGGCTATCGTAAGCTGGCAGTGCAGGTCTTCAGTGGGTTCCCCATTTAAGCTGCCATAAAAAGCAAAACATCTCTGTGGTATCTTGGTTTGGGCTTGCCATATGCAAACCAGTGGAATGTGAGTGGGGTGCAAAGCTCCAGAACAGAATGTAAGGGAGCTGTGCAGAGGAGAGTGGCTTATAACTGTGAGGCAGTTGGATGGCTGAGACACTCTCTCCTGGAAAATAAAAGCTTCTTCAACTCACTCTTTTGTTTACCGCATCAACCATAATGTTTGTGTCTCGCAGTTTGAAAGGACCAGAGACACATTATTTGGTCATCATGAGAGAGTCATTGGCAGTTTACTGGGCAGTCAGAAAGCTTAGAAAGTTTTTGTGGGGCAGTGAGTTTTGCATTAAACAGATCAGAAGCTGCTCAAATAGATTCTCAATAAAAAAAGCTTGGATGTGGTTTCAAGTAAGATAGCTAAATGGGTTATATTCTTTCAAGAATTCAAATTTGTAGTTGAGTAAATACCTGGTATTACAAATCATGTGGCCGATTCCTTATCACATTTGGTACCAACATTGACAGACAATTCTGAGGAAGGTAGTGTGGAGGAAGAAGCTAATACACAAGTGTGTGAGATTGAAAGGAACATCATTTAAGAGGCTGAGTGGAGAAAAGGGGTGGAGGAGGATAAAGTTCTGCAAGAGGTCTTAACTTGTTGCAATAAAGCGTGGAAGAAGAAGGATGTTGCAGTTAAGAATGCAGAAAATGTTGGCTTGTAAAGGATGAGTAGTTTAAAATTTGGGTCTACTATACAGAAGTACCAGATTGGTTTCCCCCACATCCCTCAGAAAAGGAATGATTAATTTAGCACATGAGGAGCAGCAGGGTATGTAAAGACTAAGGAGGGACTGAGATTATCTTATTAGTGGCCAGGAATAGATCTTTGTGTGAAAAAGTTGTAAGAGACTGTATGCAGTGTTCTGTTAGTGATAAGGTCTTGAAACCGTGTGTTCAACCCATCAGAGAGTTACCGATGACTCCATGGAGTGACATCGCATTGGATATTCTGGATCCTGTTTTCAATGAGGGAACACAAATATATGTTGTGGTGATCTTGGATATGTTTTCAAGATGGCCAGAAGTGTTTTATGTGAGTGAGATTGAGACCAGGCATATCGTGGAATGCTTAAAAAAGCTATTCAGGACGGAAAGTTTGCCCAACAGAATTTCGACAGATAATGGTGTACAAATGGTTTCCAGAGAGATGGAGGTGTTTCTGAAGACGAATGGGATAAATCATAAAAAATGTGCTTTGTTTCATCCTGAGGACAAAGGTATAGTGTAAAGCTTTAACAGGGGGGCGAAGAACCCCATTCAGTTAGCCAAGGAGAATGGGAAAGATTGGAAAGAGGAAGTAAATAGAAGGGTAGAGATATAGATAGATTCCATATTCTGTCATTGAGAGGGCACAGTTTGAACTATTTAGAGGAAGGAAGGCTAATTCTCTTGTTTACCGATTGTGGGTGAATGAGAAGTGTACATATGTGAACAGAATAGACATGGAGTACAGGAAGAGATAAAAAGCTAAAGGAAGAGAAAGGAAGGCATGCTTTGGTGTTAAGAAAGCTGTTAAGAGAACAGTGATGGAGGTGGTTGATTGGGTTTGGATTAAGAGACCTTCAACCAATAAACAGGAGCCCAAGTTTTCAGAACTCATTAAAGTGATTAAACTGTTTAAACAATGCAATGAAGACATAGAACCCTTCAGTGTATAATCTGAATAGAATTGTTATGTTCAAGTGGGGTGAGGATTGTGGTGAGTATGTGAGGCGGAAAAAGTATGCTGAGGAAGAGAATAAGAGGGATGAACAAAGTGAGAGGGTCCATGCAGAAAGAGGTCTGGGAAGAAGTAGCGGAGTGAGGAAACCCCTAAATGTTTTGATGATCATACAATGTGAGTATGTATATAGGTGACTCTTGAGCATTTTTCTATTGAATTCTGTTCATAGTTATTTTTGTTTTAGCACAACCTTTGCATTTTATAGTCACTTATTTGCAATGGTATCTTTAAAGTTAACTTGTTATTTTCCCCTATACGATGTATCCAGTCACTGGTGTTGGAGCATCTTTCTGGTGCTGAAATATTTCTTTTAGGGGGACGGTTTTGTTGTTCTTTGTGCAGAGGGAGATGCGTGCTATCTTGGTTTGGGCTTGCCAAATGCAAACAAGTGAAATATGAGTAGGGAGCGAAGCTCTAGAGTGGAATGTAACTTGACTGGGCAGAGGAGAGCGGACGAGAGCTGTCGGGCAGTTGGATGACTGAGACACTTTCTCCTGGAAAATAAAAGCTTATTCAACTCACTCATCTGGTCAACCTTATCACTTTGGAGTACTACTTTTATTACATTCTCACTTTGAGAAAATGCTTCAACACTGAACTGTTTAGCCAAACTGTTGCCGCATACTGACTCATGACTACCAATTCCTAATCTTATAACATCTTAGTCTATACTCCCTGAGGCATTCTCTGCGATGAAAGGAGGCAGCGCATGCAAAAACAAAAATAAAACAACAGCCGGGCTCTACATCTGGCATTCTTCCTGCTGCAAAACTGTTCTCATGGGGACAGCTTAGTACTCAAAGTGCAAATCTTTAGAAACAGCAAGCCCTAAATCTTCGATGAAAAGGGCATGCTATTTATACATCTCCCACAATACCTATTTGAGGAAGCTCCCCTGATTATTGGCTTCAGTCTTGTTTAGCTCCACCTTCATCTAAAAGGCTCCATGCTTCTAGGCAGCCCTGTAATATTCAATCAATCAATCAGGGGTTTGTAAAGCGCGGCCTCAAGGCGCTGAGGGGGGGGGGGAGCTGCAGGTCTGTCTGGGGGCTGGGTTCATTCAAAGAGCCAGGTCTTGAGGTCCTTTCTGAATTGGGACAGTGATGGGGCTTGCCTGAGGCGGGGGGCATGGTGTTCCAGGTCTTGGCGGCAAAGTAGGCGATGGATTTTCCTCCGGTTCTGGTCCTGCCGATCCGTGGGAAGATGGCCAGTGACAGTTGTGAGCAGCAGAGGGGTCTGTTTGGTGTGTGGAATGAGAGGTGGTGGTTCAGGTATGATGGTCCGGTGTTGTGGAGGACATTGTACGCGTGGGTGAGGAGCTTGAAGGTTATTCTTTTGTCAACTGGGAGCCAGTCGAGTTCACGCCAGTTTGCGTGCTGTGGCTGTAGGGGGGATGTTTAGGACCAGTCTGGCTGCAGCGTTTTGAACGTTTTGGAGCTTTCTGAGGAATTTCTGGGTGACGCTGATGTAGAGTGTATTGCCGTAGTCGAGTCTGCTACTGATGAGGGGGTGGGTGACCATCTTGCTGGATTCGGTGCGGATCCATCTGAAAGTCTTTCGGAGCAGGCAGAGCGTATTGAAACATGATGAGGAGACAGCGTTGATTAGGCGGTTATATTTACACTTTATAAATGTATTTACATGCTCAGGACATGTTCTGCTTTTTATTATAATGCAGATGCTCAGCTATTACGTCAGAAAGAAAAGGAGATATCGCTTTCAGACCTTTATGACAGATTTTCAGAGCCATCTGAAGGCAGACTGCAATGTATGGCCATGTGCAGGACCTATCCTTTTGGGTCTTTGGAAGGTCATTGTATCTCATTTGAAAGGGGTCCATCTGCTGTAAGCAGGGGATCGTAGGTGTGTCTAACTGCCTTTCTTGTTGAGTCTTGCTCATTCTGGCTACCTTTTTCTAAAATATTGCCTCTTTATTTGTCCTTGAATAGGTTGCTCAGCAGTCAGAGGACCATCCCCATGAATCAATGTATGTTTGCGCATTTCATCGTCCTCCAGCAGAGATTCTTTCTTAGCTCTTTTGACAAAAGAAAAAACAAACTACAGAGAGCTTGTGCAAATCTGATGCCCTCGCTAATGTCACATCTGAAGTAGTTGGCGTAGTTCTATATTTCATATGTGGAACATTGTGCTCAGTGTTGACGGTCACATTGAAAATATCATGCCCATCACCGAAAGCCACATCTAGACTACAGTGCTCACTTCTGGGTATTGTTTTAAACAGTAAACAATCAGCATTTCCATTACTAATTGGAACGGTGACTGTGCCAGGCCAAATAGTCTCCGAAAGACCTGTCTGTACACATGTACCCACCTCGAATGCTCTGAGTGAGCTGGATGAACTGGCCACTCGCAAAATGTGCAGCTCCTTCTGGGTTCATTATGGCTTAATCCATAGAACATTCTTTATTTATTTTATTTTGATTTTTCAAAATAACAGCAAATAAGGGAACGCTGATACATCTGGAATTCCAACAATACCCCATATCTGTGAATAATACAGTTCATCACATCCATGCCCCCATACAACCCAGCTGTTTGATATATGTCTAATAGGTAAACTGCCAATCTTAGTCGGCAACGGCTAACATCAACAAATACGACGTATAGGGGGCCCAGAAGTTCTTAGGTCGTGAAGCCCGTGGAAGTTCATAACAGTCTAATTGAGCCTTGCAATACGCCATGTCTGTTTTCCAGGCTTCAAACTTGGGGGCCCGCCTCCCGCCCCAACACATTAACACTCTTCGTTTTGCAAGCAGTAGTGGCACAGCTATAAACTTGCGATTTGTTTCTCGGAGAGGTTTAACGAGGCCCAATAGACACAGTAGAGGGGTACACTCCAACCTTTCCATAGTCATGTCTGAGGGGGCCTGCGTCACCTGTATCCAGTAGTGATAAACGGGAGGACAAGCCAATGTAAGAAGCCCGCAGCAGGGTCACACAATTGTGGGCATCTCGCATCCGCTCGCAACCCATATTTCTGAAACTGGAGGGAAGAATACTACATTTGCTGCAGATATTTAAAATGAATAATCCTCAAGTTGCAATTCGAAGTTAATTTGCTCTTCAAGTTGCAACAAAATTCCCTTTCAGCTGGTGTAAGTGGTTGCTCTATGTTAGGGCCATACAAATGTATAAGAGTAACAATAGTACCACCAAAGCTACCCTGTACAATCACATATCTACCCGGGTGGTCTGCCTTGGCATGTGTTGTAGTAAAGGGTGTTCCCTTTTTAATCAGAAGGAGGACACCCCGAAATACGAAGATTTCGACAATGCTATCCGTATGTCTGCCCATTTGGACCGCACTCCCTGGGCCACCTGTGTTGTAAGGTGTGTCTACTGGCGGAGTGCCACATGTATAGCCTGACGGTCCAGATATGCAAAGACCTGCCGAACTTTCTTGGGATTATTTAGGCCTGCACACTCTATGTGAGGAAATTAAACTGTCCTATGGGTCGGGCCACTGAAGATTTGAGCAGTCATGTTGTAGTGTGTGTGGGACTGTAATCGCATACAATATCGTGTCTTCACTGCAACAGCCATCATATAGAAAGAGAATCTCAGGTAACAAATTAACACCCTACCGTCCCCCCCACTTTAGCACTGGAACTTTGCTAAAGTCATTCCAATGTAGTGAAGACAAGGAAACCCATCCTAGGAACAAACTAGCGAGAATTCGCTGTAAGAAAAAGTAGAAGACAAGTCTAGTGAATATTTGGGGTGCACCCTCACGGGGGTAGCCAGAGGCCAGATTACCTCCAGATAAACAGAGGTGGCCAGGCATCTGACTCAAGACCATTAACAAAGGCGAGATATAGCTGGCAGGGCAATGTTGGGGAGCAGCAGGAGACCCCGGATGCCCCTAGGAGAAAGGGAATATTTCATGCATACAGTTTACAATAAGTAATTCCAGCTAAATGCCATGTGCATCTGCTGCCACTTATCACAAATGCAGTGAACAATAAGTAGTGGCAGCCGAGATTAGACTTGCCAACTTCCATAAGTTTAGTTGCTCAATAGGTATTGAGCCGGTGCAAACTGCGCCATGCACACAGAGATCAAGGCAGAGGAGCACACAGGGGAACAGAGAAGCACAATATGTCTGGGAAGCCTCATTAGTCCTCCGTAGCGAAGTCCGGCCTTGGAGGGCTGCGACTGGATCGTGAGATAGATCTAGCAAATGGCCACCTTCGGCGTAGTGAAGATTCTCTGTGTTCCCTCATGATCAATCTAGAGACGGGCAGGGTAGAGCATCGCATATGGCACACCAGCCGTCTGGAGCCTCTTCTTCACCAGCAAATATTCCCGCCGGGCAGCCTGCATCACCGCAGTGAAGTCGGGGAAGAAGGCGACATTATTGCCCTGATATTGGATCGTCCCTCTTTCTCTAGAGAGTCGCACAGTGCAGCAGCTGACGCACTGCTGGGCGGACATCCTCGACCACGAACAGCACCTGCTCAACCTGCTGGGCTTTGAGGTTAGTAATTATTTATTTGTTGTGTTCTACAATGCTAATATGTTTTTTCAAATAGCATGCTGCTCACACTCAGAGTTAAGTTAAGTTTACGTTACGAAAATTATGTGATCCAGTTTGACCAAGCCAGGTACTCGGCGGAACCGAATTGTACTTGGCAGCAGCGGCGCTTGCTTGGGCTGATTATTTGAGAATCATGCAGACTCTGTCCTGTCAGTAAGATAGTGGTAGTAGTAATATCAGTGAGTTAGCGTTCTCTGTGCCTTTCTTAATGTAGCTCTTACTGTCCCAATATCCCAGTGATGTGCAGAAAGAATCTATGCATTGAAAAGGGAGACTTAGTTGGCCCATCAAAGGGGGTTGAGAAGCAAACATCATTCATTGCAATGCATTAGTAGTTCCAAATGTAGTTTAGGAAATTAGGAATAGGGCTTAGGTTTAGGGAATTAGGAATAGGTCAACTCGATACTAGTACTATAGGCAATCTGATTTAGAAAAGTACAATGTTACTGCATTGCCTTTTCCTTTTCAAAATATTTTTGGGGAAATTAACTATACCACTAATCTGTTTTTTTCTCTTTTCTTTATTTCTTACATCAGCACCCAAGTGCAAGAAGAGGGCACTATCATAGTCGGCTCAGGAGGATGAAGAGGCTACCACCACTGATGCTGTGGCGGGTGGAAGTACAACCACCAGCATCAGCACCACAGCTGATGGCTCTGCTGGCCACAGTAAGTTCTGGTTTTATTATTATTATTTTCCTAACTTTTACCTCTACCACTATTAAAATAATTTTGCCTTGTTTATTTTTTTTATACTGTCTCCTTTTTCAGCTCCTCTTTTTTCTAATGTTTGTTAAATTCTTGTTATCCCTGCATTATCCTTTTTTCTATATTTGATGTTTCTTTAGCTGACTTCCTCCTGTCTGTACTAGTCTGTAGTTTTCTTCTGTTTTGTTGGTAAGCTTTCCCTTTCCCCTTATATATCGTGTGGACTGGCACTGTAAAACTAAGAGAACAGATTTTATGTGATGCAATGTAATCGGACACTTGTAGAGCGCAACTGTCACTCCGAGGAGCATCATGGCGCTATGCGGATCGCTGAGTTGGAACAAAAACTGGGTAGCTGCAGGAGAAAAAGAGGAGTTAGAGGAGTGTTCTGCATAGGTCGTCTGGGGCTAAAAAGATCCAAGTTTTTAGGGCCTTCCTGAAGAGCGTTTCAGATTGGATCTGACGGAGGTGGTTAGGGAGTTGGTTCCACGCTTTGGAACCTATCACTGCGAGCGATTTTCCTCCTTTTGAGGCATATCTAAACGCAGGTGGTTTTAGCAGGTTTGGGTTAGATGATCTAAGACTCTGGGAGAGGAGAACAACATCCTGGACCCTTCCCAGTCCGGCTTCCGCAGCAACCACAGCACCGAAACCGCCCTCATCGCCGCCACCGATGACATCAGGACCCTGCTAGACAACGGAGAAACAGCAGCCCTCATCCTCCTGGACCTATCAGCCGCCTTCGACACGGTCTGCCACCACACACTACGAACACGCCTTCACGACGCCGGGATCCAAGAGAAGGCCCTGGACTGGACCACATCCTTCCTTTCCGGCAGAACACAAAGCGTCCGCCTCACCCCCTTCCGATCCAAGGCCACCAAGATCATCTGCGGCGTACCCCAAGGCTCATCCCTCAGCCCAACGCTGTTCAACATTTACATGGCACCCTCGCCCACGTCGCCCGACAGCACTAACCTCAACATCATCTCCTACGCCGACGACACCCAGCTGATCCTCTCCCTCACCAAAGACCCTCAAACCGCCAAAGCCCACCTCCACGAAGGAATGAAGGCCGTCGCCGAATGGATGAGGACCAGCCGCCTGAAGCTGAACTCGGACAAGACGGAGGTCCTCATCCTTGGTTCCAACCCTTCAGCCTGGGACGACTCCTGGTGGCCAACATCACTGGGAAGAGCCCCGCCACCCACCGACCACGTACGCAACCTAGGGGTCATCCTCGACCCCACCCTCTCCATGACTAAGCAGGTCAACGCCGTTTCCTCATCCTGCTTCAACATCCTCCGAATGCTCCGCAGGGATCTTCAAGTGGATCCCCACCGAAACAAGAAAAACAGTCACCCAGGCCCTCGTCACCAGCAGGCTGGACTACGGAAACGCCCTCTACGCAGGAACGACGGCTAAGCTCCTGAGACGGCTGCAACGCATCCAGAACGCCTCTGCACGTCTTATCCTCGACATCCCCCGACGCAGCCACATCACACCCCACCTGAGAGACCTGCACTGGCTCCCTGTCAACAAGAGGATAACCTTCAAGCTCCTCTCCCACGCACACAAAGCACTCCACAACTCCGGACCAGCCTACCTCAACAGACGACTCAGCTTCTACACCCCACCCGCCAGCTCCGCTCGACCATCCTCGCCCTCGCCACAGTCCCCCGCATCCGGAAAACGACCGCCGGCGGCAGATCCTTCTCCCACCTCGCCGCCAAGACCTGGAACACCCTCCCCACCAACCTCCGACAGACCCAAGACCTACTGGCCTTCAGAAGACTCCTCAAGACCTGGCTCTTCGATCAGTAGCAGCACCACCCCCCACCTCCCCCAGCGCCTTGAGACCCTCGCGGGTATGTAGTGCGCTTTATAAGTGACATGATTGATTGATTGATTGATTGATTGGGGAGGTATATAACGCGTAAATCTTGACCGGAGGTAGTGGGGTCCTGAGGAGTGGAATTATGTACTTACTGTGAAGATTGCAGGCCCAGGAAAGCTATTTTCTCTACAAATGATTGTTGAGAAGGCTTTATTTTTCTTGCTCACGCTCAAAACAGTAAAATGAGGGAGTAGCCTTTGTCGTAGTGGACCAACCCAATGTTGTGTTGTGTTATTGTTCATTTTATACCAGCAGTTTCTATGACACTGCAGTATGGCAGGAAAGTAGTATGAGGTCCCATTGCATTTGCCACCCAAGACCATATGTCCTTCATTGACCAATTTATTCCACCCCTTAATTGCACTTCAATGCCCCTCCAATATGAAACGTTTTTGGTTGGCTTGACTACCTGGCTTTTCTAACATTGTCAACCAACAAAATGCTCAAAGTGATATTTTCGATATAAGAGACTGCTAACCAAACTGTAGTGATGTATTGCGGTAGTATTTTGTGAAAAAAATAAATAAGGGAAGATGTATCTGGCATCTAAAATGTGTAATGTTTTTTCTAGCCATGCGGACCACCAGTGCCGGGTCCAGCGGCAGCGCCAGCGCGCCAGACGCGGCTGCGGTTGGAGGGGGACTACCAGCGGCAACAGGGACAGGTGGTGGTAAGTCACATTGTTTTCTTTTTGACAAATTATTAGTATACTCACTGTATTTGTTAAGCGAGGCAGATATGTATCCCATCCATCACCATTCATCACCTCCCTGCCCATGGCATTTCGCTACCCATTACCTAAATGCAGCATGGTTCAATTCAGCACTGCAGTGTTGGCTGCGCATTGTGCATCTGCTTCAGTTAATGCGGCATTTACAAAGTTTTCAATGAACTGCAAACTGAAAACAAAGTGTGCTTCCCTCCCAGTGCCCACTCAGTTACCTCCTAGTACTTCACTCCTTTATTCTTTCCTAAGTTCTGCCTAGGCTTCTGTCCCAGCCAACGAAAAAAACTGAAAAATCCATTCTTGGCATGTGCCACATTTTTCTGGCCAAGAGATTTTATGTACATATATTTCACGGCTTCCATAATGGATTTGCACCTGTTTAAATTTTTCCCTTTCAACATTAGTCAACTACAGTGACTGACTAAGCCAAAGCTTAGCACACGATGATCAGTGGCATCCCAATATTCTGTAGCAAAACCTCTACCTACCCGGCCTAGTTCCTCTAACTTACTCTGCAGGAGAGTAAGTTAAGTTTCCTTTCCTTACTGCCAAGCGAATATATTTGTTTAAAATAATTTGTTATGGAGGGTGAGGCTAGTGAGTAAAGTAGGACTAATTACCTGATTTCGAGTTTTGCTGATGGGATACTCTGTGACGAACTTGCCAAATAGAATCTATATCCCGTTCCTTTCCCTGTACTTCAGTGCATTGTTTTTCCCACTGTCTACTTATGGCAGGAAGGATATCCGCATTTTATATGTGACATGTGTGACATAGTATCATTATTATTCATCTGCCTCTTTGAGTTCAGGATAGAATTGAAAGGCATTTGGAGAAGGACAGGGCCAATGGAATTAAAGTAAGACAAGTGTCCATTACGTCTGCCCCAGCTGCAGACGGCAGAGAGTAGCAAAGTACCAGATGCTCTAGCATGCCTTCATTAATTTAGCACAACAAGAATACTTGTACTGCTTAATGCATAATGCCTTTCTCATTAATGAGAGGTAATTTATTTTTATTTTTACGCACAAAGTGTCTGTTCAGTTTTTTACTAGGGAATCCTTTAAAAGAAAAAAAATCCATTCATTTTTTTAATCAGGTGGTGTTGGACTTGGCCCTTTTTGCAGGGTTATCCCCAAACGTTTTGTCTCTTCCTCCTACTTTTTCCTGACCTGTTGTTTTTGGCTATTGGACTCTGGGCACTTTACCACTGCTAATCAGTGCTAAAGTGCATATGCTCTCTGTGTAAATTGTGAACATGATTGGTTATCCATGATTGGCATATTTAATTTACTGGTAAGCCCCTAGTAAAGTGCAATGAGTGTGCTAGGGCCCGTAAATCAAATGTTACTAGTGGGCCTGCAGCACTTATTGTGCCACCCACATGAGTAGCCTGAAAAGGTATCTCAGACCTGCCACTGCAGTGTCTGTGCACAGTTTGTTAACTACCATGCCGACCTGGCAAGTGCACCCACTTGCCAGGCCCTAACCTTCCCCTTTATTACATGTAAGACACCCCTATGGTAGGCCCAATAGTACCCAAATTGGCAGGGTGCAGTGTATATGAAAGGTAGGACATGTACTGGTGTGTGTGACATGTCCTGATAGTGAAATACTTCCAATTTCGTTTTTCACTATTGAAAGGCTGTCTTGCTCCATAAGATAGAATGGGAAATGCTTTGTACCATCTTACAAGTATAACTTCCCATTGGGACAAGATAGAGAAATAACGTTTAGGCTCTCTGAACTCAGAATTTAATAACACATCTTTTAGTAAAGATGGTTTTTAAATTATGTGTTTGAAAATGCCACTTTTAGAAAGTAAAAGACACACAGGGGATGGACGGAATGTAGAGCAAATCAAACATTCACCCCAGTCAACAGATCTGGGGTAAATCCATCGTTCTTTTGCTCATCATGCCACCCCAGTTTGGACCCAGCCATATGCAAATCAGTCTTGACCCTGTACCTCATGGGAACAGTCCAGCCCGAAATGCCAAGCCAGGTCCTCCCTGGACCAGAAACAAGCATCCTGGGACCGGTTTTAGGGCATCACCCCTCATCAGCCAGGCTAGCTTGAATCCAGTGGCACCATGAGCCCGGGACCCACATCTGGGCATACCCGGCGCACTTAGGGCGAGAAAGCAAAAGACACACAGATGATGGACGGAATGTAGAGCAAATCAAATATCCACCCGCAGTCAACAGATCTGGGTTAAATCCATCGTTCTTTTGCTCACCATGCCACCCCAGTTTGGACCCAGCCATATGCAAATCAGTCTTGACCCTGTGCCTCAAGGGAACAGTCCAGCCTGAACTGCCCAGCCAGGTCCTCCCTGGACCGGAAACAAGCATCCTTTGGGATAAGTCTGTCTGCTCCTGCCATGCTACCCAGGGGGTGAGCAGGGGTTATCTAAAGTGTGTATCCCCTTACCTTGACTAGAAGAAAGGGTCCCCATTTGGACAAAGGTACCTACCAGTTAGTTATGGTTAGTTATACTCTTATCCTACTACCCTTTGTAACTATTATATTGACCATGGGGGGGGGTATGCTGCCAATGCCTATATTGCCTCCAACAACCTAGATAAACAAGAAACTAATTATTTATCTGCAGTATAAGTTAGTTACTTACTAACTAAACTTCACTCCATAGTTCTCTTACCTGAATAGATGAAGCAATGGCTGATACCTCTCTCAATCTTCCAAACCTTACTGCAGGGTTTCCCAAGGTACCTTCTTAATGGTGGTGGTAGTAGTAGAAGGCTAGTGCACTAACAGGGAAGGCATCACATGTGAGGTCCCACTCCCACCTAGGTGAGCTCAAACTGTAGGAATAATTAAAAGGATTATCCATTACATGCAATTAAATTGAAAGAAAAACACAGAGTTAGTGTGTTATATTTACATCATAGCTTTACAAAGACTGAGACAAGACTACCACCATGACACAACAAAGAATACCTGATATTATAATGAAAACTAGCAATAGTAACTTCTTCTGAGCAATGGGGAGCTAGTATTTAATTAAAACTAAACTTACGAAATCATGAGTCAGGAGAAGTGGACTCAGAGTCAGGAGTGGACAAGGTTAAGCGTTTACGCAACACAAGGCCTGAATGAGGATGTTTACAAATTATATATATCTAAAATATAGATCCCTTTTACACATGGGTAGGTAAGTGGTGCTGGTGTGGGCTATTGCTCAGGTAATAGAAGATCCCTCAGTAAGTTGGTGTCGCTTTTACCACATCCGCCCCCACCAAGTGTGTGATCCTGTTATGGTGTAAATTAAGTCACACCTCAATAAATCACACAGCCCGGGGGAAGAGGGTTAGGGGTTTGATGAATGGATGGGAAAGGAGATTTAGGGAAAGATGTGACAAAGACAAACACCACACAACAATATTCATCAGGGTGAAGAGCAGCACCTCATCATCAATCTGTTGTAAAAGGAAATGAAGGAATGAATGACACAGTTCAGTTAAATGCATTGCAAACAGTTCTTCAGCCCCAGAGACCAAAGTAGGTATATATCTAAATGTTCCGTTATCTAGGTTTGAAAATACAAATTATGGAGGAGTAAACCCACACAGTTCTAAAACTTATGATTGTTAAAAGAAAAATGATACTGTATTGCCAAATTGGGTGGTGCAATGTGCCAAACACATGTCCCTGAAATAGCCACCATCTACCATAGGCTTAATTATATTAACGCCATGTCCGCGGCCATTCAAACACCTTGCTGTTAAAGTCTTCCAAGATGCTTGCAACTCTATGAGATTTCTCCCTGGCGAACATGGTTACTGTTGCATGCCACCGAACGCCCTTAAATGTTTCTTCAGCGCTGAGACCTATACATAGATGTTGCCTAGCCTCCACAAAAGAGATCCAGTGTGCAGTGATACATATGTAAACAGTGGCTTGACAAGTGGTCCACATGTCTGTCATCAGGTGGATAGTGTGAACAGCACTCTGCTGCAAAGCTTGCTTGTCCAACCAATTACAGCACATTGTGATGGAGTGCTGGAACAGCAACTCTGGCAAAATAGGTCCGGCTAAGAACCTTCTATTTCAGGCAGAGTGGCGCCACAAATTCTAAAAATACCACTCCTTCCACAAAAGAAAATGGAAGGAGGTCCAGCACTAACATTTTAGCCAGCTTTCGGTTGTACAAACGTGCCGTTGGGTGGTTGCGTTCGTATTGCCCCTCTGCCTAAACATGCCTGTAATAGTAGCCTGGATTTGTTTCTTTTGTGGTGCCACTGACGCAGACGACTTCTGGAGAGAACTGGGAGGTGGTAGACTCAATGTGCATCTTGGGGCAGTTACTGTATGCAGTGGTGTCTCCATCTGACTGTTGTGCCATTTCGAGGTTGCTGAGGAGGGTGATACTGGTTCACTGCTGGGGTCAGGGCTGCTTTGTGTAAAGCTGTCACCCTCTTCTTCCTCATCACCTTCACCCCCCACCATAAATGGAGTTGATTATCCGCTCTCCTTACCTTCACCACCTGCAGCAGTTTTTTAAGGTGCGCTTTCCAGTGGATTGCATGATGGTTTTTTAATATGGGTCTCTGGCCTCCAGTACCATAGTGTGAACGAGGCTTACCTCGGCGACAACTCGTGTGGCAAATGGAGCATATTGCAATGTTATCCTCCTGCTTGCTAATCATAAAGAAGACCCAAACTGGGAAGGAGAACTTTCTTAGTATGCCACTGCCAATGCCTGAAGAAGAACTGGAGGTAGGTGGGTGTGTTGTCAATTGCCTCTCTGCAGTGCGTACTTTAACTGAGACAGTGGTGGATGCAGGTCTCAGAGTGGGCCTAGTTACAAATATGGAAGCTGGCTGTGGTGGTACCAGTGCCGCATTCCTCTGAACAGGTTGAATAGGAGGGGTGATGTTGGTGTACTCTGAGCCAGCTTCCATGGCAATGACTGGCTTGTCATTCTCATCCCCTTCCATAAGTGTAAGGCATTCAGGAACTTTTCTTTTCCCTTGTCTCTCCTGGTGTGTTTCGGACTCAAGGGGGGCTTGGAGAAGATGGTGGAGTACCCTTCCTTTTTCTTGCTGGAGATCAGGAAGCCAATGGTTCAACAACAGGTACATCTTGCTTAGAAGGAACCTCAACCTTCTGTTCTGCTCCTCCTTCAGGAAGATCTACTATTGCTGGCTGTGGCTCCTGTTGTCCACTTTGCTCGGTTTTCTGCGATGATTGGGTGCTAGTTTGCGGGTGAGACAAATACAATTCAGACTCACTGTTCGTCGCCATGACTGCAGTGACTGCTTCGCTGAGAGACAAGGGCTTGGGCTTAGGTTTGGGTGGTGCCGTCGTTGATGCAGGAGTGCTGCTCCCAGCTTGCGGCCCAGAGTGTGGTACAGTAGGCACACAAACTGTCTTGAAAAAGGAGGAGGGCGCAAGCCAGTGGTGGCAATCTGCTTCTTCTTCTACTCCTAAGTGGCCACTTTCTTGGCAGCACTTGTCTTTGGGGCCATCTTGAAGCTGTCAGTTGGCAGTGGCACTTAGCTGCACAAGCGGAAGAGATTGGAGGACTCACATCACGTGTTGTAGTCACGTCACTTTGTACAGGCCTTCTGTCTAACAGTACTGGTTGTGGGTGATGTCTCATGTGCACCTAAATGCAAGAAAAACAATTAGTGAAATGTGGCATTTTTGCAGTTTGAATTATTCATATTACAGACAATATATTTTTGTGTGGTTACTTATTATCCTAAATAATTAACAACAATAGTGTATCCATTCCAAAGTCAAACAACGCTGTAACATTTCATTTTCAATCAGGATAACAACATATGATGTAACTGGTTGCTTTTTGTGTATCTAAGGGAGACACCTGTCACATTCAGGGAGGTGCAGGGGGAAATGGAATAATACTTAAAAAATTCATGCTGCTGTGCACGACTGTGAACCTATGGCAGGCAAGGGGTCCAAGAGGAAATTGAATAATCTTCAAAAAAGAAATGCTGGTGTGCACTGTGCACCTATGGCAGGCAGGGGGCCCAGGGGAAAATGGAATATGCCTTTAAAAATTAACGCTAGTGTGCGGCTGTGCGCCTATGGCAGGCAGGGGTTCACCGGTCCAGGGGAAATAGTAATGACAATTCTTAAAAAATGAATGCTGGACTGCTGGTGTGCGGAAGCTGCCTATGGCAGGCAGGGGGTGACTGGAGGGAAAACGTTAAAAAAAACTGAAAAAAATTGAAAAGGTTTTTTTCTTAATTGAAGAAGTTTTTTTTAAATTATTAAATTAAAAAAATAATAATGAAAATAAATAAGAGAATTAAAATTAAATAAATACATAAATACATTTAAAAAAATTAATTGCCGGTGCATTAGGGGACTATGAGAAACCCATTTAGAGGAAAGGAGGTGCAGGAGAAAAATGTAAAAATCACATAGAATATAAAACCGTATTCTTAACATGATCCTCAAGCATAATATTAAACTGATATCAGGGGAAAGTAAAAGATATGAACAAAAACAAAAAGGCATAGTCCTCTCCTATCTATCTCCCTACAAAATGGCCACAGGCCACATGGTCAACTAACAACAAGCAAGGAGGATTTAGTGTTGTGTAATCATGTGTAGTAGGACCCTTGTGGCCCTAGGCGGACTCTTTACAAAGTTACGTAATCAGTTGGGAAGTTTTTGGGTGTGTCTGGGTGTGGTCAATAAAGTCTATGACGCAGTACGTTAAGTTAATGGTTGCATGCCAAAGAATAAAGACGTGTATTACAGAGCTCCATGTGTGCAGGCACGGCCGGCACAGGTAAGAGCAGTGGGACGGGGTAGGGGGGAGTCGACAGACAACCAGATAGGTAAAATTAAAGAAATAAAGAAATAAAACCACTTACCTTGCTCTCGCCGCATCGCCACCACCATTTGATACCACCACAAAGCAGAATATTGGCGCCAGTTGGACTTCATGGATCGAAACGTACGATGACTTCATAGATGCTCTAGACGAAGTAGATAACAAAAAAATCATTAAATACTTTGCAGATGATGGTGTTAAAGGCATGATAAAGAAAATATCTTCTGATTAAATATCGTACCGTCAAATCAAGGACACGTTGGAATCCAAGTTCATTCTAACACCGCATGTCAACTATAAAAGATACATTTTCAACGAGGCAAGACAGCAAGCTGGTGAAACAATGGAGGAGTTTGTCGAAATACTGGATATCCTCTTCACGCATTGAAAGTTCAGTGAATTCAATTACGAAGAAGCCATGCGTCTTAGAGTCATCAATGGTTGCCTCTCCGATTCATTTAGATAATGCATGCTAAGAGAGATGCTCAGTCTAGAAAAAATACTCATGGCTGCGAGAGCTGAGGAACTTGCAGATCGATAGACTGCTGACATGGAACTAGGACACAGAATGAATCAGCGTTGATCATTACAAGTAAGCAGAAACACAAAGTGGCGGCCAAGAGGACGATGTCTCCGAAGAAAAAGAAACTGTGTTTCCGGTGTGGATTCTCGGTTCCACATGAAGGTAAATGTACCATCAATGGACAGATATGCAAAGGCTGCAGGAGAGAAAATCATTTCATAACGGTCTGCAAAGCAAAAGAGAAACTAAGTACATCACGACGAGAAGAGAAAATTGTAGGAAGCTGACTCTGTATATACTATACCAAAGTAAGGTATAGTGTGCACAGAGTCCAGTGGATCCCCAGAGGCTTAAGTAGATAATACTAAAGCTCTATTTGTGGTAGTGTGGTCAAGCAGTTAGGCTTATCAGAGGTCTGTGTTAAGCATTTATTGTACACACTCAGGCAAGAAATGATAGCACACACTCAAAGACTGAATCCAGTCCAATTATTTTGTATAAAAAGTTATTATTTTGTTATTTTATTTGTAGAACCAAGAAATACTCAGTCGCAGGTGAATAACAGTTTTCAAAGTACTAATACTTTTCAAAATGCAGTAGGAATAGTTTTGCATGGCAGTCAGTGCTTAATTTGAGCCGGTGCTTTCCGGTGCTCAGCACCGGCACTTAATTGGTTTCCGGTGCTCGGCACCGGCACCTAATTGTCAACACCATACTGAGAACAGTCTACCACATGGTGGCGCTGCTCATCTAATTTAGAGCAGAACAACGGTTGTTTAGAAATACAATATACATTAAAATAGTGCTAATACCTTCCTCCTCAACCATTCCTTTAGATTTGGGGACCTGGAATAATCTGAACTGGTGCATTTACATGCGGGAGAGATGGTTAGTAGTTGTTTTGGCAGCGATGACAAGGGCGATGGGTGGTGGAAGCTGCAGTGGCCTTCTTGTCAGAGCCCTGGCACTTAATATTTTACAAATTAAGCACTGATGGCAGTAGAAATGCTTTACAGCCTTGGAAATACTCTTGTATTGTCAATCAGAAACAGTAACAATTGTTGCTTGAAAAAGATAGACAGTTGTATGCAATGGATAGAATGCAATGCAATCCTAAAGAAGGAAAACAGTGTTATGCATTAGCAGGTAAGTACCAGACTTACTCTTCCAGTTTTCGAGGGTTTAGACCAACACTGGGTGAGGTTCAGTTTAAGGTAGGTACTGCACCACCAGCGGCACTGGCGCAGCCGGATGCAGAGGTCACCGAACCCAATGTTAGTCAGTGAAGACTGGGGGCACCCAAAGAGGTGTGGGATTCAGTATCTACGTCGCGGCGGTCGATACTGGTTATGATATTTACCCTCGCGGTCATTGGAGAGCAATGGAGATGAATAGGATTCAGGAGACCCCCAACACCGTTACCGACGTGGTCGTTGTCAGCAAGTTACTGTGGATCGAATGGAGGCACCGCCAACCCAGCGGTCGCGGGGATGGAGAAGCGCAGGAGATGGAGGAGTTCCGCCGTCGTTGAACCGTCACGGAGAGCCAGCGGCCATGCTGGCGAAGCAGGAGGAGGCCGACAGAGCCACTGTAGAGGGTACAGGCTCTCAGGAACAGAGCTGTGAACAGCTTGGGTCTTTGGGCCAAGAGGATCCCTCTGGATCGTGAGGGCCATCCAGCTGCGGTGCTTTCTTCTGGCAGGGCAGAGTTGGGTCGACACAAGTGCCGGTCCTCTACCACTGCGGTCTTGGGGTTCTTTTGCAGCAGTGAGTCGCATTGACACAAGTGCCGGTCCTCAACTGCTGCTGCTGCTGGACGCTGGGGACTAGAGTCTCTAGCCCAAAGGGAGGTTCTTGGTGATTGGGTGAAGACTGAAAGGTGTCCGGGGTTTCTTGGACGCCTGACAGGGTCTCTGGAAGGACAGCAGGCCCAGTTGTCCAACCGGTTATAGGTGGCAGGGTTCTTGCAGAGTTCTGTCTGCAGCGGTTCCATTCCTGGTCCAGCAGCGGGTCTCTTCCGTCTTCTTCTTTGGTCCTTCGAATCTGAGGATTAAGGTTCAGGGGTGCCCGTAAATACTGAAGTTAGGGGTGTTACAGGTACCTGCAGATGGTAGCCAATGAGCTACTTGCCTTTAGGGTGACTACACCCTTAGCGGTTCCATCCCTCTGGGGAGGGGGCATCCCCCTAACCTGATTGGGTCGAATCCTTCCATTCAAGATGGAGGATTTCCTAAGGAGTGGTCATCTCGGTCCAGAGCACCTTAGGGGTGGTCCTGGCAGAGAGGGGACACACCTCTCCTGATGACTAATTTTCGCGCTGACCTTGCCCGACAAAAGTGGGGCTTGGTCAAGGGGGCGGGCATCTCCACTAGCTGGAGAGGCCCTGGCTAGCATAACAAAGGGCAGGAAGCCTTTGAGGCTCACTGCCCTGAATGCTGTTCCTGCTAGGGGGTAGGTGTGAAGCACCTTCACCACAAGCAGCCTTTGTCTCTGACCCAGGAGAGCACAAGGGCTCCTACCTCAGGGCGTCAGAAACATATCTGTGTGTGGCAGGCTGGTGCAGACTAGTCAGCTGGACACGAGGGAGTTTGTCGTTTTTGAGGGGGCATCTCTAAGATGCCCTCTGAGTGCATTTTGTAATAAATCCAACACTGGTATCAGTGTGGGTTTATTGTGCTGAGGAGTCTGATACCAAACTTCTTAGCATTCACTAAAGCCATCATGGAGCTGTGGAGTTCGTAATGACAAACTCCCAGCCCTTGTACTCAATATGGCTCCACTGCATTTACAATGTCTGTAAATGGGGCAGGCACTGAAGGGGCCCATTGCGCCTGCTGCTGTGCCCTCACCTGTGGTAAAGTGCACCCTGTTTTAGGGCTGTGAGGCCTGCTAGATGGGTGACTTACCTATGCCACATGCGGTGGTTGGTGGGCATGGCACACAGGGATGTGTGTCGTGTCGACTCTTAAGTTTTGTCTGCACCAAAACACACAGTCTGCAATGGCAGTGTGTGTGTTTGATGAGGGGTCTCTGAGGCTGGCACAATAGATGATGCAGCCGTTAGAGACCCTCTCTGGTCACAAGGCCATTGGTACCACTGGACTTACATGGGAGCCAGAGGTGTGCCAATTGTGGGAACAAAGGTACAGTTTTTGGGAAAAAACACAGGCACTGAGAACCTGATTGGCAGGGACCCAGTACACACTCAGTCAAAGTGCATCAGATATCAGGCAAAACGTGGGGGATAACCATGCAAAAAAGGGCACTTTCCTATACAACTCCCCCCCCCCCTCCCAACAAAGAGGATGAGACTGACCTTTCCCAAGAAAGTCTTCATTGTCTAAGTGGAAGAACCTGGAAAGTCCATCTGCATTGGCATAGGCAGTCCCAGGTCTGTGTTCCACTGTAAAGTCCATTCCCTGTAGGGAGGTGGACCACCTCAAAAAGTTTTGGATTCTCACCTTTCATCTGCATTAGCCATCTGAGAGATCTGTGGTCGGTTTAGAAAAGGAAGTGAGTACCAAACAGGTATGGTCTCAACTTCTTCAGGGACCAAACCACAGTAAAGGCCTCACTATCAATGGCACTCCAAAGCCTCTCCCTGGGGAGTAACCTCCTGCTCATAGAAGCAACAGGCTGGTCTCGGCCATCATCATTGGTCTCGGATAGGACCACTCCTATCCCAAGATCAGAGGCATCAGTTTGCACAATAAACTGCTTGGAGTAATCTGGAGCTTTGAGAATTGGTGCTGAACACATTGCCTCTTTCAGGGTGTCAAAAGCCTTTTGACAGCTAACTATCCACTTCACTTTCTTGGGCATCTTCTTGGAGGCACGTTCTGTGAGGGGTGTCACAAAGGATCCATACTCCTTCACAAACCTCCTGTAATACCCAGACAAGCCAAGGAATGCCTTGGGTCTGGGTGGTTGGAGCTTCCCTGTCCAGAATTGCATGGATCTTGGGTTGTAAGGGTTGCACTTGGTCTCCACCTACAAGGTGGCCCAAGTATACAACAGTACCCTGCCCTATCTGGCACTTGGATACCTTGACAGTTAGGCCTGCAGATTGCATGGCCTGTAAAACCTTCCCCAGGTGGGCCAGGTGATCCTGCCAGGAGGCTCCTAGGGCCATACCAATCTGCCAGTACCCTGCAGTTAAGTCAAAGGTACTGAGAAATTTGGCTGCACCCAATATGTTTATCAGCTCATCAGCCCTGGGTATAGGGTGAGCATCTGTCTCAGTGACAGCATTGAGACCTCTGTAGTCCACACAGAACCTCATTTCCCTCTTTCCACCCTGTGGGTGAGGTTTGGGGACAAGGGCCACTGGGCTGGCCCAAGGACTCTCAGAGGGTTCAATAACCCCTAATTCCAGCATCTTGCTTACTTCAGCTTTGATGCTCTCCTAAACTTGGTCAGACTGCTGATAGAACTTTGTTTTGACAGGCAAGCTGTCTCCAGTGTCCACATCATGGGTACACCAGTGTGTCTGTCCAGGGGTTAAGGAGAAGAGCTCAGCATACTGTTGCAGGACTTGCCTGCAGTCACCCTAATGTTGGGCAGAGAGGGTGCCTGAATAGACAACTACTGACCCATCTATGGGACTGTAAGAGAGGAGGTCAGGGAGAGGTTCACTCTCTGTCTCTTGATCTTAATCAGTAACTATCAGAATGGTCACATCAGCCCTGTCACAGAAAAGTTTAAGGCGGTTCACATGGTCACCCTTTTGGGTGTCCTGCTAGTGCCCAGGTCTACCAAGTAGGTGGCCTCACTTTTCTTCTCTAGGATAGGGTAAGGACCACTCCATTTGTCTTGGAGGGCCCTTGGTGCCACACCTTCTGCCCTGGTTGGAACTCCACCAGTGCAGCCTTTTGGTCATACCAGAGCTTCTGGAGCTCTTGGCTGGCCTTAAGATTTTTGGAAGCTTTTTCCATATACATGCCATTCTGGAACGTAGGCCTAGTACACGGGTACTCATAGTACGGCCCGCGAGCGGCCCGGCAAGCCTTCCTTGGCGGCCCGCGGAACTTGCAGACATCGTACCTGGGGTTTTTTGTTGTTTTTTTTTTAAAGAGTGTCAGCAAACACACCGGTTGCAGCAGCGCGGACTCTGAGAGACTCTGCTCTATGGGGGCCAGGCGATTCTTTAAAAGACCATTCACTTGTTAATGAGGCTTTGTTGTATTTCACCTCTTCTTAGCGCCCCTGCATCTTCACTCTGACTGAGTGGAGATGCAGGGGCCTAAGAAGAGGTGAAATACAACAAAGCCTCATTAACAAGTGAATGGTCTTTTAAAGATCTGTGAAGTACTCGGGTGCGGCTGTGTGTGTTCCCGGGAAGCTATCTCAGCCCGGGCTGACACACACGCGGGGTGAGGTGACAGAGGGTGACAGAGGACAGCATGGTGTGAGAGAGCTGGGTGAGGTGACGGAGGGCAGCAGGGAGTGAGAGCCGGGTGAGGTGACGGAGGGCAGCAGGGAGTGAGAGCCGGGTGAGGTGACAGAGGGCAGCAGGGAGTGAGAGCCGGGTGAGGTGACGGAGGGCAGCAGGGAGTGAGAGCCGGGTGAGGTGACGGAGGGCAGCAGGGTGTGAGAGCCGGGTGAGGTGACGGAGGGCAGCAGGGAGTGAGAGCCGGGTGAGGTGACGGAGGGCAGCAGGGAGTGAGAGCCGGGTGAGGTGACGGAGGGCAGCAGGGAGTGAGAGCCGGGTGAGGTGTGCGTTAAGAGCCTGTGATGTGATGTTTCCCCGCCAGCCTGTAGTCAGAGGGTTGAGCCAAGGCCAGGCAGCTCAGGCCTGGTCTCTGCTCTCTCCGCTCTCTCTGGGCTGGTGACAGGGACGTGTAGACACAGTACGTGTGCACTGCCCGAGGCACAGAGACAGATAGAGACAGAAACAGACAGAGACAGATAGAGATAGACAGAGAAAGACAGAGACACGGACAGACTGACAGATAGAGACAGAGCCAGATAGAGGCAGAGATAGATAGAGGTAGATAGAGGCAGAGACAGGGACAGACTGACAGAGGCAGAGACAGATAGAGGCAGAGACAGAGGCAGAGACAGATAGAGGTAGAGACAGATAGCGATAGAGACAGAGAGAGAGAGAGAGAGAGAGAGAGAGACAGAGGAGACAGAGAGAGAGACAGAGAGAGAGGCAGGGACAGATAGAGGCAGAGACAGATAGAGGCAGAGACAGATAGAGGCAGACACAGCTAGAAGCAGAGACAGACAGAGATAGAGACAGACAGAGATAGAGTCAGACAGAGACAGGGACAGACAGAGACAGAGAGGCAGAGAGACAGATAGATGGAGAGGGAGACGGAGACGGAGAGGGAGACGGAGGGAGAGAGAGGGAGAGGGAGGGAGAAGGAGGTTGGGAGACAGGGAGGGAGACAGAGGGTGACAGAGGGAGGGAGAGGGAGGGAGACAGAGAGAGAGGGAGACAGAGAGAGGGAGACAGAGAGAGACAGAGAGAGAGGGAAACAGAGGGAGGGAGAGAGAGGGAGGCAGAGGGAAACAGAGGGAGGGAGTCAGGGGGAGACAGAGGGAGGGAGAGGGAGACAGACAGAGGGAAACGGAGGGAGACAGACAGAGGGAGATAGAGGGAGGGAGACAGAGGGAGGGAGACAGAGGGAGGGAGACAGAGACAGACAGAGGGAGAGAGACAGAGGGAGACAGAGAGAGGGAGACAGAGAGGGAGACAGAGGGAGGGAGACAGAGAGAGGGAGGGAGACAGAGAGAGAGGGAGACAGAGGGAGGGAGACAGACAGAGGGAGACAGAGGGAGAGAGAGAGAGAGAGAGAGGGGAGACAGAGGGGGGAGACAGAGAGAGGGAAACAGAGGGAGACAGAGAGAGGGAGACAGAGGGCAACAGAGGGAGGGAGACAGACAGAGGGAGGTGGGCGACAGACAGAGGGAGACAGACAGAGGGAGACAGACAGAGGGAGGAGGGCGACAAACAGAGGGCGACAGACAGAGGGAGGGAGACAGATAGAGGGAGACAGAGGGAGGGAAACAGACAGAGGGAGACAGACAGAGACAGACAGAGGGAGACAGAGGGAGGGAGACAGAGGGAGAGAGAGGGGGGAGACAGAGAGAGGGAGACAGAGAGAGAGAGGGAGGGAGACAGAGAGAGAGGGAGGGAGACAGAGAGAGAGACAGACAGAGGGAGACAGAGAGAGGGAGGAGGGCGACAGACAGAGGGAGACAGACAGAGGGAGGAGGGCGACAGACAGAGGGAGGGAGACAGATAGAGGGAGACAGATGGAGGGAGACAGAGGGAGGGAGACAGAGGGAGGGAGACAGACAGAGGGAGACAGACAGAGACAGACAGAGGGAGACAGAGGGAGGGAGACAGAGGGAGAGAGACAGAGAGAGGGAGACAGAGAGAGGGAGGGAGACAGAGAGAGAGAGGGAGGGAGACAGAGAGAGAGAGAGAGAGAGGGAGACAAACAGAGTGAGTGAGACAGAGAGAGAGAGAGAGAGAGAGAGAGAGAGATAGATAGATAGATAGATAGATAGATAGATAGATAGATAGATAGATAGATAGAGAGAGAGAGAGAGAGATGTGTGTATGCCGGGTCTGGTGGCTCAGTGGAAGAAGGCGTCCACTGCAGGGGCCTGTGTTCAACCTCATGGTCATAGTTTTTTTTTTGCTCTAGCCCCGCCCCCCTCCCCCACTGACCCCGCCCCCACCGGTGCGGCCCTCGGCCACAAACCACACTGTAAATTTGGCCCCCGAGAGAAAGTTTGTGAGTACCCATGGCCTAGTACATAGTCCATAATATCGTGCTTAGGTTCTTGGAGAGGCTTCTCCCAACCTTCCCTCACAAGACAAAGGGGTCCCCTACAGGATGGCCGAACAGAAGTTCAAAGGGGGAAAACCCTACTCACTTCTGAGGCACCTCTCTGTAGGCAAAACGCAGACATGGCAAACGGACATCCCATCTCCTTTTGAGTTTTTCAGTGAGTCCCATGATCATGCCTTTCAATGTCTTGTTGAATCTTTCAACAAGGCCATTGGTTTGTGGGTGATAAGGTGTAGTGGACTTGTAGTTCACTCCACACTCATTCCACATGTGTGTCAGGTATGCAGACATGAAGTTGGAACCTCAGTCTGATACCACCTCCTTAGGGAATCCTACCCTGGTAAAGATACCAATGAGGGCTTTGGCTACTGCGGGGGCTGTAGTAGCCCTAAGAGGGATTTGCCTCAGGATACTTGTCAGCATGATCCACTACTATCAGTATGAATTTGTTTCCTGATGCTCTGGGAGGTTCCAGTGGACCCACTATGTCCACCCCTACCCTTATAAAGGGAACCCCAACCACTAACAGTGGATTTAAAGGGGCCTTTTCCAATGGCTTGACATGTGACACAGGAGCTGACAAACTCCTTTACTGTCTGGGACATGTTTGGCCAGTAGAAATGGCTGACAAGTCTACTCCAAGTTTTTGTCTAGCCAAGATGCTCAGCTAGGGGGATGTCATAGGCCAATGTGAGGAGGAATTCTCTAAATGCCTGAGGCACTACCGCTCTCCTACTTGGACCAGGTTAGGGGTCTATGACCTCAGAGTAAAGGAGTCCCTCCTCCCAATAGTTCCTGTGGGAGACACTAACATCTCATTTCCTGTGCAGCAGCTTGCTGTCGCAGGCTTTCAAGAATTGGACAGACCTACTGTCCAAGGCACAGCTGTTCCCTAGAGGGTCCCCCTGACCCCAGGAGCTCAACCTGGTAAGGTTCAAGTTCCATAGGCTCAGTTCCCTCTTGGGTTGACAAGTCCGCCCCCTGAGGAGAGGGGTCCTGAGCTTTTTGCTGTTCAGAAGCTGGTCCCCCAGGCTTCTTACCTTTCGTCTTGGAAGGTTGGGCCATTCTTCCAGGTTCCAACACTTCTTTTTCACCCTGTGCACGACTTTGTGCTCTTGTTTTCACACACACTATCTCAGGGATTTCCATCATTGCTGCATGGGTTTTTAGCTTTACCTCAGCCGATGATGAGGTCTCCAGATCATTTCCAAGCAAACAGGCAACTAGACGTTTTGGAGAGACCACTACCTGTTTCAGGCCATTAATCCCTCCCCAATCTAATGTTACCATAGCCATGGGGTGATCTGTAGTGACTCTATCAGCGTTGGTGACTGGATTGGTTTTTCCAGCCAGGTATTGTCCTGGGGAAACCAGTTTATCTCTCACCATCATGGTGACACTGGCACCTGTATCCCTCAGGGCTTCTATTCTCGTCCCATTAATCAAGGGGAACTGCTAGTACTTTTTTAATTTAGTGGGCCAGACAGCTAAAGTGGCAAAATCTACCCCACCAGTAGAGACTAGAACAGCTTGAGTGTGAACCCTGATTTGCTCTGAGCACACTTTTGATCCCATCTGGAGACTTACTACACCAGCGCTAACTGGAGGAGTACTAGGGGCACTTTTGTTAGGACAGGAAGTGTCTCCAGTTCGGTGTCCCAACTTCTTACAGTTGTTATACCAGGCCTTTAAGGGATCAAGGGCCAGATGTACGACCTGCCAAATAGCGCCTCGCGAATTGCGTTGCATTTGCGACTCGCAATTTGCGAGGTGCTATTTGGCATGTAAAACAGTGTGTTTAACACTGTTTGCGATTCCCAATGGGGTCGTAAATTGCGAGGCTCATGAATATTAATGAGCCTCTCGCAATTTGCGAGCCCATTGGGAATGACAGGCCCTCCCAGGGATGGTGGCCTGCTGGGCTCAGCAGACCACCATGTCTGGGACTGCTTTTAAATAAAGCAGCTATTTGTTTTTTTAATGCAGCCCGGGCTGCATTTAAAAAAAAAAAATGAAACGTTTTCGTTTCATTTTTTAAAGGCAGGCATTGGTCCTTAGACCACTGCCTGCCCTTAAAAAATAATATTGCATGCATTTGCAAAGGGGACGGGGTCCCCTGGGGACCCCTTCCCATTTGCGAATGCATACCACCTACTTGAAGTAGGTGGTAATTTGCAAGTCTTTTGCGACCGCGATTGCGGTCGCAAAACATTGGTACATAGCTTTGCGGTCGCTCTTAGGAAGGGAACGCCCCTTCCTAATAGCGAGTCGCAAAACAGTATTTTGCGAGTCGCAATTTATTTGCGAGTCGCAAAATACTGTTTGTACATGGGCACATGCTTTTTAGCGTGCGCAAATGGGTCTAAGACCCGTTTGCGCACGCTAAAAAGCGTCGTACTTCTGGCCCCAAAGTTTTTACCATTGTACCCACTGCTGGGCTGTGAAGGGGTCTTGGGCCCACCATCCTGAGCAGGTTTTTGGTGGCCTTTAGAAGACTCTTGGTTTTTATCTTTAGGGTACCGCCCCCTTTCCCCTGGGAAGGTTTTGTAACCCCTTTCTTTTGGTCACCCCCAGTGGTTGTCTTGGTCACCCTAGTCTTGACCCAGTGGTCTGCCTTCTTTCCCAATTCTTTGGTGGAAATTGGACCTAGGTCTTCCAGATACTGATGCAACCTTTCATTAGTGCAATTACTTAACATGTGTTCTTTCATAAACAGATAATAAAGCCCAGCATAGTCATGCACATATCTTCCAGTTAACCAACCATCTAGTGTTTTACTGAGTAGTCTATGAAGTCAACTCAGGACTGACTCAAGGTTTTGTGAGCCCCCCTGAATCAAATTCTATATTCCTCAGTTGTGAGTCCAAAATCTCAATCAGGCTGCCCTTCATGAGGTCATAGGACTCAGCATCTGCCCCAGTAAGGGTCAGTAGTGTGTCCCTGCAGTTACCAGTTAACAGTTCCCAGAGCAATGCTTCCCAGTGTGACTTCTTCATTTTTCTCATTCCACACGCCCTCTCAAAGGCTGTGAACTATTTTGTGATATCATCACCTTCCTCAAATTTGGGGACAACCCCTTCGGGGATTTTAGGGTCATAAGAAGGTTCTTTGTCCCTAGGTATTATATTGCTGCCACCATTTATGGGGGCTTGACCCAACTCTGCTCTTTCTTTTTTTTAAATGTTTTTTTAAACTTTGTTTAATAAGTTTTATAGAGAACAACAGGTACAGGAAAATATAATCATTACAGCATTTCGTATGCAGTATCTATAGACGTATACATATATCATAGAGGCAGGACCTTCAACATTTTCTAGATCTTTACATTATCTCCATTCATATTCAAGAACTATTCTGGAAAGGGCTACAGCTTGGAACGTATCTTATGTTTGTCTTGTGAACAAGCATCATCATTACAATTTTCTGCATATAGTGGGTATATCGGACCACAGTAATGCCTGCGGGCTGTTCCCAGTCGTCTTTCAATTGTCTATTCATATTGCTGGGGTGACGGAGACTTTGTTGCGTATGAATCCCTTCTGAAAGAGTGCAGTATTACATAACATTGTCCCCAGTAATCATTACTCCGAAGTCCCAGCTGTTGTGTCTAGTGGGTGAGTGAGAAGGTATGCTTTCTAAGGTTCCCAGATATCTTTGGGGCGAGATGTCAGGGGAAGCAATTCTGCATAGTTGAGCATCTGTTCTTGGCAGAAGATCAAATCCCTGAACCACTCCTTAAACTTGGGAGCCCTGTCTCGCCCCCATCGACATGCAATTCGGCGCCTGGCCATCAATAATGCAAGAGTAACATATCTACGGGAGGGTTTGTTTACAAGTTCGGTGTATCCTAATAAGGCCTGCAGTGGAGATGGTTCTAGTGTCAATGATGTCATCTGTTCCAGCACCTCGAAAATCTGATGCCAGAAGTCTTCTACACCCGGGCAGTTCCATGCCAGATGAAGGAAATCAGCGCCTGCCGTGTCACATCTGTCGCACCTCTCATTATCTCTCAATTTAAATTTATACATTTTGGCTGGTGTATAATACAGACGATGTAAAAATTTAAAGTGAATGATCCTCAATCTGCTGCTATCCAGCACTTGTTCTGTTTGCAAACAACAGTAGGACCATTGTGTGTCCGAAATTGTACACCCCAATTACATTTCCCAGTGTGCCCGAGCGGGGCATTGACCCTTCTGCTGCTGAGTGTGTATTGCATGATACAGTGTTGAAACAGCGTGTTCAGGGGACGTGGCCTGTAATAACGTATGAAGTGGGGCCAGAGTGGGGGGCTCTAACGGGTATGCAGGAGTATTGTCTTTGATGCCTCACCTAAGCCGTACGTATAGAAACACGTCTAGTGGCGTGGTCGCAATATTTCCGAACATCTGTTCCAGGGTGCGGGATTTCCCATTGTGATATAGGTCGCCCCAGCACGTTATATTGGCCTTCGCCATGGTTTTTCTGAAAACAGTCTCCTGCAGCAACTCCATGCGCGGATAATACAGCAGTGGAAGCCGAGGAGAATAAAGCATGGGAGCCTGTAAAAGTTTAGTGATGCGGCGCCACGCAGTTGCCGTACATGTGACTGTCGTGACATCTGTCTCGCGAGGCTGGGGCACGCTACATATCATACCTGCCAACGGTATTGGATCTGCGAGCCATTGCACCACTGCAATTTGTGGCATGTACCTGGGCGGATGGAACCAATAGTAGGCATAATGTGCCTGGGCGCATATATAATATAGTTCCAAATTTGGAACATCGAACCTCCCTTGAGAATGTGGCCTGGTGATTATGTCCCACTGCAGTCTTGGTTGCTTACCTCCCCATGTCAACCTGATCAGTTCGGACCGCAAGGCTGTGAAGAAATGTCGACCTGGATAATATGGTATGTTCATAAACAAATATAGTAGCTGAGGGAGGATCACCATTTTAATAAGAGAAGTTCGCCCCGTCATTGATAGAGGCAGGGAGATCCAGCGTGTTACACAGCTAGTGATGTTCTCTAACGCCCTGCCATAGTTATGGTGCATAAGCTCCTCCCTATCCTTGGTAATGCGAATACCCAGATATTTGACCTCCGAGCTGCACCACTCTAGGGGAAAATCGAGTGGGAATTGTGTGGCCGCAGAAGTGAGCGGGAATACTTGTGACTTCCCCCAGTTAATATGAATCCCCGAAAGTCTACCAAAGATAATAAACTCACACAGGATGGGGTTTAGGTTCTGCTGCGGGTCTCTGATGTATAGCGTGATGTCATCTGCATATTAAGAGATGAGTATCTGATGCAAGGGGCACCGTAATGCTTTATCCTGGTGATGTTGTCGCAGCTTAGCCGCAAGTGGCTCTACGGCTAGAGCGAAAAGCAGTGGGGATAGCTGGCACCCCTGCCGTGTACCTCTGGTAATCGGAAAGGCCGGAGATATCTGTCCATTGATCAAGACCTTAGCTGTCAGGGATTGATACAAGAGGCTTACCCAAGATAAGAACCCCAACCGGCATACCCATACACTGTAATATTCCCAGTAAGTAGTCCCACTCGACGGAATCGAACGCTTTTGTGGCGTCTAGAAAGACCGCCACAAGCTCCAGATCAGGGTCCACATTTTGCAATATGGAGAAAAACGTGCGGAGATTGTGGGAGGTTGCCCGCCCAGGTATGAATCCCGCTTGGTCAGGAAGGGCCAGTTTGTCCATCAACAGGGTCAGCCTATTGGCCAGTACTTTGGACAGAATTGTAGCGTTGTTGTTGATGAGGGAAAGCGGCCTATAGGAGTCACACTGGTCCGCAGGTTTTCCTGGCTTGAGCAGGGAAGTAATGAGTGCTTCTCTCATAGAGAGCTGGAGAATGCCACTTTCTTGGGCTTCTTCGTAAACTGTCTTTAGAATGGGAGCAAGTTGATCGATATATGCCTTGTAGAAGTCTATGGGGAGCCCGTCTAATCCTGGGGCTTTACCTGATTTCATGTGCATGATGGCCTCACGGATCTCATCCACTTCAAACGGGGCTGCCAGGAACTCTCTTTGTGAGTCTCCTAGCCAGCCCAGGGCCACGTCCTCCAGGTACACGGCTAGAGATAGCGGGCCATGTCTATTGGTAGAGTAAAAGGTAGTGTAGTGAGTGGTGAATGCAGTCAGAATGTCAGTATTATCCCTATATCTCGCACCATCTGTATTTTCGATTTCTAGCACATAGCTGGAGAAGCGGGGACGGCGGACCACTTCCGCAAGAGCTCTACCAGGTCGTTCACCCTCTCCGTATCGACGGGCTATGAAGTATTTGCCCCTGAACCGAACTTCTCGTTCTGCTGTTTCTCTATACTCCGAGAGTTTCTCCCTGAAATCTCGTTGTGAGTCCCCGTCTGCTCCAGTGGCAAGCACTGCCTCTAGTCGCTTGAGTTCCCTTTCTAGTTTATGCAGGGTGCCCCGAATGTCACGCAATACTCCTGAGCTTTTAGAAATGCAAAAGCCCCAAATTGTGACCTTAAAGGCCTCCCAGACTGTCGCAACACAGTCCACTGACCCTAGGTTGCGTTGGAAGAAATCGGTAATCTCCTGCCCTAATTCGCTGCGGAATACTGTGTCCAGTAGGATGTTAGGCATTAGTCTCCAGCATCTGGAAGACCCTCCCAGTTCTGGTATGGTCAACGTCATGTGAACAGGTGAGTGGTCGGAGTATGTTCTTGCTAAATGCTCCGCTGTGACAATTGATGGGCTTGGGCCCCTAGATACCAAGCAATAGTCTAGTCTAGCCCATGACGCATACAGCGCACTATAATGTGTGCCCTCAGCCTTGTGTGGGTGGACATGTCTCCATGTATCGATTATCCCATTACCAGATACTATGTCCCGCAGCAGTTTGTGTGACCTAGTGTAATGATGTGTGCCAGGGTTTGATCTATCCACCTCTGGGTCCATAGTAGCATTGAAATCCCCACCCCATATTATGTGGGTAGATCCTATCTCAAGAATCTTGCCCTATAGTGTGGCAAAGAAATCAGGGTCGTCCACATTCGGCCCATAACAGCAGACCAGTGTGGTGAATGCCGAGCCCAACCTCCCCCACATCATACAGTAGCGCCCTGACTGGTCCTGAGCCATACCACTAGGGGTAAATGGGGTGTAATTATGTTTTTTGATCAGTATTGCTGTCCCCCTGGAATATGAAGAATACGAGGAGAATATCCTGTGTACTGCCCATTTGGAAGCAAAAGAGGGGGAATGCCGAGGATCCAGGTGAGTTTCCTGCAGCATCGCAATTTGGTCCTGATGGCGATCTAGGTAAGCCAAGACCTGTCTGCGTTTGTGTGGATCTCTCAGCCCTCTAACATTCCAGGTTAAGAAATGTAATTTCATATTAGAGTCAGAACGAGCCATAAATACAAATGCTTTCCAATACATGAAGTGTTGTGTGGTCCACCTCTACAATTGCGACACAGTGCATACAACAACAATACCATACGTTCCACATTGTCCTGCGTTACTGTCATCATTAAGTAACCGCCACCGACTTAAGCATCCCAAACATGCCAGAATAAACGTTCCCTCCCCCACCCGTAGTGCCCAAAACAACAGCAACAACTTGCATTGTAATCTAAAGAAAAGGGGGATCCCCCATGAGGGGGGACTCCTAGGTTCATGCACGATTTGCTCCCGTCCCTCCGATTCACATGGTAGTTCGGAGAAAAACAAACCCATCGGGGGAAGGGGTGCCCGGTACAATTCAACACACAGTCCCAAGGAGGCACTTATCTGTATGTACTGTCTCAGCGGCCTTTTCTTGCCATAGGTGTATTGTATTATCTCAGAGTCCCATCAAAGGACAGGTACCAAAGTTCGCAGAGGAAATGCATGTGCCAAGTTCTCGACACAGATGCTGATCCAGCCAAAGTTCATTGTCATTCCATGCCTGGAGACTAAGATCTCGACGGAGATTCTTGCGTGTTGCGGGAAGTATCAGGTCGCTTGATGCGAGTCAGAAAGTCGTTCACCTGTTGCGCGTTAGTAAAAAAATGCTGCTTGCCTTGGTGAGTCACCCGCAGTCGGGCCGGATAAATTAATGCGTAGTCTATTTGCGCCAGACGTAGCTTTTGCTTAGCAGGAATTAATTTAGCCGCGCTTCTTGAACTGCATCCGTGAAGTCAGGGTAGAGGGTGAAGGCATTACCGTGAGACGTTTCTTGTCCCGAGCCACTCTGAGGGCCACATCACGATCACGGTAATTGAGCAGCCGCGCGATGATCGGGTGGGGCGGGCTCCCGGGTGGCGGTCTGGGACCAAGAGAGCGATGCGCCCGCTCAACTATGAATTGTGAGGATAAAGAATCAGCACCGATGACTTCGCGCAGTAGCTTCTCGACAAATTCTTCCATCCGTCCTTTATTGGTACTCTCCGGAATACCAATAACGCGTATATTGTTGCATCTGCTGCGCGCCTCAAGATCTTCATTCTTGGCGGCAATTACCCTGAGCAGTTTGTCCATTTGTGCCACCTGCTTTTGCATTTTGGACGTATTGTCTTCTGTGTCGGAGATGCGGCGTTCGGCTTCCTTTATACGTTCATCATGCTGATCTATTTAGTGTAGATTGGCATCCATGCGCGCGTTCATAGTGTCCATTTTGCATTCTATGGAGGCGAGGCTTTGTCTCACAGCCAACAAAAGCTCTTTTACATCATCTTCTTGCCCCTGCGCCGCACTTGGTGCATTGTCTCCATTTGCTTGCTCAGGATCGTCGTGTTGCGAACGAGTGCCTTTTTTTGCTTCAAAAGGCAGCCGAGTCTGCCTTGCGTCAGCTTTCCCCATTTTTTATTTATGCTGCTCTCCGCACCGGTCTAGGCTGCTATTAGGCCGACAAGTCAGAGGGGTGTATAGTGAAGGGAGGGGGGGTTAGTCCTCTTCACCTCTCGTAGTAGTAATTACTCAATGGGGTCGTCTCAGCGCTTCATGTAAAATGCCTGATACACCAGGAGAATCCTCCAGCCAGGCCTCACCTGCACACACTGGCGATGTTCCCACCAGCTGTAGGCCTTGTAGGGCCAGTGAACCACGTGTCCCTTATCTGGTCACTGGACTGTCGTTTGCAATTGCAGGTGTGGGATCGATGCGTTCTGCTCTGGAATGAGGCGGCCTTACCCCAACTGCACCCTCAGCGACTTCCTGCATTCAACCTCACCGGTCCCCGAGTGGCAATGTCAGCAAGACGGTACCTCTGCAGTCTCTGCTTGTCCGCCCGCATTCGTCCTGAAATGGGAGGTCTAGCGCGGCTCCCTCTCACGACGCCCGCTAGGAAGATGCGGGTCACCGCAGGCAGTCCCCGCTGGTATCCGCGGGCCGCACTACAGCATGCGACTCACGGGGAATCCACACAGCGGTATCGTAATTTTGCTCGGTCACGGGTCTGTCGGAGCAGTAAGGGTGTCAGCTCGCTCCCGACCCCAGCCCACCACTCGCTGTCATCCGTGGCCGCAAGCGAGCGCGGGATACAGTCAAGACGCACCCACCATCACCAAGCAGGGGTACCAAGGGTTCCAGCCGGGTCGGGTGCGCTGCCTAGTCGCCACGTGGGCGCCTCGGTGGTTGCGTGCTGCACTCTGCCTGATCCGGCTACCACAGCGCTGTGTCGCTACCTCGGCTCCTGTTAACAGGCTCTCTGACGGCACTCAGCGGCGGCTCAGGACTCCAGGATCAGCCCTGTCTGCCGACCAAGACTCGCGCTCCGCTCCGGCGTTATTAAATCATGCTAAAACACCTCCTGGGCAGGATAATTATACGGATGATTGACCCGGGCTGCAGGAGCCTCACGGCAGTGCGGCCATCTTGCCCGTGCGCCACCTAGCGCCCCCCAACTCTGCTCTTTCTTTTTCTAATGCCAGGGGTCTATCCTCCAGGGCTAGTCTTTTGGCCTACCTTTCTAGAAGGATGGCCTCTTCATTGAGGCTGTCCTCAATGCTACTTAGGGTGCCTGTCCCACCTGTGTGGGATCTATGTCCCCTCACCACTACTTTTGGAAAGATGGGCACAGTGGCCACATTTTCTCCATGTAGGTGAGGGGGTTGGGAATTGACCTCCTCATCACTACTTTCTCCTTATGCTGGGGTTTCATCCTCCTCAGAAGGGTGGTTCCATGCATATTCTGCCAAGAGCTCCTGGGCCTGGACCTTGGTAGGACTGGGCCAGTATTGATCTTTTTGAGCTTACAGAGAGACCTTAACTCTCCCATCTTGGGATGGAGGTAAGGGGTTAGGTCGAGCTCCACAACCATACTCTCTGCAACCATTATTTTACTAAAGTTGGGGTCTTGTTTTTAAAGGACAGACAAAAACATTCTAAGGACTTTAACCCTAACCACAGTACATTTTAAATCTCTAAAATACTAAAGGTACTTGCCCAAGGCCCTAACAAGCCTTTTAAAAATGTTGAAGAAATTGTCAATTCAAAAATGAGTTGACCAAAAGGCAATTTTGGATTTGTGTGATCAGGTAATGACTGAGCAGTTCAACAAATGCAAAGTCGTAGACCCCACCACTGATCCACCAATGTAGGATGCTGGCTCTGTATAGGCTATACCAATGTAAGGTACAGTGTGCACAGAGTCCAGTGGATCCCCAGAGGCTTAAGTAGATAATACTAAAACCTCCATTTTTGGTAGTGTGGTCGAGTAGTTAGACTTATCAGAGGGCTGTGTTACATATTTATTTACACACTCAGGCAAGAAATGATAGCACACACTCAAAGACAGAATCCAGGCCAATTGTTTTGTATAAAAAGTTATTATTTGGTTATTTTATTTCTAGAACCAAGAAATACTCAGTTGCATGTAAATAACAGTTTTCAAAGTACCAAAGTACTAATACTTTTCAAAATGCACTAGGAATAGTTTTGCAAGGCAGTAGAAATGCTTTACAATCTTAGAAATACTTTTGTATTGTCAATCAGAAACAGTAACAATTTATGCTTGAAAAAGATAGACAGGGTTTAGACCAACACTGGGCGAAGTTCAGTTTAAGGTAGGTACTGCACCACCAGCGGCATTGGTGCAGCCGGATGCAGAGGTCACCGAGCCCAATGTTAGTCAATGGAGACTGGGGGCATCTGAAGAGGTGCAGGATTCAGTATTTACGCCGCGGCGGTCGATACCGGCAATTATATTTACCCTTGCGGTCAGCGGAGAGCAATGGAGATGAATAGAACTTAGTAGACCGCTAACACCGTTACCGTCGCGGTTGTCGTCAGCAACTTACTCTGGATGGAATGGAGACACCGTCAACTCAATAGTCGTGGTTGTGGGGATGGAGGAATTCCGCTGCCATTGGACCATCACGGAGAGGCAGCGGTCATGCAGGTGATAAAGGAGGAGGCCGACAGGGCCACTAGCAGGAGGGTACAGGCTCTCGGAAACAGAGCTGTGAACAGCTTGGGTCATTGGGCCAAGAGGATCCCTCTGGGTCATGTAGACCATCCAGCTGCAATGCTTTCTTCTGGCAGGGCAGAGTCATGTCAACACAAGTGTCGGTCCTCTACCACTGCGGTCTTGGGGTTCTTTTGCAGCAGTGAGTCGCGTTGACACAAGTGCTGGTCCTCAACTGCTGCGGTTTCTGTACCAGTTGACGCTGTGGACTAGAGCCTCTAGCCCAAAGGGAGGTCTTGGCGTTTGGGTGATAGCTGACAGGTCTCCGGGGTTTTTTGGAGGCCTGATAGGGTCCCTGGAAGGACAACAGGCCCAGTTGTCGAACCGGTTATAGGTGGCGGGGCTCTTGCCGAGTTCTGTCTGCAGCGGTTCTATTCCTGGTCTGGCAGCAGTCCTCTGCCTTCTTCTTCTTTGGTCCATAAAATCTGAGGATCAAGGTTTAGGGGTGACCCTAAATAATAAATTTAGGGACATTACATGTACTGGCAAATGGTAGGCAATGGGCTACTTGCCTTTAGGGTGACTACCCCCTTAGAATGTCCTCTCCCTTTGGGGAGGGGGCATGCCCTTAAACTGATTGGGTCGAATCCTTCCATTCAAGTTGGAGGATTTCCTAAGGAGGGGGTCACCTCGGTTCAGGGCACCTTAGGTGTGGTCCTGGCACAGAGGGGACACACCTCTCCTGATTACTAATTTTCCCACTGAGCTTACCGCCAAAAGTGGGACTTGGTCAAGAAGGCGGCATCTCCACTAGCTGGAGAGGCCCGCTAGCATATCAATGGGCAGGAAGCCTTTGAGTCTCACTGTCCCTAATGCTGTTCCTGCGTGGGAGTAGGTGTGAAGCGGATCACTGACATAATATCGACAACAAAAATATCGAATATACAAAATATCGGCGTCATAATATCGACTACAATAATATCTACTACCAATACTTATTTATAAAAATACAAAAATATCGAGTACACAATATCGTATCTAAAAAATATCGTACACCACAATATCGAAATTCAAAATATCGTTACATTAAATATCGTTTAAATTTTAATAACATACAATATAACAAAAATATCGAATACCAAAATATAGACATCAATATTATCGACTTTTTATAAATATCGACTATAGAAAAACTGCTCAATTAAATATATCTTTAGCACCAAATATAAATTCACATTATAAAACAATATAAAATACTTAAACAACATAGGGGCCCATTACGATACCCGACGTAAAAAAATCCGCCAGGCATGGAAGCGGCAAAAATCCGCCCGCACACACCGCCTGAACACCGACCACGCCATTATGAGTACACAAACCGAAAACCGCCATCGGCGGAAAAATCACACAAAATACCGCCCGCCATCGTCCGAGTCGGAGTCAAACCGCCCGCCACGGACGGAAACACGCACGACAACACAAAACCGCCCGCCCACACGGCCGACACACCGCACGTGAAATTACGATCGCACCGCCATGAGCGCGGAAAAACAACAAATATACCGCCCGCCAGCGCAAACAACGCCGATGAGAATCGACACGGCAGAAGCCATGGCGCCAACGTACCTGCACAGAAACCATCCGCACACAAAACCAATAGCACACAACATGGCCAATAAGTCCACACAGCAAGGCACACACAAATACACAAGCACAGTACACATCCCGAAAACACCCCCCGGACAAACAAAAAATACAAAGGCCAGAACCCCAGACACAACACACCTGAAAACAACAGACCATGAGGACACACCCACATAGGTGAGTACAAAAGCAGCACTCCCACAGACCACAACCCCTTGCTACATTGCAAACCAGAGAGGAGAGGAGAGGACACAGTGACACAGCAAGGACAGCAGCACACCACAGAAACGCACACATCACAACCACCACCACCACCACCACCACCACCAAACACCGGCACCACAAACCCCCTGCACATTACACAACACACACCGCACCAGCACCACAAACACCATGGCACCACAAAGGATGCCCAAGTTCACGCCCATGGAGCTGACGGTCATGGTCGACGAGATCATCAAGGTGTACCCACAAATCTATGGGAACATGGTTCAGCACACACCACTAGCCACCAGAAACAGAATGTGGAACCGGATCGTAGACCAGGTCAATGCAGTCGGGACCCTGCCCAGGAACAGAGTCGAGATAAACAAACGTTGGAATGACGTAAAGAGCCTGGTCAAGAAGAAGGAGGGCAAAAACAGAGAGCTGGCTGCCGTCACTGGCGGAGGGAATCCCGCGCTCTTTAAGACCTTCAAAGCGTGGGAGGAGAAGGTGCGAGTCGTAATACATCCGGAGATCCTCGCCGGATTAGCAGGGGGAGTGGAGGCTGGTAAGTACAAACTAATGTATACCAGCACACCGCTATGTACTCACATGCGCAACTACCATGCCACAGCTCCCAGGGACAAACACCCCCATGTCCAGCACACAATACACAACACATCACACGAACATGCAACAGACACTACCACACACAGCCCAAACCGAACAACTGTAAGATGCGTGGGGACATGTGTACACTAAGCCAGCCACGTAACCACCAACAGGTCCCCAAATATGCCAGAAGCGCCACAACGAGCACCCACCACACCCATGTGTCCGCCACAGCTGCACTAACCGACAAGTAACAGGTAAGTGGCAGGAACACAAAGTGCAGTGGGTGGGACGGTGGACAGCCCAAGTACAACACACACCAGGCCCCAGTCCCACAGCACAGCAAGGAGGAGCATCCCCCACACCCCACAGCCACGTGTCAGCCACCGCAGTGCACAACGACAGCCGAAAGGCAGACATCACGGTCCACAGCAATCGGTGTCAGTGGGTGTACAGCCACCCCCACGACCCACTACACCCCCCCACCCCCACAGACCTGCAACATGGAGCACCCCCCGCTTAGAGCCATGTGGCATCCAGTACAGTGCACGCACGAACAACTTGCAGGTGGGAAACTGGACAGGGCTGGATTACTGGAGGCATGAGGACCATAACACCACCAACACATGGGACATGTCACGTAGCACACGAACACGCAGCACCGCCCACCGTCACGAACAAGTGAACAATGTGCACACGGACATGAACAACAGACTCACACCCCACATGACCCATCACAGACATAGCAACACCCAAGGAGCCACGTCTGCATGCACAAGCCACACTGAATATAGTCCCACACGGCAGCCACTGTGCAACTCATCACACACAACCGAAACACCATTGAAGTCCTGTCCATGTAGCCCCCACTGCCTGTCAACCCCACACCCCACAACTACGCCTATGTAAGACAAACAACACTAGACGCAACAGAGCGGAACAACATAAATGCACACGAACACCACTGAACCCATCAAACTCACAGACACACCATGCACATACAACATACCATCCATCCCATCCGTCAGCCCCAGTCACATGAAAGGCATGTCATCCGCACAGCTGCCACACATACAGCAGTCACGCTAAGACACATGCCCATGACCAACCATGTACCAGAAGTCAATTAAGCGCACGACACACTGTGAGCAACAACACACAACATGGGCCACACCCCCCCGAGCACTGCAGTGATGCACATGGCACAGGGCAGCACGCACACCAAGGAGATGGGACAACTGCAATACGTTGGCTGGCACACAACCATCACTCACTCATAACGATGCGTCCAATGCCATGTCCAGTAACCACAACAGACAGCAAATATGCAGGGCATGTCAGGCATGCACACACCTCAGACCATGCACTGTCATGCTGCCACAACACATGTCACGTTCGGCACCCATGGCTCACAGCATGTACCCCAAAAGCATATCCCCTCCCAAATGCGAATCTGGGGCATGGCCCCCATGTAGCCATATGCGTTCCTAAGCGTTCCATTTGAACCCCAAAAGCATATCCCCTCCCAAATGCGAATCTGGGGCATGGCCCCCATGTTGCCATATGCGTTCCTAAGCGTTCCATTTGAACCCCAAAAGCATATCCTCTCCCAAATGCGAATCTGGGGCATGGCCCCCATGTTGCCATATGCGTTCCTAAGCGTTCCATATGAACTCCAAAAGCAGAGTACAAACCAGACCCAGGATGGGCCAGGAGCCCGCATACACCAGAGTCACAATGAGTAGGGGCACAGCAACACACCCATCGGCATGGCCAATCCGTCCCATGCCACATGTGCACAGCACACAGTCCCATTGCCTAGCACACACAACTACAGATGCCACAGCCACACACTCGCCTCCGGGAAACCCATGTACGAGATTGCACGAACTGCCAATGTCAGACGACTAATACATACTTCGCCAGGTGCAACACAATAACAAATCTCATTCTCTCCACAGGTGACGAACTGCTGGACGCTGGGGATGGAGACAGCAGCCAGCACAGCCAGCCTACAAGCCCCCAACGAGGACACACGGATCTGGAGGATCTGTCCACCTCTTCGGACACGGACCACCAAGCTGGCCCATCTGGCGTGGCAGGGCCCAGCCGCTCCCCAGGACCCCTCCTACCCACCAACCCATCATCCAGGGATGCTGAACAGTCCCAGTCCCCTGCTGCCACTGTCGTTGCGGCCACACCCACGGTCATTGCGGCCACTACCACTGCCGCAACCGCCACCATCGCCGCACCGACCACCACCGCCTCCACCACCACCACGTCTTCGCTGGCACCAGCCCCAGCGCAGGTGGTGGCCCGGCCGACTGGATCCACCCTGGGAGCCACAGCGAGGACCGTGGTGTGCAATGTGGCTAGTGGGCAGGCCGGTGGCAGCAGGACTGGTAGGAGGAGCAGGGTCAGGGAAACGCCAGCCTCCCCTGGGAGCCATGCCCTGCCTCAAATGGCCAGAGTCCTTGGGGCCTATGAAGAGGCCCAAGGACAATGGGCCAGGTCTGCTACTGACACGCGGGAGGTGCTGGGGGTGCTGAGGTCCATGGACGCCCATATGGGCCAATTCGTGTCCCGTATGGACCAACTCGTGGACCTCATGGGCCAGCTGGTGGTGGCGGTGGGGTCACAGGCAAGGCCAGCAACACCACCTCCGCCACCACCTGCTAGGGCGCAGGGTCGGCCAGCAGTGTCCACTTCCCCTGCGTCCACAGCCAGTGAGCACACCTCACCCACCACCAGCAGGTCGCCACCACACACCCCCTCCCAAACGTGGAAGGGGCCGTCCGAAGAGGAAACAGATCTCCCGGGAGGACTTCGCACGCTCCAGTCGCAAGTGAGGCAGCCAGCCAGCCTTCCGCCAGCCTTCCTTGACCAGCCACTGCATTGACTTGCTCTACGATCCCACTCCACACAGCCAGCTGGATGGCATGTGTGTGTTGGACTATGGACATAGAACCAGTGGGTACACCCTGATCATCACGCAGCCATGACCGACAGCTCATTGTCACTGCACGCACCACTTTTGTCATCACCTTACACACAATCACATGTCACAGTTTGTAATAAATGCACCTTTTTCACTAACTGCTGTTTGTGCCCTGTGTTTTATTTGTACGGAGTACAACGGCCACCTTGGGCGGAAGGGCACCTGATGCGTGGCATGGCAATGGAATCCGGAGGGCCTGTAGGGACCTAGGGGTGGGAGACAGAACAGGAGCACATTCAATGAGTGTGTCACACACCCATCACACAGTACATGTCAACAACTACAAGCAATGTACACACATCGCACGGAGCAATAGGGCACAATGCCACAGTCACCAACAGTGGCATACTACCCTGGCCATGGAGCGTTGACACACTGCACGCAGTGAACATACGGCCACCCTGACACAGCACACACACACCTGCACAGATACAGACACATCATCCGTCGTACATGGACACTCACCGTCAAGTGAAGTAGCGGGCGATGAGCTGCTGGCGCACATTCCCAGCTTCCTCCTCTCCGCTGTCCACCTCACTCGAGCTGTCCTGGTCTGCGGGCTGGGGCCCTGGTTGATCTCCGTCATCCACAATGAGGGGGATCTGCTTCCGAATGGCCAGATTGTGCAGCATGCAGCACGCCACCACTATCTGGCACACCTTCTGTGGGGAGTACGCCAGTGCACCCCCGGTGCGGTCCAGGCACCTGAACCTGGACTTGAGGAGGCCAAAGGTACGCTCGACCACACGTCTGGTCCTCCCATGTGCCTCATTGTATCGATCGTCTGCTGGGGTGCGAGGATTCCTCAATGGACTGAGCAGCCATGCCCCATTCGGATACGCAGAGTCACCTGGGTGTGAGGGACACAGAGAACCGTTGCAATTCCAACTGGACAGGGGACAGCATCGCACAACCAGCACGCTACACCACTCCACATACTCACCGACAATACAGGCACGATCCTGTTGCAGATTGGCCATCAGTCGTGGCAAGATGCTGTTGCGCATTATGTGTGCGTCATGGGCCGAGCCTGGAAACTTGGCACACACGTGGGTGATCACCATGTCCGCAAGGCACACCACTTGCACATTCAGGGAGTGCGTGTGCTTCCTGTTGCGGTACAGGTGCTCAGTGGCCTGTGGTGGAACAAGGCCAACATGAGTGCAGTCAATGGCTCCCACGACGTGTGGGATTCTGCCAAGGGCATAGAATGCACCCTTCACTGCCGCCAATTCACGAGCCCTGGGGAATCTGATGTACCTGTTCCGGTACAGCATCATGGCTGCCAGTACATCCCTCAGCACCTTGCTGAACATGGGCTGGGACATCCCTCCTCCACTGCCCACTGTGTGCTGGAATGACCCAGTGGCGAAGAAATGCATGGCGGCCATCACCTTAGCCGTGGGGGTGACAGCAGTCGGATACACCCTGCGGGGACGGAGATGGGGCTCTAACATGGCACACAGTCGATGCAGAGTTGGCCTGTCCAGCCGAAACTTCCTGATTACCTCTGTATCGTCCATGTCCGCCAGCAATTGGTATGGGCGGTCAATGTTCGGTCTCCGCCTGGGTTAAATGGCAGAGGACACATGTCAAAGCAACACGGCACATAGCAATTTCGCATACACATCACTGACATGACTGAGCAAGCACATGAGCCACAGCCCAGCTGTCAAGCTGGGACGGCACGGCCACAATACACTTACACAGGTCTCCCAACAATGGCAATGGCAAGTGAGACATACCACTGCCATGTGCATGCACATGGGGATCTAGGCCCCAATGACTTGCGGGGCGTGCTGATGGGGACTGACTGCATATTCGTCAAGCGGCAACGCCACGGCAACATGAGTGTCTGCTGAGCATGGAACTGCTTCCGAGGCTGGATGAGTATGGCACACGACGACGACGATGTGGGCACGGGCTGAGCGGCCAATACAAGTGGGACCTGTGGCACGAGGGGATATGAGACAGTAGTAGGTGTCAGCACTGCACCCTATGTACAGCACTGTACGGATCACAGCTCCCGAAACATTGACTGGTGTCCACATTGACAGCCCCATGCCAAGACGGCTGTGTGCTTGCAGTCACACGTCACAGGTGAGAGGTTACATTGCACGTGCCAGGTGGCAGACGTACATAGTGGGAGCTGGCATGTGTGTGCATGTGTCTCCTGTTCAGGATCCACCAGATGGGCGCTGACTCTGTACTGAGCATTGGACACAGCATGTTCCGTGGAAGGCTTGTGTGTGTGGGATGGTGGCACTGGATGTGCCTCCGTTGGGTGGGGGGCCATGCACAGGGCGGGTACGTCGATGATTGCGCATTGTTGGTCACGGTGGGTGCACCAACTAAGATGTGTTGCCCTGTGTTCAATTCCTATGTCCGCATGATGATGGACTGTGGATGTGGGCAGACTACACATTGGTCGATGTGCTGTCTATATGCATGTGCCTTCACACCAGGCACAGCTGCCCCTGCACATGTGACCCCTGCTGGACTCGCTGCTGGGTCTGTGGAGCTGATGCACCTTCTGCGCGTGGGGCGGGCAGCTCTCCTCACTTCCCTCATTGCGCATGTCATGTCTTTGCCGCAGGTGACATGGATCATGGAGGGCCCACATGTACGCGTGGGTAGGCTACACATGATTGTTCACTGGTCACCACCCCCAGTCAGTGTTTCGAATGGGAAGGTTGTCGTGCTGGTGGTATGTTCGATGTGGCGGATGGGCGGGCCTAGGTGCGGGCTTACATTCCGGACATGGGGGGGTAGTTGGATTGGCGACTAGTTGCAGTACACACGGGACACGTCTCTTCCTTTCCACATCTGGGTCATCCCTTGTACTAACTGACAGTGATACAGTCATCTTCGCCCCAGCCCTCATGTCCTCCCCTCGCCCCCCAATATGCATGCTCACCTGCGAGGCTAGCGCTTGCACAGGCAGCCCCAAGCTCGCACCAGAGAGGGCAAGGAGTGTATGTGTGGGTCCAGGGTATGATGTGTGGCGGGACGCCGTCCACCTGCGTGGTGCCCCAAATGGAGACCCGGCCTGCATGGACTATGCATCACAGTCTTCGCCTTCCGGATCCGCCACCTGCGACACCCAGTGGCTGTGGCTGCCCTTGCGGCCAGGCCGCGTCCGTCTGTGGCTGATGGCCCACACATTCACTCTTTGGCCTCTCTGGGGAGGGCTCGGGGGTGGTGGCGCACGCGCTTGCACTTAGTCGCAATGGCATGTGTCGTGGTTGGTATGATGGGCAATGGATGGGATGGTGCGAGCCACCTCCCGTGACGTCAGTGCTGCTCGTGCTGTGGTGCGTCCCCCTACACTTCCATTTGACTTGTGCCATGCTAGACGTTGAGGTTCTATTGCCTGCGTGATATGACCAGGAGGAGCGCGAGGAGACCTCTCACACACCATGCTCCACTGCCATCCCGTGCCCTGTATCGCCTGTGCGGATTGACTATGTTGGGGTTGCACCTGGTCGACTGGGGCTGTGTGTGCCTTGTCAAGGGGCATGGCGGGCGCACAACAGGATCCAGCTTGTCCACAGAGGGTGGGCTGAGGTGCGCCTGGTACCGCTTTGTACGTGTGCCCGGCTGCTGTGCACACACGTGTTCACTCCCCCCGACAGGTGTCCTCTCACAATGCCCAGGGAAGCGGTGGTGTACTGTTCATGACCCCTCCCAACACGGCGTGCTCCAACTTGGCATGTGCGCATCTACCCGTCGCACCCACCCACCTGAGCACTGCGTCCATATACGACTTCACACGACACATGTGTGTCTTCCACAGTAGTGCTACTCATTTGCGTTGACATCCAATACCAGTGGACTACATGGTCATGTCACGACTGCCGTGTACTTCACATACTCTCATCCTCTCTCATTCGTACTTGTGAAATGAGTCAGCGGAGACAGTTCTGGTTTCAAACATTATATTGAGTCTTCTGTCCTCTGTGATGCAGTATAGTGGACACTACTGGCAGCGGAATACATGTTGAGGATATACTGAGCATGATAACAAATGGGATAGGGTGTGGGGTTACATGTGATTGGCTGTTGCATGTGGGATGTGGGCTTCAGAGTGACATCTGCTTGGCCAAGGCTGTGCTAATGTACATTTACGTATAGCTGCGGAACTGCGGACTTTGACACAGACGGTATACATGTAGCCTACCAGACCGCTCGGCATCATGGGCACAGTCCATCTCAGTTCCATGTGACAGGTTTGCTGCGGTTGTTCCTCATGCACGCGTGCATGTGAGATGACATCAGGGCATGTGCTTGCGTGCATGCAGCGGCGTGCCACTTGTTGTTGCACTGTGGTGGTTACTGGACATGTCCCAGTCACTGGGGTCGTGTTGTTGTTGTATGCACTTGTCGTCCATGCAAAGGTCCTGGTATGGGATTCCCGGGGCGGGGGTGGGAGGGGTGCAGCACCCACAGACTCCAGGCGACCTATTCATGTCCACTGAGCGGTGTGTGTGTCCATGTGCGCTGGATCCATGTCGTGTCCTGGTTGTTCGTGCAGTTCCGTCCATGTGGGTGCGATGCACAGAGCCCATGCCACTGCCTCCCACGATGCATGCGGTGTTCCTGGATGTGATGGGGAACAGTGTGCATGTCCCGGTCATATCCGATGTCATGGCGATGTCGTTGATGGTGTGGTTACAGTTGCCGGTCGTTTGGTATGGCTGTTGTGGTGGTGACTGGCCAGTCCGTGCGGAAGCTGAGCATGGGTGCGGGGTTGGACTTCATAGGTCACTCGGGGAACCTGCGTTGTGGTCCGACGTATTTACAGGTTGTCAGGTATGCGATGCCGTCCAGCAGGGCTTCCATGTCATTGGTGGTGTACATGTTTGCCAGCCAATGAAGCGGATGGTGGCTGTCAAGGTGTTGTTCGTAGGTTGTCCCTTGGAGGACCATGATGGGGCATGCTGGGTGACATTCGATGTAGCTGTTCTCGATGATCCGTCGTGTGGAGGCACAGTGGTTCCATTTCAGTGCGCGTGCGATGTTGGCCACATACGCCATGCCCCCATAGGCAGAGCAGGCCCTGTCGTGTGCGTCCAGAGGGAGGAGTAGTGGTAGCAGGTCCGCCTTCAGACATGCCGGGTTGGAGAGGCATATCTCGACGGGATGCTGGTAGGGACACCTCCGACAGTAGAAGACGGGCATGACGCAGCTGAACAATGTGATGCGGTAAGTCAGTCGGTAACTTACGTTCAGCAGGGACAGGAGATCGCATCCCAATGTATGTATCGTGTTGGTTTGGTACAGCTTGAGCTGTTCGGCGTAGTTGGGTAGGTGTGTTGCGGTTGCCATTTCGCAGCGGTTCGTAGAGGTGGCGTGCTCCGGCTGTGTGTGCAGTCTGCAATGTGCACGCTCCGGGGTTGCTGTGAGCTCTGTGTAGTCGTGGGGAGACAGGACTTGTGTTCTGTTGGCTTGTTTGGAGGACACGGGCCCTCTTCCCACATGCTTCTCAGACAGTTCAAGGTCAGTGCTGTGTGACTCCTTCCAATTAACTTGCATGTGGCCGACATGGGGGAGTGTTTTCTTCTTTCTTCCCCGTCCGTTGTGTGCTTCTGTGATATGCGCTATCTGCCCTGTGGTCGGTCTCCTCGGCATGCCTGTGTTGGTCTATTCTTGGACAATGGCTGTATTCACCGGCTTCTGTCGTAGGGCTGTGGTTTCGGTGTTGGAATGGAAGGTCATTCAGTGCTGTCTGCTCTCCCTTGTGTGGGCGGCAGGCTGCCTTTCCGCTCTGCGTTGGGCCTTGTGTGTGGATGTAATTCTTGGGCCACCTGTTGTCGGTCCCCGGGCTCTTTGGTGTTCCGTTTCATGTGTCTTGTTCATATGTGCAGGGTGGTATGGGTTTTTCAGTGTGGTACTGGCGTTCCTCTTCCCGAAGGGGCCCTGCTTCTCCTAGTTGGTGTTGCCGCCGCTGTGTGCTACGCCATGTTTGTTACACTGGGGTGTGTCCTGCAGTTGCGTGTCTTCACTGACATGTGTGCGTCGTTTGTGTGGCGTTGGGTGTTGTCCGTGAATTGGGCGTTGGGGACATGTCTGTGGCCGGCCTGTCACGTGTCATGTGCGTTCGGGGTGGGGCTGATGTGTGTGCTGCTTGGTTGTGTCCCTGTGTCTGTGTGCGACGCATGCATGGCGCTGCGGTTGGCCTCTGCGTTGTGCGCATGTGTGGCGGCGTCATCGGCGCTTTGGGGCCGTGACGGGGTGGTTGGTTCCTAGTCCCAGGTGGTGTGTACACATGTGTTCCGCGATGTTAGGATTTGGCCTGTGTGTCATATGTGGATGCAATGGTGGATGTGTAGTGTGCACGCGCTGGTGGGGGGTTGTCCGCTTTTTCCGCCCTTGCACTGTGTGCGCTGTTTGCGTGCACTTGTTGTGTGTGTGCCTACCTGCGTCTCCGCGGTACGGTGCGTCCTTGGTGGTGCATCAGCAGAAGCATGGGAAGGGCCTGCAGTGCTGGATTCATGCCCGGGGTGCCGCTTCTTCGTTGTCCGTGCTCTGCGTCCGTGTTTCCGCCTCTCTTTCACGTGCGGTGTCTCTTTGCCGTGGGAGCCGTTTGTTTGCGGCATCGTAATTTATGCGCCGGGCGGGACGTGTTTCGTCGGACGGTGTGTGTCAGTTATGCTGCGCCGCTACGTGTGCGGGCGCACTTTGATGGCGGACGGTGTTGCTGGCTTGCCGGCGGTGTTTGGCCTGCTTTTCGCATCATAATTGGGCGGGCGTGTGGACTGCTGCGTGCCGGCGGTAACTGGTGGTTTTTGCATCCGCCAGCACGGCGGTTGTGCTTCCGCCCGCCATCGTAATGGGCCCCATAGTAAAATAATTTGCAAACACATCAATATATAAAACAAAATATTTTCTCTAAACAAACAATTACAATAATAAAATATAAACTGTAAAATATATAATGCTTGCATCATTTCACATTAAAAACAATGTTTAAAATATTTACAAACAACAAAACGAAAAAATATTTACTTTCTACTAACAGTTTCTTAATTAGCGTTTCCCTTATATGGAAACAAACAGCCAAAACAATAAAAACAATTAACTTCACCCAATAAAATACTCACATTTTAAAATACACCAATAACAGAAAGCAACCAATTAAATAAACACTATATAAACATCACATATATACATCTCTTTTACACTTCTAACCTACAAAAAGAAGAAGGTGAAACTCTGCCCAACTGTTTCCTGAAAGAAAACTTTCATTACTGGAGAAATCTTTAAAACTGCACTAAGTAAGTAAAACTATATTTAAAATATAACAATACTACTACCCTTCAACAATAATTATTTCTGAGACCTAATTTACTATTCTTTCATTCCTTACTTTTATATCACCTCTACAGATATCCTACAAAGCCAGAAAATTATTTTCAAAATACTCACCAATAAAAGAACAATAAATGTAAGTATATTCTATTTTTGCCAAACCTACCTAAAAATATTTTTCAAACGTTATTCACTAATATATATTTTCTTTTTTATCTATCTCCTCTGCAGCCAACAGCAAAAGCTTCCAAAATAATTCTACAACCACTAACCAACTAAATACAATTAAAAAGTAAGTATATAATTTTCAATTATTAAACAACGTTAAATACCCACCCAAATAACCCTTTTCCCCTAAAATCCCTATCATCTACAAACAATATAATCAAATTATTAATATGTTTGTTTTCTCTTCTCAACAGAAATTACATCAAGAAAATAGAAAATAAAGCTTGAAATCATTTCCTGGACAATTTTATTTACATCAAACTAAACATTGTAAGTATATTCACTGAAATGTAACTGTATTTAATAAACATGTGGTATTTATTATATTAAAAATATTTTTATTTTATTTTCCCTAGCATAAAACAAAACAACATGACTGAAGGTGCAGAATTTGTAATGTCACAAAAAAATAAAATGCTATTATGTTATATGGGGTATGTGTATACACAGGAGAAACAAACTGGCCTTAAAGTGTTTTGGAAGTGTAGCAAATACTACTCTAACAAATGCTATGGAAGAGCTACTACTCATGAAACTACTGTTCTTTCTGTAAAAGAACATAATCACCCCCAAACATAACAGAGATTGAGGTTAGAGATGCTCTTGAAAGTATAAAAGAAGCAAGCACTAGTACTGATAAACAAACTAGCCAAATACTAAAAGAGCAACTATTAAAAGTACCTCAACATGCATCAGGACAATTACCGTCCATAGCTTCTTTAAAAAGAACTATTGCCAGACAAAAAAAAGCAACTACAAGTACTATACCTGCCCCTAAAACATTTGCAGAAGTAGTTATTCCACCAGAATTAAGCATTACTCACAGTAAAGAACCATTTATATTTTTTGATAACAAATGCCCAGATAAAAGAATAATTATGTTTGCTACTGCAAACAATTTACTTAAATTACAGCAATGTGACACCTGGATGATGGATGGAACTTTCAAAGTCTGTCCAAAACCATTTTACCAGCTGTACACAGTGCATGGATTGTACCAACATTCAAATATTCCATTCATCTATGCCCTATTACCAAATAAACAGCAAACTACCTACATAGATATACTCACTAAAATAAAAGAAGAAAGCAATAATTATTTTCCTTCAAAAATAATTATTGATTTTGAAATAGCCATGATAAATGCTATACTGAAAAATTATCCACACACAGCAATCCAGGGTTGCTATTATCATTTTAACCAGAGTCTCTGGAGACATCTACAAAAATCAACCCTAAGTGTACAATATGCTACAGACAGTACTTTCGCCTACCAAATTAAAAAGCTAATAGCACTAGCATATGTACCTGTAACTGATGTAGCAGAGCACTACAATATTCTAATAGACAGCCCCTATTACAAAAGGAACGAAGACAAAATAAGCCCACTACTAGACTACTTTGAGGACACCTGGGTGGGAAGATTGCATAGATCAGGTCATAGAAGGCAACCTAAGTTCCACATTCCTTGGTGGAACGTGTACCTAAGTACCTTAAACAAAGAAGCTAAAACAAATAATAGTGTTGAAGGATGGCATAATGCCTTCCAAGCAACAACAAGCAAAGGTAAACCTACCCTACAAAAACTACTACAATCTATACAAAAAGAACAAAGCTATCAAGAATTACGGATGGAACAATCTGTAACTCAAATATGTCCCAAATTAACTAAACAAACTAAAAAAATGTTTGAGCTACTGCAAAGTCAGGTTACCCTATACCCATCAACAAGAGGCCTAGATTACCTATCCCTAATAGCCAAAAGCATTTTATAAACTAAAGTTCCACAGCTATTATACATTTTTTCGTTCACAAAACAAACACTTTACACACATATATTAATATTATATTTTCACAAATATTACTTATTTGTGATGTATATTTTTTAAATAAAAAAATATATTTACAAATAAATAATATTTATCACAATATACTATAACACACTATTAATTTTAACAACATTTCCCACCCAATTAATTAAAAATAAAATAGACTTACGGTTTATGTATCTGTAGAAGATGTATTCCAAAAAGTAATAACCCTTGCATCTATCTGTTAATCCATGTTAAAGTTTAAAAAAGCCCAAAAAAAAATGCAAAAATGCAACAGGTCCTATATAAATCCATCCTGGCGAAATCCAAATAACGGAAACCCTCAAAAACCCGAAAAAGATACAAAAATATAAAAATCGCTCCAGGAAACACCGAAAAATAAAACAAACTGTAATAATAATATTAGTTTAACAAACTAATACACAGTTCTTTTTTTAAAAAACGCGTCTGTGTCTCCAACGTAAAGTTGATTAAAATGAAGCTGCAAAAAAGATTGAAAGCATACCCACCCACACAAATACACCCAAATGCATTCATTAAATACAATAACATGAATTTATATCAACAAAACAACACATATTTAATCATATTATCGTCTGTCTACACTACGCCTGAAACACTAACTCACGACATCTCACTAAAATATAACTAACAAGTACAGCACATCAAAAACGCAACAACCTAACTATAAATACAATATATATGTCCTAACTACACTAAAACATAAGTATTAAGTTAGAAAAATAAGTAAAATTTCCCTTACCTTGCTCGACGCGACGCAGCTTCCAACCGCGAGCTTCTCCGATCCTCAATGACCCAAAATAACAGTACGCGGTTACAAAATAGTCCCTGTAAACTAAAAATGGCTGCTTAAATAAATGTTTAAAAAAGGAATAATGTTAAAAAAAGCATTATAGCAAAGTATAAATTTCACATATATTTTTCTTATGTTGTACACATTTTTCTCTATATTTAAAAATTATTATATATTGTATTATACTTTGTAAAGTTATAATAATAATAAATATAAAAATATATTTATAATTATTATAATTGTATATGTTTTTTTATAATGATATTAATTATAAAAAATACATATTAATTATGTAGAAATGTTAAATAAAACTTACCTGTTTAAAAAAAAATTTCATGCAATACAACAATGTAATAATTAATATTATTAATATTTTATATACTAATAATATTAATTAAAAATGTATTTACATGTAATAAAGTGCTAATTATTTGTAAATGATAAACAATATTCACTACAACATTATAATGTTACAATATTAAATAATAAATAAACATACAATGCTTTACTTTGTGTATATATATGCCAAAAATAGTTATATAATTTGTATAAATATATTACAATGTTACAACTCTTGTAAAATAATAACATAACATTTTTTTTCCTTAAAAAATTCAATTAACTAATAAATGTATGTAAAATAATTTATGTTCCTTAAATAAAAATTGACATATTTTGTGTATTTTTAATAATTTCTATTCCATTCTATAAATAAAAGAATTGATTTTTTTCTCTTTCTACCTACTTATACAAAAATAAAATTTGTTTGGAAATAAAAAATGTCTAATTTATTTTTATATGTATATCTTATTATTAAATATTTTACTTAAATATATTAATATAATAAATGTACCATTTTAATTAACTATAAATAATCATATTGGTTTTTTTACTAGTAAATTATAAACTATACATCAATTACACAATAAAAATTCATTATCACTGCACATAATAAAACACATTTATATTTCTTCACATATAAAAACACATACAGTAATTTTCCTACAACTCTTTATATAAAAAAAAAATACACAGCAAATAACATATTTGTTATATAAATATTTTATATAAATAATAAATAATTCAAAAATATATTTGTACATAAACATACATCACTAACTATTCCCAATACATTTAAACAATATTGATTGAAGGTGGTAAACATAAACAATATATAATTTACTCTTCCCACTACACTTATAATTAAGTAATAAAAAATACTAAACAGTAACCATATATAATTTACTATTCCCAATCCAGTATGCATTAAATAATAAAAACTGCTGTACATTAAACAAATTTAAATTACTATTCCCACTACACTCAGGGGTCGATTCCGATTCGGGCCGGAAAAAGCACCGACCGACTCGGATCCGGAAAAAATACCGACCGACACGTACCCGTGGCGCCCGACACGCCAAGTACGATGCAAGGCGCGAAAAATCCGACCGACACGTACCGAAACAAAGTCGACCGACCGAGCCGCACGGAAAGCAGCAATCCGGCCGGAAAAACACGCGAATCCAACCGACCGACACGCACCCGGAACAAATCCGACCGAAACGTACACGCGAACTCCAAACCGCAAAGTACGATGCAAGGCGCGAAAACCACGAGCGAGTCGGACGGAGGACAAGCCGTACGACCGACACGCATACAAAACCGAGCCGAAGCAACACAATACACCGCGACCGACGCGTACGCAGCATAGAAAACTGCACAAACACAGCGTGAACGAAACGAAGAACACCGTACGAGACCAATGCAGGGTCCGACTCGGTCACAAGAACGTTTCCAACATACACAGACAGTACAAAGGAAAATTCACCCAAAAAAAGGCCAAACAAGCAATTACCAAGCCAATAAATACTGGGGGGGTGGGGACAGAGAACAAAGACACACCCACAACTCCACCTATATAAAGGACACAAATCACTACCATGAGCCTTTGCAAATGCCATTCCACTGCCAGCACCCAAGAGAAAGCAACCACACACCCACAGCTCATCCCTCACACAAGCCACACACCATCAGCACACCAACAAATACCTACCTCACATACACCCAGCAAAACACACACTCACACACCCTCACCTGCACACCAACACACACATCACCCACCATCACCACCCATCACCATGCCCCCAAGAAGAATCCCAAGTTCCTAGATAGTGAATTGGAAGTCATGGTAGACGAGATCCTCAGGGTGGAGCCACAGCTGTTTGGCACACTGGTCCAACAGACCCCCATGTCGCAGAAAACCAAGATGTGGGAGAGGATCATCAACAGGGTGAACGCACAATCACCATGTCGGCGCACAAAGACGGACATCCAGAACAGGTGGTATGACGTGCGCAGGAGGGTACGGGACATGCTGAAGAAAGACTACACCAACAGCCAACACACCGGCAGTGGCCCTCTTGCCAAGCCAATATACCTCAGGCCCTGGGAGGAGAAGGTGCGGGCCATCCTTCCGCCAGTGAGCGTATATGGACTAGAGGACATCCCAGAGCCTGGTGAGTACACAACAAATGTACACAATATACTGCCACAAAACACACACACATCACTGTTAAGGGGAGAGTCAAACCATGCACTCATAGCAATTACACAGCAACCAGAACAGAATCATCCCAAAATGTGTATGTCAGTCAGATAAACACAACACATGCCATCAAAAAAGTCACATGCCATCACATGTACAAACAACCACAACTACAGCTAGGCAGTGGCACAAATAGAACTAACAAACACATCCAGACATGTAGCCACCACAACAACACCAACACACAGTGAAGAACACTCAAAGGAAGGAATTCTGTGTATGCTGGCCAAGTCAGTGTAGCCAATAGCATCATGGGAGTCGCAGTCACACATATTGCCCCCCACAACTGTCCCATCAACACCACCATGAACCATGCGCACATCACAGGGAGTGGAGAAGGACTCACAAGATGGCTGACACTGGCAACTGCTGTGGGGAGCACAAGGCCCTGCTGGCAACTGTGCACCAACAAACAGCAGGACACCACTGACTGACATCCTGAGAGACAACTTCCACTCCCTGCAATGCAAGCACGTTCCATGGTGGGATATCTGGCTGGCTGGGTGGGAAGGGGGACTTGCAGCACTGACTATAGTCACAAGCACCTCCCCTCACACCCCCCAACACAAACTCCACAGTACCCACCTGGTAGACTGCAATGCCCTCCATCCTAACACAAGATCCCACAAAGAACCACCACCCTGGGTTATGTTGTGTGAAGCACAGGGACACTCTTGGGACTCTTAGCCAAACAACTGCCAGGACAACACTCCCAGCCATCCTGTCAGCACAGCCAGCCCACCCCACAGGGAAGCAGAGTCAAAAGGAAGGAAGCATGGCCATGCTGGGAAGGGGGGTGGAGGCAATAGCATGATGGGAGTCGTAGTCACAGCTCTACATCCCCCACCACATGGCCCAGCAAGCTCACACTCACGCATGCACATCCCACAGAGAGTGGAAAGGCCCATCAAAGATGTCTGACACTGTTGCTGTGTCGTGGGGAGCACAAGGGCATGCTGGGTACTGCACACCAACCAACAGCAGGACACCACTGTCAGCCATCTTGCCATTGCTCTCACACCCAAACACACTGAACCCCACACAAAAGCAAGTAAGTATGGGAATGCTGGGAAGTGGGGTGGAGGCAATGGCATGATGGGAGTCGTAGTCACAGACATAGCTCACCCCCACAACTGTCCCATCAACACCACCCTGAACCATGCTCACATCACAGGGAGTGGAGAAGGACTCACAAGATGGCTGACACTGGCTACTGCTGTGGGGAGCACAAGGCCCTGCTGGCAACTGTGCACCAACAAACAGCAGGACACCACTGACTGACATCCTGAGAGACAACTTCCACTCCCTGCAATGCAAGCACGTTCCATGGTGGGATATCTGGCTAGCTGGGTGGGAAGGAGGACTTGCAGCACTGACCATAGTCACAAGCACCTCCCCTCACACACACCCCAACACAAACTCCACAGAACCCACCTGGTAGAATGCAATGCCCCCATCCTAACACAAGATCCCACAAAGAACCACCACCCTGGGTTATGTTGTGTGAAGCACAGGGACACTCTTGGGACTTTTAGCCAAACAACTGCCAGGACAACACTCCCAGCCATCCTGTCAGCACAGCCAGCCCACCCCACAGGGAAGCAGAGTCAAAAGGAAGGAAGCATGGGCATGCTGGGAAGGGGGTGGAGGCAATAGCATGATGGGAGTCGTAGTCACTGATATTGGTCACCCCCACAACTGTCCCATCAACACCACCCTGAACCATGCTCACATCACAGGGAGTGGAGAAGGACTCACAAGATGGCTGACACTGGCTACTGCTGTGGGGAGCACAAGGCCCTGCTGGCAACTGTGCACCAACAAACAGCAGGACACCACTGACTGACATCCTGAGAGACAACTTCCACTCCCTGCAATGCAAGCACGTTCCATGGTGGGATATCTGGCTGGCTGGGTGGGAAGGGGGACTTGCAGCACTGACTATAGTCACAAGCACCTCCCCTCACACCCCCCAACACAAACTCCACAGTACCCACCTGGTAGAATGCAATGCCCTCCATCCTAACACAAGATCCCACAAAGAACCACCACCCTGGGTTATGTTGTGTGAAGCACAGGGACACTCTTGGGACTCTTAGCCAAACAACTGCCAGGACAACACTCCCAGCCATCCTGTCAGCACAGCCAGCCCACCCCACAGGGAAGCAGAGTCAAAAGGAAGGAAGCATGGGCATGCTGGGAAGGGGGTGGAGGCAATAGCATGATGGGAGTCATAGTCACAGCTCTACATCCCCCACCACATGGCCCAGCAAGCTCACACTCACGCATGCACATCCCACAGAGAGTGGAGAAGGCCCATCAAAGATGTCTGACACTGTTGCTGCTGTCGTGGGGAGCACAAGGGCATGCTGGGTACTGCACACCAACCAACAGCAGGACACCACTGTCAGCCATCTTGCCATTGCTCTCACACCCACACACACTGAACCCCACACAAAAGCAAGTAAGTATGGGAATGCTGGGAAGTGGGGTGGAGGCAATGGCATGATGGGAGTCGTAGTCACAGACATAGCTCACCCCCACAACTGTCCCATCAACACCACCCTGAACCATGCTCACATCACAGGGAGTGGAGAAGGACTCACAAGATGGCTGACACTGGCTACTGCACTGACTGACATCCTGAGAGACAACTTACACTCCCTGCAACGCAAGCACGTTCCATGGTGGGATAACTGACTGGCTGGGTGGGTGGGAAGGAGGTCCGGCTGCCAACCAAACACAACCAATGTAGACCATGTTCACACCCCAGAAAATACATAGAAATGCCCAAATAATGCAGGACAATGTGCCACACCAATATCAACCCCTGACTGTGACGACTCAGGACAATGCAATGTACAGGCCCGCACCCAGAGGCACAGTCACAACTGTCATGTGTGTCAACCATTGATGCCTGCAGAAACATGACATACATTGTTTGTGTCTCCCAAAAACAGGTGATGATGGGGACACAGCAGCAGACGCTGAGGAGTCCCAGGCTCAAGAGGATGCCGAGCTCACTGGCGTCGTACAGCCTCTGTCCTCCTCGGACGATGAAGAACAACCTGGCACATCCGGTGCAAGTCAACATGCAGCACCAGCAGGACCACCAGCTGCAGCACCAGCAGGACCACCAGCTGCACCCCCTGCACCCACCCCTCCAACGACTGTCACCACGAATACCATCCCTGCCGACATGGACAGAATAAGGAGCAACACCAGCACAGTGACCCTGGACCAACCTGGGGCCATGGACACCACCACCACCACCAACCCCCAAGGTGGACCAGGGTCAACTGTGCGTGCCACTGCACGCACTGCACATGTCAGCAGGGGTGGTGGGAGGGGTGGGAGACAGAGGTCGCTGCTTGCAGACGTTGCTGGTGTGCATGATGACCCACAACTGGTACACATAGCTGATGCGTACCAGTCCAGCACCGGAGAGCTCAGCCAGGTAGTGGGGCTCCTCAGAGACATTAAACAGCAGCAGGCTGCCCATCATGCCCGCTTGGACTCCCACATGTCCCACGTGGAGTCACACATGTCCCGTGTGGACTCACACATGTCCCACGTGGAGTCCAAGTGGGAAGCACTGCATGAGATGACGGCGGTGCACAGGGACATTTTACAATGCCTCCGCCAGATGAACAGCAACCAGTCCACACCTCCCTGTGTGCCAACAACATCTGGTGCCGAACAAACTGCAACTGCCACAGGGAGGGAGGAGGACTCTGGCGGAGAGTCCCCTGCACCGCAGCAGCCTGCACTTGAGGGCCCCCCCCAAGAAGAGGGGTCGTCCGAGGAGGGAAAAGTGAGAGGCCGATGGCCAAGCGCAACTCCCAGGAAGCCTGAACCTGTTCTGGATGTTCGCCTTTGTGCACAGACTGTTCACCCTGTTGACGGCAACACTACTCCCACACATTGCATGGGGAGTACAAGTTGGACCAATGTGTCAGACAACTGTGGCCCCGATACTGGGGATCCTGTCTACCCGGACTTTCAATTCACCTAGGAACTTGGGATTGCAAGATTCATGTACAGCACAACCCATCCTATGCACTATTAACACAAATGTATCACAATAAACACACCAATACACCATACTTTCCTCTGTCGTGATTCCAACGTGGGTGCTGTTATGGGGATGATGAACTGCAAAATTACACTGTGTATGCGAACTGCAACAGCAAGGACAACACAGGCATGTGAGTACAGGCAACGTGACACACATGAGGGAGACACACCACCAGGGCTACACGACACATACACACCTAGGCCATCTGACTCATTGCCTACACTGATGTTGCCAGGGAAGACGGTGCAATGCACAGACACCACACCCATTCCCAGTTGTAGTCAAGTAGCCCACAGGTGCAGTAAGCAAATGGCAGTCAAATGTGTGACCACAGACAACGCACATCACAAAGTGGAGCACAGGTTTATTACACAGTTGCAACATGCCGTAACCACTACAGATGCAAGGTAACCCCACCTGGCAGCGGGCACACAGTCAACAACTGTAGACGGAAGGAAGTCAATGGGTGTGGCGCACATCACCTGTAGGGACACAACAGCTACCAGCCTGGATGTGCAATCACGTCGTCGGTGGACACAGTTGACCAAACGAATCTGAAAGTACCCTGTGAAGGACAGAAATGACACACAGTCAAAAGCAATGGAGTACAGGACAGAACAGCAAAACACATGCACAATACATGTTACAAGATACCCACCCAGAACCAAGTTAGCATGTCAACACTGTTGGGGAGTACAGCCCACCTGTCACCACACATCGCAACACACATCCAGTCAAGTGGCCCATGGACACACTCCCACAGCACCAGAGCACCACCCACACATCATGCCAACTCACATCATTGACATGACACCTCAGGATACTCACATTCAGCTGAAGAAGTTGGTGATGAGCTGTGTGCGGACATCACCATCACCATCATCATCATCTTCGTCACTGGCATCGTGGTCCAGGCCAGGATCCTCCACAGGTGGCGGATGTTGGTCATTGTCATCCTGGATGAGAGGCAACTCCTTCCGCACTGCCAGGTTGTGGAGCATGCAGCAGACGATGATAATCTTGCACACTTTCGCAGGGGCATATGGGCGGGACCCTCCGGTCTTGTCCAGGCAGCGGAAGCGGATCTTCGGGAGACCAAAGGTCCGCTCAATCACTCTCCTGGTCCGACCATGTGCCTCATTGTAGCGCATCTGGGCAGGTGTCACAGGGTTCCTGAGGGGTGTCAGCAACCACGGCATGTTGGGGTATCCCGAGTCACCTACGGACAGACAAGTGCACATTAGCTGACTTGGAAAAGTGGGCAGAATACTACAGATCAGATCACACACAATGGCACAAAGTCAGTACACACCGACAAGCCAGGCACGCTGGTTCTGCATCTGTGCCATCATCCTGGGGATGCGACTACTCCTCATCACAAAGGCATCGTGTGCTGAACCAGGGAAACGGGCACACACGTGTGTGATGGTCATGTCTGCAAGACACACCACCAGTGCATTGACCGAGTGGTAGTGCTTGCGGTTCCTGTAGGCCTGCTCCTGGGCCTGTGGTGGTACCAAAGCCACATGTGTCCCATCAATGGAGCCAATTACATGCGGCATCCTCCACAGGGCATAAAAGTCACTCTTCACGTCAGTGAGTGGGCGCAGTCTAGGGAAATAGATGTACCGGTTCAGGAAGAGCAACATTGCCGCCAAAACATCGCGGAGCACACGGCTGAACATGGTCTGTGACATCCCACCAGCAGTCGCCACAGTATGTTGGAAGGTACCAGTGGCAAAGAAGTGTAGGGCTGCCATCACCTTCACCTTGGGGGTCAGCGCTGTAGGATACGGCCGGCCAGGCTGCAAATGTGGGGACAACTGCACTGCCAAATCCTCAATCAGCTGCCTGGTGAAGCGGTACCGTCGGATGCTGTCCCGTTCCACCATCGTTGCCAGGTCTGGGAATGGCAGATGGACAGCAGGAGCCCTGCAGTGCAGAGGAGAAGTAAGCAAGATTGTCAGTCACCCCACATATGCGGCATTGAACACACTCAAGATCCCAACATACATCATTATGAGGCACAACTACATGAAGTGTGCAGTACCGGAAGGACATGTATGGTACATACATGGCCAACATCTGTCAACACGGTCCAACAGGTGGCATCAATTTGTCCCAGGTTGGCCCATTGGATATCATGAGGCCGTGTCACAGTTCCCATCTCCTGCTGCCGTGTCACAATAACCCCCGACAGGGACATGTGAGGACAGATGTGCCCCAGGCACCACAGCTCAACGACAGGTACATTCCCAGGGACCCTGTAATGCCACATGGACACTGGCATTACATGGAGTATCATGTATACACCACAGCAAAACAACCATGACCCCCACAGGTAGTGGCCCCACTTGCCACGGCAGGACAGACATGGACGTCTGTGACACACACGCACAACATCAGAGTCCATGCACACACAACGTGGATGTGGAGACTGTCTCCCATTGTGCACATGAAATCAGAGACATTGTAAACACCACATGCACAAAGACTGTGGAGGACCATCACTATTGTGCCACTGGGACACCCTGGCTCAAACATACCGTCCCACATGGGACTCACGGGGTATGTGACATGACATACACATACACCACTGTGAAATGTGACCATGGCACATGCACAGATATGAACAGTTGCACATCACAGTGGTCACGTACACGTAACACCCAGGATCCTGTCCCCATGAACACGTGCACAGCCTGGGGGTGGCTGCCCACAGGTGACACCCACAGGACAACATGTACACCAACATACACACAATAGGAAATGCAGCCTTACATGCCTTATGATAAAGTTTGGACAGGCTGCCGTGATGTAGGTGTGCCCCTCACTCCCTGGGAGCTATCTGTGGCTGGCATATGTCCATCTGAGACAGGCATGCTGACATATGCCAGTCACATGTACAGTGATGCGTTGAACAGCAATGGACCGATCGGTGTCTCCGGCCGGCCCATTGCTTTCAATGTGTGCGGGTACGCGTTGTACCCCTGTGCGCGTTGAACAGCAATGGACCGATCGGTGCCTCCGGCCGGCCCATTGCTTTCAATGTGTGCGGGTACGCGTTGTACCCCTGTGCGCGTTGAACTGCAATGGACCGATCGGTGCCTCCGGCCGGCCCATTGCTTTCAATGTGTGCGGGTACGCGTTGTACCCCTGTGCGCGTTGAACAGCAATGGACCGATCGGTGCCTCCGGCCGGCCCATTGCTTTCAATGTGTGCGGGTACGCGTTGTACCCCTGTGCGCGTTGAACTGCAATGGACCGATCGGTGCCTCCGGCCGGCCCATTGCTTTCAATGTGTTCGGGTACGCGTTGTACCCCTGTGCGCGTTGAACTGCAATGGACCGATCGGTGCCTCCGGCCGGCCCATTGCTTTCAATGTGTCGGGTACGCGTTGTACCCCTGTGCGCGTTGAACAGCAATGGACCGATCGGTGCCTCCGGCCGGCCCATTGCTTTCAATGTGTGCGGGTACGCGTTGTACCCCTGTGCGCGTTGAACTGCAATGGACCGATCGGTGCCTCCGGCCGGCCCATTGCTTTCAATGTGTGCGGGTACGCGTTGTACCCCTGTGCGCGTTGAACTGCAATGGACCGATCGGTGCCTCCGGCCGGCCCATTGCTTTCAATGTGCGCGGTACAGCGTTGTACCCCTGTGCGCGTTGAACTGCAATGGACCGATCGGTGCCTCCGGCCGGCCCATTGCTTTCAATGTGTGCGGGTACGCGTTGTACCCCTGTGCGCGATGAACTGCAATGGACCGATCGGTGCCTCCGGCCGGCCCATTGCTTTCAATGTGTGCGGGTACGCGTTGTACCCCTGTGCGCGTTGTACCGCAACGGACCGATCGGTGCACACCCATTGACAATGGGCTTGCCTGGCAACGGACGCGTTTTCGGATTTCGAACGAGTCGGTTGCTGGAAATTCAGTTGGTCACCCACAACAATGTTGCAAAATCATGTATGTCATGAAGTTGAAGATTTGAAGGATGCTGTGGGCGTGTTTTGGTGCTGCTATTCCATGTATTGGCCAGATTCAGAAGATGCAAACGACTTGGACCTATCACTTTGGACACAAGGGACAGTATCTGCCTCTCCAGCACATATATATTGCTGGTTGTTCCCCTGAGAGCCCACTTGCCTGCACTACATGCTCCAAGACGACATCTGCCACTGCACTGCTGCTGTCTCTGCCCCTCTGGACCCTGCAATGGCACGTACTGTGGAGAGAGCCCCAGCCTTCAGCCTTGAAGAGAACCAGGCCCTGCTGGACAGCCTACTTCCACAGTACAGCAAGCTGTATGGGACACCAGGGGAGCAGGTGAGTGTTCTGTGCACTGCCTTTCTGAATGTGCATTTTGTCTGACTAGCAAGGCTGAGAGTCTGCACGCCACTGGCTAGCAGGCTCACTGAGTAGTTGTCACCCCCATAGTGTGTAGTGACTTGCACTGGACAGGTATGGTGCAGTGACAGTGCATTTGAACATGGTTTTACTTCCCATGCAATGATACCATGTAGTGACGTCTGGCAAACTGTCCATGGTCAGCGTTGCACTGCCTGTGTACATCATGTGCCCCTGTGATTGAGACATGTATATACAACTGTGTCATGCACGGATATGTTGCATGTGTGGTAATGGCCTTTTCACTTTGTCATCCTGACAGGTTAATGCCCATCGGAAGCAGGAATTCTGGAAGGACATCGTCCGGGCTGTCCGGTCCGTGGGGGTCTACAAGCGCCGGATCCGCAACTGCCAGAAGAGGTGGCAGGACCTTCGGGGCTGGACCCGGAGGATTGCATGGGTCCAGCTGAAGCTGTCACCTCCTCGCAGGAGGGGCGGAACACGGACCCTGACCCCCCACATGCTCCAGATCCTGGCGGTGGTGTTTCCAGACCTGGATGGGCAGCTGAAGGCCAGACAGCAGCAAGGAGGGGTGAGTCAAAGACTGCACTGTGAACTCTGTATTACATGCTTTGTGCCCTCCTCTGGCCTGGTTCAACTGCCACAGTGCAGCAGTCATGTTGTCCAGGAGCCATGTCCCTCTATTGTGCACTGCCCACTGCTCATCTGATACCCAGGTGTGGCCCTTACAGTCAGGGAATTGTGTCACTTGGGACTGTGTCCTTGCAGTTTGCTTCACTAAAGGTGGGGGACAGCATCTGTTTCCCTAACTCTGTTGTGGGCATCATGGGTGGGTCCATTGTTCACACAACGCCTGGGTTTGGACATGTGATCTGCGTGTTGCTTTGATATGCGGTCCACTTGCTGAGCTGAGCCACCACATGTGCCTGGGGTATGTGGCACACGCCCATGCAGCGGGTGGGAACAATGTTTGTGCCCCAGGAGTGTGCAGATTACGTGTGTCACACATACATAGCCAGCTATCCACTGTCCAGGGCACATCCCTCATTCATGTGGAGCAGGACAGTCATGCCTACTCCAGGCCATGCAATGCACTCTGTACTCCCACTCCCGTGTATCAGCTGACACATTGTGCACAGTGATTTGACCCCTCCGGTGTCTGCCTCTGTGTCAGTGTGCTGTGGATTAGTTGCCAGGACTGCTGGGGTGTTTCTTGGTAGGGGCTCAGCATGCCCCTGGAGATGTGACCATAGGAGACGATACTTGTGTGTCACATAGGTGTTTGATCAGCTGCCCGTGCAGACTGGGGTATGCGAATGAGATGTTCAGGCAGCTGTTCCCCATTCACAGCAAATTGTGAGGGGCTCAGGTTCAGAGGGTAGTGTCACAGGTCTCCCATATGTCCAATAGGTGTGACCTGGACAGATGAGGGTTGAGATGATGTGTTGTGTGGGGATGTACATGTGCACTTGTGCAGCTCCAGGACTTGCATTCCCCATGACCTACTATTGTGACAGTGCATAGTGTT